>CM044903.1:47491514-47633764 GCA_024500145.1 Gentiana dahurica var. dahurica | reverse complement strand
CAATGGCTCTAATGAGTTATTCAAGATATCATCACAACAGTCCATAACTTGTAATGAGACTGGAATATCATAGAGATATCTAGCCTTGCCTAGAACCTACTGAAACAAAGGAAAATAAGTCTCAGGGAATTGAGTATTCCTAGCAACAAAGATATATTTGTTGGTGATGTCCAAGAGAATAGTACCCTTGGAAATGTTTGAGTTTACAAGTTAGACACAAGTCCAACACCTGGAATCAAATTTTGTCTTATACTACTGAAGTGTACAAGAAAAGACTAAGAAACCAAAAACTTTGAACACAGAATAATCTGGTTTGGTGCTATAAAACACCTCATGAGGAGTGTTTTCCTTCAGTAGTGGTGTAGGGGTTGGGTTAATCAATTTTACTGTATGTAAAAGACAAAAACTCCAATACTCAATGGGTAGGTCACTCTGAAATCTCAGACCCCTGGCAACATTCAGCATATGTTGATGTTTCCTTTCAACAATACCATTCTACTCAGGTGTGCTGACACAGGATATTTGATGTATAATCCCTTGTTGATCATAAAAATTTGTGAGCTAAAACTCAGCTCCTTTGTCAGACCTAATCACCTTGATAATTTTATTAAATTGAGTGGAAACAAATTTAACAAAATATTTAACAAGCTTCATATTTGTGCCTTATTAGAAAACCCAATTAAATCTATAAAAATCATCCACAATGGTCAGAAAAATATTCTTGTCCATTCACAGCGTGGTGCCTCAAAGGACCACAAATATCCATATGAACAAGATCAAAAGCAGCATTCACATTAGTAGTGCTTAAGGGAAAACGAGGTTTCTTTTAATTTTTCCATATGGTAGACATAACAAAGATTATGTGCACAAAATTTAGTATCAGCAGACTGAGAACTGAAAATGTGCAGCCTCTTATGTAGTAGATATCCTAGTCTATAATGCCACAAAAGGGCATCATCTAGCCTATCAAACAATGTATTATTTTCTAAAGCATTAACAACATAAATCTTGACTGGTTGATCTAAAACATAGAGTCATCTTTGTAACACAGCTGAACCGATCACTTTTTTGTTCTTGTTCTACAAAATACACTTGTTAGCAGAAAAAATAGCAGCACCTTTGGAATGGTTAATCAAAGAAGTTAAAGATAAAAGATTATACATAAAACCAGGAATGCGAAACACATCATGTCGGACAAGCTGGGAGTACACCCTCACTTATCCTATGTGTGCAACAGAAACATTATTCATATTAGGTAATCCCATATTATACTAGATGAAGGTTTGAGTTTACTTAACAGTTCTGAAGAACCTACAATGTGATCTGTGGCACCAAAGTCCAAGATCCTTTGTATAGGTCTTACAAAATTTAAATCATTTGTCCCTATATTGGGTTAAAACTGCCTAGCAACTACATTAGGATTCCCAACAGCAAACCACGTATGCATAGGAGGATCAGAACTCAGCAGAGCCATCAACTTCTCAAGTTACTATGCAGTAAGATTAGGAAGCCCTGGTCCAATAGACCTATTTTGGGACTGATCTTCTTTAGCAGATTGTTCTTCTTCCACCAAGTTAGACTTTTATGATTTAAAACCAGGTGGATGACCATGCATCTTGTAGCATGTTTCTTCAGTATGGCCATTGAAACCACAAAAACTACAGTGAACATTCTTTAGGTTCTTAGGCTTAGAGCTGGCAGTAGGTATAGATCCTGGTCTGCTGAATGCCTGATGTTGCCCCTGTCCATTCTTTTCAGAAAGAAAAACCAAAGAATCTTGATTCTTGGCCATGTTTGCCACATACAAATTTTGTCCATCAAACTTGATGGCCATAGAGAAGACATCATGGATCTCTTGGAATGGCACCATCAACATTGTCTGGGAAACCATAAGCTCAAACTCATCTTTCAACCCTTTAGGGAATTTCATGACATGTTCAATTTCCATACGATCCACCAAAGTATTCATTGCATTGAAGTGACATTGTCGGTCACAAGAACAGTCTGGCATGGGACTAATGGTCTTGACCACTTCCCATAGAACCATCAATTTTATAAAATACTGATTGACAGAATTACTACCTTGCTTCAGTAGATGCATTTCTTCAAGAAGATATGTGAGTCTCAATGCATCTACATAGAAAATCTAGCAGCAAGATTTTTCCAGACTGCGTGTGAACTCTTGAAGTACCTCAAACTTTGTGCAATGGTGTTCTCAACGGAATTCAAAATCCATGACCTCACCATTTGATGAAGTTCGTAGAATTACAAACACAAAATAAAATGCAGAATTATTATTGATGAACTAAAAGTTTCAAGTTAAGCTACAATGTTGCTAATTATTGGGTATTTATAGTTTCATACACCTCATGGATCAGTTAGATGTGAGTTACAAATGGTTACAGCAAACTATACTGAATAATCGTTTCCTACACTAGACTACTCAATAGGCTGCTGAGTCTTTATTTTGTCAGCTGAGTATATCATCAGGTTACACTCAGCATTCCCTTAAGCCTCTATACCGTAACAACCCCTCAAGGTTAGAGTGTTTCATGAACAGATTGCTCTCAGCATTCCCTCCAGCTATTGAAACTCTAAAATATCTTTGAAGTACCCAATTTGTCTAGCAGATAAGAGAAAATGGGTGCATCAAAGGCCTTGGTGAGAACATCAGCTAGTTGTTTTTTATATTGATTGGAAGAAGTTTGACAAGTCCAGATTTGACTTTGTTTCTCACAACATGACAGTCAATCTCAATATGTTTTATTCTTTCATGAAAGACAAGATTATGAGCAATGTGAATGGCACTGACATTGTCACGGAATAACACAACTTGTAACTGAACTGGAATTTTCAAATCCTGTGGTAGGTAAACCAGCCAAGCTGACAAAAAATAAGCAAAGCCAATTAACACATCAGACAAAACTGGAGGATCAGTCATAAAAACTCTGCAAGTTGCTAGATCAAACAAAAAAACTCAACAAAAGGCTAAAAATGGCAGAACTAATTTTAAAGCAGTTAAGTGATGTACGGGTCAAGTAATAAAATACTCGATACCTAACTAACACACTAGCAAGAGAACTAGGTTCAATCGTAGTATAGCTAGATAGAGTCGAGGTCGATCCGACAGAGACTCGGCACAAACAAAACAAAACTTTATTCTACTAGAACTAAATTTAATGGGCGGTCTACGACCAACTAAACATAGTAAATAAGATAGTGACAACCACAAGACACAGAATACCACAAAGACAAACTAAAAACTACTAAAACAAGGACAATACTGTTGATATTATCTAAACAAAGAATATTAAGAATATTGATTACGCTAGTAGCTAATAACTACCCCATGTGAACTAGATTGACAACGAGACAAAACAAACCTTAAAGTTTAATTATTATGACTACGGGAGTCATCCCCTAAGGTAGATTTAGCTCCGATTAGGCCATCTAAATCATTGTGCCTCCATTACGTGACTTCGCCTTTTAATGCCTCCATCTCATATAATTTCTGACACAATTACGAAACTAGGGATGCTGGTATAAACCGTAACCTCATCTAAGAAACATTCCTAGGGTAAGGCATACTTCTTAAATGCCGATTCAATCTAGATCCTAAGTAACAATCACTTTTTAGGTTTCTTGTTAAATTATGATGACAAATAATTAAGTTGATCAGGTTTAATTACTCGTTTTAATTCCAAATCAGAGAATCTGACGTAGTCGAAGTCGGTCATAATTCTGCCCTAAACTTCACCACCCTCGGTCGACCGAAGGACATGCCTCGGCTGACCGGGAAAGGATCTGCGTCGGTACAAATTATGATTACTTCTTAACGTTTCTAACCTAAACACATGGGTTCGTAATTAGTCTACATCGCGGAATCAATACAAGAAAACTACTCCATAATAAAATAAATCAGATCTACGAATAAAGATTGCATAATTGAAAAGACATACCCTCGAAGACGAGAATGACTCCCACTTTTTAATGCGCTCCCTAACCGGAGAATCCGACGACTCCACAATGAACGACATAAAAAAAACTAAAACTTAATAAACTCAAGGTATTGTATATATTGTATCTTGTAGGTTGTTGGTGGTTGTGTTCTCAATTTCGTAGCTGCTGCTTATATAGAGGCTATAGCCGACCTAGGAAGGATCTAGAAGATATACACGCGTTTTCTTCTGGATGAGCTTCGGGTGACCGAATATCAACCCTCGGTCGACCGAATGAAGTGGCTCGGTCGACCGAGCCTCTTTTTTGCACATGTTAAATGCGTTTCTCGTCTAACTTGCTCCCCATTGCATTCTTCTGTGCTGATCTGATTTCTCTAACTTATCCCCTGATTAATGCTCCGATTTTCTTCCTTGTTATCTCGAGATTCACTGATTGAATGACATTTATCCTCCCGATTTATCATGATCTACAAAATCAGCATTTATCGCACAATAAATTGGTCTTTAATAATAAAAACAGCTAAATACCAAAAATCATATTAATAATCACTTAACATTAAATAATAAATATAAACAAGTGATTCAATATGAAATATATATAATTAACTCCGATTTAAGGTTAGAATTGATGACATAAATAGGTATATTGTATCCGTCGTCAAAATGCCCCACACTTAAACTTTGCTTCGTCCCGAACAAAGCATCAATAAGTCATTCCCCAAGACAACATTTTCCTTGGTCAACTCATACTTACACAAGAAAATCGAGTCAACTCATACCAGCCATGCTCATAAGATAAGCATTATTCACTACTCGCTATGAATCGAAGTGATTGTGTGCATGTGCATTGGTTTTATATAAATGTAGCAAGTTTAGAGTTTAGGCAGACTTCATATCAAAATTCACCAACATCAGCATTCATACTTCTTATGCCTCGCAATGGTTAAAGCACTAGGACAATAAGCAAGAGCGTATCTATAAGGATTTTAGACTTGGAGACCGAGTACTACTAAAAGCCTCTAAAAACTTGAACTTTTTCAATTCTTCATATTTTTCAGATACTACCAATCTCAAGGAAGAAAACTTTTTTCGATTATCCCCCCTATCTTAGATCATGCATAGTATCGAATATTACCACAAGCATGGGGCTACTTTGGTAATGTTACTACAAGCCCACTGTTTTAATGCATTGTCAAAACACAGGTACGTCTCAAGCTTATTACTCCTCTTTGTTGGCTAGAATATCAGAATACATCAGTCGATAAATAACGACACTAGGTAAGCATAACCAATCATCTATGCAATGTACACATACCTCTTTTTATAATTCATGCGGTACTAAGCGATTCACATGTTGAGTAATTGAACAATACCTAACTACTTGCAATTGTTGGCATGAATATCCTTAAGTTTACTAACAATTTATCGCAAAAGTATAATATGACCACGTATTCACGCAACTTGGTTTCTTTCATATCAATTCTAAGTATAAGAACTTCACAAGTTTAAGGGTACGAGTTAAACAACTTGGCATTTATCCATGAAATTTTTTAAATTTGGCTCAATATTGCCTCAATATTCCGTTCCTCTTTACTTTTTCAACATATAGCTAAGTCCCTTGCCCCCCACTTAAACATGGCATCGTCCTCAATGACAAAAATAAATGAGAGTTTATGAAAAAAGACTTAGCTCTGGAAACGGCTCCCAAGTAAAGGAACAATATCGGAGTAAACCGTCGTGGAGAGACATACACATCCTGTATAAGCAAACAAGCTCCACGAAATCGTCAAATACCATGTCTATGGAAGTTATAAAATAATGTGGCAGTAATTAGATATAAATATCTAAAAACAGTTTAAGCCACTTTACTTTATACTGCCATGGACAATATCAAAAGGGATTTAAACCTAAATAAAAACTCACATGACGGCTATCAAGGAAAAAACCTCGTTTATTCCGAACATAGACTCGGAACATGGCGAGATGAAAAAAAACCGTGATAGGCGCATGCTACTTTATTAAAAATAAAAACGAAAAAGATAGTTATAAGGAAATAGTTCTAAATTTATAGTCGCTAGCTCGACTCAGTTCAAGATGGTTTATTCATAGATAGGGTCTTCGAGGTACAAAACCTCCTCCTCAGCACCAGGCGGAAGCCCTTGATAATGCTTCACACGATGTCCATTGACCACAAACCTGGACTCGTCTTTGAAATTGAATAGCTCCACCGCTCCAGAAGGAAAGACTTGTACTCTAAATGGGCCATACCATCTTGATTTTAATTTGCCCGGGAAGAGTCTTAAGCGCGAATTGTACAAGAGAACCAGATCACCCTTTTGAAAGGTCCTCTCCAGAATCTTTTTGTCATGGAACTTCTTCGTGCGCTCCTTGAAAATCTTGGCATTCTCGTATGATTCTAAACGAAACTCCTCCAGGCGAGTTAATTCTAACATCCTCTTCTCACCGGCCAACGTCTCATTAAAATTTAGCATCCTTGTTGCCCACATGGCCCGGTGCTCAAGTTCCACAGGAAGATGACATGCCTTTCCAAAAACAATCCTATACGGGGACATTCCAATCGAGGTTTTATATGCAGTCCTATAAGCCCATAAAGCGTCGTCCAAACGTAACGACCAATCTTTCCTAGTCGTATTTACAGTTTTCTCCAGGATACGCTTTATCTTTCGATTGGTGACTTCTACCTGCCCACTAGTCTAGGGGTGATATGCGGTTGCTAGCTTATGTCGAACCCCATACTTAATCATCAGCCTTTCAAAAGGTTTATTGCAAAAATGACTACCATTGTCGCTTATAATCGCCCTAGGCGTCCCAAACCTTATAAAAATATTCTTTTTCAAGAATCTAACTACAACCTTAGCATCGTTAGTAGGGGAAGCAATGGCCTCAACCCATTTGGATACATAATCAACCGCAACTAAGATGTATCGGTTAGATAGTGATGAAGTTAAGGGTCCAACGAAATCTATTCCCCAAACGTCAAAGAGTTCTATTTCTAAGATGCTCTTAAGTGGCATCTCATTCCTCCGTGAAATATTTCCTGTCATTTGACAAGCATGACATTCTCGTGCATATTGGTGTGCATCCTTAAACAATGTCGGCCAATAAAAACCGCATTGGAGGACCTTGGCCGCAGTTTTATCTCCCCCGTAGTGCCCTCCAACTTCATAAGAATGACAATGCTTCTGGATATCATTATACTCTTCCTCGGGCACACACCTTCAAAAAACATTATCAGATCCTAGCTTAAACAGATAAGGCTCATCCCAATAATAGTGTCTTAGATCTTTAAAGAATTTTTTTCCTTTCTTGGACAGTGAGATTTGGTGGTAGGTACTTTGCGGATAGATAATTAACAAACAAACTAAACCATGGTTGTTTCTTCTCCTTCACAACCTCTATTCTTGAAGAAACCTCAACACAATCATCATGTCCCCCAATGGTGGTGATGGAGAAAAGTTGTTCATCAGGAAAAGATTCTCCTATCTCAGGTAATTCCTCACCATCCTATAATTGTAAGCGCGACAGATGATCGGCCACCACATTCTCACTTCCTTTCTTATCTCGGATTTCTATGTCAAATTCTTGCAGCAGTAGAATCCATCTCAACAATCTAGGCTTTGAATCTTGTTTTGCTAGGAGATATTTAAGAGCCGCATGGTCAGTCCACACAGTGACTTTAGATCCCACTAAGTAAGATCTAAACTTGTCAAAAGCAAAGATAACGGCCAAAAGCTCCTTCTCCGTTGTGGCGTAATTTCTTTGGGCAGCATTCAAAGTCCGGCTTGCATAATAAATAGGCCTAAAGATATTATCTTTTCTTTGACCCAAAGCGGCGCCAACAGCAGTATCACTTGGATCACACATCAGTTCGAACAGAAGATCCCAATCCGGTGCGACCTGAACGGGTGCAGTAATCAGCCTACTTTTTATTTCGTTGAAAGCTTTTATGCACTCATTAGAAAACACAAATGGCACATCCTTGGCCAATAATTCGGTAAGAGGTCTATAGATTAAGGAAAAGTCCTTAATAAACCTACGATAAAATGCGGCGTGGCCTAAAAAACCTCTAAAAGTTTAAAGATTGGTAGGTGGTGGTAATTTCTCGATCACCTCAACTTTGGCTCTATCCACCTCTATTGCGCTCTTTGATATGCGGTGGCCTAGTACTATACCTTCCGTAACCATCAAATGACACTTCTCCCAGTTAAGCACAAGATTCGTCTCCTCACATCTCTTCAACACTCGTGCTAGATGTGTGAGACATGAATCGAAATCGTCTCCAAATACGGAGAAATCATCCATAAAGATTTCCAAGAAATCATTCACCATATCCGCAAATAATGACATCATACATCGTTGAAATGTCGCGGGAGAGTTACACAATCCAAATGGTATTCGATTTTACGCAAATGTCCCATATGGGCATGTAAATGTTGTTTCCTCACGATCTTCGGGCGAGATGTGGATTTGATAGTATCCCGAATACCCATCAAGAAAACAATAGAAAGCATGCCCGCTCAGTCTCTCGAGCATTTGATCGATGAAGAGAAGAGGAAAGTGGTCCTTATGAGTCATATCATTTAGTTTCCTAAAGTCTATGAATACTCGATGACCGGTGATGAGCCTCACAGGAATTAACTCATTCAACTCATTGGCTTGCACCGTCAATCCTCCCTTCTTAGGAACTACGTGGATAGGGCTTACCCATTCGCTATCAGCAATTGGAAACATAATTCCCATTTCTAGCATTTTTATAACCTCATCCCTAACCACGTCCTTTAATTATGGGGTTAGACGCCTCTGAGGTTTTGCAACCGCTTTCTTTTCAGGGTCCACGGAGATTTTGTGCATACATACGCTAGGACTAATGCCCTTAATGTCAGCTATGGTCCACCCAAATGCTCTGCGGTACTCTCTTAGAACTCTCATTAGTTTCTCCTCTTGTAAATCCGTCAAGGAAGAAGATATAATTAGTGGCAAAGTCTCATCTTGAAGAAATACATACTTCAAATTTGCAGGAAGAGGTTTTAAAGTCAAATTAGTGGGAGGTTCTTCCAAAGAGGTCTTCAACTTTTGACCAGTGAGTTTAAGTTCGAAATACTTATGCCACGTTGGTCTATGATAGAATCTTTCAATCTCCGCAGCACTTACTTCCTCTACAGCCCTAGGGGTTCCTCTACTACATCCTGGCCATATCATCTTCTCCTCCTCACTACTCACGTACTTGACTTCATCTTCTTCTTCCAAGACAGCATCCAAGAAATCCTTGATACTTTCATTTTGTTGAAATTCTTGAACGATCCTATCAATGGAATCCAACATGAAACATGCATCCTCTCCGTCATCAGGTTGCTTCATAGTGTCGAAGACATTAATTGCAACTCTCTCTTCGTTCACTCTTAATACTTACTCGCCTTTGTAAACATCAATTAGCGTTCTACTAGTGGCCATGAAAGGTCTCCCTAATATCAAGGGCACTTCGTAGTTAGCTTCCATATCTAATACCACAAAGTCGACAGGGAATACAAACTTTTCAACTCTTACTAGCACATCCTCAACCACTCCACAAGGTTCTTTGACAGAACGGTCAGCTAATTGCAATGTGATTGAGGTCTTCTTAAGATCTTTCATGCCTAGTTTCCGAAAAATAGATAGTGGCATCAGATTCACGCTTGCTCCTAGATCACACAAAGCTTCGTTTAGACATACGTTACCTATGGTGCAGGGAATGAGAAAGCTTCCCGGATCTTTGCATTTTGAGGGTAACTTATGTTGAAGAATGGCTGAGCACTCCTCGTTAAGGCATATGGTCTCTAAATCTAGAAGTTTCCTTTTAGTTGAGACGGCGTCTTTTAAAAACTTAGTGTACTCAGGCATTTCAGCTAGTGCTTCAACTAGGGGGATATTGATTTGTAACTTACTGAATATATCCACGAACTTCCTATACCTCTTATTATCAAACTTAGGATTCGGCTTTGGTGGAGGATAAGGTAGAGTTGAAGGATCGACATCAGTGAAAATTGGATACTTGTTATTGTAAAGTTCAACTCTAGGGCCAACAGGTTCTTTATAAGTTCTTTGCTTAGGCAAAGTCTCGGAAGTATTAGTCTCATTGCTTGGCTCACCATCCTTATTCATTGTGACTTTCTCTTTCTCTTGCAGGGATGGTGGAGTTACTTCTTTTCCACTTCTTGTCATGATCGCATTCAAATCCTTAGGGTTCTTCTCAGTGTTGCTTGTCAACCCTCCAGGGGGTCTAGTTGAGACTTGCTCAGCTAGTTGTCCTATTTGGTGAGTGAGATTTTGGACTATGGCTTCTTGGTTGGTCACCTTAGCATCGGTCTTCTGAAAATATTGGCTGAAGTTAGTGGCTAAATCAGCCATCGTTTTTGAAAGTTGTCCCATATTGTCAGTAACGACATTACTCAGTTTTTCTATTGCAGCTTCCCAACCAAAAGTTTTAGTTTGCTGGGGTACATAAGTAGTAGGCGGTTTAGGCCCTTCTCCTGCATTGGGGTCACTATATCGGAATCCAGGATGGTTATGGTTAAGGTTATATCCTCCCCATTGATTTCCTTGCTTCCTAATATAATTGGCTTCTTCAGTACCAGCATTCTCACATTGAGTAATTACTTCGATTCCAGTCCCTTTCTCTACTCGTGCCATCCTCTCTTGCATTCCGTCCACCTTATTGTTTATAACAGATAATTGTTCTGAGATTTTGGTGGATGCACTATCCTCAAATATGTCAGCGGCCATCTTTACAGTAGCTATGTCATTGCCTCCCCATTGACTATTCATCGCTATTTGTTCCATCTTTCCTTGTGCCTCCTCAGGGGATAAAAGGACAAACGCTCCATTGCTGGAGGCGTCTACTCTAATTTTCTCAGTCTCTCTCAACCCATGGTAAAAAGTTTGCAATATAAGCCACAGAGAGATATCATGATGAGGAAACTTTCTCATGGCCTCCTTAAAACGTTCCCAAGCTTGATAAAAACTTTTCCCGGGTTGTTGCTTAAATCCTAAGATGTCTTGGCGTAACTTAAAAGTTTTTCCTAAAGGGAAGTATTTATTCATGAATTTCTGCAACAATTGTTCCCAAGTAGTGATAGATCCAGCCTCTAAAGAGAGAAGCCATTGCTTAGCTTTATCTTTCAAAGTGAAAGGGAAAAGCTTAAGACGAATGTTACCCTCATGAATTAATTCTGGTTTCATTGTGCTAACAATCTCCAAGAAGTTCGTCACGTGAACACCAGGATCCTCGTTTTGGATTCCATGAAAAGTGGAATAGTTGGTCACCATTTGAATTACATTAGGGCTAGGGTGATAAGCTTCCGCAGGGTCTTGCGGTGCTACAATAGCAGGAATGAACTGTTCAATGGTGGGCGTTGCATAACTTTGCAAAGTACTCCTCGCTCCTGGAACTAGGGCTTGGTTCTCATTATTAGCATTTGCATTCTCATTATTGGCATTATTAATAACAATATTTTCAGCATTGTGTACCTGATTCGGATTCTGCGGAATTCCTGCCATTTCTGTCTCAGATTCAGACTGCTCAGAATGATCGGTTGAATGGCCTTCTTCTTGTTCGCTTTTCTCCAAATTCGGATTCTCTTCTCCTTGTCTAGCCAATTCTTTCGCTAGTTTTCAATTCCTCCTTGCGAATTGCTCTATTTCCGGATGATATTGCTCAAGAGGCAATTTCAATTTCCTTGTGTGCGGATACAAAATAATAAACAACAATAAAACAATTAATCACTAGTAAAGGCTTGGCCTTTACTAACCTATAATTAACTAAATAAAACTAAAACAGACTCGAAAGAAGTTTGAAGAAAAAAAAAACGTAAATAAAACAGAAGCAGAATACTGTAAAACTAATATAGAACAGAAACAGAAAAAATAAAGTCTCGGTCAACCGAGAACTGTGGTTCGGTCGACCGAACTCTTTTTTTTATTTTATTTTAACGACACTGTTTAATATACAGACTCTTATTCACAGAATGTCCACGAATCCAGTTCTAACAAAATAAGCTATATTTTAATTTAATGACTCGAGTCCCCGGCAACGACGCCAAAAACTTGATGTTCGGGTCAAGTAATAAAATACTCGATACCTAACTAACACACTAGCAAGAGAACTAGGTTCAATCGTAGTATAGCTAGATAGAGTCAAGGTCGATCCCACAGAGACTCGGCAAAAACAAAACACAACTTTATTCTACTAGAACTAAATTGAAAGGGCGGTCTACGACCAACTAAACGTAGTAAATAAGATAGTGACAACCACAAGACACAGAATACCACAAAGACAAACTAAAAGCTACTAAAACAAGGACAATACTGTTGATATTATCTAAACAAAGAATATTAAGAATATTGATTACGCTAGTAGCTAATAACTACCCCATCTGAACTAGATTGACAACGAGACAAAACAAACGTTAAAGTTTAATTATTATGACTACGGGAGTCATCCCTTAAGGTAGATTTAGCTCCGATTAGGCCATCTAAATCATTGTGCCTCCATTACGTGACTTCGCCTTTTAATGCCTCCATCGCATATAACTTCTGACACAATTACGAAACTAGGGATGCCGGTATAAACCGTAACCTTAACTAAGCAACATTCCTAGGGTAAGGCGTACTTCTTAGATGCCGATTCAATCTAGATCCTAAGTAACAATCACTTTTTAGGTTTCTTGTTAAATTATGATGACAAATAATTAAGTTTATCAGGTTTAATTACTCGTTTTAATTCCAAATCAGTGAATCTGACGTAGTCGAAGTCGGTCATAATTCTACCCTAAACTTCACCACCCTCGGTCGACCGAAGGACATGTCTCGGTTGACCGAGTGACATGTCTCAGCTGACCGGGAAAGGATCTGCGTCGGTACAAATTATGATTACTTCTTAACGTTTCTAACCTAAACACATGGGTTCGTAATTAGTCTACATCGCGGAATCAATACAAGAAAACTACTCCATAATAAAATAAATCATATCTACGAATAAAGATTGCATAATTGAAAAGTCATACCCTCGAAGATGAGAATGACTCCCACTCTTTAATGCGCTCCCTAACCGGAGAATCGGACGACTCCACAATGAACGAACAAAAAAAAACTAAAACTTAATAAACTCAAGGTATTGTATATATTGTATCTTGTGGGTTGTTGTTGGTTGTGTTCTAAATTTCGTTGCTGCTGCTTATATAGAGGCTATAGCCGACCTAGGAAGGATCTTGAAGATATACACGCGTTTTCTTCTGGATGAGCTTCAGGTGACCGAATATCAACCCTCGGTCGACCGAATGAAGTGGCTCGGTCGACCGAGCCTCTTTTTTGCACATGTTAAATGCGTTTCTCGTCTAACTTGCTCCCCACTGCTTTCTTCCGGGCTGATCTGATTTCTCTAACTTATCCCTTGATTAATGCTCCGATTTTCTTCCTTATTATCTCGAGATTCACTGATTGAATGACATTTATCCTCCCAATTTATCATGATCTACAAAATCAGCATTTATCGCACAATAAATTGGTCTTTAATAATAACAACAGTTAAATACCAAAAATCATATTAATAATCACTTAACATTAAATAATAAATATAAACAAGTGATTCAATATGAAATATATATAATTAACTCCGATTTAAGGTTAGAATTGATGACATAAATAGGTATATTTTAACCGTCATCATTAAGAACAAAAAACAAATCAATCAAAGCTACTAAACCTAAGAATATTTATCAATCTAAGGATAGTAGATTCAGGGGAAAGGGGATTTTTTTTCCTTCTGATGAAGATTGGGATGTTTCCATTCCTATTGCTAGACCTACCAGGTTTCACAAAGAGCAAAAGGCTAAGCCTCAACACAGAGCTGTTAATCCAAGACATCAGACCTACGTGGAACAAGTTAGACCTAACAATAAGAATCAAGGCATGCATAATAATTATCATCCTAAAAGCCAGAAATCATACATGAAGAAAGTTGAGCCTAATGCGAAAACCTACAAAACTGTTAACTACATGTATATGGAAGATAAATTTAATCCAACCAGAAGTAAACCATACTCATATGGTCCAAGGATTCTACTTACAACAAACCATGGAGGACCTAAACAAGTATGGGTACCAAAGAAAATTTCATTTTGTTTTGCATGAAGTATTATGTGATATTCGAAGTCTCATCAAGGACTACATTAATAAAAATAAAATTTAGAATCAGATGAGGTTTTTGAAGCCAACCAAAAGTTCAATCATCATTATGCTAGCTGGAATAAGCAAGAATCGATATCAACACGTTGTATCAACAATTGTTGACAAGTTGCTGCTGAAGATTTATTCAAGCTGACATTTCAGATGCTGAGATTCTGAATGGTGAAGAAAGTGATAAGTTGACTATACATTTAAAGCTAAGATTACTCTAAGTCAATCTCACGATGAAAAGGTAAATATGGTTGTCAGAGAAATTATTACCTAAGCCAGTTATAACTGTTGATCTCCACACAGATGCTACTAATCCATATCTCAAGGAAAACGACGTGACAACTACTACAGTTATTACGACTTTACAGCTCATCACTATTCTAATTCCATTGACTGTTCGACACATCTCTATATAAATCAACTCTCATCATTCACTAAAAACTCTATTTTGTGCACCATCTCTTCATAAATTCTCTTGCAATAATCTAGGTGTCTACTTCTTGATGTTGCGATAGATATTAGGTTTGCGGTAACAATAGTATAAAGAGGATATAGGGCTGATTATATGTGGTTTCTCAAGTGAGAAGTGGTGGACATCAAGAACACTGGCGGTCGGACAGATGCTTATGAACGGAAACACAAGTGTGTCGACAAATTGACAGAGTAGCTCTGTGTATATAGTAGCTTATGAACGGAAACACAAGTGTGTCGGACAAATGCTTACAATGGAACACTGGCGGTTGGACATATCCTTTTGTATTACTTTGTAATCCCATATATTGTAGGCTCTGATTTCACCAATGCTATGCTAGAATTCTTTAATAATGATGCCATCCTGAAACAGATCAATCATGCTATTGTTTCATTGATCCCTAAGACTACTCATGCTGAAACAGTGGGAGATTACAGGCATATTTCTTGTTGCAATGTTACTTACAAATTGATTTCTAAGATCTTGGCTACAGGACTTTCTGCTTGCTTGCCTGATCTTATTGATGAATGCCAGACTGGTTTTGTTGATGGTAGGGCCATGTCAGACAATATTTTCCTTTGTCAGGAGCTAATTAGGAAATATGGTGTGGCCAGGGGGCCTCCTAGATGTATGATAAAAGTGGATATTAAAAAAAGATTATGATTCTGTGCACTGGACCTTTTTGGAGTCAGTTATGAAGGGTTTTGGCTTTCTTGACAGGTTTGTGAGATAGATCATGCTGTGTGTTTCTACTGCTTCTTTCTCCCTATCTATTAATGGTGAACTTAAGGGGTTTTTTCCCGGAAAAAAGGGATTGAGACAAGGGGATCCTCTGTCTCCTTTCCTTTTTGTTATTGGTATGGAATACTCCTCAAGAATGTTGAGGATTTTGAGGGAGGATTCTGAGTTCAATTTTCACAATGGTTGCCAGAATTTGAAGATCAATCATCTGGATTTTGCAGATGATCTGATGTTGTTAGCAAGTAGAGATTCTATTTCTGTCACCCTAATGATGAACTAATTAACTGTTTTAGGTGAATGTTCAGGCCTTGCTGCTAATCTACAAAAGTCTGAGATTTTTTGTGCTGGCTTGGATTGCTATAACAAGGAGGTGCTATTGGATATTATTGCCTTGAAAGAAGGTGTGCTGCCTATTAGGTATCTTGGTATTCCTCTGTGTGCTGTTAGGTTGAATGTTATGCATTATGATCCATTGTTTGCTTCCTTGACGAATTATTTTTGTAATTGGAAATGTGCCACAATGTCCTATGCTGGTAGACAAAAACTTGTTCTATCTGTCATACAAGGAGTGTATTGTTTCTGGCTTGGAATCTATCCTATCATTGGAAGTGTCAAGCTGAAGATGGATCAATTGTGCAGGAGGTTTTTGTGGGGAGGGGGATCTTGTGATTCTCACAGGAAATATCTAGTTGGTTGGGAGGAGGTTTTTTTGCCTAAATCTGAGGGTGGTTTGAGGAATTTTTAGCTTCATGCCTGGAATCTTGCACTTTTGTACAAGATTTTATGGAATTTTCAGTGTAAAAAGGACTGGCTTTGGCTGAAATTGATCACTGAAGAGTACTTAAAGCATGTGGATTTGTGGTCCTATAAGTATAAGCATAGGGATTCCGCTCTGATCAAGTCTCTGTTCATGATTAGGTACAGAGTTCTGGACAGTGCAGGTTCTGATGGTGATGCTGTTGCATAATTGCAGTCCTGGTCTATTGGCTCTAAGTTGTGTCCTAGCAAGGCTTATGATTTCTTTAGGCATCATGGTCCTAAGGTTTGTTGGTACAGATCTGTATGGAACCCTAGGGCTACTCCAAAACATTGTTTTCTGCTTTGGATGACTATGAAGAAGTGTTTGCTCACTACTGACAGGTTGCAGTTTAATGACAAACTATGCTCTTTGTGTGGTTTGGTGAATGAATTTGCCTCACATTTATTCTTTCAGTGTCCTATTTCCTAAAAGGTTTGGGTCAAGATCAGTTTGTGGTTAGGCATCAGTAGAAGATTTGAAATTGTGATTGGTGCTCTTAGATGGATGAGGCTGAAGTGTAGGGGTACTTCCCATGGGGATGTGTCTAGATCTGCTTCTGTTTCTATGGTTGTTTATTGGATTTGGAACATGAGGAACATAAAGAGATTTGATGGTGTTACTATGAATATTTCAGATGTGCTGCATTGTATTAAAACTCATATCTTTTATATAATACATGATGCTTTCCCATTGTACACTTTTACCCCATGATGTTAGGGTTTTGTACATCTTTTGTGTAGTGCTTTTTGGGGGTTGTGTGAGATTATTTTGTTTCTATACACACCTTGGGATAGGCTCTATGAGTTATGCTCTCATATGACCATTTTTTGGTAGTTTTTGTGTGTTGTTAAGTGTTTAGTGGCTGTTGTTTCTTATAGCATATAACCTCAGGGGTCTTATGCTGCTTGGAATCAACAAATCTAACCTATTTTCAACACTGTGAAGGTGTTAGCATAGTTCTTCTTTTTAGATTAGGATGTAATTTCTTGTATTTCGCATACCTTGGTTATATATATTTACCTTTAACCAAAAAAAGAGTAATTAAATACAAGTTGACCAGACAGCTGTCAAGGCGAGAACGGACTTGACATGATGACTTACTCATAACATCCTTTGTCTTGTGGTCATCAACTCAAAGCTTAGCCAGCCTAATAAAATGGGTGACTCCCACTATGTTTGAGGTGTCAGAGTGGAGATGAGCCTGGCTTACGGAATGCGGACTGAAGGGATGGAGGTCCAAGGTCTACTATTACGCTTGGATTCAGGCCCAATATAGAGGCTCGGGTTCCGATCGGGTCGGGTATATCAAAAGCCCCCTACTCTATGCTTTGCATGTCCGTCGAGGCAGAGAGTAAAGTCAATGAAGCGGAAGAAAACCATACCCTATTGTTGTCATTTGTGACAAAGAGATGCCGATAATGGCTATCGGGCTTAAATCAATGTTGATATCACGTTACAAATTACTGACGTATGCTGTGCATTATAATAGACAGGCTTAGATGCCACGCTATGGAGTGAATGGGCTTATATACCGATTTTTAGAAATATCGGGCTTGAATCAGTGTTGATATAGCGTTGTAAATTACTAATGTATGCTGTGCATTGTAGCGGACAGCCTTAGATACCGTGCTATGAAGAAGATGGGTTTTTGGGGCCGTAAGCTGAGGCCGTAATCTGAGGCCGTAAGCCATTTTGAGCTGAGGCGGAGAGCCATTACGCGGAGAGAAGGCCGCTAACCGTTTGATAGTTATCCCGGTCAATGAAGTACACATTGGCCGTGTTGGAACGTCACTCTAGTTCCATTAATAACACGACGTTTGACATGAAACGTCCTTTGCCCTGATTGGCCGAGGGACATCGAAAACGGTTCCCAGTAATAATTATTTCCAAAATTTGAATCCGAACTGACGCATCTCTTCTCTTTCCTTCCTATACAAAGGGGTTCTTACCCCCATATTTACACTTTCCTCATTTCTAAAAAAATTTCCAGTAAGAAAAGCGAGAGAACTCCGGCGAGTGCCCGTGATTTTCGGTGAATTTTGCAGTTTATGGCCCTTATTCAAGTTTTGTCCCTGATTTCTTCATTATCTTTTAGGTATGGCTCTGTATCTTTCCTTTCTGTATCTTTCCTTGATTTCAAGAATTTTTTATCCACTATTTGCAAGTAGCTTGTGTTTAAGACCCTTTGAATGTATATGATTGATTACTGCATCTAGCTAGGCCCCAAATCGTATGTTTTCCTTGTTGCTCCCCAAATCTTCCTCCTTTCCCAGAGATAGATGCCCAGATGACATTAAGGTTTATCTGTTGTTTAGTAAACGGAGGGGCGAGGTGTCGGGGTGAGATTATGCTTATCTCGTCCTGACTTCCATGTCTAGCTGATTAACTGTTCCACCTCACCCTGTGTTTTTCCAGGATGCCTTCAGAATCACACACCCAAACAGATAAGGAAGTCCGAGCAGTTGCTGGCTATGGCTTGGGGGACGAGGTAGACATGAGCGACCATGATGAGATAGTTGACGTCAACATCGATGAGTCTGATTCCTGTGATGGGGAAAGCAGTGATGAAGGTGTTGAGATTTTCGGTGAGGGTGAAGCCGGTGGTGAGGTTGATGATCAAGACAATACGATGTTGAGAAGTATTATCGATAGAATCCAAGGGGTAGTGACCCAGGGGGTAGCTGATCGAGGTGCGGGGTTCAAGGAAGTCGTGGAATCTAAGAAAACCACAACACCAAAGAAAACCGCGACGTCAAAAAAAAATCAGCGTTTGGGCCATCTGATCCAAAGAAAAGTCCACCCAAAAAGATGTCTGCTGCGGATGATCGTGAGCTGGCCGATAAAAAAAGCTTTGATAGTGTGTTGCACTTCGATGGAGGGAAATTAGAGGTCAGACTGATTACACCTCGTCGTTGACGGCCTATGATATTCCAAACGACTATCGGTGCGCCAGTATGGGTGCGACGAACGTATCCTGCATTTATGGTCGAGATGAGGAGGATTATTTGTGGCTACACTATGATCATCTCGTCGCCGGACTTTTGTCACCCTTTGACCCATTCTTCATCAGATTCATGGAATAGCTCCGGGTCATGCCGTGTGATCTTACACAGGGGACTGTCCACGTGGTGATGGCCTTCGTAGTAATAAGTTGGCTTCATGGGCGAGAGCCATCATTGCTGGTATTATTTTATTTCTACGGCTTTAACAAGAAAGGCGAAGATGGTAAAATTCAGCCCCACAATAGATCGAGCAGAGGCCGACTCCGACTTCTATGTGACCTTCCCGATTAGGTATTGGACTGGAACAAGAGGTGTATGACGGTGGAGTCATGAATAGGTTGGCCTTTCTAAAAAATCCCCAGAAACTCAGGTAAAACTGATCATTTGACGAATGTGAAAACTCAGGATGATGATGACGTGTTCATGGCCGAGCTTAAGAGGTTGCTCCGGTTTGTTCAACATGGATCGGGTCAAGATCGGGTCTTTAACTGGAGGCTTCTTCTAGACATTGATCAACCCTTCGTTAGGATGGCCGGACATTCTGGACCTGGCGTAGGGGTTCTAGTGGTTGTGATTGAAGACAGGCTTGTGATCCCGATTGGTATGAAGAATGCCACTTTGGTAGATGCATGCCCTCTCTGTGTACTGTGTGTTTGGGCGATTCTACAAAGCGGCCTTCAAGTAAACTCATTTGTTTATCACTTGTTTTTGATTCACCTGCTTTCATTTTTGTTCTCTCATGTATTCTTGATTGTCTTTTGATGGATACTGTCCCTTTGTAGGTACTATGGATGCTCCGAGTCAACATAACCTGATCGCTGCCAAGAAGACCTCCGGTGAGGTGAAAATGAGCGGAGAGCTGAAGGGGCTTAGGGTCGACCTTCCAATGGTCAACGTTCATAATGACTCGGCAGGATCCAAGGATGGGAAGGCGGCCTCGTCACCAGCTAAACAAATTGTTGGGAAATCTACGATGAGCAAACCTCTCAAACAGACTGTTCTGACTAAAGCTCTGGCTTTTGAGAAAATAAAGGTTTCTGATGAGATCGACCCCGTTGGTGGTGGGGATGGCGAGAAGCAGGCTTGTCATTCCAAGAAATCCAAGTTGGCTGATATTCAGTCAAAGGTCGAGGCCTCTATTCAAGAGTAATCTCAACCACAATCCAAGTATGGAGCTGACAAGTCGAGTTCAGCAGGCACGACTGCAATGGTACCCCTGCTGTCTGGTTGGAAAAGGACTTTATGCATCAACAGCCAATCAACATGTCCAAGGCGATCATGATTTCTACGGCGATAGCTGATGTTGCCCCGTTGAGGCATCTAAGATGGAGCCTTCCCAATCCCATTCAGTTGGAGGTTGGTCGTGGTATTGCGGACCAAATAGTGCTATCAGATCAAATCGACCCCGCCGTGCCATTCTACAGAACATCGGGGATTTGTGGGGCTTGTATGGGGCAACGGTGAGCATGGTAAACATCTGGTCATTCTTCACTTTTCTTTTACCTTTTTATCCTTTGGCCCCTTTAGTTATTCAATTGACATGCTCGATTTGCCTTCCTTTCCCCCTTTTTTCCAGTCGGTACCGGCGTGAAGCAGTTTGTGGAACAGTACTAGGAGGCCAACTCGTAAAAGTCAGTTGTCGAAAAAGAATTAAGGGCCGCTAAGGTTGTTGCGGCCGACCTGAATGTGCATCTTAGTGCTTCTGAGGCCAAAAATGTCAACCTAAAGTAGCAGCTTGCTGAGGCAAAGAGGATGCAGCTCGAGGCTCAAGCTAATTCCAAGCGTCTAGAGACACTTAACTGTGAGGTCGCGAGAATGATAGAGAAGCTGACCGATCTATGAGAGAGATGCAGCAGCGAGTCGATGAAGCTGGAAACCTTTGGAAAATTGAGTAGGGGTTGACTGCCGAACTGAAGTAGAAATTGACCGCCTTGGGTGCCGAGGTCGAAGCCAAGGTAGAGGCCATGAGAAAGAAGACAGCCGGCGAGAATTTCTTGATGGGGTACGATCAAGGCATCTATCACTTCGCAATGTGCTTGTGGGCACATGTCGGTGATGTTCTAAGCCTTGAGACTTTGCGGGATTTGATCATTACCCCATCTTCCTCCCACCATCTGAGGGTTTTCCACCCTTCCATCCCATACACCGAGGTCCAGCTGAATACTTATGCTCATGGTTGGGAGCCGCCCCAGGTCGAAGCTATAAATCTCTAGGAGTTAGTGCATCAGGCCACCCGGGAAGAGGCTGGCAATCAAGAAGAGGCCAATCAAATGGAAGATGAAGCCGATGATAATCCTATTAAAATTTTGCATTCTTCTCTTAGTGCTGAGCATGTTGGAAATGTCGATATGCGGCCTGATGATGCCTAGAGTTGTAACAACCTTTTCTTGATTCCACACAGTACAAACTTTTTCTTTGATAAGTTGTATTAAGGTAAAATTTTTGAAGTACTGTAGAAGTTGTAACTTGTAACAACATTAACCCTTTTCTTTTGTGTTCGAACATGTTGATGTATTTTGCTCAAAATTATTGTGTATATCGAGTCCGATCTATTTTGAGTCTAGCATGGAAGTAGCCCCCTTGTTTCAGATAAGATTTGGAGTCGGAAACTTGCAGGCTTATCTGAATAACCATCCGTCCATGTGTTTGAAATTTTTCTAGAGTATAACCCCCTTTTTCATTAGAGTTTGAGATTATCAATCTGAGACCGTTGTTGAAAATTACGTCGAACATCACGTCGACACAGACAGCGAGCATGCTTCATGGATATGATAACATATAATAAAGATAAATGTAAAATCAGGCTTTTATTACGTTCGCCTCACCTAGTTAGGTGAGTGAAAGTTACAAGTAAGAAAGCTTAACCTCTCGCCTTGTAAACGAGAGGATAGCCATAACCATAGCCGATTATTACATGTAGTACCTTTTGAGGTTGTCTGCATGCCATGGTCTATTAAGCTCAGAGCCGTGTTGATCTTTGAGGATATAAGTCCCTTTTTTGATCTCTCTAGTGACTTGAAATGGACCTTCCCAGTTCGCTGTAATCTTGTCCCTGTCGGGCTGCAGACCAGCTGCCTTCCTGTTTCGAATAACGAAATTGCCGACCATAAGAGAGTGGTCACGGATTCGATTGTCGTGATGTCTTTTGGCTATTTACTTGTAATTTACGAGGCGTTGGTATGTCGCTAATATTTTTTCCTCCGCTAGTTCGAGGTCGATCTGTCTATTGTGCAGATTGTCCGTCAGATCATACTCGGCGACCCCGTTACTTGGAAGCGCTATCTCGATCGGAGTCATTGCCTCCGATCCGCAAGTTAGAGCAAACGGTGTTTCCCCTATAGGTGTTTTGAATGTGGTGCGGAGAGCCCATAAGATGATGGGCAGCTCATCGACCCATCCGCCTACGGTTGCCTTCTCACTCATACTCTTTTTAAGCATTTTCATTGTTTTCTTACTGCCGGCCTCAGCTTGGCCGTTACCTTGAAGGTAAGCTACAGATGATTGCCAATGTTTGATGCTATATTCTTTGCAGAAATTTGAGAATTCATCCCTAAACTGTGGTCCGTGGTTTGTTACCACTGCTCGCAGGATACCGAACTGGGACCATACGTGGTAGTGTAATAAATAAACCACACCTTTTGCTCCTACCATGGCTAAAGGTTTAGCTTCGATCCATTTCATGAAGTAGTCTACCACCACTATAATAACCTTACATCCACCCCTTCTTGTAAGGAAGGGTCCGATGAGATCGAGTCCCCACATGTCGAAAGGCCATGGTGAGATCACAATGCTTTGCTCTACACATGTTTGGCCATGGTGCTTGTTGATGAATAATATGTTCTGTGTGTAACATGTCGTATATGCTGCTTCTGCCCAATATCTTTTTAGTAAGATTTCTTCTGCTATCATTGTTCTAACAGGTTCTCTTAGAGTTGTTAGGAACAATTTATTTGTTTTGATGATAGCCATAATAGCTGTTATAGCAAGCCTGAAGTAAGTTAGAAATATCTGTATAAGACTTTACTTAGAGTCTGACATGTTGTATAAGTTCAGTCAGACAAGAATTGTACTAGATTGGAAGGATGGCTCAGTGGAAGACTGAAGATCATCTGAATGAAGGCAGCCAAGTACCAACAGAGTAAAGTCAAGACTTATGGACAGACTTATAACTAGGGAAGTCTGTGATGACCTTGGATAAGTCTATGATATATTACTAATGATGAAATCTATTCATGTAATATGGTGTACACTGATCTCACACAAATAAAGGATCAGTGGAGTACAAGCATACATGGAAAATCAAAGGAGATAAATTAAACAGCAAAACGGCTAATTAAAAGCTCTTCCGGCTGAATATAGAAATAACAGTCAAGGAGTCAATGGACCGGCCAAGCAACAACTAAAATAGGAAACAGAAAAGTCAAGTATGCTACGCACGATTTATTCTGAACGTGGAAAATAAGGAGATCACACAATTAATGCAGAATCAATCAAGGACAGATTTTATGTAGAACGTTCGAAGAAAATACGGATCACCGAAATTAAGGAGAATAAAATCAAGGCAGAATGAAGTATTAAATCTAGGATTATTCTCCGCATTAAATAGACAACGGGTGAATTTTAATATCAAGGAGTGTTGGTCCCTTGGAAAGGCTAACACAAGTTTAGAGGGGGGAGGTGAATATAATTGTCCCAAAAAACTAACTGAAAACTGAATCTTGAACGATATTGAGTTTATATTTAAACATGTGCAGAGTTAAGCTAACTTAGCTGAGTATAAGTCAAGACTGACTTATCCTTAACTGAGTAAACTGTCATCGGATTATATTAAGCCTTTATATGAAACTAGAGTTTATCAGTTTGTGTAGATGAAATGCAATGCTGTGCTGACTCAGTTTCTTATGTTTGCTGAGTGTGATCAGGTGCAATATAAACTTAGATGCAGTAATTAAATGCGTAAAGTAAGTAAGTAAATAAGACAGAAATTATAGAGGTTCCAGGTGGTGTAATCATGACAGTCCTCTCTTCCCTTGTGATGTAGGAGGCCAAATTCACTATGTTCTTAAGATTTTCAGTTACAAGACACAAAGTAAATCTAAACACCGATTTTCCTTCACTAATCCCTAGCTTCACAATCTTCCAGCTTCAGTCTTCAATAGATGGAATTGTTGTTTGAACTAAGTTGCTACACATGTCCTTGAAGGGTAGGATTGCCTCTTCACCAGCTCTACACAAACACAGTCTTCCTGACTGCACTCAACTGTCCTTCACACCTTCTTGGTGTTTCACAGTCTAAACCTTTGATGAAATCAAAGTTGAGACTTGAATCAATAACTATGATTCAGTTTGTGTTTCGAGCTTTTTTTCTTCTAGATGTATATAATATACTCAGGCTCTATTTTTCTTCAAGTGTGAGTCTTGATATTTCTTTGAATGAACACTTTGAAGATTTCTTTATCTTGCAATATAGTAATTAGTAGGAGTTCTTTGGATTCACTTTCCCCCTTACTTGAATCTTTCTTTATAAGTTTAACCTTAGAACTCCGCACTTCTTACTCAGGTAGAAGTGACCTATTTATAGGGGTTTCTCCAACGGTTAGATGAATTTGAACGTTTGAATTTGAATCCTTGTATCCGTTGGTGGTTCTGCTTATTCTGTTGAATGTCGGCATCCTTTCTGACATTTCTGTGCAACCAATAAAATTGCTTACTTTATAACGGTCAGATTCTCCTTCAGTTTTTATTGACCTCAGCATGAAAACTTCCTTTATAAGATTTAGTCAGTTTTTAGCTTAAGAGCATTAACTGAGTTTTTACTCTTCTTCAAAAAGCTCAGTACTCTATTCTTCATCTGATTATAATTGACTTAATCAGAGTACACCATTCCATAAATCAGCTAATATATCATTTTCCTTATGTATCTTAGGTCTTCTTTCAAGATCCATAAAGTCAGTTCAGGTCATCACAATATTGCCTGAATTCTAACTTTGTAGTCCTGGCTTTATCTTCATAACTGAGTTTGAACCCTCAATTCATCACTCTTCAATAATTGAGTCTGGGTCTCTCAGTTCTTCATCCACTGAATTTGTTCCCTCAGCCTTCTTCTAGATAAGTCAACCGAGTCCGTGTCTCTCAGCGAACTTATCTTCTTTAGTTATTCAGTTGGTGTGTTCTGAGTCAGTTTTTCTGTACTGATATATCTTTAGTTGTAAACTCCGTATCCTTAGTAACATCAAGTTAGTTTCTTGTTTTCTCAGTTCTAATCCTTGAACTATTACAGTGCTTGTCTGATTTACCTATACAAATATCAGACTTTAATAAATCCTATACATTGATTTCTAGACATCATTTGCTTTGCACTATAACAACTAGTTATGGCACTTCATCAATGGGGTTATTAAAATAATAATGAATCATCATCAAAACATAAATTTTATTTCAAACAATTTCCCTCTTTTTGATGATGTCAATACCCTCCTTAAAAGCAATGCAAAAAGATAAGGACAATAAAATAACGAACACAAAGAACTCAGAAACTGAGATTTTATTGATGAACTGAGTTACAAAGTACTAGAGTACAAATACATGAAAAGAAACTAAGTTCCAGCTTCTTTTTCTGTCCCTTGATCAGCTCCACTTGTCTTGTTGTCAAAGATTTCAGCAATTTCTCTCATAGCAGCATTCATTGTCGTGCTCTCGATTCCATGGATGTTTGCCCATATGTTCCATAAATCTGTCATGCTATGTTTTCTGAAAAACTTGCTTTTGAACAACAACAAATACGAATACAGTTCTCTATAATCTTTCACTTGTGGCTATTTTCAGTAGGTCTTGAACGAATGCAGGTTCAGTCTTTTCAAATTTTTCTGAAGCCTTATCTAGAGTAACATTTCTCTCCTATTTTCTCAGTTTGTACCAGTAGTGCACAAGAATCTTTTGCATGCTCATAAAAGTCTCTAAGGCTTGATCCCTTGATTCACCTTCCTGAGTGGGTTGCTCTCTAAAAACATTATACAGCTATGAATCTAGACCAAGTCTTTTCTCAGTTGGTTCTGAGAACTTTGCAATAAGATCCATCTCTTCATCAGTCATGTCTCCTCTGGCTTTCTTCAGTTTGACCAGTTTCTCATCAATGCTTTCAAGAACTTGTGGCATATCAAGTGCATTGACTTTTAACAGGTCCAGACTTCTCCCTTATTGACATCATCTTTATTGATCAAGCCCCTGATGTAAGAATTCAGGTGTTGCTGATTTGATGCCAATATTGTCTGTGCAACAACTGAGTCTTTCATTGCATTCTCCAGTAGAATAAATCTGTCAACCATATTGTTGAGAATGCCTTCCATTCTTACTTGTGTCTCAGTTTTCCTCGCATCAGTTTCAATGGTAGTTTTGTGAATTTTGATCAAAGTGTTGTGGCAGTCCTCTTTGACACTGTCCATTCTCTTTTCCATGTTGATTCTTTCATTTTTTTTTCCTCCATGGACTTTAACACTTTTCCAAAGACACTTAGATCATCTTTCTGAATTCTCACAAGCTCATTAAAGTAGAATTTGATGGTCTCAGCTTGTGAAGGCACTTCATTTTTGGTTTCAGCTTTCATTTCTTCAGTTTTATCCTTTTCATCTCTAGGTACTTTCTCAGCTTCATTCTAAGCCTTGCTAGCAATAATCTCAGCTGTCTTTATTTCTTTGAGATGAGTAGAAGCAATTTGATTCCTCTTTTCTTTAAAGTCCTCAGTTTCTCTTACTGGTGACTTATCATCAGTTTCTTCTTTAGCAATGTCTGGTTTTGCTTGGTCAGCTTCAGCTTTTGCTACTTCGAGCACACTTCTGTCAGTCGGAGACTAATAACCTTCTTACTCTTCATTTCCTGATTCAGACTGAGTCTCAGAGTCTGAATCACTACTTTCTTCAGTGCTATCTTCATCAGAATCTTCAGTGACATCTTTTGCAATTTATTTTTCTTAGAGTGAGGTGAGAATCCGTTTTTGTAAATTAGGATCTCCCTATGAATCATCATCATCGTCATTGTCAGCCTTCTTAGACTTAGAAATTTCCTTTCCAGCATGCTTTTTCTAGTGACTATTTCTGATGAATGAGTAACCCGTGCTCAGAAATTCTTCAGAACTGAATTGGGACAGATGAGTGATATTGTATAAGTCAAAAACCCATTTCTCTATGCTCTCCATTTCTTCTAGTTGACTTCTTTGATTTGGGATTGAGCTAAAATTCCAATGTTGATAAGCATCAAGTCTTCTACAGTCAGCTTCAATCAGTTTCCCAACATCAACAGATGGTTCCGGCTGAGTTGTGATTTCTTCAGTTTCTCTAGGAATCTCCAGATTTGATTCAGCTAGAGTTTCTACTTTCTCAGCTTCGGTTTTCTCCTCTTCAGTTTTGCTGGATTGCCCCTCAGCAATAACTGGGATGATGGATGATTCAGCTCCAATTACCGGGACTGAGATAACTTGCTCAGTTTCCTGTTCTTCTTCAGCAGAAACTTCTTTTCTCGATAAGGGTTCAGTTTCAGCTATAGGCTCCACTATAGCCATAGGTTCAGCTGTTTGAACAGGGTTTTATCTTAATTCAGTTTCCTGAGGCTTAGTGGGTTGAGCAACCGATTGTTTGACAAGTTCAATTGCAAGTTCAGAAACTGGCTTCTTCCCTTATTCACTATCATCGGCTTTCTTCTGAACCTCTTCTTTATTAACAAGCTCATCAAGAGTGATGACTTGTACTGGTGCTGATTTTACTTCACAAACTTCTTTTTCTTGTGACTGTGAGGCCTCTAATTCTCTGATTGATTCCTCATACTCAAGTCTATACACTGATTTTTGTGGTGTTTATTTAGACTTAGCAATTAAATTGAGCATGGTCAAGATTTCTGATCCAATCAGTTCTTCCTCACTGTCAGTTTCTTCATCATCAAACTCAGCTCTCAGGGTTTGTTCCCCCTGAGTGTCAACTTCTGGTAGTGATGGAACTATCCCTTCTTCAACAACAGCTTCAACAACTGGTTCTCTCTCAGTGGTGACCGGTTTTGTGGGGGTTTCCTTAGTTCTGGGTTTCTTTGCTTGATTTTTGGCAAATGAGGTGGCAGATTTTGCTGGTGAAGGTTCCATGATTTTCCCAGCAATTAACACAGTGTTGGCTTTTTCCAATTCTTCCAGTTTTCTCTTTTTTTTCCTTTAGCCTTTCAAAATCTTCCAGTGCCTCTCCGGTCGTCATTTTCTTGGATGATATTTTTTTCTTATTTTTAGGTTCAGCCTTAGAACCTTCAGCTTTCCTCTTCCCAGATTTATCTTCTTTTGCTTCAATTTTACCGTCTATAATTGCAGTTTCCTTTCTCCTTGCAATTCCGAAGTGGTCAATAATCCTTTGAGCCAATAATACTAGAATCTTCTTATAGTAAAATCTTCCTTTCTTCTCGTCAGTTTTCTTCCTGGGCACATTAGAAGATTGTGCTATCAATTGGTCCAAAATATATCTCTGCCAATTGAAATCTTCTTCAAACCAGATAACATACAACAAATCTATCTTGGTGCTAGAAAGATTGCTGAAATTGCCTGCATTTCCAATTACACAATTTGCTATCATCTTTGTTAGATAATTGAATTCCGGCTTGAGAAGTCCTATACTCCTAGACAATAAAACATTTGAGTCTTCTTTGATCGCAATGATTTTCCACAATTCTTCCCTTTGCTCTCTAGTCACTTTTAACGCTGAAGAATGTCCAGATTTTTCGAAGCCAAAGATGTCTGCAATAAGATCTTCAGTAACTTTGATTTCTTTCCCATTGACATGGGTTATGTAGGTAAAGATCCTTTCATCTTCTATGCTTTTGATCCCAAACTCATAGAAGTCGCCGATGCTATCCAGACATACATTCTTCAAGTTGATGTTGAACACTTGCTCCAGACCTTAGATTTTTCAAATTTTCTCTATGATTTCGGGGCTAGTGTTTGATCTGTGTATCTCGCAATATATTGGTCGAGTGAGACGATCATTCCAGGTTCAACTCAGGTGAAAGACATGATTTCTGAAGGTTGAATCGAAATTGGAGAAATTTGAAGATTGGAGAAAAAGTTTAAGTGGGGGATAATGCGAAAATGGAGTGTGAAGAGTTTATGTGAAAAAATACGAGAATATTTATAGGGAGTAGATGAGATAGTTAGAAAGTTTAGACTGGGTTTTAAGAGGTCTTTTCATAAGTCACATCTAGCATTGAGATTGTGAAAAAGATGGTAAGTGGAGAAGATGGACGGTTGAGATCAATGTAGGTCAAAACTTTTCTATCATCTGTAGCTTGTATCAGTAGTTGCAGTAGATACGGTGTATCTCCAGCTGTAAAGGTTCAGCTTGATCATATCCAAAACTTGAATCAGTTGACCTTTTGGTCAATGATAGGCCGGCTCCATATTTTGGCCCGCCAACCCGGATGTGGATCCGAACAGGTCCACCGAGTATGGGTGGATGGGGGCCAGAGAAAGGAAATGCGGTTAGGCCCTTGTCACTAGACGCAATCACCCTGGGAAAGGGCTTTGATAATAGACCCACAATAAATAGAAAGGTGAGTGACCCGCCAGAGGTCCTTCGCCCCCAACACTTAGAGAATATAGACTGACGACCCAGCGACCTCGCTAAGGATATGCGATGACCACTCGAGGATCCGCTACGCTCTAGGTTTGCCGCGGCCCAACTAGCCACCGCAGGTTTAGTCGTACTATGTCCTTAGTTGTAATTATGTTGAATGTTTGTCGGTTCTGACCCTATAAATAGGGCTCCATGTACCATTCATAAACAGATTCTGAATATATAAATACAAGGTGAAACTCTGCCAAATTTTTTGCTGCTCTCCTTGCTTATATTGCACCACCACATTCACCACCACACTTTCTCACAGCTCCACCGTGAGCCACATCCATCTCACTACTTCCACAACTAGATATCCACCGCTGAATACCCGTGATAATTTCAACATTATTAGTAGGCTCCGTTACCGGGAAAATCAAGGTTTTCAGCCTGCTTCCGGCGTACAGAGCATCCGCAGCTTACAGGATTTACTGCGGCCTCGGGAAGAGTTTCATTTTCTCCAGGCCACACCACGGTTTCTTCTCCAAAAAAGCTTTCAGCTCTCACTCGCTCACTTTCAGATTTTCGACTCAATACCAAAATCATCTCAAAATAAGGTAACCTCCCCGATTTCTTGCTCAGTATCACGAGTTTGCGTTTGAATCATCCCCTTTCTCGTGACTTTTCTGTAAAGAGACTTGCCGGAGTTGGCATTGTACGTTTCCTGGCTGGAAACTTCATTTCAAAACTTTTGGTTTGTTGATTGTTTCTGTTCTTCTACGAAAACGGACTACTGTCAAGTGAACTTGTCGAGTTTGCTCTTAAGAAATCGATGCACTCGGCATTTTCACGTTAAGGAAAAAAGCCAAGATCACACTCATTGTTTTAGCTGCTATTATATAGTTATTTGGGTCTAGTTTTGCGTACGTTCAAAATTTCTGGTGGTGCATCAAGTATAGCTCGTGTTTGTGTGTTGCGTTGTTACTTCAAATCTAGAAAAAAGGCACACCGGAATCAGCAGGATATTTGGATTTTTGGGACTTCACGGTTGAGAAATCGCAGTCGTTCCCTGAATTCCGGTATCCATACACCTGCACCATCATCAGATCCGCCGGATAAGTCGCTTTCGACAAAATCCCCCACACACTGCCTGTGCCTAGACAGTACAAGGTTGGTGAGTGTCAGAACGGTTAGAGGTCAGAATACTTTTTGGCATTTTGTGTAGACAACCTATCTGTATCTGACACATGGCAGGGACAAAGGACGCTGTCCATGTGCCACCTACCTCAGGAAAGGGGCCCACACGGGATCTCCTTCAACAAGTTAACTTGGATACCATGCTTGAAAATCCCACCGCAGGATGGGACAACTCTCAGCCATATAGATCAAAACTCAATGTCGATGCGAGGACTATAATAAATGAAAGGAGGTCCGGTTCTAGGGACATTACGGGGAATTCGGCTCCGAACAGCTCTGGACCCTAACGCGGGAAAGGTATAGAAGGGACATCAAAACTGTATGAAAATAGAAAGGCCACCCTTGAAATAATCCTAGGGTTAGAGGAGGCCCTAGAGGCAAAGACCCCGAAGGCGAAAGCAGCACTAGCCTACGCCGAGTATGTGAAGCAGTTATATTTGGTGAATTTACGCCTGGCCGCATACGGTCTTCCCCTCATAACAGCTGACGAGCATGCGGTTACTGCGTGTGAACCAATGAGGGTTGAAGTAGAAGGAAATGAATACTCGTCGGCAGGACAAAAGAAGAAACATGTGCCAGAGAAAAGCACAGACAATGGATCGGCCCTGGACCGATTATACCGTCCCAAGAAAAGGGCTCTGCATCAGCCCCAAGGCCCTGCTCACCATGAAAGGAATGTGATCCCGCGTCACGGGGTCATAGATCTCTATGACGCGCGGCAAATCTTGAATGAAAAAGGGTGGAACAGGATGGAGAGTCAGTTTACTATGCTGATATCAACCAAAATAAGTTAATTCCGATCAAGAATACCAAACCCGAGAAAGACGACAGGTTGGAAAGAGAAATTTTGGAATGGAAAAAAGCTACGCCAGATCGAAAGACTGAGCCAACTCAGGAAATCGATGTCCTGTCGAACCAAATACTGGAGTCGCTACCTTCTAGAGGTTTACAATACTCACAATATGTTTACTATAAATGTAACACCTGCCTTATGGAATGGATAGCCGCATTTCAAAGCCGAATGCTTTTGGCCATGAAAAACAAGTCTACTTGGTGCGTTGAATTCGTGGGAAGCATGAAAGATCGAGCCACAGCTGTTAGTAATACCATCCGCAACGGAAGCGATTTAAGGATCTAGATCTATACTTTACGCGTAATAAAATAACTAGATCTACTTTACAAGGGGGTTGTAGAACATACCTCTTGGATCTCAAAATCCAAGTAGAAGAACCGCAATTTAAAGAATAAAAGATTGTGTGAAGAGCTCCACGATCTTCCGCACGTGTGATCCAAGCAACTCCCGGTCTCGAATCCTTCCGATATGCTACCCGGAAAACCTCCAAGATTTTCCCTTTCTCTCCCCTTGGCCGAAAATTATCTCTTTCTCTATGTAAGAGATGATGTCGAATTTTTATGTGTGTATTAGGCTTGGGAGAACTCTCTTTATATAGGAGAGTAATCCTTGTCCTCCAAGGATTTCATTTTGCAAATAAATAAATCCAATAAATAAAAGATAATCTCATAATATTTTAGAACAAATCTAGAATAATTTTTATCTTTATTTCTTACCATAAATATTTAGTGCACATGTCTAATTAAATCACAAAAAAAAAACAATTTCTTGTTGACTAAAAATAAGCCTTGGCCAAAAATTACATTCCTTGTGACCTAGTCACAATAATTTCGGCCATAACACATTTTTGGGCCAAGATTATGAAAAATGTCTTTTTCACATATTTAATTATTTAGCCCAACTAATTTAATAGTCCACTAAACAATTAATTCACATATCGTTTTAATTAAATTCTAACAAGAACTAAATTAATATTATTAGGATTTGACGTCCGAGAATAGCTATGCTATATTGGAGGCACGTCGGGGACCATGGACTAATAATCAGCGGCTCTGATAAATCAAATAAATAATTATCTTATGAACAGAATAATTATATTCGATAAATCAATCACAGAAATATGCCACCATAATCCCGTGACTGCACTCCTCCGATTATGAGATTATATTTATCTCCTCACGAGAATGATAATAAGCGTCCATTGATATAATCATTACATACGGATTAATCCTCCATAGACTGTTCATTCTAAATCGGCAAGTTACCGTTAACCCTTTTTAGAACCTCTTATCCTTATTTACCATTAATCCCCTAGTGATCAATTAATTCATACAACTCACTGGTAGCTAATCAGTGTAATATGAACTACGTGGATTCATCAGTTTCTAGGATTAACAAATAAGGGAACTGTCTATCTACTTCGAGAAATAGAAGGAATGGATTCCGTATCTGTGATAACATAGACTACTCACTCAATCCAGTACAATGCCAAGATGGGGTAATTCAGATCACAGACTCAATGTAATCCTTTACCGTCAAGTCAAACCTCATACTGATTCAAGCAGTTGACTGTGATCACCTCAGGATTAAGATATATCCATAAATATGATCATCGATTGATTCGATAAGACTTCTCGATTACGGAATTATATCGTGAACTCTAATCAAATCGGTCCCGCCCTATATGATATATATATCACATATAAATGCCACACTAGGTTCTCTTAACCGAAAGTCCGGATAAGACAATCACACCTACTGTGTTCTGGGCGCATTAATAGAACGTTAAAAGAGAGACCCGATACTCTCGATTAACTTCACTACGGGCTAATTGTATTTTAAGTACATCTTCACTAACTCAATCCTCCCGTGTATATCCCATACACTGAGTTAAGTGATTACATAAACGATATACTTCAGGGTTTTCTGTAGTGTAAATACTATTGTCACATCGGTGAATATGAGAATAATAAATATGAATAATAACATCATTTAATTTATTAAATAAAACAATTACAAAATTGTCTTTCGGGCATCACACCTAACAGCAGCATGGCTCTGGAACTTGCCCTGTGGATCGATCAAAAGCTGGGAGGAGTTAAGGGCAAAATTCCTGAAAGAATTCGAAACAGCGGAACGGCCCAAAAAATCAATCGAAGATTTGTATGAAGTTCGTTAGGGAGACGGGGAATCTTGTAAGAGTTACTATGATCGATTCATGAAGGTGTACGAACAGACAAAGAACCTGTCTGAGAATGAGGTCCAGAGAGGATTCTTAAATGGTATCGCCAAGGGAGCAAGGAAGACGCATTTTGCTATGAATCCTCCATTAGATGTAATATCGCCGGACGGATCTAGATCCGCCCGATTACGCAGCGGAATAAGCAAGAGGATGACAATCATATAAAATTAAACTACATAATTTAAGATCTACCTACAAGAAAGTGAGATCTACCTACCAATCAAAAGCGAGATCCAAAAGATTGATGAAGTCGAGATCCAATTTGAGAAGCCATAGTCTTCCGATGTGTATCTCCAAGCAACAACCGGTGGAAGCCGATTCATGATGCTTGACCTCATTGATATGTTACCTGGAAAATCCCGAAGATTTTCCCAACTCAAACCCTAAGCATTGGCCGAATTCCTTAGCTTATTTTGTGTGTATATATGCATATTATGTGTGTTAGAATAGGCTTAGGAGAAATCTCTTTATATAGGAGAGAAATACTTGTCCTCCAAGGATTTAATAATTAATACAAAATCAATTATGATAATCCTTTTCCATAAAAGATGCTCCTAGAATAATCCAGAATAAATCTAGAATATTTAAGGATCAATCTAATATATTTTCCTTAATTAATTATTTAACAAATAAACAATTAATCACATGTCTTATAATTATCAAGAAAACTAATTCCTTAATAAATACCATGACAAAAACACGCCAACCCTAGTCAAAAAAGGCTAGCACACGACTTTTACACTATTGGGCCGAGTCCACGAAAAATGTATTTTTCATGTATTTAATTATTTAGCCCACTAAATAATTATTCGCACATCAATTAAATAGTCCAACTACTTAATTATTATTGAGGCCCAACGTCAAGAAACATATGCATGTTAGGAGCCGCATCGGGGACCTTGGACCAATAACCAGTAGCTACAATAAATTAAATAAAATTATTCATCGAGCATAACAATTCTTATTCAATCTATTAATTCCGGGATTACGCCACCATAAACCCGAAACTGAACTCTATCGATTATAGATATATACTTACACTCTAATCATTGAGTAAAAGCGTCCATTGATATTATCATTACATACGGATAAACCCTCCATAGACTGTTCGTTTTGATTCAGGATATTTCCGTAAACCATTCTCAAACATCTTATCATTATTTACCAGTAACCCCCTAGTGATCAATTAGTTCATAACCAATATTATATGAACTGGGCCCATCGATCAGTTTCTAGGATTAACAAATAAAGGAACTGTCTGTCTACTTCCCGCAGGAAGGAATGGATCCATATCTGTGAAGTCACAGACAACTCACTCATTCCAGAATAGAGCCAATGAGAAATGTTCAGATCACATGTATCCAAGTGATCCTTAACTAAAACATCAAACCCTACTTTGAACCAAGCAGTAGACTGTGATCACATCAGGATTGAGATTAATGCATATATGATCATCTTATGATTCAATAAGACTTCTCGATCACGGAATTATATCGAGAATTCAAATCAAATCGGTCCAGTCCTATATGATAGACATCATATATAAATGCCCCACTAGGTACCTTATACCGACGGTCCGGATAAGACGGTCACACCGTTAAGTGTTCTGGGCGCATTATTGGTATATTAATCATGAGACCCATACTCTGATTAAATTCACCATGGAGTAAGTAGTTTTAAGCATATCATCACTAACTCAATCCTCGTGTGTATGCCATACACTGAGTTATGTGATTACATACCGATATACTTAGGGTTTTTAGAAGTGTATAATATAAGCATAAATGCAAATATTAAGATGAATTATAAATCCTGTCAAAAAACAATTATAGAAATTGTCTTTCGGGCACTACACCTAACATCCTCCTACAAATTTGCTTGACCTTCTCAACCAGACCCGCATATTCGGACTGACCGAGGTGACCCCCTCACCCTCGGGAAAAGGAAAAAACCGAAGCGAATCAAGACCCTCGAGGGATGAAAAGAGGTAAGAGCACAGAAAGGACTGGAAAATGTTCGAAAGAGAGGAAAGGATCGAGACTGGGAAGTCAAAAACCGTTCAAGTTTGACAGTCAGAGTTCGTTCCCATCAATGCGTGCCTATCTGAAATATTGTAAGAAATTCATGACCGGGTGGAGAAACCGAGGCCTTTGAGGTCTGACCCTAATACCAGAGATGACATGAGGTACTGCGACTTTCATGAAGATCATGGTCACCTCACCGATGAATGCATCACCTTGAGAAAAATTGTCGACAAAATGATCAGGAACGGAGAATTAGATAAGTAAGAAGCATGGTGAAGGAAACAGAAACGATCGGAGGCCTCAAAGCTACCAAAATGAAATCAAGGTAATCATAGAGGAGTTCCCTAGAAACCATCTGATCAAGAGTCAAATCAATGCCATCAACATCAGAGGTAGAGAGAAGCCGGTCATTTTGGCTCCGGATGAGCAATGGACATCTCACTGTCCAATGGGTCTGGGAGGTGCTTGTTATGTACATGGGCTATAGAAACTGAAGATGATGACTGCTTGGTGAAGACTGTTTCCTTAAAAATTGATCGATCTAACGACTAGGGTGCTTTATATGAAAGAAAAGTTCATTGGTTTTTGCTTGTGAGTTTCTCCATTTGTTTCCTGCCCTAAGCCATCAACTAGCTTGAGTTGATCAAGCTAGATCCTCGATAATCAAAGGTATAAAGCTTTAAACGTTCGTTCGTATTTTTACTATGGTAGATTAGCTTTTACTATGCCATGTAATTTATCCCCATGTGTACCGCACCCGTAATTTACTACAATTAATCAGAACAGTAATAAGAAATTCCAAATTTTGGAACCGCCGCACTCGCAATTGTGATGGTCAATATCGCAATTGCGAGGCAACCTTTAGGTTACCCTGACTCTTGAGATTCGGAGTCAGCTACGTTGATCGACAAGTTTAATTAACGATAGGATAGATCTAACCAATCTGCTTTTCGTATTTGTATATTAACATGAAGAAATATTAGTGAAGTGTAAGTTAGGACATAGTCTGGATGAATCTTTAAGAACATGCTAGTATTTATCGGTAGCCGCCTAAGGAGGTTCTCGGTCTTGAGCCGGCACTTTCGAGAACTTATTACGTCTGGGTTAACACAACCAAGTAAGGTGGTTAACTGCACATGTACGTTTGTTTTCTGTCCTATGGAAGTTAACAAGGTTAGGAGACTGCACTCGTAGCTAAAACTGAATTAAAACATTAGTTCTGATTTACTCAGGGAATTACGGGGAAAGTAAACATAACGATTAATTATACCAAGCTAGAAGATAAATAAGGAGGAGGAACACCAACATCTTTTCTGTCTTTAAGTTGGTCGTAGACCACTATATGTGTTGTTAATTAGATTAGTATGTTTATTATCAATGTTGCATTGTTTGTGTGGGGTCGACATTGATTCACCTTTGTTATACTACGATTGACCTAGTATGCAAGCTAGTATAAGAGACTTACATGCACTACATCAAATATTCTATATATTTGTTTTGCATGCTTTCGTGATGTTTTTAATACTTTAAAGCACAAAAAAAGGATCAGTTATTGTATTAGATTTGTACAGAAGAAATTGCAGATCTATGGGTTGAAAAACGACCAAGGCGCGTGCCTGGCACGCCAAGGAAGTAGCATAAAGGTCGACGGATACTAGGATTTTGGTCATGCCCTCAAGCTCTATCAGGCATGCGCCCGGCCTGCCAACACATGAACCGTGGACTGACTGTGACATCAGACATGCGCCCGATGCCTCCAGGCGTGCGCCTGGCCATCCAAATTACCATTTTGGGTGTTTTATGTGTATTACATTATACAATGTGGCTTGTATGATATTTTGGGACATTAATTGGAATGTAAGAAAGTCTAAATTTGACTTTTGGTAGCCTCGGCTCAGCACCACAACTGAGACCGTCTGTGGGGAGAAGGTGGGATCACCGGAAGAGTTTTGTTTAGACACTGCAGCATATTGACTTAGTAGTCAAAGATCCTTTTGCTATGTTTGGGTAGTTTATTTAGATTGCCTAGGACTAGATTTCCTTAGGAAGCCTTTTATGTGAAATGAACTTAGGTGGTTAGATTAACTATATACCAAACATATGTGGTGTCTAAAAGCTGACACACTATGATCTTTTGGTAAGGCGCGTTTTAGCTTCGCAGTATGTGCAAGCCTATAAAGACCAGTCCGTTCAATATGAGGTACTTAAAGATATGTCATGATGCATACCACCACCATGCATTGTGCCATTAGACCATATTGTAACAAACATTAATTGGTCGGGGTTTTGCTAGAGGGCTAGTAAAGGGTGAGTTTGCTCTTACTATAACTTATGTGGTAGTTTTGTAGTTCAATACGTGTATATTAAATGTGATCTGATTCTTCTACTCCTTACTAAATACAATTGTACTTATCCCTATATAAGTTATTGTTCCCACCCCGAGAAGATTGACAGGTAGATGAATTTGAACACGGTGACAGATTTGATTGAACTGATGTGTAAGCTCGGATTCATGCCCAAAGACTTTTATTTTACATTTACAAAATGGTACCAATGATTAAACTTTCCTAAATTTGGTTCATGGTCTTGAGGAGGTCAAGTGCTATAAAGCACGGCGTTTCTTGTCTCGTTTTTAGTGGATAATGAGTCCGGTCGTTTCTATGTATATTTCTTTTTTTTTTTTTCCTTTTGTTTTTTTGGTTGTTGTTGCACCTATTCTGTATTTTTTTGGGATTGTGTCACTGATTTAATTGTTTATCGTTGTTGGATAATGTTGTGGAAAAAAAACAGTTTTATTAAACAATTGTTCTGATATAAATTTACCCCAAAAGCCTTAACTGTCATTATGTCAGGAAAGTTATTGTGTGGTGTTTTCACACACTGTGGAGACACCATGTGGCATCCTACAGACCACACAGTTTTATTCTGTATTTAAATTGTGTGGTTGTGATCGTTTCACCGTCACTTCATCTCAAATTCCCCCACTAAACAATAACTTTCCATCATCTCTTGGTTTTCTTTTCTTTTTATTTTTATAGTGGGAATAAATGACAAATAAGAGGGAGAAAATAATGACGAAGGCATAATAAATATAAATTGTTCGGTACAGTATAATTGTCTTTTGATCCACTATTTCACAATTACACAGTTTCGTTGTTTTTGCCGAAAATGACCTCGAAATGACATCGAAAACATATTAAATGAGATGTTTAAACAAAGAGAACGAAAAAAAGAAAAATATGATGAAAGAATTACGACTTTTAACGTTCAGATAATAAAATATATTCATTCTTGTAATTATTTATGAGAGAATTTAAATTTTAATGGAATAAACCCTTATTTTTTTACTCAATTTTCACTATCCAACTGAAAAGGAATAATACAGAATGGACAGCTGGCTTCTTATGATTGGCTCTACTATATTGAGATAAGATTTAGTGTAATATTCTCTTGATATGTGTGTAGGTTGTTATAACCAACCAGTTGATATAAGGATGCAAGTGAGATATGAAATTATTGAATTAATCTAAGATATTTTTCAGCTGCTAAATTCTTTTCTTGGTATCAGAGAAAGGAATGGCGGAGCCACCGCCGCCGTCATCACGATCAACTCCTGTCACCGTTGCTGGAGGTACACATGACCGTTGACTACTGTTGCTGGAGTATCATTAACTTCCATCTCCGATGTTGCAGCTGAGTTATCATCATCTCCAATCTCAAATGTTGTGACCGGAGTTCCAGTTTCTGGTTTGCCGTTTTCTTCGTTCTACTCCGGTAGTGCTGCTCCACATCTCACCGGAGCCACCACTTTCCCTGGAGCTCATACACTTCATACTGGACCATCTTTGTCGTTTGAATCTTGGTTTAACTCCTCCTTACATGCAATCACCCCTGTTTCCCAGATCCGATTCTCTTGCTCCCGTTTTTTGATCTGCCAGTCCCACTTCGGCTTTTAACAGTCTGAACCCAGTTCCCTTCACTAGCCATCTGAGTCAACCTACCACTGTTAAATTAACCAGAGATAATTATCTCTTGTGGCGTTATACTGTCTTACCTGTGATTAAAGGTTATAAACTTGATGGGTATCTCTTTGGTACTAAACCTCGACCCTCTGAGATCCCAGGACTCCCTATGAATCGAGTTGTTGCAGAATGACATTCAGTTGATTCCTTGCTTACAGGATGGCTGCTAGGATCGATGAAGAACAAGCATTGACAGAAGTGGTGGGTTGTTCCTCTTCTCATGAAATATGGTCCACATTCGAGGTTCTGTTTAACAATCAGTCTGAATCGAGGATGCTTGAATACAAAAGTGCTCTCACCAAAGCTGAGAAGGTTTCAAAATCCATGGCTGATTATCTGGCTACTATGAAATCCTACAGTGATAGTTTGACAGCAGCAGGTTATCCAATAACTAAGTCTGAGCTCATATTGGCTACACTAGCAGGTCTAAATCGCGATTATGAGGCTGTTATTGTCAACTTGACTGCTAGGATTGGATCATTAACTTGGCAGGAGGTTCAGTCTCAGCTTATTACACATGAGAGGCTTTTAGCCAGATTTAAGCCCTCATCAAAAAGTGATGCTGCCAGTCCTACTGCTAATTTGGATAGCTATAATGGTAATTCTGGACCAGGGAGATCAAACTCTTGACCATCTGGGCAAAGCTCTTATAGAACTCGGGGTGGAAACTCAAGAAGAGGCAGAAATCGAGGAGGATGTAGAAGTGGTGGTAGACAATCTGGTAACTCATCCAAGGTGCAATGCCAGCTCTGTGGTAAGAATGGACACACTGTGGCCATCTGCTGGCACATGTTTGAGACAGATTTCCAACCTCCAGAACACAATGGATCAAGATCAAATCAGCCATCAGCCTACATGGCAACTCCTAGAATAGTCTCAGATCATGCTTGGAACCTTGACAGTGGAGCCACCAACCATGTGACATCTGATTTGGGTAATCTTAATCATAGTACTGTCTACCATGGCAGTGATACACTAACTATAGGAAATGGTGAACACCTACACATTGAGCACACAGGTCACACTGTACTTCACACTCATATTGGACCCTTATTTTTGCACTATGTCCTTCATGTTCCCCAAATTACCGGAAATTTACTTAGTCTCTCAAAGTTGATGTCCGATAATACTGTGTACAATGAATTTGTTAATGATGTCTGTTTTGTTAAGGACAAGGTAACAAGGATGCCAATGCTTAGGGGTCAACTCAAGGATGGTCTCTATCAGATAGTGCCTCTGCTCAGTGAGATAGACAAGACCTCCCTTCAATCCAAGTCCTTCCAAAATCAAAAGTCCACTGTTCTTCTCAGTCAAGTGACTGCTAGTCCTAGAAATGTCGTGTCTATAGATGTCCTAGACCCTAATAAGGATCATAATGTGTGGCATAGGAGGTTAGGCCACCCTTCTAGTAGAATTCTGAGTCAAATTCTGAATGATTGTAATGTTTTTATCAATGGAAAATTGATGTTTTGTGATGCTTGCCAATTTGGTAAATCCCATTCCTTACCCCATTTGAGTTCTACTTCACATGCTCCTTCTTTGTTTGATTTGGTTCATACAGATATCTGGGGCACTGCTCCAGTTAAGTCCACTGAAGGACACCTCTACTATATTCATTTTATAGATGATCATACTAGGTTCACCTGGATCTTCCATCTAAAATCAAAGTCTCAAGCCATTTCTGTGTTCACTCACTTTAAAAATCTGGTTGAAACTCAGTTTATCTCTAAAATTAAGTGTATTCAATCTGATTGGGGGGGGTGAGTGTAGAGTTTTTGAGCCATTTCAAGCAACATGGCATAGCCTTTAGACATCCTTGCCCCCATGATCATGCTCAAAATGGAAGAGCTGAAAGGAAGCACAGACACATTACAGAACTAGGACTGACCATGCTAGCTCAAGCAACAATGCCACTTAGCTTTTGGTGGCATAGTTTCCAAGCTTCTGTTTCTATTATAAGTTGCCTTCCTACTCCAGTTTTGAATCATAAATCCCCTCATGAATGTCTCTTTGGCAAGAAACCAGACTATACTGCTTTCAAAATCTTTGGTTGTGCTGTCTATCCCTACTTAAGACCCTTCCACACTACCAAATTCCAGTATCATACTACTCAATGTGTCAACTTAGGGCTTAGTCCTCACCACAAGGGGTACAAGTGTCTGGATAGAATAGGTAGAATATATATCTCTAACAATGTTAAGTTTGATGAAACCAAGTTTCCCTTCTCTGCTGGTTTCACTCAAGGGCCTTTCAAATAGATTCTATGCACACCTGACCTTTTTACTAATCCTCTTCCTTTTGGTCTGTCACACTCAGAGGGGCACACTGAACCTACTGTGACTGAGCCAGAGCCAAACTTGAGTTGTAACTCTGAGCAAAGGTCAAGTGCAAATCAACAAAATGGTAATTCTGGTAATCCTCAGTCTCATGATTTTCAGTCTCATCAAATTGAGTCTCCTATGTCCAGTCACACTATTGCATCAAACAACAGATCACCATCACCTACACACAACAGATCACCAACACCTCCACATACTTCTACACCCCTTATGTCCAGTTCACCTTATCCTGTTAACACAGATGAACCAAAGATTCACTCATTCCTCACCAGATATTGCTATTACCACCAATATAGACACTGAACCTATGCCTACCACCACTGTCACTCAAAATACTCACCACATGCAAACTAGGTCAAAAAGGGCATATTCAAGCCCAAGACCTACAGTGCATTAATATGTAAGGTTCATACTTTTCCTACTGAACCAACCAAAGGTATCAGATTCTTTGGTGGATGACAAGTGGAGACATGCAATGGTTGATGAGTACAAGGCACTACTTCACAATGGAACTTTGGATCTAGTGAAGCCTGGTTCAAATCAGAATACTGTAGGATGCAAGTGGGTATTCAAGTTGAAACTCAACCTAGATGGAAATGTTTTGAAGTACAAGGCAAGACTTGTTGCCAAGGGGTATCTCCAAAGTTATGGGATTGACTTTACTGAGACAATTAGTCCAGTAGCTAAACTTGCAACCATTAGGATTGTTCTGTCTATTACAGTGTCTATGCACTTGCCAATCAACCAGATAGACATCAACAATGCATTCCTAAATGGTCCACTGCAGAGCGAGTTTATATGGATCAGCCAGAAGGATTTGAAGATCCAAGGAGGCCAGGATATGTCTGCAAACTGAATAAGGCAATCTATGGGCTAAAACAAGCTCCTAGAGCTTGGTTTGAAGTTCTTAAAACTCAGTTAATCAATTGGGGATTCACTCAGCCAAGTGTGATATATCACTGTTTATGTTTAGACTGGATAAATAGATCTTGTTTGCACTCATATATGTTGATGATATTCTGTTAACTGGAAATTCACCTGAACTGATTCAAAAATTCATCAGACTTTTGGATTCCAAGTTTGCCTTGAAAGATTTAGGACCAGTGTCACATTTCTTGGGGATGCAGGTGACCAGAAACTCAAATGGACTTCGTCTAACTCAATCTTATTATGCATCACAACTACTTAGAAGACTGAAGATGGAGCACTTGAACCCCTGTCCTACACCAATGGTGCTCGAAAACAATTACTTCCACAGGAAGGTGAGCCTTTAACAGATCCTACTGTGTATAGAAGCATTATTGGAGCCTTACAGTATCTTACTCGACAAGGCCAGGCATATCATTTGCTGTGAATACTTTAAGCCGGTTTATGCATGATCCACACACTACACATTGGCAGGGTTTGAAAAGGTTACTGAGATACATTCAAGGCACACTAGGGATGGGATTGCTGTTCAGGCCTTCAAAAACACTTGAAGTACATGGCTTTTCCGATGCTAATTGGGCGGTTTGTCCAATAGACAGGAAATCAACATGAGGATACTGTGTGCATCTTGGTGATTCACTCATATCTTGGAGCTCCAAAAAGCAAACTGTGGTGTCTAGATCCAGTTGTGAATCTGAGTATAGATCCTTGGCAAACCTTGCAGCAGAAGTAAAATGGATAAAGCAACTACTCAGTGAGATGAAGTTCAATCTGCCAGCAGTTCCTGTTTTATGGTGTGATAACACCGGAGCAAATTCTTTGGCTCAAAATCCGGTGTACCATGCTAGGACTAAGCACATAGAGGTTGATGTCCATTTTATCCGAAACATGGTTATGAATAAGGAACTTGTGGTGAGCTATGTGCCAACCAAAGATCAAATTGCAGACTGCCTAACCAAAGCATTGGCTGGTGGATCCTTTGAAACATTCAGACACAAACTCAATGTGACTACTCCACATATTCGTTTGAGAGGGGTTGAAAAGGAATAATACAAGAATGGACAAATGGCTTCTTATGATTGGCTCTACTATATTGAGATAAGATTTAGTGTAATATTCTCTTGATATGTTTGTAGGTTGTTATAACCAACCAGTTGATATAAGGATGTAAGTGAGATATGAAATTATTGAATTAATCTAAGATATTTTTCAGCTGCTAAATTCTTTTCTCCTATTTACATTTTCGTAGTTTCAATTTACCATTTGTAACAAAAAAAAGCCTTTTTTTTTTACCGAAACGGTAGCTCAATTATATATGCGCACACACTTTTGCTACAACACTTTTCACTTTTAAAAAAATTGTTAAGAAAAAATACGAACACTCGCAACCATAAAGTTATATTAGATTGAAAGATGATGTAGATTTTTTTTATGCTTACTCTATCATTATCCTTATACTCAGTACACATTTAGTCATTTCTCTTCTTAATTAACTGCTTTTTATTGTCATAAAAGAAAACACAAGCACCCATAGATGAAGAAATGAACACCAGAGGCAAACGGGCAATTACATTTACAATTCACAGTGCGTTAGAGGCTATCAATTTCGTTAAACCGAAGGTTATGAGCATAGCAACCCACCCTCCAAGTAGAATCCTCAATGAAGATCTCAATACTGGTGCCTTCCCCAACACAGCTCCTAACCACCCAAATACCACCAGAGCAACGGTAACGGCGGCTGCAACCACCCCGATCCTCACCTTGTAATCCTTTATAAATGAAGCAGCAAGCAGCGGCACAATTGCACCGGTTGAAAACGCAGCAGCTGAAGCAGCAGCAGCTTGCAAAGGATTTGGCAAGCCTTCTTCGTCATCAGCTTTGGTGTTTTCCCTCTTCATCTGAGCAACTTCTATGTCAAGTTGCGAATATACAGAGACAAACTCTCCGATAGCCATTGAACATGCCCCGGCTATTAAGCCAGCAAACCCTGTCAAGATCATTGCTTTGATGTCATGTTTTACAGCTCCAACTCCCATCATTAATGATGCAGTGGAGATTAACCCGTCATTCGCACCTAAAACGGCTGCTCGTAACCATTGTGCTCGTTTTGTGTAGTCGAAATCTTGTTTTATTTTGTTTTCATTATTTTGTTCCTCCAAATCATGAACCGGACATAGAATCTTGGATTCTGCAGGTTGTGTTGTTTGGGTGGAAGCCATAGAAAGAAAGCGAGAAATAAGACTAGTGCTAATTAAATGGGAATGAAAGTTAGTTGCAGATAAGAGCAAATGGCTTGAGTGTGGTGAGCACACGCCTTGAATTATTCTATTTATAGAAGAAAATAATCGATTGGGTTATGGTGGAGGTAGAGGCTGAAAAGCAAGTGCAATCTTCCATTTGGGGGAAAAAGCGTGCGTGCATCAACTCACTAACGTATTTCAGAGATCTCGTGAGGACATTAGTTGTGTTTTTACATTTTTGAGCAATAAAACTTTATCGTTATAATAGAAAAAGACTATTTTATTTATATAAAATGCATAGTTCAGATTAATATATTATATATATATATATATATATATATATATATATATACTTGACATTAGTATAAACCCAATTTATAGTATATATTTCATATTGGGCCTCAAACGTGTTGAGATGGTCTAACGATACCGGATTTCACCACTCCACTTGCCAGACAGATGACACCCAAATAATAACGAGAATCGACGTAATACCTTAACTGTAAGGGCAAGGGGCCCCATCATAGGCGTAAGGGCTGAACCGAGTCCTCACGAAAGAGGGCTATGCGGGTCGTCCCCGATCCACCGCCGGTCGGTTAGCACAGGGAAGGGGAAGACCTACGCAGCTCGGTCGAATCGACCTTAGCGTCTCGCCTCAGTCGGCAGAGAATAATAATAATAATAATAATAATAATAATAATAATAATAATAATAATAAGTATACGATAATTACGGAAAGAATCCTAAGCTTTTAAGACTCGATCTTTATCATTTAATACGAATATCTCAATTATCTCCTAAAATCAAGGGATAATCCCAGAACTATCTCTAACTTGAATAACACGAAAAAAGAGTCCATATTGGGCACGGCCCACGCAGGCCTAAGGCACAATCACCCCCTATATAAACCATTAAAAAGAACTACAACGTACTTGATTCCAACTCATGCTTTGGAGACGTAGGCACCCAGGAGAAATTATCAGTCTCAGTCTAAATCACCTCCAAAAACTCCTCCCCTTGTTCATATTTTCTCTTGATTAATCATCCTCACCCAATTACCATTAGATCAAAGGACCCAGATTTTATACCCGATGAAATTTGCTTCGTCAATTGGCGCTAGAAGGTGGGTCTCTATAGATAATTGTTGTTGAGGTTTAAAGAAAACAGATAACATGTCACATCCGCCGGAGGATCAAGTGCTAGATGCAGACGATGTCCTGGTCGTCAATAGCTAAAAGGATGGTCATAAAACATCGAAAATTCATCAGGCCTCCATGATTAATAATATCTATGGAGGCCCCGAGGAGGACAGTAGCAGGACTGCTGAGTCACTACATAAAAGGCAACGGCTCTCCATTGAAGTGGCGTACGGTCCATGGGACCCCTTTCCTTTGACAAGGAATAACGAAGGATTGGTCATTGTAGCCATAGTTAATCAAAATCTAGTAAAAAGAGTTTGTGTGGATACTAGGAGCGCAGTGAATGTACTGTATTACCACGCCATTCAAGCAATGCGGCTAGATGACAAAGATTTAACCCCCGTGTCCACACCATTATTTGGTTTCGCTGGGACATTTGTTTTACTTACGGGAACGATTGTGCTGGTTACCACCTTTGGCCAGGAGCCAAGGAGTCAAACATTGGGCATCAGTTATGTTGTTGTTAAGTACACTTCTCCCTATAATATAATTATGGGTTGACCAGAGTTCAACGATCTCCGAGTTGCCATCTCCTTAGCACATAACAGTCTTAAGTTTCCCATACTTTACGGATTGGTGGAGGTCGAAAGTGATGCGGAAACAGCCAGGAGCTGCTATGCCACCATTACCAATGGAGAAGCTGCTGCCCAACAGGTCTTTATGGAAGAACTTCTCCTAGAAGATTAGGAAACATGGTCCTCAGAAGATAAAGTGGAAGATGTCTGTCTTTGGGATGGTCACCCCGAACTGACAGTAGCAGTGGGAGGTTGGATCCTTAACTCGCACAAAGAACAACTCATTGGGATACTTCAAAGAATTCTGAGATGTGTTTGCATGGAAAATGGAAGACATGGCCGGTTTATCTCCGGACCTCGCAGTTCATAAACTAAACGTGGATCCAAAAAGGAAGCCAATTCGACAAAAGAGAATGCACTTTAAACATGAGCGTATGAACGCGATTAAGAAAGAAGTAACTGTTAGGAAATCTACACGAGAACACAACGGAATTTAAAATTATTTCCATTTAACCTGGATCGACTTCGTTTAAGCAACAAACGTATAAGTAGTAAACGAGAAAGTTACCTTGACTGATTTAAAAGATCGAAGCTTTATCGTCCACGAAGGCCTCTACCGCTAGCCCACACGAACAGCCCGCCGGAATCCCATCATGGATTGCTACCAGAAAAACTCGGTTGCTAGACCGACCTTTTCTCTCTCTCAAACTCTCTCTAAGAAGCTCTCACTATTTCAAGTAAATTAGAACTCTTCTAATTGATGATTGAAAAGAGCTAGGCAACCTCACTCTTATATAGAGGGTGGTGCGCCCCTTGCGCCACAAAAATTGATTGGGAGAAGCTTGCTAATGGAATGAGGAGAAAGAAAATATTTTACTAGTAAAATAAGGAAAATAGATATTCTAGATTTATCTCATTTAATTTAATATGTCATATTAAATAAATCCATGATATTGTCAATATCTGATATTGATTATTTATATCTATTACCATAAATCAGTTTATGCAAATCTATTAATATCTAACATTAATATGTAGTAATACTATTAATTAATTTGCAAAATGCATGTGTATCATATACACATACTATTTGCGCCCCATATAGGCAAAAATTGGCTTCCGGAATATTCTTAATCAATTAATATAATACTATGATAAATTAATTCACAAAATACATGTATATCATATATACATATATATTTCGACATATACATCAAATATGTATATTTAATTAATCAACATAATTAATATCTTGTTTTTAATTTATACTTAATAAATAAATACCATCATATTAATTTATCACTATAGCACCTTATAGTCGAGATAAAACTTTTCTTATTTGGTTATCACTATTACCGCATTTTAATCCGGCTAGATGTTCTTATGTGTATGACCCGATAGGCTTCTGAATATGTTGGCTGTAGGCACAAAGTGCAAGTTACGAAAATGCCCTTCATACCCAACGATCATGGAATAGCGTTTAGCAACACACCGAGACCCCCAATCATCGGAAGAGTCAAATGCAATGACTACTACCTTTCATGTGAAACGGTTACCATGTAAATATAATCCTATCGCTATAATAATATCCGTACGGTCGTATCTCGAATGTCAATACATTAACGACCGTATCTTATAATCTGGATATCATGCTCTCTCGAAGTAACTCATTTACTCCCACTTTGCAAAGATTCACGAGAGCTAAACATTACTTATAAGAAGGCCCTTCCAGATATTTACTCATATTCATAGGACAAGCGATTTCCGGACGAGCAACAAGAATCCTACGCATGCTTCTGTATCACACCCAATCACTACAGCATGATCGCCCCATGGCTAAGGGAAACTCAATAGTGTCAAAGTATGACAATCAACACCGTGATGTCATGAAGAGTCCGGTCTTAGGATAATTACACAACCGCCACATAGTGCGACACTGAATAAAGTAAGTGGGTCAGTCTAACGTACAGATTCTCTAATACACGTCCATGTATAGTCCAAGTGTCTCTACACTTTGATAGACGTGATCTATCCCTATCTTCAATAAGATAGAAGACATCCAATACATGCTAGTCTAATCATACTATTAATGTCCTATGTAATAGCACATACGACTAGAGACATTTAAGTATCAAACCTTTTAATGTGAGTCAAGATCTCATCAACCATAAACACCATTATGATTTCTCTTTCATAGTTTGACACTAGGGACATTATCATTTATATAATATCATAATTGGTCCGTTAAACAAACAAATATATAATAACAGAAAGCCATTTGATATATGTACAAACATAAAGAAATTGTAGAAATGATCTGACCCGGTCGGATCCGGTCCAACCCGATTGGGTTTAGGACACTATTTCAACAATCTCCCACTTGGCCTAAAGCCAATCACTTGTACACACAATACCTAGTTCAAACAAAAGAATCTCATTCAATACTTGCGGCTAACCCTCAGCGTGAATGGCTCACTATCCGTGGGGACTCAAACTATCTTCATATTATGCTCCAAATGACCAAGTCAAAAAGAACCGCCTCAACACACACATGAATCTCTTACGAGACATTGGTCCTTGCTTCAAGCAATGAATCCACCACTATATCAGCTATATAGTAGAGGTGGAAGAACCGTATAACGTTCAGGAATGAACCTCTTACATCCATGTACCCATTGCTGAGCCTTTAAGGCAATACTGTGTCTTGGCTCAGTTGTAGAATTTACTGTGATATCTAACTAAGAACATTTCCAGCTCACTGTATCACTTTAATCAAAGTGACTGCAAACCGATATTGTAGCTCCTACTATCTTCATAAGACTGGGTATACATCTATATATCTACGTTTATTCGATTCAAAGTTTCAATAAACTAGGAACCCATCCTTAACACTTTTAAGGATATTAATGACATTTATCAGAATCACTTACATACTTACACATGACTCCTCGTGCAGTATGAACATATGGTAAAATTCTTATGACATGGATCCTATTGTGGTAGCAAAGGGAACCTTCCATAAGTATAATCCTTCACCTTATCTTTAGGACTAACGTCCTGTCATAGATAGACCTTAAGAACACTGGCTAGCAGTATCTCTTGACATGTTCTATACTAAACTATTTTAGCATCTCATCTATAACGGTGAACTGTGATAGTTAAGTAGCTTCTAAATCTATCACTATTGATTTTTATTTCCAAAATAAGAACTGCCAATCCAAACTTTCGTAAAGACCTTGAACTACCAAACATTAATTGACTGTAACTTAGGATGATAGCTCACAAGAAGGATATTAAATACCTTTCTAAAAAACAAGTGACACTCCCACTAACCATTTTGCACATTAGGCATATCCTTTCTTTTGATCAAATCAAACTCTTTTGATTATCAAAGTAAAAAACTTATACAGAGAAACTCGTTTGAGTCCATAAATGGATCTCATAAGCTTACACATCATGTTATCTTCTTGGAACTCCAAGCCTTTGGCCCAACGTTTTCAACACTATCATATAACCATGATACGAAGCTACGACAAGCATAATCTAAATAGACCTATGCATAGCTGGTAGCATAAAGGTATCTACAAGGTTTATATCTCATAGCCTTGAGCCGTCAACTTAGCTTAACTAGTAAACCTATTACTATCCATGTTAGTTATTCAGAAAGACATGCAACACCTTTCAGAGATATTCCCTTCAGGTTAGATAGATTAGGTTCATAGCCTATTCGTCGCTCATAGAATCTAATTCAATTACTACGGCTCCAAGCCATATCTCTTAATCTTGTCTTTCAAGCATTCCTGCATAAGTCACGAGATCTTCATTCTTCAAGATGAACGTACCAGTAGCCCATTCAGCGTGTGGTTATCTGTAGACTCACAGAATACTTGTGTGCACCGAGCAGTGTCCTGCACCTCATCACTGCACGGCGCCTACTCATGTTTTAATGGCTAAATATCTCTTTGTGGTTCTCAAACTACTTTTGAGATCTTGATTTACTCACAGTGTCTCTTTTGGGAGAAATACTTCCTATACAAGATAGTATCTTTGGAGAAACAATTTTCCTCCCTGGGTAAGTAAATAATATCTAGCTTATTTGCTAAGATATCCCAAAAAGTTGCACATGTCATACTTAATAGGCTCCAAGCCTTTCAGATACTGCATGCTTGCTAGAAGCACGACAACCCTAAATAATCAGTTAAGATTGATTTGATGTCATCTTCTTCCGTATCCGTTATGGAATTTATTCAACCTTTATTCTTTGGAACTTGGTTAAGTATATGTTTCGTATGAGGGCACTATCCTGAAATAGGTAAGTGATACATTGCATGGCTAAAATTACTTCTTCATCGTATAAAGTGTTGTTCCACTTTATAAACACAATCTAATTGCATATCCCAAAAAGGTATCCTTCAAGGGAGAATCTAATTCCTTTTCAGACGACTTCTGAAACATCCTGTAGGTATTAATTGCTTCAATCCAATTCAATATTAATTCCTAAGCAGATCATCAATCTCATGTTCATACTAGCTCAAACTTTTTGGGCATTCCGAATTTTGCACTTCACTGAGTACACTTGACTATTTCTAAAAATAGTCATAGAGAGCAATAAACTATTATTTATAGCATTTATTGCCATAAGCAAATGAACATCAGTATGTTTAGACTTTAGTCAATATTCTAGAATTTATCACCTTTTTCATAGGGTATTTTAGTCACATTTGGATAAGATACGTATCACCCACATGATTCATAATCACATGGTTCAGACATCATTAGAATGACATTTGATTACATGTTTCTCTTCTACAGGGACGATGATGTGATTCCGGGTCGGAATCACGATCGAACATTGTAGTATTCTTGGCCTAGATCGTAGATTGGATTTTATAGGACTATGTTTTAGCCGGTCATTGATCCCTTAGGAGGTTCCTGGGCACGTTCCGATCATGTTTCCTACCCGGAATCACATCAGTTGGTAGGAGAGCACAGCAACTAAGGTATAAAATATCCTCTTTTATTTTCCGTCTTCAATTTTAATTTTTTAGTCAATATATATCTGTTCTTGATACTTTTTTCCCAATATGTGTTCATCTTCGAAAAAACAATTCCCAGCCTTGCTATTTTTGTCTGCCTGCATGTAGTTCATCCTGCATCAATATACAAAAAAGGCCTTCAATTAGGACGAGTGTTTCACACCTGTGAAATTTTGTTGTCAACCCAAATTCATTATTTTTTTTCCCTTTTCCTTCTTTCTTTGCTCTTATCTCTTACACCTTGTTTCCTTCACACATTTCTCACTCACTCCTATACCATTCATCCAATATTAAAACCGACACCCTAGTTGTCTAGTCTAGATTGTTGGTTTTTGAATTACTACATGTGGCTAGTTATTCTGATTTGTTTGACACGGGTACTCCTACGATAAAGAGGACGAGGGTGAGTGCAAACACGAGAGTTGCGAGGAAAATATGTCGAAATGACATGAATATGAAGATGATGGTAGATCATTGGATGGTCGGTTTAAATTATTTGCAGAGGCACAAGATGCAAAAACGCACAAGCATTAGAAAGGCAAACTCAAGATAATGCTGACATAATGAGTGGGATATAAGCACGTGGATGGATCTAAAATGGGAGATGATGAAGCGTTTCGCTCCTCTTTCGTATTATCGTGAGCAATATCGCAAATTGCAAACTATTCAGGAAAAAGAACGTTCAGTGGATGATTACTACGAAGAATTGGTCACTCTTTTGGACAAGGCTAATGTTGAGGAGGAAGATGAGATGAATATGCAGCATTTTTTGACGGGATTACGGCTGGATATTGCGAATCAAGTTGAATTACAGCAATGTGCCACATTGGATGATGTGTTACATACAACATTGACACTTGAGAAGCACTTAAAACGGCAAAAATCAGCCTACACTAGGCCTTCGGGAGGTAATAATTCTCACTTTCGTTGTTTTCCAACGAAAGGAAAGACCCTTAAATACCTCTAAATACCCCCAAAGCAGCCCGTTTTCCCCCTAAGGATGCCTCTAGGCCGAGGGAAGATGGTAGGGGAAAAGGTGTTGCAACGACCCCTAAACTGTCCCATTAAATCCGGTGTCATAAGTGTCATGTCATGGGACATATTGCTGCCCAATGCCATTCAAAATGATGTATTTTGGTAATCGGAGAGGTTGTTGATGGATCTATGCCTCGGCTTCGGATGAGGATGATGATGTGGAAAGTGATAGTGCAAAAGATGCTGGGCAGTGTCCGTTGGATGGTGATGTATATGGTGAAACATATGTGATTAAGAAGTCATTAAGTAGTGTTGTGAAGGTGGAGGATAACTTGCAACGAGAGAATATTTTTCATACGAGGTGTTTAATTAGTGGCAAGCCTTGTTTAATGATAATTGACCCGGGGAGGTGTGCCAATGTCATAAGTTCTAATTTTGTCTCCAAATTAGCCATTCCTACTACACCCCATCCTCATTCGTATAATTTACAATGACTCAATGATGTTGGAGAAATTCGAGTTACAAAATAGGCCCAAATTTCATTCAATCTTGGCAAGCTCGATGACAAGGTTTTATGTGACGTAGTCCCCATGCATGTCAGCCATATTCTATTTGGAAAACCATGGCAATTTTATATAAGGGTTACGTACGATGGGTATGCGAATGGCTATACGTTGCGTCATAAGGGGAAAAACATCACACTTTCTTGCATTTTCCTCAGAGGAGGCTCATAAGGACCATCTTAAATTGGCAGCGAGTCGTGAGGAAAAAGAAAGAAAAGAGGGAGCCAAGTCGAAAAAGGAAAAGGATAAAGTTGTGACGGGAGAGAAAAATAAAGTGGGTATGCGAACTCGAGAGAAGGGAAAAATAAAAGTTTAAAATGAAAAGGTAAGGGAGGGAGATTTAGTACAATACGAGGGGAAAAATAAAGTCAAAAAGTTAAAAGTGAGGGAGGGTGCCATTAGTAGAGAGGAGATCAATTATGAAAACATTATCATGATATTGAGAGAAGTTTCTCTTGGTTATGCCAATTTGGCTTAATTTTATCACTTACGAGTGAGCGTTCTCTTCGTCGTATAGAACCACCTCTTCAAGAACGCATTAGCATTTTTTGAGCGAAACGTTGTAGTATTTTTGGCCTAGATCGTAGACAGGATTTTCTAGGACTAGGTTTAGGTTGTCATTGATCCCATAAGAGGTTCCTGGGCACGTTCCGATCGTGTTTCCTACCAGGAATCACATCGATGTCTAGAACCACCACAAAATATTAAGGATAACAGCCATACAAATATTTATGTGAAATGTTATCACCTATATCAACTATATAGTGACACCGATCTAGTATGTCAGATTTAGTGACCGTTCAACTTTATCGGAATAACACTTATTCCTTACAATTGAATATGTCTACTAAATCCTAACAAATAATTGAAATCATGTTCTTCATAAGAACCGGAACACAATAACATTTATTTAGTTCCTTATCAGTTTAGTAGACTTGGAATATTATGTTGTAAATGCTGCAACATTTGCTTCACTTTCCATATATTTGAATATTATGTATTTAATCTTTCTAATTTAATCATACTCCAAAGATATCATATGTCTAAGTGTTGGGTATACAGCACTCTACCCGCCTGTGTGGATTCGACCTATGGCGCTGTGAAGGTGTGGCATAAGGAAATAAAGTAGCACCTTTACTAACACCAATTGGTTTTAGTACAATGGTAAGCGCTTGATCCTAAAAATTGGTAGCAGAGCAGGTCATGGGTTCGAATCCCGATAACAGCATTATGTGTAAACCACGGTTGAGTGGGCAGCAGGTGCTGGGGGGGAGATTGTTGGGTATACAGCACTCTGCCTGCATGTGGGCATTCGACCCATGGCGCTGTGAAGGTGTGGTATAAGGAAATAAAGTAGCACCTTTACTAACACCAATTGGTTTTAGTACAACGGTAAGCGCTTGATCCTAAAAACCAACAACTGGTTTGTAAGATATCTTTGGATCACTTCCAAACGGAAGAACTTCTCCGATACCAACTGTTGGAAATAAACTTTATGTTTTGATGATAATTCATCACTTATTCAGTCATTGTTCTAAACCCCATTGATGAAGTGTCATAACAAGCTGTTATAGTGCAAAGCAAAAAGATGTCTAGATATCAATGTATGGGATTTAATAGAGTCTGATATTTTTATAAGTTAAATCAGACAAGCACTGTAATATCTCTAGGTTGTGAACTGAGATAACTAGAAAACCGAGATAACGGGAAACTGGAATTTAGTCAAACTGACTCAGAATACATCAATATGAATTTGAAGAAGATAAGTTCACCGAGGGACACAGACTCGGTTGGCTTATCTAGAAGATTGAAGAACTGAGGGTCACAGACTCAGTTATTGAAGACTGAAGAACTAAGGGTTCAAACTCAGTTATGAAGACTGCGCCGAGACAGTAAAGTTAGACTTCAGGCAAGATTGTGATGACCTGAACTGACTTTATGGATCTTGTATTGGAAGCTTAGACACATAAGGAAAATGATGTCTTTACTGATTATTTGCTTGGTGTACTCGATTAAGTCAATCATAATCAGATGTAAAGTGGAGTACTGATTGTTGAAGAAGATTAAACATTCAGTTAAAGCTCTTACAAACTGAAAACTGATAATGTTATCAGTAAATCAGTTTCGGAACTAAGGCTTAACTAAACTGAAGAAAAATCCATCCGTTACAATTCAAGAATTATGATTGGAGGATAATCTATCCGTTCTGACATAAACGTACAAGCAAGAAGGCAGGACCACTAACGGCTACAAGGATTTGAACTCAAAGGAATTTGACCGTTAGTTAGACTCCTATAAATAGACCACTTCATATCTGAAAGAAAAAAGGGGGGACATAGGAAGGAATTCTAAGAATTAATCTAGTCAAGAAAAACCAAATTAAGGTGGAAAGCCAATTTAAAAGAATTCCTGCTAATTACTTAATTGCAAGATCAAGGAATTTTCTTCAAGTGTTCATTTGCATTCAAAGAAAGATCCAGTTCATTCATTTGAAGAAATACAGAGTTGTGCATAATTTATACATCTAGAAGAAAAGCTCAAATCACAATTGAATAATAGTTATTGATTCAAGTCTTAACTTTGATTCTATCCAAAGTTTAGACTGTGAAACACCAAGAAGGTGTGAAGGACAGTTGAGTGCAGTCAGGAAGACTGTGTTGTGATGAGCTGGTGAAGAGGAAATTCAACCCTCCAAGGACCAGTGTTTCAAACAATTGAAGAGCAGCAATTCTACCTGATCTACAAGTGTTTAGATAGTGAAGCTAGGGATTAGTCAAGGACTATCAGTTTAGAACTTTTTGTAACCGGGCCATCTCAAAGAAGTTCTAGTGGAATTTTCCTCCGCATCACAGGGGAAGAGAGGACTGACAGGATTACACCACCTGGAACCTCTATAATTCATGTTTATTTACTTTACGCATTTACTTACTTCATTACAGTTATAATTATCTAGTTCTCATTTACAACAATGTTAAGAAACTGATTTAGCAAGCTATCTAATAACTGATATTTTTATAAAAGGCTAAATCAATCCGCTGCCAGTAAACTAGACTAAGGATAAGTCTGTATTGACTTATACTCGGTTGAGTTAGCTTAACTCCACACAAGTTTTTTTAACTGAACCATAATTTGTTTTAAATCCAGTTTTAGGGACAAGTTTATTCACCCCCCCTCTAAACTTGTGTTAGCCTTTCCAAGGGGCCAACAATTGGTATCGGAGTAGTTCTTCCATTTGAAAGTGGTCCAAAGATATCTTACAAACTAGTTGTTGAAAACCCCTTTCTGTAAAAACATTTTATTGAAACTTAATGGATGCATCTAGAATTAAAAGTTGGCTGAATAACCCCCTGACTGACTATTTGCAGAAAGTTGTTTCTGAATTTCAGGATCAAGTACTACGAGCTCACATACAAATCCAGAACCTCATTTTAGTAATGATGTGGATACTGACTCTCATGCGTATAATGATGAATCTAGAGGATTTCCATCCTTAAGTGATCTCTCAGAAGAATCAGAAAAAGAGTTGCTACGAGTAGCTGATTACATAGAAGAAAAATGGACTGACACCATCATTGAAGATCCATCCATCGCAAAAGCCAAGGATATTGATAAAATTCTACCCATGAGCTATGAAGGTGAAAGTGATGAGGAAATCATACTGCTAGGAGCAGCACAGGCAAGTACCAATGATAAAGGGAAGCAAGTTTTTGATGACTCTCCAATAAGAAGCTTACCTATCAAACACCAGGAGGTAATTGCATTTACATCCAGCACTCACACTGCCATGAACAATCATAGAAATGAAAACCTCAATAAAACCTTGGACATACTCATAAAGGAATTAGAGGTAATTCAAAAGAATTATGAGGATGTCAAAATGGAGAAAAAGTTATTGAAAGCAGAAGTTTCGAGATTGAATGATGAGATCAATTTAATCAAGGCTAATAATGAAACCAAAAAAATTCGACCAACTGATGAACTGACAGAAGTAATAAACATCATAGAATCATCAGTTGATCCAATTCCCAGTGTTCAGTTCAAACCTGGAAAACCGTTTGGAGACAGATCCGGTTTAGGGTTCGTTAATCAACATAATTCTAAGTTCAAACCAAGTTTAGTTGCAATGAAATTTGTGACTGCACATCAATCAGGAACTCAGAAAACTGATAAAATTATTAGAACTGACAAAAACTCAGCACAGCCAAATGCACAAACTGACAGAACTGAAAAATCAGTTGGTAAAAAGCACCAAACCAACAGATTTTATAGGAAGGCTCAGAAGGCTGAAAATGGTAAAACTGATCAGAGATCAGTAAGAAAAGTCTTCAAGTCTCATCCATCTAAGAATGAAGATTATTCATGGGATAATAGATTCAAAAGGAAAGGAAGACTATTTCACACTGATGAAGACTGGAATAAGCCATTACATCAGTTCCACAAACTGAACAAACGAAAAACAATTAGGATAAAACAACATGAATTTGCGAAAACTGACTTTACTCAGTCAAAATATCAAGAGAGGTATAAAGTCAAAAATAAATTTATATCATCGAAAATTAATCAGTTAGGACCCAAACAAATTTGGGTACCAAAAATCTCTCATTCTGTTTTGCAGGATAATATCACTAACAGAGAACTGAAGATGTGTGATTCACAAAACTGAGTTGTGTCTACAACTGAGTTTTTGAATTCAGTATAAGTACAAGACTGATCGTGTACAGCTGGAGATACACCGTATCTACTCTACTTACTACTGTCTAGCTACGGATGTCAAGAAAAGACGTGATCTTTTCAATCCAAACCGTCCATCTTTTCTACTCAACTCATTTTCACAATCTCAAAACATTTATGACAAGACGTTTTGAGTCCCACTCAATTCTTAACTACCCTTGCTACAAATTATAAATAACCGAGAATTTTCTTTTAGGGGCCAGAGGCCAGAAGGACAAAATAAGATACAAAATGGGAAAAAAGGACAAGAAAAAAAATAATGGTTGACAAGGACAAAAATGCGCCTGTTACTACATGTGTTACTACATTTGGTTGTAGCAACATGTAGTAACACATGTAGTAACATGCGCGTTTTTGTCCTTCTCAACCACTATCTTTTTTTCTTGTCCTTTTTCCTCATTTTAGATCAAAAACAGTCCTTTACAACCTTTAACCTTTTCTTTTATAATTCTTTACACTCGAATTTTGAATCTATTCTCTAAATCTTCAAATTTTCAAATTCTCAATCAAATCCAGAAATCAATGCCTTTTACTCATGTTGAACCTGGAATGATCATCTCTCTTGATCAGTTTATTGCAAAATATACTAATCAAACTTTAGCCAAAGTTATTGCAGCAAAAATACAGAAAATCAAAGGATTGGATGTTGTATTCAACATCAATTTGAAAAGTGTATGTCTGGAAAGCATTGGAGGCTTCTATGAATTTGGAAGTACAGCTCTAGAAGGAGAAGGCACACACACATTTAGCACAACTGTCAATGGTAAGCAGATCAAAGTTACTGAAGACCTAATTACAGAAATCTTTGGGTATGACTAATCTGGAGGAACAACTGCCATCAAATTGACCAATGAACAGAAGGAAAAACTATGGAAAGATATAGCAATTGATGCAAACTCCACATTTTCACAAACCGGGAGCACAAGTTTACTCAAACCGGAATTCAACTTTCTCACCAAGATGTTAGCGAATTGCATAATTGGAAATGCAGGAAACTTTAGCAATCTATCTAGAGCGAAATTGGATTTACTATTTGTGATTTGGTTTGGAGAAAATTTCAATTGGCAAAGATATCTGTTTGATCAATTAGTGGCACAATCCATTGACACACCCAAAAAGAAGACCGATGTCAAGAAGGGTCGTTTCTATCACAAGAAGACTCTTGCACTGGTGGTCCAAAGAATACTCGATCATTTTGGAATAGCAAAGAGAAAAGAAACGCCGATTGCCGATGGGAAGATTGTTATTAAAGACGAAAAGTCTGGAAAAAGAAAAGCTGAAGGTTCTGCAACTGAACCTAAAAAGAAGAAAAGCCAAAACTTGAAGAAAGTTGTAACTGGAGATGAAGCCTTGGAACAAGTTGAAGAATTAAGAAAAATAAGAAAACAATTGGAAGAATCAGAGAAAGACAAATCTGATCTTGGTTCACATACAAAAGTCACTACCTCAGTTGTTGAAGAATCAGCACAAATAGTGAGAACGGAAGCTACACATCTCGAATCTGTTCCAGTATCTGTAACTGAAGCTTTACCAATTCAAGAGCCATTTACACTTACACAAGAAATTGAAATGACAAAGGAAACTGAAGTTATCAACAGAGAACAGAGTGTTGAAGCTGAATCACAGAAGGAAGCTGACACTCAGGGGGAACAGACTCTGAGAATTGAGCATGATGATGAAGGATCTGACAGTGAAGAAAGATTGATTGACAAAGCAACTATTGACATGATTTTGTTACTTTCAAAATCTAGATCCACACCTCAAAAATCTACTTCCATTTTGGAATTTGAAGAATCAGTCAAAGGATTTTCAGCTTCTCATTCTGAAGATAAAGGAGCTGAAGTAGAATCCAAATCGACTAAAGTTATTCATCTGGATGAGCTGGTCCATGATGAAGAAGTCACTAAATCCTTAATGAAAGAAGTTCCAGTTACTGAATTGGAACTTGAACCTGTTGAAGAACAAGATGTCGAAGAACTACAAGATTTTGGAAACTGAGCCGATAATCTTAGTTTCAGCCACTGAAAATGGCAAATTAGTCATCCTAGTCACTGCTGAAGAAGGAACCAGCAGAACTGACCCTATGCAAACTGAAGACGTTATTCTGGAAGATGGCCAGGAAATCACAAGAGGATCTGTAGAGATTGTTACTCAATCTAGGCTCTCAACTGATCAAGGTGAACTGATGTCAGCTGATTACAAGCGATTGCGTGATTACCAAATCTAGAAATTCGATTCTATCGTCAATCAAAGGAGTCAACTGGCAGAAATGGAAACTACTGAAAGATGGGTATTTGATCTCTACAACATCACAAATCTATCAGAAATGATCAATACCGACGAATTCTTGAATCAAGAATATGCGCTGATCAGAAATAGTTATTGGAAGGAAGCCACAGCTGGTGGAAGTTCCAAAAAGGGTGATGATGATGATGATTCTCAGGAAGATCCCAATTTGCAAAAAGGGATTCTTGCCTCTTTACAAGAAAATGAGACTGAAACTGATCAGAAAACTGATGATGATTCTAGCAATTCTGAAGAAAGCAATGGAAGTTCCAGTTCTGAAACTGTATCTGATGCACAACAAGGTGAAGAATAAGAAGGAGGTTATCAATCTCCTACTGATAAGTCTACGCTAGAAATAGCAAGGACTGTGACAAACATGGCTGGAGAAGAGTCAGATGAAGAATTTAACGTATAAATGTCACCTGCAAAAATCGTTGATCAATCAAGTCTAGAAGAAATTAGAAAACAATCTGAAGAAAGGAGAAGATCAACAGAATACAAAGAAAAACTGAAGCAAGTTGCTCTCTCACCGCTAAAGCAAGCTAAATCAACTGCGGCTGAGACAAGCAAAGCCAATGAACAACAAGCAGGAAGCTCAAAAGATATACCAACTCAGGTTGATCTCATTAAATTCTATCATAATGAGATAATCAGAATTCAGAAGGACGATAACAGTTTATTTGGAAAAGTTCTAAAGTCCTTTGAGGCTAGCGAACTTGAAAAGAAGATGGGTATCGTCACCAGTAACTGTCAAGACACTCTGATTGAGCTTAGAAAGACAACCATTGAAAACGATGTAAGAAGTGATGAAACTCAAGATAGATGGGAAGTCATTCTCAATAATCTAGTTGACAGAATGATTCTAATGGAACAAGGCATGAAGGACTCAGTTGTAGCTCAAACCATCTTGGCATCAACTCAGCAGAATCTAAACAACTACATCAAAAGCCTGATTAATAAAAATGATGTCAGTAAGGGGGAAAGTTTGGACATCTTAAAAGTCCATGCAACTGAGATGCCACAAGTCCTTGCAAACATTGATGACAAACTGACTGAACTGAAGAAAGCTAGAGGAGAATTCACTGATGAGGAAATGAAGCTGATTGCTAAATTCTCTGAGCCAACTGATAAAAGAATTGGCTTGGATTCTCGTCTCTACAGTTTATTCAAAAATCTACCAGCCAGAGAAGGAGAATCAAGAGAAGAATCTCTAGAAACATTCCTACATATGCAGAAGATTCTCATGCATTACTGGAATAAACTCAAGAAATGGGAAAAGAATGGTAGTGAAGATAAAGAATCTGATAAGATTGAAAAGGCTGAACCTGAATTTGTTCAGAGTCTACTGAAAATAGCCACCACTGAAAGACTGAGGACATCTGTCTTTACTTTCGCTATTCTTTTCAAAAGAAAATTCTTCGGTAAGTATAATTTGTCTGAATCATGGAACATATGGGCAAGCATCCATGGAATCGAATGCACAACAACAAATGATGCAATGAGGAATGTTGTTGAAGCATATAATAATCAATTAATTTTAACTGTTAAGTAAAAAGAAGTTGCTCTTTTAGCTCTCTTTTTATCATGTACTTTATTACCTTACTTTGTAACTCTGTTATCAATAAATTCTCAGTTTCTCAGTTCACTGTGTTATTTACTGTATCTTGTTTTATCTTTTCGCATTGCTTTTAAGGAGGGTATTGACATCATCAAAAAGGTGGAAATTGTTGTAAATAAAATTTATGTTTTGATGATGATTCATCATTTATTCAGTCATTGTTCTAAACACCATTGATGAAGTGTCATAACTAGTTGTTATAGTGCAAATCAAAAAGATGTCTAGATATCAATGTATAGGATTTAATAGAGTTTGAAATTTGTATAAGTTAATTCAGACAAGCACAGTAATATCTCTAGGTTGTGAACTGAGATAACTAGAAAACTGAGATAACGGGAAACTGGAATTTAGTCAAACTGACACAGAATACATCAATATGAAACTGAAGAAGATAAGTTCGCTGAGGGACACAGACTCGGTTGGCTTATCTAGAAGATTGACGAACTGAGGGTCACAGACTCAGTTATTGAAGACTGAAGAACTGAGGGTTCAAACTCAGTTATGAAGACTGCGTCGAGACTGTAAAGTTAGACTTCAGGAAAGATTGTGATGACTTGAACTGACTTTATGGATCTTGTATTGGAAGATAAGACACATAAGGACAATGATGTCTTTACTGTTTATTTGCTTGGTGTACTCTGATTAATTCAATCATAATCAGATGTAAAATGGAGTACTGGTTGTTGAAGATGATTAAACATTCAGTTAAAGCTCTTACAAACTGAAAACTGATAATGTTATCAGTTAATCAGTTTCGGAACTAAGGCTTAACTAAACTGAAGAAAAGTCCAACCGTTACAATTCAAGAATTATGATTGGAGGATAATCTATCCGTTATGACCTTACGTACAAGCAAGAAGGCAGGACCACTAACGGCTACAAGGATTTGAACTCAAAGGAATTTGACCGTTAGTTAGACTCATATAAATAGACCACTTCTATCAGAAAGAAAAAAGGAGGGACAGAGGAAGGAATTCTAAGAATTAATCTAGTCAAGAAAAATCAAACTAAGGGGGAAAGCCAATTTAAAAGAATTCCTGCTAATTACTTAATTGCAAGATCAAGGAATTTTCTTCAAGTGTTCATTAGCATTCAAAGAAAGATCCAGTTCATTCATTTGAAGAAATACAGAGCTGCGCATAATTTATACATCTAGAAGAAAAGCTCAAATCACAATTGAATCATAGTTATTGATTCAATTCTTAACTTTGATTCTATCCAAGGTTTAGACTGTGAAACACCAAGAAGGTGTGAAGGACAGTTGAGTGCAGTCAGGAAGACTGTGGTTGTGATGAGCTGGTGAAGAGGCAATACAACCCTCCAAGGACAAGTGTTTCAAACAATTGAAGAGCAGCAATTCTACCTGTTCTACAAGTGTTTAGATAGTGAAGCTAGGGATTAGTCAAGGACTATCAGTTTAGAACTTTTTGTAACCGGGCCATCTCAAAGAAGTTCTAGTGGAATTTTCCTCCGTATCACAGGGGAAGAGAGGACTGACAGGATTACACCATATGGAACTTCTATAATTCGTGTTTATTTACTTTACGCATTTACTTACTTCATTACAGTTATAATTATCTAGTTCTCATTTACAACAATGTTAAGAAACTGATTCACCAAGCTAGCTGATAACTGATATTTTTATAAATGCTAAATCAATCCGCTGCCAGTTAACTAGACTAAGGATAAGTCTGTATTGACTTATACTCGGTTGAGTTAGCTTAACTCCACACAAGTTTTTTTAATTGAACCATAATTTGTTTTAAATCCAGTTTTAGGGACAAGTTTATTCACCCCCCTCTAAACTTGTGTTAGCCTTTCCAAGGGACCAACACTAAGAGTTTACCTAGACAAATTTATCTCCACTTGCTTGCTTAGAAAAGAGACTTCGATAAGTTCTCCCACTTAAACACATGCCCTAACTTTTTTTTTTAATCCCTTAAGAACTTGTAAATTTTTCTTAGTGAAGTCTTTATAAGACTTAAGAAAAATCACAAGAGCTATGTATTTAATTTTCTCCTATAAAGAAAATCCAAAGTTTATTAGATAGCTTAATTAACCTTTGAATGATATTCAATACATGAACTATTTAATTAACTTTCAAGAAATAGTTAAAGAACTAAGTCGATAGTTAAATCTTACAATTTTTTTTAAAAAAACCTTTCCAAAATTCATCGTGGTCACTCACATTCAATGCATTTAATGTTTGAATTAACTATCATCGTATGACAGAATGACTCATTGGATATCGTCGTATCCAATATTGATTAATTCGTTGAAACATTTTTCAAGTGATTTAATCATATAAAGAGCTTTCGTTTTTTCATTAATAATTAAATTCTTGGAGCACTCCACCAAATATGTAGTCTCCTTGTCTCTAACTACTACAAAGAGGTTGCTCGTGTCATTGCTTATTTTAAAAGGATTACAGTTACTTATTCATAGTTGAGAACGTTTCTCAAAATGTAACAGTCATAATTTGGTTTTACAATTCATGATTAAAAACATAGAATTAAAAGTTTGATAGAAAACTACAACATAAAATTAAGGATAATAGAGTATTGTTGTTTACACATGCAAAATAAAAAATGGTCTTTTGTTTTATGATTTTCTCCCACTAGTCAACTACTCCCAATTGACTTTCAAGAATTTTCCAAAAATTCTTTAGTGGCCAAGATCCCACCTAGTTACGTCGATTCCCTACTGTGGCTGGTGAACCAAAATAATTCGATGAGTAGGTGACGCCTCACCAATCACATCACTATGTGACACTTGGTGGTTGACCAGTCAACTCTTTGACAGTACACATCACAATGTGGAGGCCAACCCTTGTCTCTAAAAATTACCCTACCCTTACTGTGGCTGATGATCGAGTAAATTTTAGTCAAGTCATAACCCAATATTCGCGAGATCACTTACGTTCATATCTCAATAATAAAGATATACCCGAGGTAGGTCAACCCCCAACTGTGGCGGATGGATTCGATCAGAACAAGAGCTCTTCACCATCATTATTTGGACATAATTTCGAATTAATTTTTGTTGTAGGAGTATATATGAAAATTAATTCACTTAATTAATTTTAATTACGGTCTCATCAAATATATCTATCTCTATAGACATACATCCTCCAAATTCATGTAGATCGTGCTTAGTCATGCATCTATCTTATCGTATAAAATATATACATGCACAAAATAAAAAAATGCATAAAGTAACCGATATGATCATGGACCTTTCCTAAGTGCGGTTTCAAATACAAACTGATAAAACCGTGGGTCACAATCTAAGGGTAGCTGGAACCGCCAATAGGATCTCTATGTCTTTTTTCTTTGGCCTCCGTCTTCTGCTCCATTCTTGTTACATAAAAATTCTATCTAACAAAATAAATACACCCGCTGCACACGAGGGGAGCTAAAGGGAATGAGATAAATACAGAAAATAACAGCCTAGGACAAATTTTGGAACCAACAGAAAATTTAAATCATTCACATTTATCCTATTGGTCAAGTCCATGATCAATAGGGGTCCATATAATCATCTTATATCTACTACAATATCTAATCCATACAATAAAATCTTATGAAAGAGATAAAATCTAAATTTACCAACTTGCTTCTTAATTAATCGATTAACATTTAATCAATTAAATAATTTTATCTAATCACTCAACTAATTAAAATTTAATTAATTAAATGTTTTTAATCAAAATAAAATGAACGTTTAATTTCAAAATGATTTCTATTTTAATTTTAATTAATTAGAAATATTCCAAAGTTATCAAAATTAAAATAAAATCTCTTTTGTTTCTTTACTTTTGATTCTTAATCAAAAGGGATGTCTTTAGTTTCCAAACAAAATTTTGAAAGGCCTAGGTTTATCATAGGTCTATAATTATGGACCATAAACCAAATAGTGCCACGTGGCATCCCAATGGTACAAAATATTTGAATAATTAGTTAGCCACTTGATATTAACTAAACAACGAGAAATTACAAATCACAACTATGAACCATATTGAAACACAAATACCCAAAACAAAAAGAAGGGACCCACCCAGCAGCCACCAGCCTACGCCGACAACCAGGCGGCTGCCGATGCCTCCGGCAACCGGATGGTGGTGGTGCCGCCTCCAGTCGGCCGAGCACCACCCGAGCCTATTTTTTCATGTATCATTTTATGAATAAAAAATATTTCATCTTTTAATTTCATGATAAAATTAACTATGCAAATTAATTAATGCTTATAGCTTAAGCTCAAAGCTCTCTCTGATACAACTACGTGGGAACGTAGCGGAATTTAAAATTATTTCATTTTAACCAAAATCGACTTCGTTTAAGCAACAAACATATAAGTAGTAAACGAGAAAGTTACCTTGATTAATCTAAAAGATAGAAGCTTTATCGTCTACGAAGGAGTAGTGGTGCATTGAGCCACCCAAGCGTTCGGCCTCTACCGCTAGTCCACATGGACAGCCCACTAGAATCCCATCATAGATTGATACTAGAAAAACTCGGTTGCTAGACCGACTTTTTTTCTCTCTCAAACACTCTCTAAGAAGCTGTAATTATTTTTAGTAAATTAGAACTCTTATAATTTTGATGATTGAAAAGAGCTAGCCAACCCCTCTGTTATATAGAGGGTGGTGCACCCCTTGTGCCCCAAAAACTGATTGAGAGAAGCTTCCTAATAGAACGAGGAGAAAGAAAACCTTTTACAAGTAAAATAAGGAAAATAGATATTCTAGATTTATCTCATATAATTTAATATCTCATATTAAATAAATCCTATATATTGTCATATATACATATATATTTCGACATATACATTCAAATATGTATATTTAATTAATTAACATAATTAATATCTTGTGTTTAATTTATTCATAATAAATAAATACCACCATATTAATTTGTCCCTCGAACACTTTATAGTCGAGATAAAACTTTTCTTATTTGGTTATCACTATAACAACATTTTAATTCAACTAGATGTTCTTATGTGTGTGACCCGATAGGCTTCCGAATATGTTGGCCGTAGGGACAAAGTGCAAATTACAAAAATTCTCTTCATACCCAACAATCATGGAATAACGTCTAGCAACACACCATGACCCCCAATCATCGAAAGAGTCAATGCAATGACTATTTCCTTTCATGTGAAACGGTTACCGTGTAAATAGAATCCTATCGCTATAATATAATCCATATGGTCGTATCTCGAGTGTCAATACATTAACGACCGTATCTTATAATATCGATATCATGCTCTCTCAAGTAACTCATTTCCCACTTTGCATTCACAAGAGCTAGACATTCCTTATAAGAAGGCCCTTCCGGATATTTACTCATATTCATAGGATACGCGATTTCCATATGAGCAACATGAATCCTACGCATGCTTCAGTATCACACCCAATCACTACCGCATGATCACCTTATGACTACGGAAAACCTCAATAGTGGAAAAGTATGTCAATCCACACCGTGATGTCATGAAGACTCTAGTCTTAGGATAATTACACAACCGCCACATAGTGCGGCACTTAATAAAGTAAGTGGGTCAGTCTAACATACGCATTCTCTAATACACGCCCACGTACAGTCCAAGTGTCTCTACACTTCGATAGAAGAGATATATCCCTATATTCAATAAGATAGAAGGCATCCTATACGTGCTATTTTAATCGTACTATTAATGTCCTGTTTAATAGCACATACGACTAGAGATATTTATGTATCAAACATTTTAAATTGAATCGAGATCTCATCAACCATAATCACCATTATGATTTCTCTTTCACTATTTGGCACTAGGGATTATATCATATATACAATATCATAATTGGTCCGTTGCACGAACAAATATATAATAACATAAAGCCATTTGATATATGTACAAACATAAAGAAATAGTAGAAATATCTGACCCGGTCGCATCCGGTCCAACTCGATTGGGTCACTATTTCAATAGTAACCAGGTTGTTTCAGAACAATATTATTAAGGAAGTATTATACCCGGAGTGGCTAGAGAATCCCATGCTAATCAAAAAGCCAGACGGTAGTCAAGGATGTGTGTAGACTTCATTGACCTCAACAAGACTTGTCCTACGAATTGTTACGCTCTATCCAAAATAGACCGTCTTGTAAACTCCACCATCGAATTTGAGGTGTTCGCATTCTTAGATGCTTATTGGGGTTATCACCTGATCCCTATGGATCCCAACGACGTGAGAAAAACCTTGTTCATAACAGAGCTCATAACCTATTGTTATATAACCATGCCCATTGGCCCAAAGAACGCGGGAGCAACTTAACAGAGGGTAGTGAATAAGATATTTAATGGAAAAATTGGTAGATGTATAGAGGTATACATTGATGATTTGCTGATTAAGAGAAGGACACTTGACCAAGACTCAAACAATGTCGAAGAAGTTTGTTGAGTGCTTCGGCAGACCCAGATGAAGCTCAAAAGAATGAATCAATGAAATCCCGGATAAGCTACACGCGTTACGGACTATGGCCCCACCGAAAAGTATTAAAGAGGTTCAGAGGCGGACATGACGGATGGCCACCCTAAGTAGATTCTTGTCAAGATCAGCACAACATGCCCTTCCTTTCCTTAAAATCCTGAAGAAAACGGCGCCGTTCCATTGGAACGGGGAAAGTCAGCGGGCCTTTGAAGAAATGAAGTATTACCTATCATATTTGTTGACCTTGATATGCCCAAAAGAAGGAGATCTATTGTCACTCTATTTATCAGTATGTAATGAAGCTATAAGCGTTGTACTAGTAAAGGAGCAAGATCGAACGCAGTGTCCGGTCTTTTACATAAGCACGGCCCTGCATGGCCCAAAAGTTCAATATACTAATGTTGAGAAGTTGGCATTGGCATTAGTGCATGCTTCTAGGAAATTGAGACAATATTTCCAAGATCACACCGTAAGGCTAGTAACCGACCAGCCGTTGAAACATGTTTTACCCTGGCCGGAAACATTGGGAAGACTAGCAAAATGGGTTGTGGAACTAGCCGAGTATGACCTAGATTTTTGCCCACAAACTGAAATCAAAGCCCAGGCCTTGGCCGATTTTCTAGCGGAAGAGGTAACTATCACCGTCAACCAAGATCAGCCGAGCTGCAAAAATGAGAAGTGGACGCTCTATGTAGATGGAGCATCCAGTAAATAAGGATATGGGACAGGTTTCCTACTGGTTAGTCCCAAAGGAGATGAGTTTACTTATGCATTACGTTTGAGCTTTCAAGCAATGAACAAATGAATCCGAATACAAATCTTTTATCACCGGGCTGCGATTGGCAGTAAGGCATGGAGTGAAGAACTTGTGGGTTTTTATAGTGACTCATAACTAATCATGAACCACGTCAAAGGGGAGTATGAGGCAAAAAAAGATCCCATGAAAATATATTTAGTCGTAGTTCAAATGTTATGGATAGATTTTGAAGGAATATAGATAGACCAGATCCCTCGATCCCAAAATAACCAAGCAGATGAGCTATCAAAACTAGCATCCAATTTTAAGTCTAACAAGAAGTTATTAGTTGAACAATTACAAGAAAGCATCTATGAGCAACAGACAGTACAACCGATAACTCCGAAAGAAACTTCGATGGATCCTATTGTATCCTATTTGAAGAGAGGAGTCCTTTCCACGGACCGAACTCAAGCCAGGAAAATAAAGTTTCTAGAAAGAAGGAACTCTTTGTTTAACGATATCCTGTACCAAAAGTCATACATTGCCCCATGGCTCAGATATGCAACTCAGGAAGATGAAGACTATCTCCTTCGAGAAATACACTTAGAGATCTATGGAAATCACCCGGGGAGCTCGAACTCTAGCATGAAAATGCCGTCTCTTCGACTAATATTGGCCCACTATGCAGCAGGACGTGCAAAAATTGGTACATAAGTGTAAGCCATCCCAATTGCACTATAATATGTCTCATCAAGCATCACAACCAATGACTCATATAGTTTCCCCATGGCCCTTTGACCAATAAGGAGTATATCTCATCGGACCTTTTCCCCGAGCACTGGGTAGCAATAGATTTCTAGTAGTTGTGGTGGATTATTTCATGAAATGGGTGGAAGTAGAATCCATCACCACCATTACGGCCAAGCCTATTTGAAAGTTCTTGTAGAAATACATCGTGTGTTCAGATATGGTATCCCAAAGGTGCTAATCTCCGATAACGGGATGCAATTCAAAGACATGACGGTTTTGAGAATGGTGTTCGAACTTGGAATTGCACAACACTTCACCATGGTAGGATACCCTCGAGCCAACATACATGTTGAACAAACCAATAGGCAGATAAAGACAAGGTTAAAAAAGAGGTTGGAATATGAAGGGGAAAATTGGGTTGAACACCTACACAACATCCTTTGGGCCTACAGAACCACACCGAATTCGGGAACCAAAGAGACACCTTATTCATTAACATATGGATGTGAATCAGTAATCCTGGCAGAGATTGGACTCCCATCTCCGCGGTCTGAGCTGTACTCTCGGACAAATCAAGAGAGCGAACATTGACATGCAAAAGTTGACTTTGAGGAGAAGATGGATGTAGCCATTATTAGGATGCCAAATTACAAACAACGACTCTCTCAATACTACCATTCCAAGGTACAACGCACATACTTTCAAACGGGTGACTTGGTCTTGTGGAAAAATGAAGTTAACCGTCAAAAGCCCCAAAGGGAAGCTTGACGCGAATTGGGAAGGCCCCTACAAGGTTGTAAAGGTGCATGGGAAAAGCTCTAATCACCTGGCATACGTTAATGGACGAACTATTCATATAAGCTGCTGGAATGCTTACAATTTGCGGAAATATTATGCCTAAACAGGTTCTAAATTCTATTCTAATATTCTCGAATAAGTTGTAGTGTGACGGAATATTTAAATAAAAGTGTTTCTTTCTTTTATTGTTGTTTTCTGCATTCTCTTTGAAGTTCCTAGGCAGCGCCTAACTTAAATTGACAAAAGGCAAAATTCTTCTTTATGTCCGTGGGACGGAGGCGCTGAGTTCCGCATATCGGACTCAGTGTAAATATTATTTATGTCCGTAACACGGAGGCGCTGAGTTCTGCAGGTCTGGCTCAGTGTAAATCTTATTTATGTCTGCAGGGCGGAGGTGCTGAGTTCTGCAGGTCGGACTCAGTGTAATTGTTATTTATGTCCGCAGGATGAACGCGCTGAGTTCCACTGGTCGGACTCAGTGCAATTGTTGTCGGACACAGTGTAATTATTTAAGTCCGTAGGATGGACGAAATGAGTTCCACAGGTCGGACTAAGTGTAATTTATAAAAACTAAAATCTAAGGCACAAACTATGTGCCCTTCGATAAAAAAATCACGTTTTCTAAGGTCACATTGGCGGGCTGGATAGAAAGTCTGGGAAGACATTCAAAAAAGAGAAATCAAAAAGGTATTTTAAAAACAAGTGGATAAAATAAAAGGAAGTTGCATAAAATGTTTAATAAATAGTTGATACAGAGAGTTGGTACATACAAAAAAAAAAATCAAAAGAAAAAAGTCAAAGAGCAACCAGATCAAGGAATTGAATCTTGAGCAGCATTAGCAGGTGCTGGGGCAGGAGCAGAGAAGGAAGCCTACGCATCGGGGGTCGGTTTAAAAGGGTTAGGGTGGTACTTCACCAAAACATCTTCCCCTTCCCGAAATTCCTTTAGGCGATTAGTACTTCCCGTTGGCCAGAACATCCGCAAAAGCCCTGGAAAGTGGATCTTGGCATCATCGACCCTCATGGATAGCCACCTTGCATCGCAAGAGCTAGTACCAAGTTCAAGGCTTGAAGTAACTCTTGCAAAGCCTTGTACTCTCGATGGTTTGGATGGAAGCTACCCTAAGTTGATCTGGAAAAGATTGAGCCGTGATCTCTAGATTCGCCACCTTTGACTTGAGCTTCTTAATGCTCTCCTTTAGTTGGAACCGGATTTCCTCAAATGCCTTGAGCTCAGCAACATTCCCAGCTCTGAGTTGCTCCAACTTGGTGTCCTGAGCCTTTAATTGCTTCTTTAGCCCCTTAACCACTTTGTCCCTGGCCTTGATCTCTTTGTCCTTCTCTTTAAGGTTCTTGTTGTGATTAGAAGCCACCTTCTTCATTTCGGTGGTCTTCTCCCATAGCTGACTCACGTTAGAGCAAGACTTCGTCAAGCGGGTATATAACACCTGACCCACAAAGGCACCCTACTAAACATATAAGTTAAAATGGGATATAAGCCAAAGAAAGGATGGAAAATAGGAAGCTTACATATTTCATGGCCTTAAGACCAGAAGTGGCTTGTTCTTGTTCGGACATCCGAAGGATCCCCTCCTCTTCATCTAAAGCAGATCCTCTCCTTCTCTTGGTTGAAACCATTAGATCCTAAGTGGAGTGAACTTGGATTCTCTTTCTCGACCTTCCATCATGGTCGATCTCAGGTAGATGGGCTTCCACAGTTGTCTAACCCGTTGAAGCAGCCACTTCCGAGGACTCAAAGATCCGAGTAGTACATAAGGTAGGATCCGGAAGGACGGCATCATCTTTCAGTCCGACCTTTGCTTGAGAAGAGTCCACGTTCAGTGGAGGTCCCATGGACCGATCAGTAGGGGCATAAAGGCAATGCCCGGATAGGGTCACCAAAGAAACTTTGGGGTCGGTTGGCTGCAGAGACCCCTCCTCGTTGGCAGCATGCAACATGTCGGCAAAGGCATCCACCGCAAAAAGAAGAAAAGTCATGTCAAGAAATAATCAAATAAGGAATCCTTGTACAAATAGAGAAACAAGTAAAGCGTAAATCCTATAGGCTTCCTAAGCAGATGAATTAAGAGGGACATATGGATCGGGACCAGCCTTGGCAACAGAAGCCACTGAAATCAACTCAACAGGGAGACATCAGTGGTTCAGATACATCCTAGAATTCCGAACAGCGTGAAGAGCTTGAGGTTCAATAATCTTAGGGTATCTATCATTGGGCTGTTCTTTAAGGTTCCATAGATTTATCCTGGAAGCCCCACCATGGTGAATGAAGAAGAACCGATTCTTCCAACCCTTGTATGTGGATGGTCCATCGGCCATTATTGACAAAACCGTGCCCTTTCCCGGTCCGGTGGGAAAAACAGTAAAAGCCCGGATTATCTTTGACTAATTTAACTTGGTAAAATGCCTGGAATAGTTCGACCGTGAACATAACTATGGCCTATCTACAGGTGATAGAAAAACCTAGTATGGCCCTAACTCTGTTGGGGGATATATGGGCGGTGCTAAGCTTATAATAATTAAGCACAACAACATATGCATGAGAGAATTGAAGACAAAGGCCAACATCAAGGTGATCTTGGTATATGGTAAAATACCCGAAAGGGGGCTCAAAGAATAGGGGTTGGAAGAAGTGGGAATCGAGGATCATAAATACCCAGATCCACCCCATATTTTTTACACAGTTGCAGAACTTCTTCTTGCTCTAAGACAGAGGTTGTTTCGACTATTAGGTCATAATAAATATGAGAATAACGACAAGAAAAAGGCGAAAACATGATCATGTATAGATGAAGCTTACTTGCTAAATTAGAGGTTGAAGAAAGAGTTGGAGTAGATCTGAATTCACACCATCGGGTCATCGGTTTAAAAAGAGATGAGACAACGGTTGATATGACAAGGGGTATAAGTACCTGACGTTAAACCCCTTAACACGTCTTCAAAAACTGCTCCACTCATAAAAGATGTGGGTAAAAATGCCTTGTTTTTTGGGAAAGTCATAACGGCATCATAGCTACACACCGCCACCTGTCAAAGAGATTGATTTAAAACTCGGTCTATACGTCCGTGCTGCACACGATACCGGATTTCACCACTCCACGTTCTAGGCACATGACATCCAAATAATAACAAGAATCGACTTAATACCTTAACTGTAAGGGCCATGGGCCCCATCATAGGCTTAAGGGCCGAATCGAGTCCTCATGAAGGAAGGATGTTCAGGTCGTTCCCTGATACACCACTGGTCGGTTAAGACAATGAGGGTAGACCTACGCAGCTCGGATGAATCGACCATGGCGTCTCGCCGTAGATCGCCTAGAGAATATAATGATAATAATAAGCATACGATAATTATGGAAATAATCCCAAGCCTTTAAGGCTATGATCTTTATCATTTAATACGAATAACTCAATTATCTCTTAAAATCAAGTGATAATAGCATAATTATCTCTAACTTGAATTACACGAAAAAAGAGTCCACATTGGGCACGGCCCAAGCAGACCTACGGCACAATCGCCTCTATATAAACCATTAAAAAGAACTACGGATGAATTGATTCCAACTCATGCATTGTATACGTAGGCATCCTGGAGAAATTCCCAGGCACAGTCTAAATCACCTCCAAAAACTCCTCCCCTCGTTCTATTCTTGATTAATCATCCTCACCAATTACCACTAGATCAAAGGACACATATTATATACCCGACGGAATTTGCTTCGACATGGTCAATGAGCCACATCAACATAAGTCCATAATTTGGTCTTTCAATCTAGAGAGTTCAGTGCAATATAAGCCAACATTATACGGGTTGCTCTCGGTGTTCCACCGACTTCATCTGGAGTATTAATCAGCCGACCGGCCATACAACTTGCTCCCCAAAAAAATAGGTCATGCCCGACCTCCAAAGACAGTTATACGGTGTTAATGGGTATGATCCTCAGTACTGTTCCAAATCAATGATTGATCACATACAATGATTTAGACCTAATTGAGACATGAATGCTACACGATTGTTATCATACACACCCTGAATCACAGGCCCCACAATCAAGGGATTCATGTATTAACTCCCTAACGAGGGAGCCCTATAAAGAATCATCATCCTCAAACTTTAAAACTATGTTATTTGGCTTGATCCCATACAGTACTTGGAATAAAGGAAGTCTCAACGACGCAGCCATAATCCACCACACAAATCTCCAATATTTGTATTTGGATTTTTCCTAAAAGTTTCCAATTACCCGATTGTAAATCACCCGACGATACTCTATTATCGTAATATGGTCCTAGGAGAAGGGCCCCAAAATATTCTTATTGAAAGACCTCCTGATTATCATGGCTCGGTGTAAAAATAGTGAGAACAATAAAGATACCGAGAATAACCGGGCACAAACAAAAAAGTTCTTGATTATAACATTGCTGCAACATTAGAGTAGGGAGTAACTGAAACAAATGTTTGTGACACAGCATTGGTACAAGATGCCATCGATACATCTATAGCTAGCCAAGTAGCCGATCCTTGAGACAATAAACCACATAAGTACCAAATCTTGGTTTTGCTCAAAATTCCATTGGTACATCTAACGCAAGACAAACAACCACACCCTAGAACATGGAGACATAGAAACATCAAATCCTAGACTGACATCAGACCCATAAGCATAGGGTTCCACAAGAGCAAATAATTTTGAACTGGCATCCTATCTCTTGATGAACGATGCTGTAGAAACATCGAATCTATGCCTATTAACGGATTTGGACGCTGCTCAATCCATGATTGAAATTTCTAAACAATTGATGTGGGGCAACCCAACATTGTACATTGGTATATGGAAAAAAGGTACAGTCTGGAATGGGACATGAAGTCCTATAAATCCCCAAAATGGCATATCCATATGGGTTTGCCAACGAAAAGGAAATAAAAGTCTACAATAGGCTAAAAAAGGTGAAACTTCCACCTATCATGGGGTGAAAAAGTCGGTTGAAAGTAAAGTTGAAAGGATCAACCTATACATCACTACCCATTACTGTTTAAATAGAGAACTTTAGTAGACCATAAGGGTTGAAACTTCCTCAAATGGACCTTTATGTTGGATAAGGAGATCTGTTGAGGTGTTTTTGTAGCTACAAGTTGATGTAACACCCCATTCTCTTCACAGTATCCAATGATCACATTGTTGAGGAATTCAGATCCTTTGCCAGAACTTATCTTTACAACTGTAACACCTTTCTGATTTGAAGTTTCTTTAGCGATTCTGTATGTTTTTGCTTGGACTCACTCTTCTTGGTTAAGAAAATTACACAAGTGTTTCTTGATTAATCATCAACCACAACCAGTGTATACTTCTTTCCACTGACGCTGATAGGTGTGATTGGTCCAAAAACATCCATGTGTAATAGTTCTAAGACTCTTTTTGTTGAATGCTGAGACTTGGTCTTGAAGCCTACTTTTACTTGCTTTCCTTTTTGACAAGAATCACATCGGCTGTCTTTCATGAAGGAAATCTCTAGTAATCCAATTACTAACTCTTTATTGACTAGAAGATTTATGTCATGAAAATTGAGATGACTCAGTTTCTTGTGCCATAACCAGCTGATTTATTATTTGGTATGCACAAGTAAACAAGTTTCTGAAATAGCTGTGGTCCGGTCCACAACATATATATTTTCCTTCCTTTTTCCAACAAGAACTACTTGATATGCTATTTCACTTACAACAATGTAGAACGCTTTGTCAAAAGTGACTCTGTATCCCATGTCATAGAATTGACTAGTTCTGAGTTGATTGTAATTGAGTCCTTCAACATAGGATACATTTATGATCTTTAAACCATTCTTGTTTAAGGTTTTATAACCTCTTGTATAACAAGGTTTGTATTTGCCACCAAAATTGACTTTATGTCCATCCTTAGCATGAAAATTAACCAGACAATCTTTGCTTCATGTCATGTGTCTAGAGCATCCAGTGTCAAAGTACAATATTTTCCGAAAGACAAGTTAATGAGGTTTATGTACCCAACTCTATTTGTGTCCATAATGGTCAGTTATAAGTACAACATTTGGGATATTTCGACAGGGTCTCATGTGGAAATTGTTGCGGTTATTATCGAATATATAAGCTACATTCCCATAGTGTCTATCTCTGGATTGTGTCTTAAATATATGCTCTTTCAAGTCTTTTGATCTAAGCTGATTTCCATATTGCCTTTTATTGTTGAAAACCGAGTAATAACCATCATTCTGCTATCTATGGTAAACAACTCTGTACTGATGTCCGTGCTGACATCTGTATTGATGATTCTATCGAGATCTTGAATAATATTTCTGTTGAGTCCTTGTCTGAGACTTATGATAAGTTCACCGATGTGAATGATTGTTGTTTTCAGTTTTAGTAATAGGTTCAGAAAAATTCCAATCATCATCGGAAGGAAATAATCTGCCTTTCCCCCTGAGTTTGTAATTCCTTGAATGATTATCATTCTTTCATTTACTTTGATTTGACTTTTCCGATTCATAGCATGGTAAGATTCTATAGACTCTTCATTTGAACTACCATCCTCATTTCTTTGAAGTGCAGCTCATCTACCTTTAGATCTTGCTTTGTTATTACATGTCACTGCCTTTTAGAAAATAAATGTCAAAACTGCTGATTTAACCGGTTCAACATGCTTTTCGGTTTGAGGAATTTTTTCAACTACGAACTGAATCTCACTTTGGACATTTGGTTCACTAGCTTTACTAGTTCCTATCCTTAGAAGTCTGTTGTGTATCAAATCCTAGGCCAGTTCTATCACAACAAGGCTTTCCGGATTCAAATCCAGTTGCAGAACTTGGCTGAGCTAACGATTTAGCTGCTGCTATTGAAGTAGTAGGCTGATGTTGATTCTTTACTGGGTCGGTTCTTAGAAATTTTAGAATGTTCAATTCAGCTTTTAGTCTTTTGATTTCCATAATTGGAGATTCTTTCTATGCTTTGATTGATTCATAACCAACTTGTATTGTTACCAACTAATTCATTAATTCATCAAGAGTTTCCTCTAATTCATGATTTCTTGGATTAGAACCAGCTGTTGAAGAACGTACATTTTGTATGGAATTTTGTGATGAGGTGTACATAGCTTTGGATTGACATACCTTAGTTGAGTTATCCATATGAGCTATCAAAGCTGTGTATTCTGAGATTTCCTTTTGAGTTTTAGCTTCATTGTCCGATTCACCAGCTAGTAGGGCTCTTCTACCGGTTCTTCGTTGCCGTGTTATCTTGTTGGCCAGTTCTAGACATTGAGCCTTATAATGTCAAGGCTTTTTGCAATTGAAGCACAAGTATCCATCAATTTTTTTTTTCTCTCCGGAGTTTCTTGATGTACTTATGAGTATAACCTTGACCACTTTTCATCCTCATTATTCTTTTCATCATGAGTGCCACTTGTTCCTCTATATCATCCAGTTGTTGAAGATTTTTAGCTAATGTTTCCAAGTTTTCATCAGCTGCTGTAAGAGTTGTAGTCTTTGGATCCTCAAGTGCTTTGATAGTTGTGACTATTATTGTGAAATCTTCACTGAACTTATAAGCTTTCAAATCTGAGAAGATTTTGAAAGTATCTTAGTCTCCAAGTTTTCTTGATTCTTCCATGGCTGTGACCTTCATCTTCCAACATGTAGGGCTTTCAAAATTTGAACATTGATTTCCTTCTTGGTGCAGACAATCTTGAGAAGTGCTAGCTCATCCAGTATCGCACTTAATCTTGTCTCCATTTGCTTAATGGTTTCACCAGGTTTGATCTTGAAATCTTGAAATTTTTGTTTTGCAACTAAGATCTTGTTTTCTTTGATTGAGTCAGTTCCTTCACACACCACTTGTAGTTTCTCCAAGATCTCTTTGGAAGGTGTACAATCTTCAACATTCAGATACATATTGCTATCCAAAGTTTTGAGAATAATATCCATAACAACATTTTTTAGATTGTTCCTCTTCCTATCATCATTAATCCATTAACTCTTGTGCTTGGGAACTCTAACTTGAACACCACCATCACCGGTTTGCATGTGAGTAATCTGAATTGGTCCATCGGTGAGGACATCCACCATTTCATCATGTGTGGCATGAAGGAATGCCTGCAAACATAAACTATATTCATCAAAATGATCCATGTTGCACATGAGCATTTGTCAAGCATACTGATTTTTGTCAATGATGCAAGTTTGTGAAAACCGAGTTATGCAAGAACTGGAAATTGATTAACCGAGCTTTTTCAGAAGATCAACTAGAGGAGATATTCAGAACAAGTTCTTATTAGAGAAGACTGCTCGATACAAATTTTTGGTCCCTTGGAAAGGCTGACACAAGTTTGGGAGGGGGTGAATAAACCTGTCACCAAAAACAATGAATTAAAACAAATTAGGTTCGGTTATTAAACTTGTGTGGAGTTGAGCTAATCGAGCTGAGTATAAGTCAAATTGACTTGTGCTCAAACCGAGTTAACAGGCAGAAGATTAAGTTTTTGCCTTTTTAAACCGATCTTGTTGTATCTATGAAAAAGATGAGATCTAAAACTGAATTATGGTGAATATCAGTTTGTTTTCTGTGTTAATCACAATCAGTTCTGTGCTTGATCAAAGAAAATAAAAACAATCACATGTATTGAAAAATAAATGAAAGTAAGTAAAAGCGTAAGGTAAAGTAAGGCATTAAATTATAGATGCTCCAGGTGGTGTAGTCCTGTCGGTCCTCTTTTCCCCTGTGATTTCGGATAAATATTCCACTAGAACTCTTTTGAAGTAGACCGGTTACAAAAAGTCCTAAACTCATAGTCCTTGGCTAATCCTTAGCTTCACTATCTAAGAAACTAAAGAACATGTAGTACTGCTGCTCTGCAACTGCTTGTATTGGTCCTTAGAGGGTTGAATTTCCTCTTCTCCAGCTCCACCACAAACACAGTCTATCCTGACTGCTAAAACAACTGTCCTTGGCAAATCCAATACCGGATTGCTTCACAGTCTCAACCTTTGATTCAAATCGAATTTGGGCTTGGAATCAAGTAAGTGATTCTTGCTTGTGGTACTTCAAATTTTTGATATCGTGATGAATTCTTTGTAGCTTGAACACTTAGAAGATTTCTTGATTTTTTTTGTTAACACGATGATGATAGTAAGTGATTTTTTTTGTAAACACTCAGGCTTAAAGCTTGTAAAATTGTCTATTGCTTGTATGTTTGATCCTTGTTGCTAAGCTTTCTATTTATAGTGTGTAATCCGACGTTCATCTTGTATGAATTTGAATCCTTGTAGCTTTCAATGGCTATATGTCGGATGTCAGTCACCGTTCAGACATGTCAGTCCATCATCCAATGAAAATGAATGATTTCCAACGTTCTGATTTTCTTTCGGTTCTAGGATGCCTTCCGCTTTAAAACTGAGTGTTTGAGAAATGTCCGTTATAAGATTTGTAAAACTGAGTAGGTCAGTTTTCAATCTTTAACAGATTTAGAGCATTAACTAAGTTTTTACTCTTCTTCAAAACTTAGTAATCTATCTTCATTTGATCTTTATTGACTTAATCGGAGTACACCATTAAACTTATATCATCTATGATTTCATTGTCCTTATGTATCTTAGGTCTTTATACAAGATCCATAAAGTCGATTCAGGCCCTCACAGACTTACTTGAATTCTAACTTTATAGTGTCGAGTTTTGGTCTTTATAAACTGAGTTTGAACCCTCGGTTCTTCCTTCTTCAAGAACTGAGTCTGTTCCCCTCAGGCTTCTTAACTGAGTTTGTCCCTTTAGTGTTCAGCTTCTAGATAAGCCAACCGATTCTGTGTCTCTCGGTGAACTTACCTTCTTGAGTTCTGAGTGTATCTCAAGTTCGGTTCTGAGTATCACTTTCAATTTCTTGAAAAGACATCCAGTTTCTATATGATTTCAAATTTTAAGTTCTACGACTCTCTATCTATTAGAGTGCTTGTTTAATGTAACCTATACAAAGATCATACTCTAATAAATCCTATACATTCATTTCTAGACATATTTTAGCTTTTCAATATAACAATTAGTTCCAGACTTCATCAATGGGGTGTATACAAACAATTAAATAAATATATATGAATCATCTTCAAAACTTCAAATTTTATTTCTAACAATATCCTACGGACCACTTGCACATCAACATGCAAATGATGAGCAACTATTGTATACATGATGAGATGTTGAGCAAGGCATCCCCTAGTTTTCTAACAAGAAAATATCGGGATTGTTTCAATTTGCTACAAAAATTAGGAACACCTTTTGGTCACTAGTCTATTCAAGAGGAATGCTAGTCACCTCCTCACCATCATGAAAATGAAAAGAATACCGGTTTGGATTATATGAACCGGTTTATGGAAGAATCTAGGTTAGTCCTAGAAGTGAGGGAAGGCATATTGATAACCTCCATTATTGGTGCTCTTAAGGAAGGAAAACCTTATGCCAAACTATAAGGTAAATTGATCTACACCATAGCCAAAAACTTGGCAGTAGTACACAAGAATTTCAAAAGTGTGGAAGCAAACTAGCTAGAGAGAGGTTGAACAAGGATAAAAGTAAAGTAAAAAGGATGACCGATCATGGTGGAAAAAAGAACAGTTGTATGGGATTGAATGAGCACACCGGTAAGTGATATGCCCAGAAAAGAAAGGATCACTACAAGATAAGATTTTCTACCATGTCAATGGAACCGGAACTCATATTCTAGCTATCATGGATAGAGAATGATTAACTCAATATCCTCTTGAAATGAGAGGCTCGAAGTCAAAATAGGGCAGCCATCTTCTATATAAGTTTCAACAAGATATACGCCACGACAACAAAGACTTTCGTCATCTGAAGAGAAAGATTGATGGCCTATTGATGGACGGAAAGTAAAAGCAATATATTGATAGAACATGAACTGAGTAGTAGTAGGGTCACCAAACATGTCATCGATAGGACGGCAGGAACAAAGATGCTTTTAATTGAGAATATAAGTGCATGTGCAGGTCTCTCGATCAAGAGCCTGTAGAGGGAACGCAGACTTAGGACCAAGCTTGTCACCTATCCGGTTTGGAAGCTCGGGCATTACCGTTGGTCCCTAGAAAGGCATTGGTTAAGTTTAGAGGGGGGCGAATAACCTTAACACCTAAAACATTTTCGGAGTTTAAAACAGATTAGCTGATTTATAGTCCGCCGACTATAAGGTTTGTTGAGTCCGGTGCAACGGAATATTAATTAAGCTTTTTCACTTGTTGAAAACTTGATGATACTAAGTATTAGATACTCGGCATTGGTGTGTGAGTTCAGTAGCTAGTTCAACATATATATGTGATTATACTTGTAGTAAATAGAAATGCATTAAGTAAAGTAGAGGAAGATTCATAGTGGTTGCAGGTGGTGTAATCTTGTCACTCTACTCTTCTCCTGTGATGTTGGAAGAAATTCACTTTAGACTTTGAGGTACAATTACAAACCCTAAATTGATTGTCCTTGACCAACAACTATGGCTACATAATCAGTATACTAAGAAACATGTAGATTCCTGCTCCCTTGTACTCCACTGGTCCTTGAACGGTAGATTGCCTCTTCTCCGGATCCACCATAAAACACAACAGTCTTTGACAATTCAACAATGCTTCCCTGTTTTGGGTTCCTATGATAAATAAAGATGTGATTCTGCTTTGACAAGCCTTTGTTCAAAATTGAATGATCAGCACTTCATTTTCTTCATGTGTGTATACTAGATTATACTTGAATGCAGGAACACTTCAAGAATTTCTGGATCAGCAATGATGCTCAGCAGGATGTAGTAAATAATTCAGTAGTGTAACTTGCTCTTCATTACTTGATAATTCATGTGTTGTTCTGGTTCCAGGGGTCTTATTATAGGTGAAGATCCAATATATGAATATTAATTTTGAATATAACCATTATTGGGATTTTCTTAATATTCCCTGGAAATTCTCTGTTGTACATCTTGGTGTCGGTGTTAGTGTCCTTCCGACACACAGAATGTCAACCAATGAAAATGCTCCTTGAGATTCGGCTCTGAAATCCTTGAAACGTTCCTTTAATCTCCATCATTGATTGATTGATTGATTAATCCAATGCTTGATACACATTCTTATCCATTAATTCTTCCAGATTAATCCTTGAATCGAATTAATGAAAATTTGTATACTCAGTTGATGTCTAGAAACCTCGGCCTTCAGTCTTCATTACAAAATTGGTACCCTCAGCCTTCATTCTTCAACATGTCCTAGAAAATCTACTTGATTCTAACCTAGACTGGTTTGCTGAGTTAGTCAGCTGACCACTTTACAGTGCTTCTTTGATAAAATTTATACAATGATCAAACTCTAGTAAACATATACATCAGATCTAGACATCTTTTCACATTTGCTTATAACAACTAGTGTTACTCTAACCATTAAAACTAAATTAAGTCTAGCAATTTCCCTTTTTAGTGATGCTGCCAATACCCTCCTTACAGCAAAGCAAAAAGATAAAGACAATTAAAATAGAACAAACTTTCATATATATATATATATATATATATATATACATATATATATATATATACACACATATATATATATACACACACACACACACATATATATATATATATATATATATATATATATATATATATATATATATATATATCATTTTGGTTCAAAAAAAATTCAAATCTATTACAACGACATTCAGCATGAAAGTGAACAGTGTAAGTCTGATGAACTAGTCATTGTCTTGTTGATCTTTCGTCTGTTTCCGTTCTCACATTTCTCTTTGCATGTAAACCATCGAGCTGTCCAATAATTCCATGATTCATCAGGTGTCATTGGAATACAATAAAAAAACAAAAGCATTTCTTAGATAATTATGGTTGAATTCATCCACTGAGTCTTTTGGTGACAGTCTTCTTATCCTTTGATCATTTGTTTGTCTTCCAGGATCTGTGGAAGTCCTTCTTGATCTAATTCTAAATTCAATCAACCTTGATTTCAGAAAAAAATTCGATCCTTCCAGAAAGGTGTTGTCCATGTATGGTCTTCTGCCTTCATTGTACTATTTCTTGAATTCCTTTAAGTGATCATATGTTAAAACCACTCGACCAGGTGCAGTGTTTCTTAGTGCAGTGATTTCTTATTCATACTTCTTCTTTTGATAAACTCTTGCAGCCTATTTTTCTTTCGGCTAATAGACATCATCAATAAAATGGTGCAACATAGCAATAACTCCTTCTTGAGTAGGAACAAGATTATTCAGTTGTCCTTCCATGATTTTTGTTCTTGTGTCAACTGAACTAATCCTAGCTTGTAGAGTCTGATTCAGCAGGTTTTATCTTTCTTGATTTAGGATCAGTGGTGGTTTGCTGAGTTGTTTGATCAGTACTCAGGTGATCGAACTTTTGATGCAAACAGCTTACTTGTTCAAGAAAGAACTTCTCTTTTAGAGTGTTGGATGTATTCAATTTTTGCATTTGAGCATAAATCATTGCATTTGAGTTGTAATAGAGTAAGAGTTGAAGCAGTTGCTTCAGTTATCCTTCTCTTGTTTCAACAAGATTCACCAAGTCTTTTAACCTCTGTTCACTTTCCCTCAGCTGATCCCTCAGCTCTGCAATATCATTTCTGACAGCTCCAATCTCAGCCGCAATAAATCCAGGGCATAACAGGTATGTCAGTTATGAATCAACATCATCTTTTGGCCTTGGATGTGTTACTATTATTGCAAAAATCCTATCCTATGCAAAAACTGGTTGTGGATGATTTTCCAAATCTCCAATTTCTTTAGCAAAATCTAGTGCCTCATCAATAGATTCATTTTGCACAAAATCATCATCTGACAATTGTGCTTCCCCCTCAACAGGAGCACTTGGAAAACCAACAACAATTTCTAACATGTGTTCAGAAACTGTCTGATCCTTAGTCTGCTAAACAACCAGTTCCAACATTTGTTCAGAAGATGTCTGTAACCAAGCCTGTTGAACAACTATATCATCAGGAACAATAATCTCTATAGGTGTTGCAATAATAGATTCAATTGCTCTTTGCTGAACTTCTTCTGTGTTTAAGGATGTCATAAAATTAGGATCAATAGGTGTGTCTGGAATCACAATTACTGGAATTACGGGTCCAACATGTGCAACCACAACTAATTCTCCAGCAAGTTCAACAGTTATCCAAGGAAAAACTAGAATGTCTTCCTCAAGACTTCTCCTTGATCAGCTATATTCTGCAAGTCATGCGCATCACCATTCAATGTACCATCTGTGTAGATTATGTCCTGAAATCTGATTGACTCTTTAGATACAAAAGATAACTCTTCATTTCATATTACCTCATATGAGTCATTAAGTGCACTCCCCCCTAAAATTGACAATTTCTAAGATTTAGCATCTAATCCCACAGCAATGAAAACCATCAGCTCATCTTCATCTTCCAATATCATGTGCCTATGAACAATGATGACGTTGTTAGCTCAACATCTTCAACAATATCAGTTGCCTACTGACCACCACTTGGATATTTAGGGTCCTCAGCAGGTTAATTCTTTTCCGTATCAACAGATTCACTCTTCTCTGGCTCTGCTGATCTTTCTTGTCTCTTACCTGCTTTACTTGATTCACTAGGAAACATTGGAGGATCATCATCTCAATCTGATGATGAAGAAGAATCATCATACTTAAAGGGCTTATAAGCAGGCTCCTTGAATGACAGACTTCCTTTGTTTCTTCCTTCTTCAATTGCAGCTTGAAGTCTCCCCAAAAAATTTGAAGTATCTATCAATTCTATTATAACCACTGATGGGAGTCAAATTGTAGTGTATTTCTTATATGAGATTACCTCCTTTTACAAGTTATTCATGGTTATTTTGGGCTATTATGGGCAGTATATGAACGATATTCACTTATATGCATGTTTCGAGACTAATGACGTTTTCGTCCTAAAAACTCGTGTTTTATGTGGATTTCGTTATGTTTCCGTCAATGTATATTATGCCTTGGTGTTCGTGTCTTTGTTTTCAGGATTATATTTATGTATAAGGTCGAGAATAAGGAAGAGAGTCTCGAGAAAGAACGAGATTTGGGGCCAAGGAGGAGAAAAGAGTGAAGAATCATTGATGAAATCTGAACCAATCAATTCAGGGGCATTTTGGTCACACTTGGAGACACTTTTAGGATAAGTTGTCTTGATGAAAGTTTTATATCATTGAATAATCTTTCCAACACATTTTGAATCATAGTATTTCGAGCCCTAGAAGTGAAGTTATTATGAAAATACTCAAGCCTACCCCAAACTAGCGTTTGGCCAACGCAAACTGGCGTTCACAGAAGCAGCGTTGGTACTGAAAGTTGGGTTTTCAGGAAAACTAGCATCCAAATCACCTCAAAAGCATGTTTGGATGGGTTCAGCCCGACTCATACAAGACAAACTAGTGTTTGGCCAATGCAAACTCTAGTTTGGACCCGACAACAGTATTCACCGTACCTGTAACATTAATATTTATTTTGACCTATTTTGGAGGCATTATTTGGCCAAGTCTTCTTCCTCAAAGTTGTATTTAATTGAACGAAATTTCCAATGCATCTTGAATCGTTCAAATCGGAGCTGCACACAAAAAGTTATTGCTGATTTACTGAGGACAGCGAGTTGGCTTTTCAGGTAAACGGGCGTTTGCCTTGCCACAAACGCTCGTTCGTGGTCGGGATGCGGCAAAAACCTATAAAAACCCTCTTTCTCGATCCCATATGAGATCTATTCAGTACTTAGACATTTTAGGGTTTCTTAGGAGCGCTTTTAGTGTGATTTCCATTAGTTTAAACGTTGTTTCAATCCTTAGATCATAGATTTAATTTCTAGGAACTCTATACAATTTTCATAGCTTAGATTTTCGATTCGTGATCCAAGATTTCATCTTTTGAAGGAGATTTTCATACAATTCAAGGTTTAATCTTTTATGGTAATTATTTCTTTGTCTTTCAATTATTTGATTATGTCTTTGATTATTGCTTTCATTATTATTTCGTTTTTCAATTCCATCATGAGTAGCTTATCTATTGTATGGTCGAATCATGTGAAAGCGGGTGAAACGCCCTAAGAGGGATTAGACGGGAGTTGTGTAGCGCTTAATTAACCGTTTATATGATTAATCCACGTTCTAAAACTTGTTCTTGTAAAGATTATAGCTTTGAATGAGATTGACAACCTAGTTCACTGCCACACACACATCGAACATATAGATGTATATTGCGGTGAGATGTGGGATAAGGGGTTTTAGGATCATTGCGTAGATACAGACTAGTTGTCAGATTGACAACCTAGCTAGTTGTTAGGACTGTGCCCTATGTGAGGTTTTCATCGGTTTTCTGAGCGGCTCGAGATTTTGGTAAACCATGTTAGGTTAGTACTGGCTTTCTAAAGGGAGGGTTAATTAGCCTGGCGTAGGGTGTTAAGCGAGAGTTGTCCAGACCTTAACACCAGAATTAGGAGTTGGCACCCGTGGATGTCATATAAATTAAATTGGATAGGTAGGTCGGTTAAGACACGCTCTTTGTCAAGTCTTTCCTGTGGGGTAAAAGTAACCCGTTGGATCGTAGTTCAGCTATGATTTTTAATCATATAAGCAAAACCAGTAGTGTAATCGTTATTTCTGCATTAGTTGTTAATCTTTCCACTATCTATTGACCTGAACCAAGTTCTATGTCGACTTTGGTACTTCACTGTTACTCCCTGTGGATTCGACTTTGTGACCCTATACTACCGTTGACCCGATACTCTGTCGGTTAAAGTTAGCGGTTAAGTATTTTGCTATCAACCACTACCTACGGGTTTTTCTTTGCATATTGTCTTCTTATCTTCAGCAGTTTTCTTATCTTCCTCAGCCTTGAGAATCTTCTCATATGAAAGACAAGATAGCCCGCCCTGTTAAAGTCCAAACCTTTTTCACTTGTAGCCATTAACTCCACCTTTGGTCAAGATAGTGTATTGTTACTTCCCACTATCCCCAACAAATTCAATGTTATCAAATTTCTCAGTTTATCAAACTTTTCTGATGTACTTTACTTATAATCTGACTGATCTGTTAACACTAGGGTTTGTCTTGATTTCATCATCAAAGCAACTTTTTACATCGCCATACGTTTTTGGTTGAATTCAACATCATTTTATTCAAACCTTAAGACTTGTTGCATCAAACTATCATTAAGATAAAAGGTTTTTCCATTTACCTTTGTCTGAAACCCGTTCCTATAAGGAAACATAACAATGTTTCTCAAGAACTCACAAATGTTTTTGTAGCAAATAGTTGAGAATGGAAAATACAGTACATTCTCCAACCCTTTGATGTTTCTTATTTTGGTTCCAAGTTCCTTCACACAATCCGTGTTCCCTACTTCCTGTATGAAGCGCTCGATATTCCGACAGATTCCGGTGAAAACATCGTTTGCAGCCATTGTTGAATGCTTGAAAAGATGATGTTTTTACAGAGAAAGATTTTTCACCGTACAATTTATGAGAGAATGTAAGGATTATTCTCTATGGGTTTAGGTATAAAGGCAAGAAATGGTACAAACTCTTTCAGGCACATACTGTTTGAATTCATGATCCTAACGAATTGCAAGTGTAACCACCAATAAACTGATGCTTGATGTCCTGTCCCACTAAGTATTCCACTATGTAACAAACAGTTATGTCATAATGACAGGTGTAGTAAAGATAAGGTTAAAACATTGAATTTCCATGTTGACCATTCATTCAAAATTGACTTCCATAAACTTTTTCGGCAGACTGACTGAGAAATGCTTTGCTGAGATACTTCAGCCATGTGCCACTCTGCTGACTTCTTGGATGCTCAAGCTAATCTACAAATTACCATTCTACTGTCTTAAAAACTTGAATTGTCAGGCTGATAATTCAAGATGAAATTTAATACCATTGTCTGATCTGCCATGTGAGCACACCTTGTAGGGCAAAGACCAATCCCCTTGGGATTTACATTTGATCAACTGACCAATCAAAAAGAGCAATTAGGAATTGTTGATACCAATGACTATTATACCAAGTGAGCACACCCAGCAGGGAAAAGACTAGTCCTTTTGGTGAATTTCAATGCTCAACTAACCATTTACTAGGTCGGCACATGTTGATGATGCCAAGTTCAGTTCTTAACTTCAGAAATCTATCAGCATCCAAAGGTTCTATAATGATATTTGATAGTTGATCTTTAGTAGTGATATAATATATGAACCACCATATCCTTCTTTTTTACATGATCTCTTATAAAATGATGTCTTACATCGATTTGTTATGTTCTTGAGTGCAAAACAAGATTTTTTGTTATAGCAGTCGCACTTGTGTTGTCACACATTATGGGATTTTCTCTTTCTTCAATCCTATAATTCACAACTGTTGTCCATGCCATAAAACTTGTGCACAGCAAATTCCAGCAACTACGTATTCTGCTTCAGTAGTAGAAGTTGATATAGAGTTCTTTTTCTTGATGAAGAAGGAAACATGTCTATTAGGCATCAGCTGACATGTTCATGTGGTGCTTTTTCTATCAATCTTGCGTCCAGCTTAATCAGAATCTGAGTAGGATATAACTCTGAAGCTTCCATCATTAGAATACCAAATTCATACTCCCCATGTCTCTTTTAGATACTTGAGTATCATCTTAACATCATCTAAGTGACTTTCTTTGTGTTTGGACAGAAATCTTGCACATACCCCAGCTACAAATGACATGCCAAGTCTGCTGGCCATAAGATACAACAGACTGCCTATCATTCTTCTACATAATGTCCGATCAACATCTTTACCTCATTGTCTTCATCCAATCAGACACTAGTACTCATTGGAAATGTAATCTTAGAGCTGTTTTCCTTACCAAGCTCATTGGTGTATTTAGTTAGATGAATGAAGATCCCATCTTTCATTTGGTTCACTTGTAATCCAAGAAAATAGTTCATTTCTCCCATCATACTTATCCGGAATTTTCTTTTGATGAGATTAGCAAACTTTTCACACAACAACTCATGTTTAGATCATCCACATAGATTTGTAGAAGCATGGTGTTGTTTCCTTCATGAGTTTTTTCAATGTCGTTATGTGAATCCATTTTGCACCAGCAACTGAGATAGAGACACATACCAAGCTCTATGTGCTTGCTTCAAACTATAAAGTTCCTTATTCAGTCTATACAATTAATTTCTTGATCTTTAACTTCAAACCTAGGAGGCTGTTGTACATAATCCTCCTCTTCCAAAATGCCATTTAGAAATACATTTTTTACTTCCTTTTGATAAACTTGGATGTTTTTGAAAGCAACGTATGCAAGGAATAATCTGATTGCTTCCAATCTTTCAACAGGTGCATAAGTCTCATCAAAATCAATTCATTCTGCTTGTGAATAGACTTTTGCAACTAGTCTTGCCTAATTTCTACCAATGGTACCAGATTCATCCTACTTTTTTCTGTACCCATTTTGTCCCAGTTCTCATACTTGGTTTCTTTCAAATTAATTCAGTTCTTCTTGCATGGAAATTATCCCCAAAGGATCAGTAATTTCCTTTTCAATAACTTTAGGTTCCAACCGAGATAGAAAGAAAGTAAGCATAGCATCAAACTAATTTCTTGTCTTTACACCTTGTTGTATGTTAAGGCCATATTTATATGATTATTAAGGGTATATTTCATTATTATTTTCCCCACATTTGCATAATTTACATAAGAATTAAGGGTTTAAGTGTAATTATTAAGTAAATGTCATTTTAATATGGTTATTTGCAAAATTGGTTATTTTAAGTGTTTAATTGATTTAATTATGATTATTTGGATTTCATTACATTTTGCAATGTTTATTTATATTTTAGGAGGCTTAATTTCGAGATGAGAGAGGATCAATCAAAGATATGGGAAAATAAAAGAGATAAGGAAAGAAATCAATCAAGATAAAGATGGAAATATCAAGAAATCCGTTCTGCATCAATCTGGACGAGCGTCCATGCAGCGTCCAGTGTGGACGGGCGTTTGGTAATTCGGACGAGCGTCCAGCGAAGAAAAGTTGAACAGAGAGTTTGGACGGAATCTGGACGAGCGTCTTGATAGCGTCTAAGGCATCTTGAACGGGCGTCCATATAAGTGAACGAGCGTCCGGTGCCGACTTAAACCCTAACCAACTTAGAGCTCTATAAATACAACAGCAGCCCCAACCCTAAGGATATACTTTACACATCATTGAGATCGCACTTTCACACCAAAAAGCTGCGGCCAGAGAACCCTAATTCCATAGAGATGAACTTCTCCAACTCAACAATCATATTCAACATGATTGTTGGCTATAAACCTTGCAGTGGGTCGACGGAGGAAGCCCATCATCAACACAACCAACTAGAGAGTTCGATGCTTTATGTTAGTGAGTTTAATTTATAGTTTTTCATCACTTTGGATCTGTTTTGTATTGTTCATGTTTTGTTGGAATTAACGATTCGATGAAACGATTTATCTATATTTATATGCTTGGATCTATGCATGAAAATATATTGGTTTAAGTTTTATTTTGTTCAAGTGATGCGATTAATTGTGTTATAAGAGATTATGCATAGTTGATTGAGTAAGAGTATTAGAGATAATCTTGTGATCATGTTTTGATTGCTGTTTAGTTTTACTTGAAAAGATAAACGAAACTCTAGAATTTGGTTGAAGAAATTTAATTGAATTCGTGAATAGATCACTACTAAAAACTACATCTTTTGATCACCATCTAGTTGGGGGTTGTTGGTTGATGGGTGGATTCGTTGCCTCGCTGTATTTTCCTTTAATTGTTTCAATCAAATCGTTTAGATTTAGTTTAGTTTAAGTTCTAGTTTTTAAACCCTAATTTCCTGCTGTTTTCCTGCACTTTTGCTTTCTGTTCGTAGTTGAACGTTCGTCCGCAATAGCAGACGCTCGTCCAGTAGATTTCGTTTCCAGACGTTAGTTCATTAAATTGAACGCTCGTCCAACTTGCCTGTTCTCTGTTCGTTTTTTGTTTTCAGTTTTAGGTTAGTTAATAGTTTTATCTTTTAGTTAGTTTCAACCTTAGTTTAGGTAGTTAATTGTGACATAATCGATATAGATTTATACTAGAATTCGATAAACATTCCATTCCCTTAGGACGACCCGATAACATCCTTTACTACAGATCCTTATACTTGGGGTGTGTCGGTATTATAAATATTAAAACGTGTTTTTACCGAACAAGTTTTTGGCGCCGTTGCCGGGGATTCGGTAACGGTTGTCGGATTCTTTTAGGTATAAAATTTTATATCGATTCTAATTTTAATTCGTAGGTCTAAATTTTAATTACGTTTTATTTGTTTTCGTTTTACCTTGTTTTATTTAATTGTAATTTCCTTCAATTATTTCCTTTAATTTTTGATAGTTATATTAGTTTCTATAATTTTAGATTTTTTTTTCGTAACTTTAGATTAGCCTTTATTTATTTCCGTACGTTCTTTTTAGTTTCCTTTAATTATTTCTATTTCGTTTTTAAGTTTTAAGCCTTAGTTTTAGATTTTCGAAGTCTGGACGAGCGTTTAATAACTTGAATGCCCGTCCACTTCAATCCTGTTCCCCGAATGACCGTTCATTTATTTGAACGAGCGTTCATCTCTGAACGAACGTCCACTAACACTGGACGCCAGTTCAGTCTGTTCAATCATCACGCCTTTTATATCTTCTCTTCTCTTCTCTTTTCTTTTCTCCTTCTAAACCATCAAACCTTTTCTAAACCTGTTCTAATCAACCCTAAGGTTGATTTCTTCCTTTTCCTTTCTTCTGGTTTATGCAAACGAGAAGTAAGAAGGGACTTCTAATCTTCGATCCCGTGCCTGAACGATCTATTTTTAGAAGGAGGCTTTTCCCTGATTCAGACATAATGGCAGATCAAGATCCACCAATTCCAAATCCTGATCCCCAAGCTCAGTTAAATTTAATCCTTCAGCAGATGCAAGCTCTGCAGCAACAACAGAATCAACAAGCTGGCATAAATCAACAACTTCAACAATTTAGACAAAACCAGCTTAATCAACTGAACCAGGACCCCTACACCCCATATCTAAATCAAGATTTTCTCGAGGGGCATAGACCTATTCGCCCTCCTGACATGGGAGGAGTGAACTTTGATCTAAAGAATGGAGTAGTTGCTCTAGTTCAGAATAGCTCTTTCCATGGTACTGCTCAGGAAGATCCACACGACTTCTTATCCACATTCGTACAAATCTGTGAAGCAGGCCATTATTCTGGTGTTGATTCTAAGATAGTTAAGTTAAAGCTATTTCCTTTTGCTTTGAAAGGTGAAGCAAGTCGATGGTTTAAATCGTTGGCACATCATTCTCTCCATACATGGAATGATGTCAAAAGAGCCTTCGCTCTTAAGTGGGTTTCACCAGGCAAGGTTATGGAGATGAAACGGGAAATAGCTACGTTTGAGCAGTTGGAGGATGAGACTGTTGGCAAAGCTTGGGAGAGATTGAATCTCTTGATGAGGAAATGCCCCAATCACGGATATGACAGACATGAGTTGCTGGAACTGTTCTATAGAGGTGTCTCTCAACCTAATAGAGACTATCTTGACTCCACAGCTCATGGATCCTTCTTAGGGGGAGGTGATGAGACTGCCTACAGAGTGGCTGAGACCATCGCCAAGAACAATATGTGGTCGACTCCCAAGAAAACCAATGTTGTTAAGAAAGAAGGTACTGCAAGCAGTCCTGATACAAAGCTGTTGGTTGCTCAGATGGAATTGATAAGCAAGCAGCTGGCCAATCTTCAGACGCAGCCTTCTGATCTTGGAATGCAGGTAGGAACGGAGATGACGGAAGAAGTAAATTTAATGGATAATCAAAACCAACCCTTCCGAAACTTCAATCAAAGCCAGAACTACTCAGGATTTCAACGACAAAACTTCAATCAAGCCAAGTTACCACCTGGCCCTTCCAATTCGAATTCTTTTAACTCAAACTATCAAAGGACAGCTCCTAACTCCCAAAGGCCTCAAGGAGGATGGAACCAAACTCAAAATCATACCACCTCATGTGTCCCTCAACACAAATTTGATGAGCTGGTAGACATGGTGAAGACTCTGTCTACTAGTGTTAAAGCTATTGAGAGACAAGTTGGTCAGATGGCAGACCAGCAAGCAAGCAGACCTCACGGTAAACTTCCGAGTTATACCGAGAGAAATCCGAAAGCTGATGTGAATGTTTGCACTTCCATTACACCTCAGTGGGAGTATGGACAAGAAGAGGAGTTGAATGAAGTAACATTGAGAAGTGGTAAGAAGGTTGAATCCGGCAAGATGTCGGGAAACGAGTAGCCCCTCCTGACGCCATGAGTTCAGGAGGGGGAAATCAGAAATCACATGCCGGAGAAAGCAACGATGAGGAGCTCAGTGACAATTCTTCGGAGGACAAAAATAATTCTGATGACGAGGAAAGAAAGGAATGTCAAGGGGCGGTACCCCTGGCTAAGAAAAAGAAAGAAAAGTTCGTAAGATGGAAGGATAGGGAGGATGAGGCGATAAAGAATCAAGCTACAGAGAATGATAAAGCCCTTCCTTATCCCCCAAAAAGGAAAGAGAAAGCCCTCACTAATGACAAGCAGTATGCTGGAGTGAGGAGGATGCTTAGAGACACTCAAGTTAGTATGCCCTTAGCCGAGGTATTAACTGAAAAGCCTAAATGCTCTAAGTATCTTAAAGAATTCTGTGGGAGTAAGAGAAAGCTTCAGGGGATGGCTGAAGAAGTGCTATGCGAAGATTGCGCGATGGTTTCACAGAAAGTCGCTGTTATGCGAGGTGACCCTGGCAGACCTTCAATCTCCTGTGAGATCGAAGGCCATTTATTCAAAAATGTCTTATGCGACTCAGGGGCTTCTATTAATGTGATGCCATTAAACGTATGCAAAAAGCTCGGGTTAGATAAAAGGATGCGGGAACGCCCGATTTCTCTTCAGATGGTAGATAAATCTAGCCGGACTGCAGCCGGTTGTGTAGCTAATGTTCTCCTTCAAGTTGAACATTTAGTCTTCCCTACCGACTGGGTTATTCTAGACTATCCACCTGTTAGGGAGATGCCTCTAATTCTAGGCCGAACCTTTTTAGACACTTCTAACGCTCTCATCGACTTCTGCAAAGGACATATTACTCTTAGAGTCGATGACACATCCGTTACCTTCACCCGAGGGACATATCCTGAAAGAGCCGTAATTGATGAAATATCGTTTGTCGAAGCTATCTATGAGGACGGAAAAGATGCCTACTCTGAAGAAGCAGAGGAGTTGACAGAGATAGGTGTTTTTGAAGTCATGGACATTGAAGATCTAGCTGACTGCGGACCATCTTCTAATTCATTACAGCCCGTCGTCATTGACGAGTCATATTCACTCGCTCACACTGAGCCTGTTAGTGAGTTAGAAGCATGGAGATGCCCAGCAAGAAACGATGATCTCAAAGAACTGAGTCAGGAAGACTTCATCCCTGGTGAAGAAGAAGCTCTGATGGGTAGTTGGGACGAAGTAGACTTTTGGAGAGAAACTACTCAATGGGAAGTAGATGATTGGGAAGAGCTGGCAGAAGAGCTTAAAGACGAAGAGTTAAGAAAAATGATCGATCACAAGAAAAAGGAAGCAAGTGTTGACTGGAGGATTTCTATGGATGAGTTGAGCCAGTACCTTTCTGGGGTTGAGCCTCGGGAAGATGAGCTATTCTTTAGTCAACCACTCCAAGCTCATAAAGAGAAAGGTGGCCCGTTAAAGTCTAGTATTGAGCAACCACCTATTGATTTAGAGCTCAAACCGCTTCCGAAACACCTTAAGTATATCTTTCTTAAGGATGGAGATAAATTGCCTTTGATCATTTCTTCGAAACTCGACCCTGAGCAAGAAGCACAGCTGATAGAAGTGCTTAAAAAGAATATCCTCGCGTTCGGGTGGCAAGTGGGTGATATCCGAGGAATCAGCCCAGATGTATGCATGCATAAAATCCGAACGGAGGAGTGAGCTAAAAAGGTTAGACAACCTCAGAGAAGGCTGAATCCGCATATGCAGGAGGTTGTCAAGAAAGAAGTGATAAAGTGTCTTGACATGGGCATCATCTATGCAATCGCTGATAGCGAGTGGGTCAGCCCTACTCAAGTTGTGCCAAAGAAGGGCGGAATCACAGTCGAAAAGAATGAAAAAGGGGAGGAAGTTGCCTTACGACTCGTGATAGGCTATAGAGTCTGCATTGACTATCGTAGACTTAACGAGGTTACTGTCAAGGACCACTTTCCCCTACCCTTCATTGACCAGCTTATTGAACGACTGAGTGGTCATAAGTATTATTGTTTCCTTGATGGCTATTCTGGCTACTTCCAGATAGCCATTGATCCTAATGACCAAGAGAAGACAACTTTTACGTGTCCATCTGGTACGTTTGCTTTTCGCAGAATGCCATTCGGCCTACGCAACGCACCCGCGACTTTTCAACGGTGCATGTTAGCCATTTTTGATGGACTTGTGGAGCAATGCACGGAGGTCTTCATGGATGACTTATCAGTCTACGGCGATAGCTTTGATGAAATGCCATTTTCTAGTAGACGAAGGAATCGTTTTGGGACATAAGGTGTCCAATGCTGGTATTCAAGTTGATAAGGCTAAGGTCGAAGCCATTGAAAGGATGACGTACCCTAAGATAGTGAAAGAGGTACGAGGTTTTCTAGGTCATGTTGGCTTCTACAGGCGTTTCATTAAAGATTTTTCTTCCATCGCCAAGCCTTTATCAAATCTTTTGAAAGATGATGTAGATTTCTTGTTCGATGCGAAGTGCAAAGAAGCTTTTAATTGTCTGAAAGACAAGCTTATCAGTGCCCCTATTTTAGTTGCACCTGACTGGACCAAGCCTTTCGAGTTGATGTGCGATGCCTCTAATTACGCCGTAGGCGCAGTTTTAGGTCAAAGAGTTGATAAAAGGTTCAGGCCCATTTATTATGCGAGCCGCACCTTGAACCCGGCTCAATGCAATTATACCACAACTGAGAAGGAATTCTTAGCTGTTGTTTTTGCCATTGACAAGTTTAGAAGTTATCTTCTAGGGTCTCAAGTTGTTGTATGGACCGACCATGTAGCCTTGCGCTACCTTATGGACAAAGCAGATGCAAAACCAAGGTTACTTCGATGGATTCTGATTTTACAAGAGTTTGATCTTGTGATTAAAGATAAGAAAGGTAGTGAGAATATTGTGGCTGATCATTTATCTCGCTTAGTAAATGATGGTGCAGAGAATCACAATGATATAGGCATTGATTTTCCGACTGAACAATTGATGAATCTTGAAACGGTTAGGCCGTGGTATGCTGACTACGTCAACTATCTAGCGAGTGGTCATTTAGAGGATATGACGTATCAGGAGAAGAAAAAGTTCTTTTCTGATCTTAAATATCTCGTATGGGAAGATCCTTACTTGTTCAGAGTCTGTAAAGACGGGTTGCTTCGACGGTGTGTTCCGGAGCATGATCAGTGGGATATCCTAGAACAATGCCATAGCGGTCCTAACGGAGGTCATTATGGAACACCGAAGACGGTTGCAAAGATCCTTCAAGCTGGATTCTACTGGCCGACTCTGTTTAAAGATGCAGAAGCCTTTTGTAAAGGTTGTGATAGGTGCCAGAGAACTGGACGGCAGAGTAGTAGGATGGAAATGCCACTTAAGCCCATTCTTGAATGCGAAGTTTTCGACGTTTGGGGCATAGATTTTATGGGACCCTTTCCATCTTCGTGCGGCAATAAATATATCCTCGTCTGTGTCGACTATGTTTCCAAGTGGGTTGAAGCCATAGCTACCCAAACTAATGATCATAAGGTCGTGAAGAAATTCTTGCAAAAGAATATCTTTACCAGATTCGGCTGTCCGAGAGCACTCATTAGTGATGAAGGTACCCATTTTTGCAATGTGCCGCTTGATAAAATCCTTGAAAAATATGGTGTCAAACACAAAGTTGGTACACCATATCATCCCCAAACCAGTGGCCAAGTCGAGGTAAGCAACCAGAGCTTGAAAAGAATTTTAGAGAAGACCGTGAACAATAATCGATCTAATTGGAGTCTTAAGTTGGATGACGCATTGTGGGCTTATCGTACTGCATTTAAAACCCCGATGGGCACGTCACCCTTCCAAATGGTCTATGGCAAAGCTTGTCATTTACCTGTCGAACTTGAACACAGAGCTTTCTGGGCAATTAAATTCTTAAATTTCGATAGCCAGCTCTGTGGGGAGAAACGGTTGTTACAGTTGAACGAGCTCGACGAATTCAGACTCCGTGCATACGAGAATGCTAAGCTTAGCAAGGAAAGAACGAAGATGCTCCATGATGCTAAGATCAAGGACCGAGAATTCAAAGTTGGTGAAATGGCTTTACTCTATAATACTAGATTTCACCTATTTCCGGGTAAACTCAAGTCTAGATGGTCTGGTCCCTTTGAGATTCTCGAGGTTAATCCAAGTGGAGTAATTACTTTGAACGTGTATGGTAATCAAGCTTTTAAAGTGAATGGTCATCGACTTAAGAAATATTTTGGGCAACCAAAGGAAAAGCCTGAGACTCTTTATTTCCAAAGAAGAGATGCGAGTACAGATGTCCTGATTTGTGAAGAGATTCCATCTTATTTCTTTGAGTCAGATGATGACATTCCTACCTCTACCTGTGAGGAACAATCTTCTGGGACTTCTGAGCATGTTAGCACACCTATGCCTGTCATCCGCAAGAACAAGAAGAAGAGAGTCAGTATAGTTTGGAGAGAAAAGTTCAATGATCTTATAGCGCACTTGACTTGTTGTTGTGGTGAAAATCATTTCCGCCCCAATACTTCTGATTCCGATACTGAGGTGGCGGCTGTCAAACCAAAGTGGCCCGATCCGGGTTGATTCTTGAACTTTGTGTCAAGATTGACATTAAAAGAGCGCTCCTAGGAGGCAACCTAGTTTTCTTTGTTCGTTTTCTTTTCTTAGGTTGTTTTGTTTTATTGTTTTAAAAATAATACTTTAGTTGATTATGTGTTGATGGTTATTCCTCCTACATTCATTGTAAGTGTTTTGTGTTATGTGTTGCTCATATACCCCGTGTACCCCGAGATTATATGGTATGTCGAGTGTGGTAGATACTTTTGAGCAGGTTCGCAAGCTTTTATGTCCAGTGTTGTCTATTCGAGTTGTCGCGGTACATTCATGCTCCGGCCTGACCTCTGCCAACTTTCATCCGACAACCACTGTTGAAACCAGCTAAGTTTTCTTTTTCTTTTATTCTGCACATTCTGAGGACATAATGTGATTTAAGTGTGGTGGGGAAATTGGGTATGTTTTGGGTATGTTTTATGCTATATCCTTTGAAATATGAGTGAATGTTAAATTTCCATGAAATTTAAATTTTTGTGAATCTCGAGCATATGATTGAAACTAAATGCTTGCTAGTTGTAGTTTTCTAACGATGATAGTATGTGACTTAGTGAGATAATTATAGCATGTCTTTACTTTCATGGAGCTAGTATTCATTTTTCACGTTCACGAGAGCCTTTGATATTGAAGCAAGATTTTTGAACTATATCCTTTCATTGTTTTAGTGATTTATCTTAGGACGGTCAGTATAGTAACACCTTAGTTAGACCGTGTGCTGTGAATATCATAAAGTTTGAATGTGATACGTGAGATGTAACTTATGTCTTGAAAAAAGAATGAATAAGCAATCATAATAAATACGTTTGTCGGAAGCTGGTTTATGATTGGAGTGCGGTAGGGCACTATCTCGAAATGTCCTATACCACTATGATGACCAAAAGCTCACGACAGTTAGAAGAAGCTACCTTATGATTTGAGTAAGGTAGGGTGTTATCACGAAACATCCTATTCTACTATGATGGGTAAGAGCTCATTCTGATATGCGTCAAATTTGAAATTTTGGAAATGATGAGTAAAAATAAAGTGAAGTCTTTGTTATCATGGATCTTATACCCAGTAGAACCGCATGATATGCTGTAGGGATTATCCTACTGAGTGCGTGGGAAGGCTTTGAGTGGAGCTATTAGTGCCTATATCTAGGATAGTCATTGGATTTTTGAGAGGATATTTCTTTGAAAGGCTTGTTAAATTTGAAAAGGGCTTGTCACACATACACTGAATCTATCTCTGTGATGGTATTGTTTGCTATAGTTGTTGTATCTTTTGTTACGTGAGTTAGAGATCTATGTGGATTGCATGAAAGTTGAGCTATAGTTTTGATTGTTTTGTCCGAGGACGTACAAAAAGCTAAGTGTGGGGGTGTTGTTAAGGCCATATTTATATGATTATTAAGGGTATATTTCATTATTATTTTCCCCACATTTGCATAATTTACATAAGAATTAAGGGTTTTAAGTGTAATTATTAAGTAAATGTCATTTTAATATGGTTATTTGCAAAATTGGTTATTTTAAGTGTTTAATTGATTTAATTATGATTATTTGGATTTCATTACATTTTGCAATGTTTATTTATCTTTTAGGAGGCTTAATTTCGAGATGAGAGAGGATCAATCAAAGATATGGGAAAAAAAAGAGATAAGGAAAGAAATCAATCAAGATAAAGATGGAAATATCAAGGAATCCGTTCTGCATCAATCTGGACGAGCGTCCATGCAGCGTCCAGTGTGGACGGGCGTTTGGTAATTCGGACGAGCGTCCAAGGAAGAAAAGTTGAACAGAGAGTTTGGACGGAATCTGGACGAGCGTCTTGATAGCGTCTAAGGCATCTTGAACGGGCGTCCATATAAGTGAACGAGCGTCCGGTGCCGACTTAAACCCTAACCGACTTAGAGCTCTATAAATACAGCAGCAGCCCCAACCCTAAGGATATACTTTACACATCATTGAGATCGCACTTTCACACCAAAAAGCTGCGGCCAGAGAACCCTAATTCCATAGAGATGAACTTCTCCAACTCAACAATCATATTCAACATGATTGTTGGCTAGAAACCTTGCAGTGAGTCGACGGAGGAAGCCCATCATCAACACAACCAACTAGAGAGTTCGATGCTTTATGTTAGTGAGTTTAATTTATAGTTTTTCATCACTTTGGATGCTGTTTTGTATTGTTCATGTTTTGTTGGAATTAACGATTCGATGAAACGATTTATCTATATTCATATGCTTGGATCTATGCATGAAAATATATTGGTTTAAGTTTTATTTCGTTCAAGTGATGCGATTAATTGTGTTATAAGAGATTATGCATAGTTGATTGAGTAAGAGTATTAGAGATAATCTTGTGATCATGTTTTGATTGCTGTTTAGTTTTACTTGAAAAGATAAACGAAACTCTAGAATTTGGTTGAAGAAATTTAATTGAATTCGTGAATAGATCACTACTAAAAACTACATCTTTAGATCACCATCTAGTTGGGGGTTGTTGGTTGATGGGTGGATTCGTTGCCTCGCTGTATTTTCCTTTAATTGTTTCAATCAAATCGTTTAGATTAAGTTTAGTTTAAGTTCTAGTTTTATAAACCCTAATTTCCTGCTGTTTTCCTGCACTTTTGCTTTCTGTTCGTAGTTGAACGTTCGTCCGCAATAGCAGACGCTCGTCCAGTAGATTTCGTTTCCAGACGTTAGTTCATTAAATTGAACGCTCGTCCAACTTGCCTGTTCTCTGTTCATTTTTTGTTTTCAGTTTTAGGTTAGTTAATAGTTTTATCTTTTAGTTAGTTTCAACCTTAGTTTAGGTAGTTAATTGTGACATAATCGATATAGATTTATACTAGAATTCGATAAACATTCCATTCCCTTAGGACGACCCGATAACATCCTTTACTACAGATCCTTATACTTGGGGTGTGTCGGTATTATAAATATTGAAACGTGTTTTTACCGAACATTGTACATCACCAAAAACTTGCTTATAATTGTGACCCTTCAATCATTATTTCCTTGATAGACAGTAAGTTGCTCTACTGCAGGTTCAACAGGGTGTTCAGTAGGTTTAGCAGCAGGTTCCGCAGGAGCAGCAACAGGAGGTTCAGTGGGTCCAATATCATAATTTGGATTATCAGAAATATTTTGCTGACCTATTCTTTTTTCAATATCCATAAGAACATTTAAGTATTCCTTTTATTGAACTAGTTTTGGAATATCTATAATTGTGTCTCCAATAATGTTGGGTTCATCAAACACAACATGAATAGATTCTTCATGTTTCAAAGTACTCTTGTTCAGCACTGTAAATGTTTTGTTGACTGATGAATATCCAAAACAGATGTCTTCATCAGCTTTAGGTTGAAATGCCTTCAGCTAATCTTTTCCATTTTTTTTGTATGAAACATTTTCTTCCAAAAACATGGAAATATAAGATGTTGGGTTTTCTGCCTTTCCAAATCTCATCGGGTGTCTTTTCAAGCTTTTTGTTCATTGAAGATCTATTTTGAGTATTCCAAGTTGTATTAATTTCTTCTACCTAATATCTTTATGGTAGCTTTGCTTCACTAATCATTGCTCTTCTTGCTTCCTTCAAAGTCCTATTTCTGCTTTCAGCAACCCCATTCTACTGAGGTATTCCAGTTGCTGCTATTTGATGAAGCACTCCATTTTGCTCACAATATTCGTTAATGATTTTGTTTAGGAATTTAGTCCCTTATCTGATTTGAACACCGCAACTGAAACATTTTTCTCATTTTGCAATCTCTTCAATAATTCTGGAAACTTCTATAAGGTCTCACTTTTCTTGTTCATAAAGTTTACCTAAGTGTATATTGAATACTCATCCACAACAACCAAAGTGTACTTCTTTATACTAATACTAAGTGGTGTAACAGGACCAATAAGATCCATATACAGCAGCTCCAAATCTTGGTTTGTGGACTGCTGAGTCTTGGTTTTGAAACTTGTTCTTATCTTTTGCCGTTTTGCAAGCATCACAAATGATATATTTCTTGTTGGTAACTTTAGGTAGTACAATAACCGGTTTCTTCTTGACCAGTTGGTTGATATCATAAATATCAGAGCCGTTTCTAACACTTAATGGACCCGGAGCAAAATTTGAAGATGGGCTCATTTAAAAAAAAAAATTTCTATACATAACTAACATAAGTCAAACCATGTTCAAGCAAATAATAAAAATAGTATCTAACAAAATATTACAAATATAAAAAACAATAAAATTATTGAATCAACAGATGAAAACTTACAAACAAACAACTACAAAATAGCGGAATCGTAACAAAAAACATCAAAAGATCGCAAAACACCGATCGACAAAATAACTACAGTAACATGAAAACAAATTGATCCTAAAATAAATCTATGTGCATGTGTAGATGCAAAATCATCAATTACATAATCAAGTTTAATATTTTCCAACATATCATTCAGTGCATGGGCCATGAGCGGTCTGCTAGGGCCGATTTTTCATTAGTGTCATCACTTTACAAGGGTTTAACATTAAATTCATATATCATTACAATAAATAAATTATGCCAAAGTTTATCCAGATCAAGAATCGTACTGGCATCAGGAAGAGTATATAATCACTGCTTAGCTAATAGACTAGCTTACATTATTGTTGAAGATGTAAATTTTAGGCCTCTTATATGATGGTCCTTGATCAAAATAGATGATTAAGTTTCCTGTCCCATATGCAGTGGAGTTCTAATTTGGTATGTACAATATCAGGTACATCAGTTGCACAGTCCTCAACGTACATTTTCTCTTGTCATTTTCCAGCTAATAAAACTTGATGAGCCTTTTCACTTAACAAAATGTAGTTATCTTTGTCAAATATGACTCTGTATCCCATTTCACAGAATCGGCTTGTGGTGAGTAGATTGTATTATAACCCTTCAACATAAGAAACATTATTTATTCTGAGCCCATTTTTCACAAAAGTACACCGCTTTTATATCCAAGTTTCTCTTTGCCTTGAAAGTTGACTTTAGGTCCATCCATGGTAACATAATCCACCAAACAATGTTTTCTTTTTGTCATATTTCTGTAACACCCATTGTCAAAGTACCAAACACCTTACAAAACAAATTAATACATTTTAGGTACTCAAATCTGTTTGGGTCCATGGTGGTCTTGTAAATACAACCCTCAGAATGTTTCTATAAGGTCTCTAATGAAATGAGTTGCACTGGTTTTCATATATGTAAGCAACTATTCCATAAAACCTTTTATTGGACTATGATTCATTCACATATGATTTCTGGAAATTTGGCACATACTGTTGTGCATGGTGAACTCTGTTGTTAGATGCAGCAGGGTGACCAAAGGTTTGCTGTGTGTTAAAAACAACCTTGTTTTGTGGTCTCTACTGAGTCCTTTGTTGATCCCTCGGTTGAGGTCTCTGCTGACTCCTCTGCTGAGGCCTATACTTAGCATTATGGTTAAAACTTGAAGTTTTAACAGTAGGTGTAGGAATATCCCAACCCTCTAGAGTAGGAAACATTCTACCTTCCACCTAATATAGTTATCCCTTGAATGATTGACATTCTCAGGCTTCAAATTATTGTTTTTAGGATATTTTTGGTTGTTGGCTGATCTAGGATTAGCTTTCTATGGTCTAGCAAATCTTGCAGCAGATCTGCCATAAACAGGACTAAAGGGTGTAGCAGACCTTCCATTGGATCTACCTTTGTTGTTCGGTTCTGCTGACCTTTTACCACTTTGATTTTGCTTTCTTGAAGTGTTCTCAGTGGGTTTAACCGTCTCAGTAGCATTCTCAGGTACATATGTTTGCTCAGCTATATGGGTGTATTTCTGTGCTTTATCATTGCTTTTGTCTACCTAGAAAATGTGAAAAAGCACTCCTTGATAAAGCAATGAATCCACTACCATATCAGCTAAATATAAAATGTGGAAGAACCACACAAGGTTCAGGAATGAACCTTCTAGATCCGCGTATTGCTCCCGCTACGCCTCACAGGCCCTTATGTGTTTTGGCCCAGTTTTAGAATCTAAAGTGATCTCTCACTGTGAAAATTTCCAGCTTATTGTATCACTTAATTAAAGTGATCACAAACACATATTTTAGCTCCCACTATCTTCTTAACATTCAAGATATACATCTGTATATCTATAGTTATCCAATTCCAAGCTTCAATAAACTAGGAACCCTTCATTAACATCTTCAAGGATATTCTCGACTTTTACCAGAATCACTTTCATATTTATTCACGACTCTTCATGAAGTATGAACATCTAGCACAACTCTTACGATGGATCCTATTGCAGTAGCAAAGAGAACCTTCCAAAAGTATCGTCTTTCACTTTATCTTCAGGACGAATGTCTTGTAATGGATAAATCCCTAAAAATACTGGCTAGAATAATCTCTTGACGTGATCTATATGAACCTCCTTTAGCTTCTCATCTATACAGGTGAACTGTGATAATAAAACCATATCCAAATCTATCACTATAGATTCTTATATCCAAAATAAGAACTGTCATTCCAAGAGCTTTCGTAAAGACCTTGAACTACCAAACATTAATTGACTATAACATGGGGTAACAACTTTAGAGAAGGATATGCAATAGCTTGCTCACAAATCGTAACACTCCCACTAACACTCACATAAGGCATATTTCTACTTTTGATCAAATCCAACTCCTTTGATTCTCAAAGTAAAGAACTTATTTAAAGAGACTCGTTTGAGTCCATAAATGGATCTCGCAAGCTCACATATCATGTTATCGTCTATGATTATGATGCCACTGGCCTAACGTTCTCTACACTATCATATCGCCATGATACATGGCTACAACAAGCACAATCTGAATAGACTTAAGTATAGCTGACAGCAAGAAAGCAATCACAAGGTTTACACCTCGTAGCCTTCAGCCATCAACTTAGCCTTAACTAGTAAATGTATTACCACCCATGTTAGTCCTACTATACCTTCCGAAGAGATTCCTTTCAAGTATGTAAGACTAGGTTCATAACCAGGTTTTCACACATGGAATCTACTTCTGACATTATGGCTCCAAGCCATATCACTTAGTCTTTCCCTTCAAGTTTTCCTGCATAAGTCATCAGATCTTCATTCTTCAAGTTGAACATACCAGTAGCCTTTTTAGGCATGTGGTTATCGGTAGAATCATTGAATACTTGTGTGCACTGAGTAGTGTTGTACACATCATCAATATGTGGCGCCTACTCACGTTCCGATGGTTGAATATCTTTTTGTTTCTCAAACTCATTTGAGATTTTATTTATTACCAATGTTTCTTTAGGAAGAAACACTTCCTCTAGAAAATAACATGTTTGGAGACAAACACTTTTTCTCCACGGGTAAGTAAACAATATCTAGCGTACTTGCTAAGATATTCCACAAAGTTACATATGTCATACTAGGCTCCAAGCATTTCTGACATTGACTGCTTGCCAAAATTATGACAACCCTAAATCATCAGTTAAGATACATTTGATGGCATCATCTCCCATATCGGATATGGGATTTATCCAACCTCATTCATTGGAACTTGGTTAGGTATATGTTTCGAAAGGGCATCATCCAAAAATATTTAAGGGATATTATGCATGGCTTACTTCACATCTTTATCATATAATGCGCAATTTCCATTTTAGAAACACAATATTATTGCGTATCCCAAAATGGCATCCTTCAAGGGAGAATCTAATTCTTTTTCAGACAACTTTTGAAACACCCTTCCGATATAAATTGCTTCAATCTAATTGAAGATTAATTTCTAAGTTGTTTAAAAATCTCATATTCGTACTATGTCGAACTTTTCTGCATTTCTGAATTTCGTACTTCAATAAGTACATGTGAATATTTCTAATAATAGTCCAAGAGAATAATAAAGAATAATTTATTTATTGTACTAATCATCATAAGCCAAAACCATCTGTAGGTTTAGGCCTTGGTCAATTCTTCTAGACTTTATTACCCTTTTTCATTATAGGGTATCTTAGTCCTCTTTAGATAAGATACGTATAACCTTCTTGATTCATAATCACATGGTTCAGACATCATCAGAATGACATTTGATTACATATTTCTCTTCAATAGAGACTATGTCTGGAATAGCCACAAAATATTTAGGATAACGGCCACACTATTTTTGGTTGAGATTTCATCACATATATCAACTATATAGTGACACCAATCCAGTATGTTAGATTCAGTGACCGTTCAACTTTATTGGAGTAACATTGATTCTTTACTGTTGAGTTGTCTATTAAATTCTAACTTATCACTAAAATCATGTTCTTCTTAAGAACCGGAATACAATAACGTTTATTTAGTTCATTTATAAGTTTACCAGATTCATAATACCAAATGAGAAATGTTGCAACATTTGCTTCACTTTCCATATCATAGAATGTTCTGTATTTAATCATTCTAGTACTCGTAATATATCATATATTTTGGAATTGACTTGAGCTTAGATAGATTTACCTCAACTCACTTGCATAGAATGGAGACTTTGATAAGTTTTCTATTTAAGCACATGCCCTAACTTTTCTTTTAAACCATTAAGGACTTGTAAATATTTCTTAGTTTAGTCTTCATAAGATTTAAGAAAAATCACAAGATCTATGTGTTTAATTTTATTTCATAAAGAATAACCAAAGTTTATTACATAGTTTTTTTTAACCTTTTTGAATCATATTCAAAACATGAAATATTCAATTAACCTTCAAGCAATGATTAAAGAATTAAGTCGATACTTAAATCTTACAATTTTGAAAACAACTTTTTCAAAATTAGTTGCGGTCATTCACATTCAACGCATATAATGTTTGATTTAATTGTCATCGTATGATAAAATGGCCTATTGGACATCATTGTATCCAATATGATTAAATCGTTGAAACTCATTTCAAGTGATTGAATCATATCATGATCTTCCGTTTTGACTAGTAATTAAAGTCTTAGAGCACTCCATCAACTATGTAGTCTCCTTTTTCTCAAACTACTATAACGTAGTTGATCATTTCATTGCATTTGAAATGATTAAAATTACATAACCATGTTTGAGAACCTTTCTCAAAAGTTAATCATCATTTAATTTTGGTTTTAACTATCAAGAATAAAAATATAAATTATAGTTGGCTAAAAGCTACAAACAAAATAATGATTAAAGAGTGTTGTTGTTTATACATGCAAAAAAAAAATGGTCTTTTGGTTTATGATTCTTCTCCTACTAGTCAACTATTCCCAAATGACTGTAACGAATTTTCCAAAATTATTTAGTGTCTGAGATCCAATGTAGTTGCCCCGATCCCCAGCGTTGGTCGATCGATCGAGACAATTTCGATAGGTAGGAAACACTTTGCCAATCGCATCACCATGCGTTTCTCAGTGGTTGACTAGTCAACTCTTTGACACTTCACATCTCTATGTGTTCATCAATCCCTTGTCTCTAAACTTAGGTGGCTCTTATATTAACCAATCACCGCAAAATTCTAGTTAAGCCTCGACCCAATATTCATGAGACCTCATACGATCATTTCTCGATAACGAAGATACACCCGAGGTAAGTCTACTCCCGGCGTTGGTCGATCAGTTGGATCTGTTATAATATTGTGAGACGAAATTCCAACTTAGTATTTGTTTTTGGAGTATTTTAAAATTAATCCACTTAATTAATTTTAATTACGGTCTCATCAAACATATCTATCTCTATAGACATACATCATACACATTCATCTAGATCATGCCTAGTCATGCATCTATTGTATCATATACAAAATAAATACATGCAAAAAACAATTAAATGCGTAAAGTAACCGGTATGATCATAAACTTTTCCAAAGTACGGTTTAGAATACAAAATGACGAAACCGCGGATCACAAATCTAAGGATTTCGGCAACCATCTACAAAATCTTTAGGTCGTCTTTCTTTGCATTTGTCTTCTGCTCTATCTTCTTACATAATTGTATCTAATAAAATAAATACATCCGCAACACACGGGGAGAGCTTACAGGAATGGGATAATGCAGAAAATAAACTAGGCTCATTTTTGGTAATGGCCTAGGACAAATATTAACCAACAGAAAATTAAATCATTCACATCTGTCCTATTGGTTGAGTCCATGATCAATCGGGGTCCATATAATCATATTATATCTACAACATCTAATCCATACGATAAAATCTTATGAAATAATTAAATTTTGAAATTTCCAACATGCGTCTTATTTTATCAAAACAATTATCTAATTATCATTTGTTTCTCCACTTCACTTCTGAATTCCTTGAGCTTTTCAAAGGCCTCAGATTAATACTTCATTAAGTATACATAACCATAGCGAGAATGGTCATCAGTGAAAGTGATAGAATAAGAGTATCCTCATTTGTCTTGAATACATATTGGGCCGCACACATCAGTATGTATGAGCTCAAGCAATTCTTTGGATCTTATCCATTTGCCACTAAATGGTGACTTTTTCATCTTTCCAAGTAAACAAGCTTCGCATGTTTCAAATGATTCGTAATCGAAGTGATCCAACAATTCATCTTTATAGAGTTTATTTATATGACCAAGTCTACAATGCCACAAGTAGGATTCATTCAAGTCACTTGTTCTTGCTTTCTTGATGTTTATATTATGTATATCAACATTCATATCTAATATGTAGAGACCATTTTCAAGTTTGCCAGTACCATAAAATATTCCATCACGTGAAAGAGAACAAAATTTATTCTTAAACGTAAAAGAAAATCCTTCAACATCCAATGCCGAAATTGAAATAATGCTCTTCATAAGTGCAGGAACGAAATAACAGTTATTTAATTCTAATACTAGCCCACTGTGCAAGGAAAGAAAATAAACTCTTATGGCTAAGGCAGCAACGTTTTCTCTCCTTTCCTCAGATCTCTAGTCCTTCTTAGTCCCTGCATATCTGTACAAATACGAGAACCATATTCAATATCTAATACCCAGTGGTTAGACTTAGAAGAAACAATATTGATCTCAATCATAAACATACCTGAAGTCGAAGCATCATTATGCTTAGTCTTCTTGGTGCTCAAGGAAGCCTTGTAGTTTGCTCCTTTAATGGCCAGTTTGGCCACAATGGGAGCAAGCATCCTTGGATATGTCTTTGGCTATCTTCAGCTGTAGCTTAGGAGCCTCCTTCGCCTTCTTGGTCTTCTTTTGGGCCTTTTTCTTGCCCTTGGAAGATGTCACGAGCAACACTTGCTTACCTTGCCTATAGTGTCTTCAGTAGTTTTGAGCATGTTCAACAACTTTATGAGGGAGCGGTCAATCATGTTAATGTGATAGTTCATCACAAACTGCGAGTAAGAGTCTGGTAGAGGTTGCAGAATCAAGTCGATACTTAACTCACGCTCCATCTTATGGCCACGCTTCTAAAGCCTCTCTATGTAACAGATCATCCTTAGTACATGCGACCCAACCGGAGAACCCGGAGCCATCTTGCAACCAAACAGCGCCTTCGAGACCTCGCACCTCTCAGTGCGAGGCTGAGAAGCATAGAGTTCCATCAGGTGGGCCATAATGGTATGAGCATCCATGGACTCATGTTGTTTCTGAATTTCCGGTGTCAAAGATGCAAGCATGATGCAAGTAGCCTCATTACTGTCAGAACAGTGTTTTGCATGCTTCTTAACCGATTCCTCATTCGTAGCATCTTCAGGATCTTTAGTTAAGGGTGTATCCAAGGCATAGCCAATGCCTTCAAGCCTCAAAACAATTTTGAGGTTCCTTTCCTAGTCGAGAATGTTCGATTCGTCAAGTTTGTTATCAATGATAAAAGGAAGGTTCAATTTGTTCGATATTTCTACAACATAAAGTAAAGGTAGTATAAGTAAAAGTTCATGCATACAAAACCCTAAAATTACACTTAAAATTTTAACTTGGTTTTGCTCCCACTAGCCAACTACTCCCAATTGGCTTTCAAGAATTTTATTAATTATTTAGTTAATGGAATTCAATCTAGTGACTTGATCCCCGACGTGGGCCGATCGACCGGGTCAATTTCGGAAGTTGGGTACACTTACCGGTCGAATCTTATTCGACTTCCATTGGTTGACTAGTCAACTCCTCGACGGTTCACATCTCTATGTGATAGCCATCCCCTTGTCTCTAAAATCATATGGTCCTGACGTGGGCCAATCACCACAAGATTCAGAGTCGAGTCGTAACCCAAATATTCATGAGATCTCATATCTCTATAATAATGATATACCCAAGGTAGGTCAACTCACGACGTGGGCCGATCAGTTGCATCCCAACAATGGCTCTTCACCGTCATTATAATATTGAGAGACAATTTTAACTCGATTTTTGTCATTGGAATAATTTTAAATTAATTCACTTAATTAATTTCCATTAAATTACGGTCTCATCTACACGTGCATATTTCTACATTATGAATATAAAGTAAAACATAAACCATTCACGCACAAAATTAACCGGTGTGATCATGGACTTTTCCTAGGTGCGGTTTCGAATACAAACTGACGAAACCGCGGGTTACATTCTAAGGGTAGCTGCAACCGCCAATATGATCTTTAATGCGCATTTGCCAATGGGATATTTATCTTTCTTTGGTCTTCGACTTCATTCTCCATTCTTGTTACATAATGATCTATCTAATAAATAATTACATCCACCGCACACAGGGGGAGTTAACGGGAATATGATAAATGTAGAAAGTAAACTAGGTCACATTCTTCATAACGGCTCAAGACAATTTGAAAACCAACATAATGTTATCACTCCCATCTATTCTATTGGTCGAGTCAATGATCAATCGGGGTCCATATAATCATATTATATCTACACATCTAATCCGTACAATAACATCTTGCGTCATATTTTATCAAATCAGATAATCAATTAACATTTAATTAATTAAATGATTCTAAACGAAATAAAAATTAACAATTAATTTAAATCGATTTCAATTTTAATTTTAATTAATTAGAACTAAAAAAAATAATTCAAAATTAAAATTATGTCTCTTTTAATTTTTTTTTCTTTTGATTCTTAATCAAAAGGGATGTCTTTGGTTTTCAAAACCAAAAGGCAGATTTTGAAAATCAAAATCAAAATTTTGAAAAAGGCCTAGGCCTATTCCAAACAATTTTTTTGGAATGAGCCAATATTTTAAATGCCATGTGGCATCCCAATGGCCAAAACTATTTGAACCATTAGTTAGCCACATTACACAAGTAAACAAATGATATAATTGCACAATAAATTTCACAAAATGAAAAACAAAACAGGGATCCACCATGCACCACCAGCCGCCGGAAGCACCCTATGGCGCCGCCGCCACCGGCGGTAACACGGTGGGGAGCCGCCGCCGATCGGCCGAGCTCCCTACCCGATTCTAATTTTTGTTCTTTTTGTTTTCCGTGTTTCATGAATCTAAATCTCTCATCTATCGATTAATTACTATGCAATTTATTTAGTGCTTATTGCTTAAGATCGAAGCTCGCTTTGCTACCACTCTCAAGAAACAGCTAGTCTACGCAGCGGAATTTTAAAATTTGATTTCCGATCCCAAGATCGATTTTGTTTAATACAATAAACATGTTAAGTAGTTGACGGTGATTACCTTGGTTGATCTAATAGATCGATGCTTTGACTTCCAACGGAGAGTTGTAGTGTGTGCGAGCCATCCACGTGTCCGGCCTCTATCGATATCCGCACGAACTCCTTGCCAGAATCCTCCTTGGATTGCTACTAGAAAAATCCAATTGCTAGACTGAAATTTTTCTGTCTTGAAAACTCTTTATAAGAAGCTCTCTATTTTTCACAAGAATTGTGATGTACAAAAGAGCTAGCCAACCCTTTTCTTTTGTAGTAGAAAGTGGAGCCCCAAAGCCCCTAATCTGATTAGGAGAAGCTTCCTAGTAGATTGATGAGAAAGAAAAGCATTTTCCAAATAAAATAAGGAAAATCACTTTGATTGAATTATCTCTTTTTTTTTAATATCCTCTATTAATTAAATCTAAGATATTGCCAAAATCTTATATTGAATATCTTTATCTCATTCCCATAAAATTATTTTTCCAAAATCAATTAATATCCAGTATTAATATATCGTAATTTGATTAGGAGAAGCTTCCTAGTAGATTGATGAGAAAGAAAAACAGTTTCCTAATAAAATAAGAAAAATCACTTTGATTGAGTTATCTCTTTTCTTTAATATCTTATATTAAATAAATCTATGATATTGCCAATATCTTATATTGAATATCTTTATCTCATTACTATAAATATATTTTTCCAAAATCAATAAATATTCAATATTAATATATGGTAATCTTATTAATTAAATTGCACATTCCAAGTGTATCATATACACTAGTCATCTGTGCCCCATAGCCAACAAATTGGATTTTTAATTTATTCACAATAAATAAATACCGTTATATTAATTTATTTACTATAACACTTTATAGTCGAGATAAACTTTCCTTATTTGGTTATCCATATAACCGCATTTTAATCCGGCGAGATGTTCTTATGTGTGTGACCTAATATGCTTCTGAATATGTTGGCCATAGACATAAAGTGCAAACGACGAAAATGCCCTTCATATAGCGTCTAGCAACACACCATGACCCCCAATCATCGGAAGAGTCAAAAGCAATGACTACTACCTTTAATGTGAAATAGTTACCATTTAAATAGAAGCATATCGCTGTAATAATATCCATGTGATCGTATCTTGAGTGTCGATACAACAATGATCATATCTTATAGTCTGGATATCATACTCTCTCGGATAACTCATTTACTCCTACTTTGCAAAGATTCACGAGAGCTAGACATTCCTTATAAGAAGGCCATTTCGGATATTCAGTCCTAACCACAGGATACGTGATTTCTGGACAAAAAAACATATATCCTACGCATGCTTCAAGATCATACCTAACCACCGCCGCATGATCGCCCCGTGGCTAGGGGAAACCTCAATGGTGTCAAAGCATGACAATCCACACCGTGATGCCATAAAGACTCCGGTCTCAAGATAATTACACAATTGTCACATATTGCAACACTTAATGTAAGTGGGTTAGTTTAACGTACGCATTCTCTAATACACGTCCACGTACAGTCCAGGTGTCTCTACACTTCGATAGACAGGATCTATCCTTATCTTCAATAAGACAAAAGACATCCAATGCGTGCTAGTCTAATCATAGCATCAATGTCCCATTTGTGAGTAGATATGACTAGAGACATTTAAGTACCAAACTTATCAATTTGAACAGAGATCTCATCAAACATAATCAATATCATGGTTTCTCTATCACAGTTTAATACTAAGGACGCTACTATATATACATATTCAATAACATGAAGATAAACAAGATATATAATAACAAAGGTGTTTTTATTAATCATAATAAAGTTATTACATGAACTAAATAGAATGTAACCGACCCGACCCGGTCGGATCCGGTCCAACCCAAGTCGGTTTAGGACACCATTTCAACAGTTGTGGCATAAGAGGTTATGTCGTATGAGCTTGAAAGGAATGACTATCTTATCTAAGAAAAAATTATTTTCTTGTTCTAACAGTTTGCATTTGGAAAAGTGTGCTCATTGTCTTGCAGGGAAGCAAACTAGAGTTTCTTTTAAATCAAATCAACCTTGAAGAAAGTTAGAAGTACTTGAGCTTGTTCATTCTGATGTTTGTGGTCCTATGAAGACATTGACGCTTGGTTGTTCCCACTATATTGTGACTTTTATTGATGATCACTCAAGTAAAATTTTGGTGTACACATTGAAGAGAATAGATCAATTGTTAGACGTGTTCAATCAGTTTCAAGTTCCAGTTGAAAGGGAAACTGGAAAGAAGTTGAAGTGTATTCGGACTGACAATGGAGGTGAAAACAAAGGTCCATTTCATTATTACTGTAAGCATCATAGAATCAGACACGAGAGAACTCCGTCAAAAATTCCACAGTTGAATAGATTGGCGGAGAGGATGAACAGAAAATTAGTGGAGAGAGTAAGATGTTTGCTTTCACAAGTCGGATTGCCTAAATCATTTTAGGGTGAAGCTTTGATTACAGTGGTTCATGTACTAAATCTGTCTCCTTATGTGAAATGATGTTCCTCAAAAGTTATGGTCAGGTAAAGATGTATCTTACCATTATTTACGAGTTTTTGGTTGTAAAGTATATGTTCACATTCCTAAAGATGAGAGGTCTATCTTAGATGCTAAGACTAAACAATATATTTTTCTGGGTTATGGTCAAGATGAGTTTGGGTACAAATTTTATGATCCTGTTGATAAGAAAGTGATTAGATTCCAAGATGTTGTGTTTGCAGAGAATGAGACTTTGCAGGATGTTGACAAAAATCAGAGTTCAACACCGCAGGCTAGTGATGGTTCAGCTGACTTGGATATAATTTCTCCTACACCCATAGAAGATCTGATAACGCTCTAAATGGTACCAATAATTATACCTATATTCATCCCGAATTATGCTCAAGAGAGGATAGATAGGCTCGTTATTATGTGGAATATGTGTCAAATGCTATGTGAGTGTTTCCAGGATCGTAATTCTGCATCTATGCTATTTTCCCGATGTTTTGGTACTGTTTTGTCTCATTTTGCATGTTTTATAGGATGTTCCAAGTCTGGAGCATTGGAGAACGGGTCTGGACCAAAAGAAGTACATTGGGCCAAGTGCTTGAAGTCCAAGAAGAAGTTTGCTGAAGAAAAGAAAGAAAAGAAGGCCAGGTAACCCGAAGGCTAGGCCCGGTAAACCGGCGTCTTTTGGAACACGAAACTGATTCTGCCGCATTATATAGGTCGGTTAGGGTTTTAGAGAGTCTTAAGTCGGCTATTGTATCTATATAAAGCGGCATATACTGAGAGCTTTCATATGATGCTTGATACAATCTTCAATTTTATATATTACATTACAATTATTATTATGCAACAAAGTTTTCTTGAGCTTTGAAGAGTTATTTTCGGTTCCCTCCTTTCTTCCATCATCTATATCTTCAGTAGATCGAGCTAGATCTACATTGATGAAGGTATGAAGCTTTGAACATTCCTTTTTGTCTTCATTATGGTAGATCTGTTCACATTTATGTCTGTTAGTTAATCTGCATATTTAACAACCCCATAATTTACTTATTTTAATCGTACTGAGCAATATTGATCCAGAAATTAGGAAAAGCCACCCCCGGTAAGCCGGCGGTCTATATCGGTTTACCGGGGCATGTTTTAGAAAACCTAAACTGGGATTCACTACAACTACGTTGATTGACAGGAATAATTAAAACTAGTAATAGGTCTGGTCAATCTAATATTCATAATCCATAAATTAACATGAAGGACTGTTAGTGAAGTGTTAATTAGGACATTGTCTTGAATGGACCCCAGGAACGTGCTGGTCAATGTCGACAGCTGTCTAGGCGGGTTAGCGGTATTAGTTAGCGCTCAATATCAGCAATTCTAATTCTTTATGTGTATGGGCTATTACGGACCAATTAAGGAGGGTAGCTTGCGTATAGATTGTCTACTGCTATTGTCGGAGTAGATAGGGTTAGGAATTGCACCCGTAGCTGATAAATATGATAATAATCATTAAAAACTCATGATTAATCTAAGGAAATTATGTGGGGAAGTAAACATAACGATTAACTAATCCAAGTTAGTAGATCGGTGAGGAGAGGGATAGGTATACCATGTTTGTTTTCTTTTACGTTATTGTTGGTCAATGACCGCCTCTATGTTGCTTCTTACTTAGGTTAGAATCATTTATATTTATAAGTTGCATTGTCTCTGGGGATCTACCTTCACTTGCATTTACTATACTGCGATGTACCTAGTATACTTGCTAGTAATATCGACGTTAGGGACTTACACGCGATCAAGATTTTTGGCGCCGTTGCCGGGGACAGTGGCCAATTTTTAAATATAAACGTTTTAATTCAAATTAAGAAGTCATTTTTCTTTTATTTTATTTTATTTTGAGTCTTGAGTCGTTCTGTATCAACCCTGCATATGTTGAACTGCTAGAAAGAGAAAATTCAGGGCCGGTTTCCCGAAGGTAATCTCCGAGTTACCGAGGCCTAGAAAATCGATTTCTGAACAGTTCCTGTTATTCTGTGTTATTCCCTGTTGATTTTAGTTATTAGGTCCGCAACAGTTGGGATCACACCCACCTGAAGCGGAAGTTGCTAACCTTTTCTTTGTTTCTTTTGTCTTTTGCAGGTTGATCAGAACGCTTTAGAAATTCGATCCATTCAAAGTTGAAAAAGAGCAAACAAGCCAAACAATATGCCTTGGACAATATTGAATATCACACCGATTTTCATGTATTCTGGATCTGAAGCATGAGAGCATAATGAAGCTGTAAAGCAACGGTTGGAAAAAAAAAGAGAAATCAATCAAGCAGGAACCTAAAGATGACCTGAAGGAGTATAGAACGTATCGTCCGGGTGAGTTTCCTTGTGAGTTAATTGATATATCATCTTCGGATTATGATTTTGATGATCCTGACGAGGATCCTGATACGATGTTTTCTGAGCCTGAGGATTACCCAGACTCAGACACCGTGGTGAAGTTAGGAGACCCTGACACGTTCAGACTCCCAGTTTCTGTTAATTGAATATCCGTATGATTAGGTCTTTGTGACTCTGGCTCGAGTTGCAATATTCTACCTTTTTCCCTCTGTCAAAAGATAAGACTTCCGATCGTATTGAATCAAACCAAGACCATGACCTTCATGGATAGAACCAGAGACATGCCTGCAGATTTGCTTAAGAAATGCACAATTAAGGCAGGAGGGTTCAAATATCCTATTGACTTTTGGTCATAGACGTACCTGAGGACTCGAGTGCCCCAATTCTCTTAGGACGACCTTTCTTAGAGATGAGTGGGGTGTTTATGGATTTCGATAAGAGGGAGATTTCTTTAAGGATGAATAATGATATTGTATCTTTTAGGATCTTAGAACCCTTAGAAAACCGACTGGAGAGTTGTAAGATGACGTATGCTTCAGGAAAGGTGGAGATTTTGGAGATCGAAGGACATAAGCATAGATAGGTTGTCATAGAAACCGTTCAGCAGGAGTTTATGAGATTAATGCTGAGAGAAAGAGAAGCAAAGGACCACGACCACAAAATGCTCACGGAAGCTAGTCCTTCCGTGTTGAGTAGTGAACGAGTTGAGCTAAAAGTGGAACACGTGGAGTCCCTTGGGTCTATAGCCTAAATCTCGATGCAGAGGCAAACCTAGCACGCAAGCTAAAAGGGAGAGACATGCTAGGAAGAGAGCTCAAAAAGGTTCTATAAAGGTACAGACCTCTGGAGTGAAAGTTTGGCAAGTTAAAGCTCCAACCCTTGAATGATCGGAGATCTGTGGAAAGTGGAGCTGGCGACTATAAACTCAGAACTATATTCTTTAAACCCTTAGGTAGTTTAGGAATGAATAAAAGTAGCCAGACGAAGGGATGAGCTTTTTTTTATCCTACCGCACCCTTAGGCTTGAAACCGAATGGTTGTGAAAAGGTTTTTTATACTCGTTGCGGATTCTAGTAAAGTAGGTTAGGTTTTGAGTCGGAAATATCAATTGAAAAGTGAAGATCTAGTCAATTTGAGGTCAAAATTGAGCAGAAAGGTTGAGTAAGAAGTGCAGCAAAGGCAGATAAAAAAATATGGGGAAAAGATACCCCCGGTATCTGGAGGGTAACCTCCGGGTTCCAGATTTCTGAACGTCAGTTTATAAAGCTGAATTTTTAGAGACATGTGGAGGACAGGCGTTGCACCAGATACGGTCAGTTAGCAGAAACCGAACCATTTTCCCCTCTTTTCAAAATTTTCATCCTTTCCAACACTCCACCATAACTCCACCTCAATCCCATCAATCACCTCCTCAAATCTCTCACCCTAATAACTTCTCTACCCACTATCCTACTAAAACCATCCACATTCACTCCATTCTTCCTATTTAAACCATCCCTTCATCACCAATATCATCATTCTTATCATTTTCATCTCTTTCATTCACCAAACTTCTCCCATTTCTTCTTCCTTTCTAAAATTCGTCCACTATCACCACCATATCACCACCATAACCAAACCAATATCTTCCATTTTCCAAACCTTAAACAACACATCCAATACCCCTGTTGGTGTTCTGTAGTGCAGTTGCTATGATAAAGTACTAAAATTCTCCATCTGTTATCATCAGAAGCACAGTCCCAGAAGAAATTCTGAACAATTTAGGTTTGTAAACCGTACCCTACCTCCGGTTTACCGAGGTCTCTTTTCCAGAAACAGCTTCTATTTCAGGTTCGGTACTCATTTAGGATGGGTCCTAAGCGTCAACGATCGGCTGTTCGTCCCTGTGGATACCAGACAGTATATGGAGATGCCAACCCATTGATAGACAGGGTTGAGAAATTCCATTCAATAGCTATTTATGAGTTGTTCCGAGGCCATTGGAACGCAAGACGCGTGACTCGAGAACGAGGGGTAGATTTGGACGATTGCGGGTTGATATTACCGGAGGCCCTGCAAGCTCAAGAGTTATTGGATATGGCTGAGGCACCGGCCCGGTTCAACGACAAGGTGGTAAGAGAATTTTATGCTTATGTTTCATATAACTCCGGAGCCACATATGCTATGGTTCGTGGTATTAATGTTGATTTCTATATCGAGAGGATCAATGCTCAGTTTAGGGTTAGACATCCACCAGTGGGACCGGATGAGTACACATCCTCGAGCAACATTGCCGACCTCGAGAGGATGGATATGGTTGCTGATTTCTTAAGGGTGGAATGGAAGCGCAATCCTGCTGGAGCCCACACCATCTTCCTAGAGAATGAGCTATCTTTGGACCGGAAGATGGTCAATAGATTTGTTTGTGCTCGCCTTCTTCCGATGAAGCACACGGTTTTTGTCACTACTACGAGGGCAGAGTTGATGTTCTATCTAGAGAGGGGTGCCCCAATCAACATCTCTTTTAATGCATAGCCGTTTTCATGAGCTTGCCGCCACTTCTGAGCGAGAGCTATTACAATACGGGCCGATGATTGATATGTTTTCTCTAGAAGCCGAGGTGAAGATGCATGTCAGTGATGATTAGGAAGATCCTGAGCCGTAGCTCAGTTCGCAGTCAGTCTCGAGAGTTCAGAGACGGGTTAGAGTAGAGAGGGAACATACTCCGGTGCACGGTACACCGAGGACTCAGAGAGCCTTGCTTCAGGAGCACTCGTGAGAGATTCCGAGATATGCATAGCCAGATGGATCAGATTATTGACTTTTTCGGAGTTTCGCCTGCTACCTTGCCACCTAGGACTGCCCCTCGTCATTGAGCATCCTCTTCCACTGCAGCCTCCTCGAGTTCTGCACCACCTCCCGGTTTTGAGCCTAGAGACGACTGGGAGGGTTTATCTGATGATGACTAGATCTTATTTTTCTTTATTGTTGTTTTCCATTTTCTTGTTTTTCTTTTTCTTTTCCTACTTAGTCGGTGTAGCAGAATAATTTTACTATAATAATTTTGTCGGCTTAATTTGTTTTAGAGTTATATTATTTTCTCTTTTACTGCCGCTATTTGATTATATAGTTTCTTGTCACCACTATTCTTCTTGGTTTGCATGAATTATTTAGCGCAGATTCTTCATGGACTACTTACATGTGCCCGATGATTTATACGATGATCCGCTTCTTCTTTGGTTCCGCCCTTAACCGAAGGTAAGTTCCTTTTCATTTTTCATCTCTCATCTCACACATTAGGGACAATGTATCGATTACATGGGGGGTAAGGGTTGTCACTTATCTTCTTAAGCATTATATTCCATGAATTGCGTGATTATCTCGATTCTCTTTGATGCACGATTTCCCACTTAGACTTTGATTCGATCCGACATAATTTCAAAAAATTATGATATCTTTGATCTTTTCGAGTTAATTGACCTCATATTTGTTTTACTTTGTACAAGTAAGAGAAAGTGTCCACTTCTAAAGTAGTGGCGTATTAAACGCATATTCTATTAAGAGCCACCATTTTAAGCACGTATAACTCACTTCCCTTGGTGTGTAGTCGATAGCATATTGCTTTAACAAGAGTTGACCCTCACTTCACCATGAATCATGTTTCACTTACGCTTATAAAGGCAAAGGAATTTCGGATTCGGTAGTTTATCATGAGTGGGGCCGAGAGGATAGTTAAATCAATGAGAGTTTACCCTCCAAGAAAGAGAAGTGCAGTGAAATATATACATCTATAATCTCTTTGGCAATATCTTAGTCGATGGAGCGTAAGACGCACGACTTTTGCATAGACCGATAAATGTGAGCCTATGAGTGACATATGCTCGGTTCTCGATCCGCCTTACTAGCTCACTTAATTAACAAATAACATGTTTGAGACTGGTTAGTTCGACTGCGGGTTGACGTAATGTGAGATTGTCTGTATTTCTAAGCGGTTGTGAAAGTTATTGCACACACACATTGGCTCATGACATGAATAGTGTTTAATATGTTACTAATGGATACGAGTGTCATGATCTTGATCTTGACTTAGTGGGGCATAGTGGTTTTTAATTGACTTGTGTATTGATCTGAGTGTTATTTTCTTTTCACCTTTTTGCTCGGGACGATCAAAAGCTAAGTGAGGGGTAGTTGATAACGCTCTAAATGGTACCAATAATTATACTTATATTCACCCCGAATTTTGCTCAAGAGAGGATAGATAGGCTCGTTATTATGTGGAATATGTGTCAAATGCTATGTGAGTGTTTCCAGGATCGTAATTCTGCATCTATGCTATTTTCCCGATGTTTTGGTACTATTTTGTCGAGTTTTGCGTGTTTTAAAGGATGTGCCAAGTCTAGAGCATTGGAGAACAGGTCTGGACCAAAAGAAGTACATTGGGCCAAGTGATTGAAGTCCAAGAAGAAGTATGCTGAAGAAAAGGAAGAAAAGAAGGCTCGGTAAACCGGCATCTTGTGGAACACGAAACTGATTCTGCCGTATTATCTAGGTTGGTTAAGGTTTTAGAGAGTCTTAAGTCGGCTATTGTATCTATATAAAGCTGCATATACTGAGAGCTTTCATATGATGCTTGATACAATCTTCAATTTTATATATTACATTACGATTATTATTATGCAATAAATTTTTCTTGAGCTTTGGAGAGTTATGTTTGGTTTCCTCCCTTCTCCCATCATCTCTAGCTTGAGTAGATCGAGGTAGATCTCCATTGTTGAAGGTATGAAGCTTTGAGCATTCCTTTTGTCTTCAATACGGTAGATCTGTTCGTATTTATGTGTTTTAGTTAATCTTCATGTTTAACAACCCTATAATTTACTTATTTTAATCGTACTGAGCAATGTAGATCTAGAAATTAAGAAAAGCCGCCACCGGTAACCCGGCGGTCTATACTGGTTTACCGGGGCATGTTTTAGAAAACCTAAACTAAGATTCACTACGGCTACGTTGATCGGACGGAATAATTAAAATGAGTAATGGGTTTAGCCAATCTAATATTCGTAATTCATAAATGAACATGAAGGACTATTAGTGAAGGATTAATTAGGACATTGTCTTGAATGGACCCTAGGAACGTGCTGGTCAATGTCGAGAGCTGTCTAGGTGGGTTAGCGGTATTAGTTAGTGCTCAATATCGGCAATTCTAGTTCTTTATGCGTATGGGCTATTACGGACCAATTAAAGATGGTAGTTTGCGTATAGATTGTCTACTACCATTGTCGGAGTAGATAGGGTTAGGAATTGCACCCGAGCTGATAAATATGATAATAATCATTAAAAGCTCACGATTAATCTAAATAAATTATGTGGGGACGATTAACTAATCCAAGTTAGTAGATCGGTGAGGAGAGGATAGGTATACCATGTTTGTTTTCTTTTACGTTATTGTTGGTCAATGACCGCCTCTATGTTGTTTCTTAATTTGGTTAGAATCATTTATACTTATAAGTTGCATTGTCTCTGTGGGATCGACCTTGACTCGCATTTACTATACTACGATGTACCTAGTATTCTTGCTAGTAATATCGACGTTAGTGACTTACACGCGATCATGAGCATGGTGCAGTTGATGTCCAAGATAATCAACAGGATGATGCAGATGATGTAGTTGATTTTGATCAGAACATTGGCGATGATATGATTGAGGAACCAGTACAAGATGAGGCTCTACCAGTTATTCCCAAGAGATCTTGTAGAGAGAGACACCCTTCTACTCGATATTCCGTGACTGAGTATGTTTTGTTGTCAGATAGTCGGGAGTCAGATTGTTTTGAGGAGGCCATGGATGATGACCATAAAGATAAATGGCTTGATGCTATGAAAGACGAGATGTATTCTTTTCATGACAATCACACATACGAGTTGGTGAAATTTCCTAAGAAGAAGAAAGCTTTGGAGAATAAGTGGGTATTCAGAATTAAGAACGAAGACAGTAATTCTACACATCGATATAAGGAAAGATTATTAGTCAAAGGTTTTCGTCAAAGAAAAGGCAAACTTTCTCTCATGTTATGAAAATGTCTTCTATCTGGACTGTTCTTGGTTTGGCAGCTAGCCTTGATTTGGAGGTTGAGCAGATGGATGTTAAAACATCTTTTCTTCATGGTGATTTGGAAGAAGACATCTACATGGAGCAGCTAGAGGGTTTTCAGGTGAAAGGAAAGTAGGATCTTGCGTGCAAGTTGAAGAAGAGTCTTTATGGGTTGAAGCAACAGTTGAGCAAGTCTTTTGCCATGAAAGACTTGGGTGATGCAAAGCATATTTTAGGGATGCAGATTACTCGGGACAAAGAGGCCGGGAATTTTTTTTTGTCACAAGAGAAGTACATAAAGACGGTGCTTCAAAGATTTAGCATGAGTGATGCTAAAATAGTGTCCAGTTCACTTGAATCACATTTCAAGTAGAGTATCAAAACAGTTTCCTTCTAGCGATGATGAAAATGAAAAGATGCATAAGGTCCCATATGTTTTAGCAGTGGGTAGTTTGATGTATGCCATGGTATGTACTAGACCAGACATAGCTTATGCAGTTGGTAAGGTCAGTTGATTTCTTTCTAATCCTGGTAGAGAGCATTGGAATGCTGTGAAATGGATTATGAGATATCTTAGGGGTACTACGGATTTATGCCTTACTTTTGGTGGTGAAAAACCCGTGTTTGTTGGTTTTACTGATTCGGAAATGGCTAGAGATTTTGATTCTTACAAGTCTACTTCAGGATATTTGGTTAAATTTGCAGGGGGAGCAGTGTCATGGCAGTCGATGTTGCAAAAATGTGTTGCACTTTCAACTACGGAAGCTGAGTACATCGTAGCAACTTAAGCATGTAAAGAGTTGTTGTGGATGAAGAAGTTTCTCCAAGATCTTAGTTTGAAGCAAGATCAATATGTGTTGATTTGTGATAGCCGGAGTGCTATTCATCTTGGTAAGAATGCAGCATTTCATTTTAGGACCAAGCACATTGATGTTATTAATAATGGATTCGGGATGTGTTGGAGTTGAAGTTGCTAGCACTTGAAAAAGTGCACACGGATGATAATGGTGCAGATATGTTGACAAAAGCGTTGACAAAGAAGAAGCTTGAGATATGTCATTCAAATGTGGGAATGACAAATTCCTCCCCAATGTCGTGAGGAAGAGATTTGTTAGGTGGATCACTCCTTTGTGGAGCCCACCGAATAATAGAAAAATAATAAGGAAAAAAATTAATACTATGTCAAGTATTATTTAAGGGAATAAGCTAGGTTATTTTTTCCCTAACCTAATCTTTTCTAATCTTCACAATAAATAAGGAGGCAAAAGAAAGAGAGAAAATTCGCAGCTTTTGTGGTGTTGCAGCAGCAACTTTCCTTCGACGATCGGGTATCGAAACGGACTCCGATCGGGACGAAATTTGGAGGGCTTGTTCGTCTCTCCTTGTTCTTCAATCTAAACGGTGGAATTGTGTTGCAACGGTTCAATTTTTGGGAAATCATCCGCGACCGACTGCTTCGTTTTTAGGTGATAATTTTCAACAACTCTTGTATTTTGCATTCTTAGTTGATGCTTTGGTGTTGAGTTGGTTGATGTGTTTGGAGCACTTTTGTATCATCTTTTGCAGATTATTGGAGATTTTTGTGGGCCTCGGCCTCGTGGTTTTTACTCTCTCACATCGAGAGGGGTTTTCCACGTTAAAATTATGGTGTTGTTTCTTGTGTTTTCGTTTCGCTTTATTTGTGATTTGATTTCATTGGGGCTACCTCGTTAATTCCGTTGCGTGTCATTGGGAAGATTTTTTGAGTATTTGAGATATATGTATGTTATTGCGGTTGTTTGTTTTCCTAACATCCTCCAGTCTCTCAATTCATCCTAAGTCACTCCGGAGTAGATGTAACTTACAAAATCATCTTGGCTCGTGTTTTGGGGCTTTTGCCAAAGCTATGACCCGGAAGTCATACGCAAGACACTCATTGGACTTCAATCGAGTCATATTTGTGAATCAACCCAAGCTAATCCAATAGTAGGCCTCTGATTTGAAAGGTTCAGCTATGGCTCCACCCATCACATTTTGGTCTCTTCGAGAATATATGTCGCTAGCTCATCCTAGTTTAAGTTCAGCATACCTCATCGCAGCAAAAAAACAACCGTCATGATACAAAATATGTACGGTCCTGTATCGCGGGACGCCGGTCTGATGACTCAGTCAACTTGGATACTCATGTGCAGAACATACATGTGTATACAATGAAAAAAACTGGTATTGTAACAAAGATGATTGGGCATTACATAAAACCGGTAATGTTTTGACATTTGTCACCAAGGAGGTTTAATCACACATTAAATATCTAAAAGCCGGAATATGTATGCAGAGTGCTCCTTGTGACTACAATAATTCATTAACTTATTATAGTTAAAATAACTACCAAGAGTTGGAGACTTTTGTCTTTATATAATCTGTCCCACAAACTCTGAATGGAATCTTGTTAGGATAGCACCAACCAAAATAAACAAATAATGGTGGGAACGTAAAATCATTTATTAAAAGTTTAGGAGTGTGGATTCCACACGACCACCATAAAAATGTGTTTATCTTCTGCACTCATGTCCAACTATAATGTGTTTTAACTTTTCCGGCTTTAAATTTAATTTAACATGCACTTTACGCTACCACTTCGTAGAAGATAATTGGTCTGTGAGTCATCGTAGTTCTCTAAAGACACATTCAAAGAGATAGCTTTTGGTGTGAAATGAGAGGTTTAGGATCTTGACAAAACAAACGACCCCAATATCACATATATCATAAATACCTATAAAATGTTTTCAATGATACACAACAGAATAAAACGGCAGCCCCAACAAAATCAAATTATAAATAAAACGAAACAAAACACAACAAAAATAACACAACAATTTTTAACGTGGAAAACACATTTCGATGTGAGGAGGTAAAACCACGAGACCAAGGCCTACAAAAATCACCACTAATCAGCAAAAAATTGATATAAAAGTGTTCAAACACATCAACCAACTCAACTACACCAAAGCTTCAACAAAGAGTTGGTGAAAAATATTACCAAAACACATCAAGTTGGTCGCCGGCAGATTCCAGAAAATTTCTCCGTTCAGATTGAAGGAGAGACAAACTAGCCCTCAAAATTTCATCACGATCGAAGTTCGTTTAGATGTCCGATCGTCGCCGGAAAGTTCTTGCTGCAAAAACAATAGAGCTGCAAATTTCTTCCTTCTTTTTGCCTCACTTTTTGTTGTGAAGATTAGGGAAAATAAACATAGCTCATATTTTTTCTTTTTCTTTTAATATTTTATTTATTTTGTGGGCTCCCCAAAATAGTGATCCACCAAACATAGTCTTGGCTAGGCACTCCACAAATGTGGAATGACGATGCGTCCAACCTAAAGCATAATGTTTAATTCTGGAACACAAATAGATCTTGAAGGGAAGTATTTTTGTAATATTCCGATTTTCGAGAAAGAAAATACGTGTCATTTTGCGAAAACGAAATATTATTATTTCTTTTCTTTTATGGGAGTTAAGTATTTAATAGAGTATGTATATATATTTTCGAATTATATATATATATATATGGAAATTTGATTATTTGTTAATTAAAGGACAATTAAGGAAAAAAGGATTTATGGGAAATTGGTATTTAAGGAAAAATTACACACAATAATCCCATAACCTAGACTAAATCAGAAAATCAGTTTTACGCTCTCATCTCTACGCAACATGGAGAGGAGAAAAGGGCTGAAGGAGTTCTTCAATTATCTTCAGAGGTGTTGAACCGTTTTAAGATCAGACTCGAGAATTGGAATCGTCGTGAGAAGGACATCGTTTGGATATCAGTTTCGTGGGAAGGGCTGCAGACTTTCAAGGCTGTTTGAATATGGTTTGTGGCTGCAATTAGGTAAGAAACTCTTCCTATGATCTCGATTATGATTCGTAAAGTTTAGATCATGTTTTTGAGATGTGTAAATGCTAGAAATATGTGTTTTTCGTCAATCAAGGATCATAGGTAATCTTGGACTGTTTAGATATGTTTTTCTACGTTTTACTGTGTTGAAAACGAGGTTAATTAGGTTAGAAACGTTTCAGAAATCGAGTTGTGAAGATTTTGGCGTTTTGGGAAAAACCCAGGCGGACGGGCGTCTGCATTAGGCAGACGGGCGTCTGAGACGCTAGTAGCTCAGACGGGCGTTTGCATAAGGCAGACCGGCGTCTGAGGTTAGATTTTTGATTCAGGATGTAGCTGTTTTTGGCAGACGGGTATTTGGGGTTTAGTGGACGGGCGTTTGATTACGGACGGGCGTCCATAGGGTTTCCAACGGGCGTCTGGCCTGTTTTACCTTGGTTTTACTGTTTTAGCGTTTCAGATTGGTTTTTGGCTTCATAATCGTGTTTTCACTATTTTAAATCCCTTATTCATGATATGTTAACATTGTTTAAACATAAACAAGCCTGAATTGAACTTCTGATTCGTTCAGTTAAAACACCGAATGTACTCTTAAAGGGAGTTGAAGTTCGGATCCGTTGAAATAGCATGAAAGGCTTGTGCTTTGATGAATTAGCATTCATCAATGTCTGTGTAATTGCTAGGCCTTGTCTATGTCTAGTGGTCTAGGAAGAGAGTAGTCAAGGTGAGGGAGATTAATTGAAAACACATTGGTGGTTAATTAATCATTCTAATAAAAAACGTACATGACTAGTAAAAGATTAAACAACATGTCTCTCTTGGATAAGCACCAGTCTATATCGCGATGTGTGTGCTACCTCTGAAGGTGAAAGAGCCCGTAGGTCAAAAGAACCACATTTTCGGGGGACTCTGCTGAGGTGAGCGTACTATCGGAGCCTACCTATTCTAGCCTCCGTGGATATTGGTGTGATCCACTGATATGTTGCAATCGATATCTCCTGGTGGATATACATCAGGCGTAGTGCCCTTGAGTGTGGTTGTAACACAGATAAGTTAAGTAGAAACGTTTAGTCAATTCATGTTGATGGACATGAGATGAACTCTAGATCGAGTCGGTCAAACACAAACAACTAAACCTTTAAATATCTTTTCTTTATAAATTGATTGTTATCATAGCTTCTCTTTCTTATTAAGTACGTTGTACTTACCTCAAATGCATGTTTTCTATGTGTTTGGGGATGAGAAGACGAACATGTAGATAATGTTTACGAGGAGGAGTTCGATGATGACGTTTGAAGACGCTTCATTGAAGATTTTACATTTAGTCATTTCGTTAATTTTTAATAGACTGTTTTTAGTACTTCTGGAATTGACTTTTGGTCTTTCGAGACTTGTAGTACTGTTACGTTTCTTTTGAGAATATCGTACATTTCTTTCGGATTTCGTATTTTCCTTGAATGTAATAAGTTACATTTCCATCTTTAGATTTCAATTCTATTCTTGGATATTTGGAAATTTTTATACCCGAGTCTTTTGGCTTCCGTTTGCTTATTTTTGATACGACGTAGTAAAGGCTTACGTATAAAGTGAATTTATTTTTATTTTATACGTGCCGAACGTTCCTTTTCCGGATAAGGACTCGGTGTCTTGGAACGTGGCGTTACAGTTGGTATCAGAGAGAAGCGTCTTTTAGGCTTCCTTTCTTTTAAGATAAGTTTCTCATTTAGCAACCTCCACGATGGCATGTGGGGAGTTCGGTTCAGTTTTCTTGGGTGAGCGATGTTCCAGCGGGTTTTGTACCACCACAGGTAAGCTACCCTCCACATCCGCAAACCGTTTATCCTCCACCAGTCAGTGTTTACCCTCCACCAGTTAGCGTTTACCCTCCACCAGTGAGCCACCCCTGACCATTAATGTTTCACCAACAACAGTAGACTTTCTACCCACCTTTTGTAGGTCATACCCCTCGACCTACGGTACCATTTTCACCGTGTTTCGACCATCAGCATGGTTTTGGTTACCCACCCTTTGGTCTCCAGCAACCTCAGCCAACTCCACAGCAACAACAGAATTACCACCAAGGATACTACCCTTTTCAGCCTAAACCTCAAGTGAATCCATCTTACCCTCAACAACAGCAGTACAGCAGCAAGTACCTTTTGGTTATCCTCCGGTTTACCCACCAGTTCCTCCGGTTAGACCAGTTTTCGAGCAAGCGCCGCCAGTTGATTGGTATACGAGACTGAGGAGAAATAGAGTTCAGGATTTCTTTGGGAATACGGAACCTTCGAAAGCTGAGGAATGGATAAGGAGCTTCGAAAAAGCATGCAGGAATGTACATGTGCCTGAGACTGAGATGGCACAACTGGCAGTTAGTTTTCTTTCGGGCGCAGCAGAGGCTTGGATAGATGCTATACAGAGTATCAATGGCAATGTTACAGACTGGGAAGCTTTCAAAGTTATGTTCTTCAACGAGTACTTCCCGACAACAGTGCAAGCGGATAAGGCAAGTCAGTTTTTGAAACTTAAGCAAGGAAACTACTTGACAGTATCTCAGTACACTGACAAGTTCAATGAGTTGGGACTGTTCTATCCCGAGCTGATGAAAGTGGAAGAAAGAAAGATTGCCCTTTACAAAGAAGGATTGGCCTATGAGATTCAGTCTGGCATGTTGGGATTTACAGCAAGGAACATGGCAGAGCTCTTGAATAAAGCCTTGGAGGTTGAGACCTTCAGGAAGAAGGCCACAGTTGTGATTGGAAACAAGAGAAACTTTGGGACTAGTCAGGGCAATTACCGAGGAGCCCCACAACAGAATACTAAGAAGACAACAGCTCCACCGGCAGCTAAGGCCCTAAGCAGTGCACCTCTTTGTTCCAAGTGCAATAGGAATCATTCAGGAGAGTGCAGAGCTAGTTCAGGCGGTTGCTACTTTTGCGGAGAACGGGGACACTTTTCTAGGAAATGTCCCAATAAGGGGAATAAAGGGAGTACGAGCCGAGGAAACGGTAGGAGCGGCCCAAGCCGACCAGTTCAAGTTTTTGCAGCTGATGCTAGAGATGCAGAACCAGAGGATGATGTTATCTCAGGTACCTTGTTGTAAATTTATGTTGTTAAGATATTTTTATAGCGTGATTACTCATGTTGTAACTGTATTTAAATGAATGAATATGCATCCTAGGTACGATAATATTAGATAACCTAGTGGCCAGAGCCTTGTTTGATACGGGAACGTCTAACACTTTTGTGTCGACCAAGGTAGCTAAGAAGTTGAGTTTACCTTCGGAACCTTTGAGAAACACCCTGGAGATAACTACGCCGCTAGGTAAGGTAACTAGGGTGACTAGGATGATACCTCAAGTGGAAGTTGGAGTTGGACCTCATAGATGCAAGAGTGATTTCACTGTTTTAGACTTCTCAGACTTTGACGTGACTCTTGGGATAGAATGGCTATCCGAGAATTTTGTCCACTTGGATTGTAGAGAGAATAAAGTGACCTTCAAAGTACCCGGGAAATCAGATAAGACGTATCAGGGGAATGTGTACAAGCCGATTAAGAAACGACATCCAATAATTTCAGCGGTCAAGGAAATTAGAGCTTGTCAGAAAGGTTGTAAAGGCTACTTGTTGTATGTAGTGGATGTGGAACAAGTGCAGCCTAAGCTAGAAGAAACTCCGGTAGTGAGAGAGTACCCTAAGGTATTTCGTGAAGAGTTACCGGGAAACATGCCGGATAGGGAAATCGAGTTTGAGATCAAGTTGATACCGGGAGCGTCACCAGTTGCTAAGACACCCTATAGAATGGCACCGGCTGAGTTGAAGGAATTAAAAGCTTAACATAAGGATATGCTTGAGAGGAATATAATTCAGCCTAGTACTTCTCCTTGGGGAGCCCCTATTTTGTTCGTGAAGAAGAAAGATGGTAGCATGAGGATGCGTATAGACTACAGGGCATTGAATAACCTTACCATCAAGAATAAGTATCCCTTGCCGAGGATTGATGATTTTTTTAATCAGTTGCAAGGCAAGAAAGTGTTCTCTAAGATTGATCTTAGGTCTGGTTATCATCAGTTGAAGATCAAGGTAGAGAAGACGGCTTTTAGTACGAGGTATGGACATTATGAGTTCCTAGTTATGCCTTTTGGACTCACTAATGCTCCATCTGTATTTATGGATTTGATGCAGCGAGTCTTCATGCCATACTTGGATAAGTTTGTGATAGTGTTCATAGACGACATCCTAGTATACTCTAAGGATGAGAAAGAACACGAGGAACACTTAAGGATAGTGTTGGATACCTTGAAGAAGAACCAGTTGTTTGCTATGTTTTCGAAGTGTGATTTTTGGTTGAAGCAAGTCAGTTTCTTGGGTCATGTCATTTCTGGAGATGGCATACAAGTCGATCCAGCGAAGATTGAGGCAGTTGAGAATTGGCCTAAACCTACCACAGTTTCAGAAGTAAGGAGCTTTCTTGGGTTGGCTGGCTACTATAGGAAGTTCGTGCGAGACTTTTCGAAGATATCTACTCCACTCACTAAGCTTACACAGAAGAATGTGAAGTTTGAATGGATAAGCGAGTGTGATGTAGCTTTTCATACCTTGAAGGATAGGTTGACTATGGCCCCAGTGTTGGCAGTTCCGGAGATTTTTGATAATTACGATGTCTACACGGATGCTTCGGGATAGGGTTTAGGTTGTGTATTGATGCAATGGGGGAAAGTGATTGCTTATGCATCTAGGCAGTTGAAGGTGAATGAGAAGAACTACCCGACACATGACTTAGAGTTGGCAGCAGTAGTGTTTGCCCTAAAGACTTGGAGGCACTACTTGTATGGAGTTAAGGCCAGGATTTTCACCGATCACAAGAGTTTGAAGTATTTCTTTACACAGGAGAATCTGAATATGAGACAACGGAGATGGTTAGAGTTCGTGAAGGACTATGATTTGGATATTCAGTACCACCCAGGCAAAGCCAATGTAGTGGCTGATGCTTTAAGCAGGAATCCAGTATTTGCAGTTCCAAGCATCGAAGATGTGGCAGAAAGGTTAGATGGGCTGGAAATCAGCAGGTTTGACCAGATTGAGGATCGACAATTTGTGGCTCCGTTGTTAGCAAGATCTGAGTTGATGGATGATATTTGGGAGAAGCAAGACGAAGACCCGGTTTTGGTTGATCTGAAGCGAGTTGCTAGAGAGAAGCCTACAGTGGGCTATGTCTTGGACAAGAATGGAAATCTTTGGTACCAAGATCGTTTATGTGTGCCTATTGTTGGTGACTTAAGACAGAGAGTTATGGAAGAGGCACATAGGATTGCTTTTGCAGTTCGTCTAGGTGCTACTAAGATGTATCAGGATTTGAAAGAAAGGTTTTGGTGGCCCTCAATGAAGTTGGAAATAGCCAAGTTCGTAGCAGAGTGTGACATTTGTCAGAAAGTGAAAGCAAAGCATAGAAGACCAGGAGGAATGCTTAAACCCTTGGATATCCCTGAATGGAAATGGGATAAGATTACGATGGATTTCATCACCGGTTTTCCGAGGACCAAGGGAGGACACGATGCGATTTGGGTAATCGTGGACAGGTTGACTAAATCTGCCCATTTCTTACCGTCTAAGGTTGATATGCCTTTGAAGAAGATGACGACACTATAATTGGATAATATAGTGAAGCTTCACAGAGTTCCTATCTCGATAGTTTCAGATCGTGATTCGAGGTTCGTTAGTCGGTTTTGGAAGAGTTTACAAGAAGCCTTCGGAACCTAGTTGGATTTGAGTACGGCCTTTCATCCTCAGACAGATGGACAATCTGAGAGGACCATCCAAACACTCGAGGACATGCTGAGAGCTTGTGTTTTGGAAGTAAGTGGATAATGGTTTGATTACCTACCGGTAGCAGAGTTTGCCTACAACAACAGTTATCACGCAAGTATAGGCATGCCGCCGTTTGAAGCATTGTATGGGAGAAGGTGTCAGCTGTTGTTTTGGGATGAAGTCGGGGAAAGACATTACAGGGCCGGAAATGGTTGAACAAGCTAAGGAAAGGGTTCAGTTGGTTAAGAAGAATCTGAAGGCAGCACAGGACAGGCAGAAAAGTTGGGCAGACGTTAGAAGAAGACCGCTTGAGTTTGAAGTCGGTGATAGAGTGTATCTACGAGCTTCACCGATGAAGGGAGTGAAACGCTTTGGGCAAAAGGGAAAGCTAAGTCCAAGGTATGTTGGACCATTTGAAATTCTGGAAAGGATTGGACCGTTAGCTTACACGCTTAAGTTACCGGAATCGATGTCAAGGGTCCATAGTGTGTTTCACGTTTCAATGTTGAAGAAGTGTCTGACGAGGAATGATGTTGAAACTACAATTGATCCGGAAATTCTACAAGACAATCTTGCTTATGATGAGAGACCGATCAAGATTTTGGTCCGGAAGGAAAAGATGATTAAGAGATGGATGATCCCATTGGTTTTGGTGAAGTGGAGCAATCATTCACCCGAGGAGGCAACTTGGGAAGTTGAAGATGATATGATCAATGAATTCCAAGAGTTCGTGGATTTACTAGGTATGTTCTAGTTTTGAGGACGAAACTCCTTTTAAGGGGGGAGGAATGTAATATTCCGATTTTCGGAAAGGGCAGACGTGTCATTTTGCGAAAACAAAATATTATTATTTCTTTTCTTTTATAGGAGTTAAGTATTTAATAGAGTATGTATATATATATTTTCGAATTATATATATATATATATAAGGGAAATCTGATTATTTGTTAATTAAAGGACAATTAAGGAAAAAAGGGATTTATGGGAAATTGGTATTTAAGGAAAAATTACACACAATAATCCCATAACCTAGACTAAATCAGAAAATCAGTTTTATGCTCTCATCTCTGCGCAACTTGGAGAGGAGAAAAACGCTGAAGGAGTTCTTCAATTATCTTAAGAGGTGTTGAACCGTTTTCAGATCAGACTCGAGAATTGGAATCGTCGTGAGAAGGACATAGTTTGGATATCAGTTTCGTGGGAAGGGCTGCAGACTTTCAAGGCTGTTTGAATCTGGTTTGTGGCTGCAATTAGGTAAGAAATTCTTCCTATGATATTGGTTATGATTCGTAAAGTTTAGATCATGTTTTTGAGATGTGTAGATGCTAGAAAGATGTGTTTTTCGTTGATCAAGGATCATAGGAAATCTTGGACTATTTAGATATGTTTTCTACGTTTTACTGTGTTGAAAATGAGGTTAATTAGGTTAGAAACGTTTCAGAAATTGAGTTGTGAAGATTTTGGCATTTTGGGAAAAACCCAGGCGGACAGGCGTCTGCATTAGGCAGACGGGCGTCTGAGACCCTAGTAGGTCAGACGGGCGTTTGCATAAGGCAGACGGGCGTCTGAGGTTAGATTTTTGATTCAGGATATAGCTGTTTATGGCAGATGGGCATTTGGGGTTTAGTGGATGGGCGTTTGATTACGGACGGGCGTCCATAGGGTTTCAAACGGGCGTCTGGCTTGTTTTACCTTGTTTTTACTGTTTTAGCATTTCAGTTGGTTTTTTACCTCATAATCGTGTTTTCACTATTTTAAAACCTTTATTCATGATATGTTAACATTGTTTAAACATAAAAAAGCCTGAATTGAACTTCTGATTCGTTCAGTTAAAACACCGAATGTACTCTTAAAGGGAGTTGAAGTTCGGATCCGTCGGAAGAGCATGATAGGCTTGTGCTTTGATGAATTAGCATTCATCAATGTCTGTGTAATTGCTAGGCCTTGTCTATGTCTAGTGGTCTAGGAAGAGAGTAGTCAAGGTGAGGGAGATTAATTGAAAACACATAGGTGGTTAATTAATCATTCTAATAAAATATGTACTTGACTAGTAAAAGATTAAACAACATGTCTCTCTTGGATAGGCACTAGTCTATATCGTGATGTGTGTGCTAGCTCTGAAGGTGGAAGAGCCCGTAGGTCAAAAGAACCACAAGTTTGGGGGACTCCGCTGAGGTGTGCGTACTATCGGAGCCTACCTATTCTAGCCTCCGTGGATATTGGTGTGATCCACTGATATGTTGCAATCGATATCTCCTGGTGGATATACATCAAGCGTAGTGCCCTTGAGTGCGGTTGTAACACAGATAAGTTAAGTAGAAACGTTTAGTCAATTCATGTTGATGGACATGAGATGAACCCTAGATTGAGTCGGTCAAACACAAACAACTAAACCTTTAAATATATTTTCTTTATAAATTGTAATTGTTATCATAGCTTCTATTTCTTATTAAGTATGTTGTACTTACCTCAAATGCATGTTTTCTATGTGTTTGGGGATGAGAAGACGAACATGTAGATAATGTTTACGAGGAGAAGTTCGATGATGACGTTTGAAGACGCTTCATTGAAGATTTTACATTTAGTCATTTCGTTAATCTTTAATAGACTATTTTTAGTACTTCTGGAATTGACTTTTGGTCTTTCGAGACTTGTAGTACTGTTACGTTTTTTTTGAGAATATCATACATTTCTTTCGGATTTCGTATTTTCCTTGAATGTAATAAGTTACATTTCCATCTTTAGATTTCAATTCTATTCTTGGATGTTTCGAAATTTTTATACCTGAGTCTTTGGCTTCCGTTTGATTATTTTTGATACGACGTAGTAAAGGCTTACGTATAAAGTAAATTTATTTTTATTTTATACGTGCCGAACGTTACTTTTCCGGATAAGGACTCGGTGTCCCGGAACGGGGCGTTACAATTTTTGATAAATTAAAACAGATTTACCATGTTTACCGTAGATTAATTGTAACAACCCAAACTCACCATAGATATTGCATAGGAAAAGGTGACCTGGCACATGCACCATTCCTTACAGTTGCACCCCGCCAGTCTTAAATTGTAGTGGCATCATGCAAGATTTTCGCAGAAGAACCGAAGAAGAATACAAGAACTAAATTATAGAGAAAACGGTAAGACATCACAACTTCAGAATAAGAATTTACACAAATGGTGAAGTCTACAGCTGGCATGGCGACAACTGAAGTTGTGGTACCACGTTGGCCGAGCGGAAACCGTGCTGAAAGAGACTACTCCTTCTTTTTATACACACTACATTCCCACTATTTGAACTACTATAAATACAACAAGATCTCAAAAACAAGACAACACAATTTCATATGATACACAATATCCAACGTAATCACCAACCTCAATCTTTCAACTATTCACACATACTAGATAGGAAAGATATAAGCACCAAGAACAACGCATGCCTCATCAATGGTGTAACGCACTGTTCCTGGATACCGATGCCTTATTCGGAGAAGAACATTCGGTCCGTATAACATTAAATGCATCTAAAATTATATGTAAACATGTATGTCATCGTATCAATTAAAGAAAAACGGAAGCTGAAATAACTCGGGTAAAAACTGTACAAAGATTTATAAATTTTCACAGCTATCCAACTAAAGGTTGGAAAAGAAAGATTACAAAAACGATAGTCCCAAATCTTACAAGTAAAATATTTTACAAACAAAGGGAAACATATCTTACAACAAGTTTTAACAAGAGTCAAACAAAAGTGCAACATGTCTTAAAAGAAAATTACAAACTGTCATATTTCAACATGATAATAAAACCAGGATAACTTTATATCATGGCATGGTATAACATCACTCATCATGTTGGTCCCTTTAAAAGGTTTTGATTAAGTTTAAGTGGGGGTGAATAAACTTAACCCTTAAAACATTTTTTGGAGTTAAGACAAACTCAACAGGGTTAAAAGTCTCCTGACTATTAAGTCCAGTGAATCCGTTGTAGTGGAATATATACATTAAGCCTTTATACTTGTTGTATAAAATATGACACTGAGTATTAGATACATAGTAGTGAAAGGTGTGTGGTTCCAGTAGCTAGTTCAGCAGGTTGATATGGACAACATGCAATAAAATAAGGTGCAGAAAGTAAATGCAGTAAAGGAAAGTGAAGCAAATTTTATAGTGGTTCAAGGTGGTGTAATCCTGTCAGTCCACTCTTCTCCTGTGATGTTAGGGGAATTTCACTAGAGTCTTTTGAGGTTGCAGTTACAAAAGTCCCTATGTTGTTTGTCCTTGACCAATAACTATGGCTTCACAAACTGAATACTAAGAACATGTAGGATTGTTGCTCCTAAGTACCCCACTGGTCCTTCAAGGGTAGGATTTCCTCTTCACTAACTCCCCTAAAAAAATAACACTTCTTGACACTTAGCAGTGCCTCTTTGTCTACGGGTTCTTCTTGAAAAGAAAGGGTTGAATCAAGAAAGTTATTCAGCTTCAGTAAACTTTTGATTAGGATGATCAGATCAACAGATTAAGATGTCCAAGTGTAGATGTTGGATGATACTTGAATGCAATGACACTTGAAGAATTTTTTAGATCAGTATGAATGCTCAGTTCAGCATGGTGTAATGCTCTTGATTGCTCGTAAGTTCGGTATTTCTTCGTGTTTGATTTGATTCCAGGGGTCCTCTATTTATAGGTGAAAATCCTATGCTTGAAATTTGAATTTCAAATCTTACCGTTATAGGATATTCTGATTATTCTCTGAAATTAACTCTATTGTACTTCTCTGTCTATGTCAGTGTCCTTCTGTTAGACAGACTGTCAACCAATGGTTTATTTCCATCTTGATTTGGCTCTGAAAACCATACGACGTTCCATCAATCTCCACCATTGATTAACTGATTAATCCAGTGCTTGAAATTCATCCTTATCCATTTGATCTTCCTGAAATGATTCTTGAAATAGATTAATCGAATATGTATATACTCTGCAAATGTCTAGTTCATAAGTCTGTCGATGTATATATTTTGTCAGCTGACTTTTAGTCTACTTTGTTCTTGATGAACACTCAGCTGATTGCTTCTCATCTAACTTTTAATTATGAAGTTAGAGTACACCATTTTAAGTATAACTAAGTCTCAATCATCACATTCCTGTATATGGAACTTAGACCTTCTATACATGGTATATGTGATCAATTCGGGCCATCACAGACTTACCTCAATTGTAATCCCATATCATTGGCTTTTAATCTTCACAATTAAGTTTGAACCCTTAGCCTTCATTACTGATTTTGAACCCTCAGCTTTCAGTCTTCAGTAAGTCGTAGTCACTCTACTGAACACCTAACCTAGACAAGTCTGCTGAACAAGTCAGCTGACCTCTTTACAGTGCTTGTTTGATCAAACCTAAACAAAGATCAAACTCTAGTAAACATATACATTCATTCTACACAACTTTTTGCATTTGCTGTATAACAGTTAGTCTGGCACTCATCATTAAAACTAAAAATATGTCTAACACATCATCCTCAATATCATCAAACACATGTTCATCTTGCGCATCTTCTCGGGAAGTGAGAACATACAAACATGTAAAGGGGCAAGAGGTAGAAGCTGTTGAACAATCACGTTTTATAATGAAAGGAAAGAAAAACATTATTATTAAAGATTGTCTTCAAGAACTTGACTCAAACTCTAGGGTTCACTTCTTGTACATAACATGTTGTGAAATTCCTACTTTTTTAAACTTACCTAATATTTGTTACATCAATTATTGAATGGCAGTACGGTGAAACCTACTAGCGATACATACACTAGTAGCCACGGGCTAGTCCCGATAGTGTGTGTGTTCGGCGGAGTCCCTTCACTCTTAACAATCGTCTTATGGGTCATCGATGTAATAAACTTTATCTGACTGCTGATGTGAGTCAACTTTACTGTACTTTGGTGTGCATTTTAGCCCCCGTTTATCACTTTATTGGCATGTTTTGTGTAGTTCTAGACCTAATTAAGATTAATATCGAGAGTTATACGCATGGGGAGTTAAACTGTCACATCGATAGTAAACTCCGCCTTTTTAATGATATTTAGCTCTTTTCCGAGCACTTTTGTCTTACAGAATTTCACGTGGTGTTTGTTCGTACATGTTATTGCAGGACTTAGGTGGCTCGAAGACCCGGAAGGCTATATTTTAAAGTGAAAGAGTTTATCAGGGCACAAGTGTGGCATTGGAGGGAGGAGAAGTGGATATTTGGAGTGAATCAGGACAAATGAGCGTTTACCCTGCTAGAAAACGCTTGTTAGCGGCAAGAATGCTAATTGATAAGTAGAGATTTAGGAAACCGAGCGTCCAAATTGGCCACGAATGCTCGTTTTTGAGATTCAGCTCAATTCAAATAAAGGTCACAGAAGACGAACGAGCGTCCACCTTGGAGCAAACGCTCTTTTGGCCCCGACAGCAGTTTTCACCGTACCTATCCATTAAATATTTACTTTCACCCTTCTTGGAAGCATTTTATGGTCAAGTCGTCTTCATTAAAGTTGTAGGGATTTGAACGATCTTTCCAACGCATCTTGAATCATTCAAATCGGAGCTCTACACAGAAAGTTATTGCTGATTTCTTGAAGACAAGTCAAATGGGCCGAGTTGGTCGCCCCAACTAGGTCAAAGTCGCGATTTTTGTCTATTTAAGAGCATCTACACCTAAGGAAACATATATTCTAATTTTTATTGGCCTGAACAGGGTTCGAAGCCGTCTTAGGTGCTCAACCCAGCCGCTTCGGCGGTTGTCATGACATGTTGACATCTAAATAGTCGGATTGGAGCTCTGGACTCGGCTCCGTATTTCAATTTCTTAGTTTAGATTTTTGTATATAGAGTAGAATATGATATTCGATCGATATCTTGGTGGAGTTCGTGCCTGGGATCATTGTATGAATGAAAGGTTGATATCTTTTGCTGATTTGGGATTCAAAAGTCTTGATCTACAATGTTTTGATCTTCATTATTGTGAGTTTCCTGATTTCGATTTGTTTTCACTTAACATTGTTTTGATTGCGTAGATCATTAGTTTGATGAAATTCACTCTTTATAAAAGTCTTGATTCAGATCCTTGTTTATGCCATGAAATAATAAAAGCTTCGATCTTTTGTCTTGTTCATATACTCTTTGTCCTCTGATTTTAACACAAATTTTATATTCGACTCAATCTCCTCGTGGGATCGACCTCGGACTCTGAACGCACTACCAACGATCGACCCGGTCCACTGCCGGTTAGAAAGTGACTTTTGCCTAAGGTTTCGAGTTTCTATAAATTTTATTTGATCTAGCCGGATTGTGAAATCTCTACTTATCAAATCTCTACTTATCCCCGGAAACGGCGCCAAAATTCTTGATAGAAAAACACTTGACCGCTAACTTTCACCGACAGAGTATCGGGTCAACGGGAGTATAGTTGTCACAAGGTCGAATCCACAGGGAGTAATGTCTAAGTACCAAAGCGGACGTGTAACTTAGTTCAGGTCAAAATAACGGTGGAAAGTATTCTACTAATGCAGAAAGAAAGATTATACTAACGAGTTTTACTTCTAGATACTAAAAGGTATAGCCGAACTATGATCACACGAGCTACTTCTACCCCTAAGGAAGGACTTGACAGGGAACGTGTCTTAACTGACCTACCTATCCTAAGTAGTTTAATGACATCCACGGGTGCCAACTCCTAATTCTAGTGTTTAGACTGAACAACTCGATCTAACCACCCGATGTGAAGCTAACCGACTCTCTCTTTAGAAAACCGATTATCCTAACATGATTATGCTTTAGAGCTGCTCGAACAATGATGACAAACCCCTGTATTGGAAACGGACCTAACAACTAGTCCGAATCTACGCAACGATCCTAAAACCCCTTATCCCACATCTCACCGCAAAATGCATCTATATGTTCGATGTGTGTGATAGTGAACTAGGTGATAAATCTAATTCAAATATATTATAATAAGTTTTTGGATGTGGATTAATCATTCAAACATTCAATTACGCACTACACAAATCCCAATCTCATCCCCCTTAGGGTTTTCGCTCGCTTTAACATAATTCGACTACACATGCAATTAGCTACTCATGATTTTGCTAATAATGGAATAAAGAGTGGAAATCATGTTAGAAATAATAAAAGAAAAAGTATTCATTACCATATAATTTGCAGAAAATCTGTTCTGAAAAAGTACGAAGAAATAATCCACCAAAAGTTGAATCTTTGGAACTTGAAACGTAAATCTAAGCTATGAAAAGTATGTAGAATCGAAGGATATGAACTATGAAATCAAGGGATCAATGTATGTTTAACCAACACTAAAACCGCACTAAAATTGCCCTAAAAGTGTCTAAAGTCGAAAGGATGTGTGAAGGGGCTGAATGAGTTGCGTATTTATAGTGCTAGGTTAAAATCTGATGCTGTCGGGGACGGACGAGCGTTTGAGTCATAGTGAACGCTCGTCTGGCCTGGAAATCTTGATGTTATTAGGGTTTCATCTTCAGTGAACCAGCGTTTGGCTCCTCCTAAACTCCAGTTCATGGATCATGCCTTTGGTAGAAGGACAACAAATTTTGCTGATGTTTGTTAATAATGAGCTTTGCCCTGGAGACGTTGCTTTGATTACATTGAATCAGATTCTCAAGCC
>CM044903.1:47385315-47491014 GCA_024500145.1 Gentiana dahurica var. dahurica | reverse complement strand
GCATAGTTATCAGACCCGGCCCGGCCCGGCGGTCGAACCGGTGGTTGGCCCGGCCCGGGACCAAAACCGGGCCGATTCAAGAGTCTGACCGTTCAAGGAGTTGACCCGCCCAGACCCGGAAAACCCGGTGGTTGGACCGGTGAACCGCGACCCGGCCCGGTATGAATCAACCCGGTCTGTTTTTTTTTTTATTTTATTTTTTTATATATATAAATTGCCACAGGATTTTTTATTATAAAAAAACATCATTGCTGTGACTTGAACCCAGTGTTAGGTGTAATGCCCGAAAGACAATTTTTGTAATTGTTTTATTTAATAAATGAAATGATGTTATTATTCATATTTATTATTCTCATATTCACCGATGTGACAATAGTATTTACACTACAAAAAACCCTAAGTATATCGTTTATGTAATCACTTAACTCAGTGTATGGTATATACACGGGAGGATTGAGTTAGTGAAGATGTACTTAAAATACAATTAGCCCGTAGTGAAGTTAATCGAGAGTATCGGGTCTCTCCTTTAACGTGCTATTAATGCGCCCAGAACACAATAGGTGTGATTGTCTTATCCGGACTTTCGGTTAAGAGAACCTAATGGGGCATTTATATATGATAGATATATCATATAGGGCTGGACCGATTTGATTAGAGTTCACGATATAATTCCGTAATCGAGAAGTCTTATCGAATCAATGGATGATCATATTTATGGATATATCTTAATCCCGAGGTGATCACAGTCAACTGCTTGAATCAGTATGAAGTTTGACTTGACGGTTAAGGATTACACCGAGTCTGTGGTCCGAATTACCCCATCTTGGCATTGTACTGGATTGAGTGAGTAGTCCGTGTTATCACAGATACGGAATCCATTCCTTCCATTTATGGAAGTAGATAGATAGTTCCTTTATTTGTTAATCCTAGAAACCGATCGATCGTACGAGTTCATATTACACTGATTGATCACCAGTGAGTTGTATGAATTAATTGATCACTAGGGGTTAATGGTAAATAAGGATAAGAGGTTCTAAAAAGGGTTAACGGTAACTTCCCGATTTAGAATGAACAGTCTATGGAGGATTAATCCATATGTAATGGTTATATCAATGGACGCTTATTATTATTCTCGTGAGGAGATAAATATAATCTCATAATCGGAGGAGTGCGGTCACGGGATTATGGTGGCATATTCCTGTGATTGATTTATCGAATATAATTATTCTGCTCGTAAGATAATTATTTATTTGATTTATCGGAGCCGCTGATTATTAGTCCATGGTCCCCGACGTGCCTCCTAATATAGCATAGCTATTCTCGGACGTCGAATCCTAATAATATTAATTTAGTCCTTGTTGGACTTTATTAAAACGATATGTGAATTAATTGTTTAGTGGACTATTAAATTAGTTGGGCTAAATAATTAAATATGTGGAAAAGACATTTTTCATAATCTTGGCCCAATTTATGTGTGTTGGTCGAAATTAATTGGTGACTAGGTCACAAGCAATTTTCGCCCCATGTATTATTTTTGGAACAAGAATTAGTTTCTTGTGGATTAATAAGACATGTGTATAAAATATTTATTGGATAAATATTTATGGTAAATAATAAAGATAAAAAATATTCTTGATTTGTTCTAGAATATTTTGAGATTATCTTTTATTTAATAGGATGATTATAATTGATTTTGTATTAATTATAAAATCCTTGGAGGACAAGGATTACTCTCCTATATAAAGAGAGTTCTCCCAAGCCTTACACACACTACTAAAATTCGAGTTCCACCTCTTAGAGAGGAGGAAGAAATTTTCGGCCAAGGGGAGTTAAGGGGAGAATCTTGGAGATTTTTCCGGGTAGCATATCGGAAGGGTTCGAGTCGAGAATTTCCTTCCACCGGGAGTTGCTTGGATCACACGTACGGAAGATCGTGGTGCTCTTCACACCAACCTTCATCCTATCCATTGCGGTTCTTCAATTTGGATTTTGAGATCCAAGAGGTATGTTCTACAACCCCCTTGTAGAAGTAGATCTAGTTATTTTATTACGTGTATTTTATAGATCTAGATCCATAAATCGTTTCCGCTGCGGATGATATTACTAACAGTGGTATCAGTCGCCATGGTGATCTATATTTATACGTATAAAATATTAGATCTAGGAGTGGAAAACATGTAGCTTTTATTGTCCAATTTTTTAAATTTGGTCAATGCATGTTTATATATATTTTTATGTTGTTGCGATTGTTGTGGTTGAAGAGATGGATTGGGGTTGGCATTGTTTACCCGTTAGATCTATTGTACACTCATATGAATGATGAAAATTCGTTCATATGAGTATAGGAAATTATGTAATTTGTTTGTAATTGCAATTTTAATTTCCAGCAAATAGATCTAGTTAGTAGCTGTTTAGTATTTTTGTTTTTCCCGTTGATCGAGCCGTTGAAACGAAGATCCCTCCGGTCAGAATGAAGATTAGAAGATGATGATCAAATCCACAAATTTTGGCGTCGATCAGAGTCCGTTTCGATATCCGTTGGATGCTGCGAAGAGGCTGCTGTAACAGAAAAACGCAGGATTCACAGATACACTATCTGTGACTTTCTCGATTTTCTGGGAGAGTTTGGAGCGATGAAACGCAAATCCGACCGTTCAGATTGATCAACTTGGAGTTTTGGACGTACCATAAAAATTTCAGGTCGATCGGGATTCATCTCGATTCCCGATCTGCCTCAGGAAGTCCTTGATGCAGTGCAGTCAAAGTCAGATTCAGCAGCTAGTTTGGCGGTTTACTGGAGAAAATTGGTAAGTCAAAGCACCGATCCAACCGTCCATATTGAAGTTCAAGGAGTGAAGATAAGATCTGGAAAGTTTCGTCCCGATCCGAGTTCGTTTAGTAGCCGATCGTCAAAGAGTTCGAACAGCTGCAGATTTAGTTAGAAAGTAGTAAACCCTTGTTAGGGTTTTGGTTTTTATTTTTCTAATAGATTAGATACGGGGGTGCCAACGATCCATCTCGGTGTTTAAATTTTCCGCAATTTATGTTTTATGTGTTCGATCATAAAATAGATATAAAAAACGGAATTGCCATGACATGCATCATATCATAAATCCACTCCATGCATACATGTAGAATTTTAATTTTGGTAATTAAAATAGGCATGTATACAAACTCGTGTAATTAGTTGAAATTTAATTAATACGTGGTAATTAATAAATTTAGTAACTAATTAATGATCCGAGGACGGGTTATGAAATCGTTAGGCCTTTCGGTGTGTGTTCTCGGTGAACCGCCTTAAAGCCCGAACGAGATCACGTTCTTCAATTCGTAGTGTCTACGAGATTGAATGATGGTAAAAGAACAATAAATCTTGGATAAAAACGGTTCGCCTTTAGGTTGGGTGGTCAACTGAGCTTCACTCAAACGACTTAACCCTCCTAGTGTGATGTATGCACGGGGGTCCGGCAAGACTAAGCTACACCGGAGAACGGAGGGGTGATTCCTTCCTATCTCAATGCGGCTCTCTTGACCCGATTTCGTCCGACTGTCACATATGTTCCAACGAATAGGACGGGTAGGCTTGCCTACGTTACCGACACCATTCGGAATCCTTGATTTGATGTGCTTTTATGTTAACATCAAAAAGACGTGGTTAGTTAACCCACCACCACTTCCAAAATATTGAGTGGGAGCGGGGGAGGCGACAGCCAACCCCACGGCCTCTACTATAGATGCAAGTAAGTGAGAGAAGGGTGACGCCTCGCGGCGCTTTGATTTCGTCCCCTACGGATGGTGTTCACCCCTATCAACATTCATGGCTTGGTCTCCGAAAGGATAGGATTTCCGGGTACTCGTCGGGTCACTGACCTATCCTACGACGGCACACTCGGGGCGTACCTAAGAGATCTGATATAGTAGGTCACACTCATCAAGGGTATTTTTGATAAATACCTAGGCTAAAAAAGGAAGGTAGTCAATGAATAAAGGGATGTTCGATTCTCGTGGGATGTCTGATTCTCACAAGTTATTCATTGATTTAACCGTTGATCTCTTTGACCTACCCTACGGCGGCACTGAGATGCAAGGTTAAAACCTTGGAATGGTAGAGTAGACTTAATTTTTAGTTTACAATTCCTAAAATTTAAATATAGTAGTGTTAAACTTGAATTAATTTATGTCATTTTATTTACAGCATTATCCCTTACTAAATTGCTTACAATTTATAATTGACTAGTATTGACTTCGTTAAAAAGTGGAAAGTAACTAGGACGTTGAACTAGTTAATCGATAATGCAATTATTTTTCGGAAGAGATATTTTCTCTTAAGCCTTTTAAAAACCAGAGTGACATATAGGTATGTCACTAGTGTCATTCGTGTCAAACGAGAGACAAACTTAGTTTGATCAAAGGTGATTTCGGACTTTGAAAATTCTTCTAGTGAATTTTCAGTGTGTAGTGACTACACACGTAACCGTTCTAATTGAAAAATCGGAAAATCATAAACTGTTGCTAGTTAGACGATATTTGGAATCGATGAACTAGTGGGAGTTTTATGATTTGTATTTTTCTGGAAACATTAGAACTGTGTAAGTGTTTACACGAGAGATTTTCAAATTGAAAAATTGGAAAATCATAAAATGAAGCATTGCTGGTTAGACGGTATTTGGAACCGATAAACTAGTGGGAGCTTTAATGTTATGATTTGTTGTTTTTCTAGTATATTAGAAAATCCGAGAAGTCCTGACAAGTAACACTCGAAATAGACATCCCACGGTTCAAGAGTAGTGTCTACTCACACGAACTGCTAGTTCAAGACTGTTTCCATTTACGGAAAGTCAAGAATGGGGGAATATGTCTAAAAGTGTTAGTCATCTAAAACTGAGTTGATTTTCCATTTACGGAAAGTCAAGAATGGGGGAATATTTCTAAAAGTGTTAGTCATCTAAAACTGAGTTGATTTTAAGGCTAAAACCGAAAATTAATAAACTGAAAGTCATAGGATAAGGATAGTGATTTCGGATCACCAACCTATGAATCCTTGGTGATTTTCTCTTAGGCTATGTTCTTTGGAAGAACAAGATAGTTGTGCATTAACGATTAATAGACAACGGGCAGTTAATTTTAGCTAGAATAGTGGGAGTGATATAAGGAAATGAATCTCGGATTCAATCCTTGGATATCGCGGAAAATTTATTTTCGGTTTAAGATTCGTTGGAACGAATGCATTTACCTTCTATTCGATAATTTGTTTGTCGTATAGGAAGTGAAAATACCATTTGTAGTACGAATCCAAGACTCGGACTTTTGTTTGATAAAGTCAAAACCACTTACAACTGCTGAAATATGTATATAACACATCTTAAGAACTATTAAAAGCAATTGGCTTCGATATTTAGATAAACGCTTCTTCATAGTCCATAATTAGTGCATAGTCCCTAAAAGACAAGACCTGAAGACTGGCTCAGGGTGATTCCTTTCTCCCAGTCTGGTTAGATTGTCTTAAAGGTTCAATGACTAATTTTCCTTTCAATCGAGAAAGGATAATGGTTATAAAGAAGTAACACCGCTTGTTCATGATGACCTTCGGGGTCTTATGAAAGATACAAGCTAGTGGGAGCTTATGAGTAGTGACTTCTAGTCTGACAACTACTCAAACACTCCGGTAAGTTTATCCAAAATATTCAAAGGTGTCTCTGATTTTGTCGGAGATGGAGTATTCTATACTCAGAAATGGGCCATCACATAGTCCTAGGGACTGATGCTCGGTCTGCCTCATAGTGAAATGCTTTCACTAAGGAAGAAACCATTGAATTGCCTTTACATAGTTGTAGATGTGCCACAATACACTGCTTAACTCAATAAAGATATTGGAAGTGAAATAACGGTTTACATTGAAGTGTAGAACCGAGCAGTCTACCTAGAATATGCTTTGGAATTAACGGATAATGAGTGGATTCGGTTCACCCAAATTCCGACAATATAAGCATTTAGCACATGATGCTTGATGGTTTGACTGGGAATTTCACGTACACGTTCGGTCAGTAACCAATCGTTATATATCTTGTAGCATTGAGAAAAAGGTTCGTTATCAGATTCTTGATATCGGGAAGGGACAGTTATGCTGTTGCATCCTTTCTGATAGAGTCTATGAACAACAAACCTTGAACCTTGGAGTACGGTTACTCAAGGTAGTTACTTACTGATTAGATCAAACCACATCCAACATTGGTTGTTGGTGATGACACTAAATACTACTGAACTAAATCAGAATTTTGATCCACCAAGAAAATAGTGGGAGTATGGTTTATCCATTACCCATTATGGGTTCTGAGGCCTTGATTGCCTACAGGATCGATTGATGACCTATGGCTCTTTTGTGAGCTGTATAGGATTCTGATAATAGAGGTTGGTTTATAAGCCATAACCCTGTGAATGGAGTTTGGTACTCCAGAGCTGTTCATACTTTTGTAGAACCACCTGAGTGTCTCAGGCCCAGTGGGAGTAATTGGATCTACATGGAAGAGAGTAGAATGAATACGAAAGTTTATCTTTCAGAGCAAAGCTTGAGTGGTCTAGGGGTAATTCTCTAAGAAGTAGAGAGTTAATCAGACGATGGACTCTCTTACCACTTAGTATTGCATGATTTCGTTCGAAAGCAGAAAATAGGGGTGATTCCCTGAGACTTTCATGCCGAACAAACGGAATCTGGATTCATTCGGAACAGAAGGGTCTTTGCTTAAGAACCTATGACAGGGTGACTGTCCAGGCTTATGTCCTTTGTGGATAAGAAACAAACCTCTTGGTCATTAGAAGTCACATGTTTCTAAAACATGTGGATTTGACCAGAATATTGATAAATCTTTTGTAGACTGGATATCAATTTTATTACAGTAGTGAATATATAAATATATATTAGTGTTTGTGAAGGATAACACTGCATCAGTTGGAATCAACATGGGTGTGTTATCTGAAGTCAGAATCTGACAATGCCACAATTCTCTGCAACGGAGATTTGGACAACATTCTTAAGAGTTTGACTCGGTCGAATTCATTAGAATCAGTCACTGGTTTCCCATCCATCTTATTGGTTAAGATGATGCATCTGTGTATGCAACATTCAACGAGGAAGTTCTACCCTATGCCTCAGGAATGACTCTCTTAATCTTCGGATCAAGAGAAATGGGATAGATTCTCTTTCTAGTAAGAGATGGTCAGGTTATTGAACGTCAATTTTGACCGAATCTTAGATTCGGCAGTTAACGAAGCAGGTTTAGTATGTCCTTTAGTATCTTGAGAGAACGAGGAATAATATGCGGGCATATTCAAATGTGAACTTGGATATGTGAGAATACACTGGTTCTGACTTTGTGTCAGATTAAGGATGATCGTTAAGTCGATCTCGGTCTCAGTGTTTACTCTTGTGTTGAAGCTATTGCCTGGAGGAATCCAGCAACGCCAACTCGACTTTAACTAGTTGGGTGATTAGCGGCTTTTGTAGTAGCTAGAGAGGCGATATAGCCTCAGGATTTCCTTTTCAGTTCTGGGAGTGATTCCAGATTTGGAAAGCCGATACCACATCATTGTGCAAACGATGAAGGGGTAGCTTATAAGGATTTCCGAAATCACTTGAGTTCAAGAGCATATTGGGAAAGTACCACATGATTAGATGGACCGGTGACGTTTCGATTCTACGGATCGCCTCGAGCCGACAACCTGACTGATCATTAAGACCCATGACATTCAGATATAGGTGCTCCCCGAGTCACTGACCTATCCTACGACGGCATACTCGGAGTGTACTTTGGAATCTGAAATGGTTATGATAAGTTTTGTGGGTACTAAAATACGGGATGAGTCTCCATTGCTTTAGAGCAAGTGGGAGATTTAGTTTGCTGTAGTTTTAAATAATAGGGTGTGCTCTAAAACAATTAATCACATGCTTTCGTGCAAGTGGGAGATTGTTAGGTGTAATGCCCGAAAGACAATTTTTGTAATTGTTTTATTTAATAAATGAAATGATGTTATTATTCATATTTATTATTCTCATATTCACCGATGTGATAATAGTATTTACACTACAGAAAACCCTAAGTATATCGTTTATGTAATCACTTAACTCAGTGTATGGTATATACACGGGAGGATTGAGTTAGTTAAGATGTACTTAAAATACAATTAGCCCGTAGTGAAGTTAATCGTGAGTATCGGGTCTCTCCTTTAACGTGCTACTAATGCGCCCAGAACGCAATAGGTGTGATTGTCTTATCCGGACTTTCGGTTAAGAGAACCTAATGGGGCATTTATATATGATAGATATATCATATAGGGCTGGACCGATTTGATTAGAGTTCACGATATAATTCCGTAATCGAGAAGTCTTATCGAATCAATGGATGATCATATTTATGGATATATCTTAATCATGAGGTGATCACAGTCAACTGCTTGAATCAGTATGAAGTTTGACTTGACGGTTAAGGATTACACTGAGTCTGTGGTCTGAATTACCCCATCTTGGCATTGTACTGGATTGAGTGAGTAGTCTGTGTTATCACAGATATGGAATCCATTCCTTCCATTTATGGAAGTAGATGGACAGTTCCCTTATTTGTTAATCCTAGAAACCGATCGATCGTACGAGTTCATATTACACTGATTGATCACCAGTGAGTTGTATGAATTAATTGATCACTAGGGGTTAATGGTAAATAAGGATAAGAGGTTCTAAAAGGGTTAACGGTAACTTCCCGATTTAGAATGAACAGTCTATGGAGGATTAATCCATATGTAATGGTTATATCAATGGACGCTTATTATTATTCTCGTGAGGAGATAAATATAATCTCATAATCGGAGGAGTGCAGTCACGGGATTATGGTGGCATATTCCTGTGATTGATTTATCGAATATAATTATTCTGTTCGTAAGATAATTATTTATTTGATTTATCGGAGCCGCTGATTATTAGTCCATGGTCCCCGACGTGCCTCTAATATAGCATAGCTATTCTCGGACGTCGAATCCTAATAATATTAATTTAGTCCTTGTTGGACTTTATTAAAACGATATGTGAATTAATTGTTTAGTGGACTATTAAATTAGTTGGGCTAAATAATTAAATATGTGGAAAAGACATTTTTCATAATCTTGGCCCAATTTATGTGTGTTGGTCGAAATTAATTGGTGACTAGGTCACAAGCAATTTTCGCCCCATGTATTATTTTTGGAACAAGAATTAGTTTCTTGTGGATTAATAAGACATGTGTATAAAATATTTATTGGATAAATATTTATGGTAAATAATAAAGATAAAAAATATTCTTGATTTGTTCTAGAATATTTTGAGATTATCTTTTATTTAATAGGATGATTATAATTGATTTTGTATTAATTATAAAATCCTTGGAGGACAAGGATTACTCTCCTATATAAAGAGAGTTCTCCCAAGCCTTACACACACTACTAAAATTCGAGTTCCACCTCTTAGAGAGGAGGAAGAAATTTTCGGCCAAGGGGAGTTAAGGGGAGAATCTTGGAGATTTTTCCGGGTAGCATATCGGAAGGGTTCGAGTCGAGAATTTCCTTCCACCGGGAGTTGCTTGGATCACACGTACGGAAGATCGTGGTGCTCTTCACACCAACCTTCATCCTATCCATTGCGGTTCTTCAACTTGGATTTTGAGATCCAAGAGGTATGTTCTACAACCCCCTTGTAGAAGTAGATCTAGTTATTTTATTACGTGTATTTTATAGATCTAGATCCATAAATCGTTTCCGCTGCGGATGATATTACTAACACCCAGGTCCCTCTGGTAGGAGTCGAATATCCTAACCATCATTTCTTATTTCGTACTCTATCTTTTGGCAGAAATGAGTTCTTACATTTATATATTCGTCAAGTTAAACACCACAAACTAAAGTCGAAATTCAATACAACTTCCAAAATTGGCAAGTAATAAATTAACATTGTTTATAAACAAACTTGTTGGGAACGAGGACTAGTTTTTATTTGAATTAATAATGTTACAATGCATGGACCAGCTCTTTTGTAAGAAATTTTGATGGTTTTTCATTTGTATCGTCATGTGTTTTAGTATCAAAAACGCTTTTCATTTGTATTTATTATGATTTGGATGTTGAAAACTTGGAATATTTTGGAATTCATTATTATTATCAATTTTTTTATTTTTTTATTGTATGAAAATATTATTTTTAACCTTATGTTGTGACCCACCGGTTGAACCAGTGACCCACCGGTTGAACCGGTGACCCGGTGACCCAGTAAGTTTTCCGGGCCGGGTCTGATAACTATGCCCGGATGTTCATCTACGGTTTGATGAGTTGTTGAAAATCAGTTAGGAGTTGATGTTGTTAAGTTGGTAGTCGTTTAAGTTAGTCTTTTCATCGTTTTTTAATTACGTTTTCTTTAACAGTTGTAATGGTATCCTTAATGTTTAATATATATGTCATTTACTTTAATCAAAATAATATATGTTGAGAAAAATAATAAAAATCAAAATCGTATAAAATTTTAATTTTTTTCTTTCAAACCTACTTTTTATTACTCAATGACCATCGGGACGATGTCATTTCGTAAGTGGGGAGTAGAGGTAAGTTAGTAAAATAAAAATTAAAATTTTCTCATATAAATTTATACTTAAATGCTTAATACTTAGTTTAATTTTTCTTGAATCAAAATAACTAGATAATATATAATTAATATGAATAAAAATAATATAAATTGGTAAGAATAGATTTTAATTAAGTAAAGTAAATTATATATATTTTAATTATATATATATATATCAATTTTAGATTTTTATAAGATTTTAAGTATATGTAACTATACATAAATATTATCAAGTAACTTTCATATGAAATTTAGCGAATATACTTATATCTATAATAAAATGTTAGAATAATTTTCTTTTCAAAACGAAATATGAATATGGAATCGGACTAGGAATGATGATATTTTTGGCACCACAAAAATATAAACTATAGCCAAATAGCCTACCTAAATAAATTTCTAATTTTTGTCCCTACCTCAGCCTTGATTAGAGTGATCAAGACCTCACTCAAAATAGCCATTTTTTATTATAACCGACCCTTAGCTTATTTTGGTCTACATTTCCTAAAAATCCACGAGTTTGTACGTACTTATGAAAGGAGATGATGACACAAAAACTAAGAATGGTGTATGCTGAGATTGAAAAAATTAGATAAGTATCAGTATATTCGATCTTACCTCATGACGCTTGCTAGATAGTCGATTTTGGTAATAAGTTCGGATATGTTAATATTCTATAAAAGAATTAAGAACGAAGCACCATATTTACACATAATTAATCAAATACCAGGTATCTTCCTTATCTTTGATCAACAACTAAAAATATCGGTTGTAGCTACCAATGATTTGAGTGCAGTAGGGTGTTATCTCGAAATGTCCTATATCACTATGAGGTTTAAAAGCTCCCGATAAAAAGTCGAATCATAAGATCTCAAGAATGATTACAAGTTTAAGGAAACCGGACTTGTAATTTTCGATCGAAAGAGTATTACTCCGATCAATCTTGACGAAGCAATGCTTGTAAGTTTGATTTTCTACACACACGCACGCTTTTAGTTCTTAAATATCATATATAAAAATAAAAATAAAAATTCAGAATGTTATTAATCGAGGTATTTTTGATCAAAATTATGAAGGTGTAAGTACGTACGACTTGCTTCTTTCTCTTTTGATTTTTCTTTTCTATCCTTTCGATTGACCAACATCCTGAGCCTAAAAAGTATAAGCCATTTTGTCAACTACTTGACTTAGTCCTTAATTCCAAATATTTCATATAAGTTGAGATAGGAAAATGATTCTAGAATTTTAATTATATTTAAGTAGATTATGCAGAATTTCATTTGAATAATAATTGATAAATAATTTATCTAAGTTATCTACACTTTTTATCTTGTTAATTTCTAAGAAAGATATAACTAATATATTTATAATATTGAAATGATATTTTACTAATTTGAAATTTAATCTACCAAGTATATCATTTTTATTGTAATTTTTATATATTACCGCTTATTTTGCTCGAGGACGATCAAAGAGCTAAGTGGGGAGTAGTTGATGTATAACATTTATATGATAAAAATTACGAGGTTTTATATACGTTATCGACTCTTTTTATATAAACTATAAGAAATTATAACGATAATCTTATAAAATATTAATAGTTATGAATAAATCTAAATACTATAAAAATCTAGTAAAATTAATAAAAAGTTATAAATTTTGTACCGGGATAATAACCGGAGTGTCGTGTCAGATTTACGTGGGTATTTTTGGTATTTTATTTGCAGATCTTATGTAAACCAAGACCCCGAGTGACGACACTTTTTGAAGTAAAATCGTATCTTCTGAAGGAAGTAAGGAAGTGCCACGAGATTTATAGTTCAAGTGGATCAATGGTTCGTGACACCATTATCGAATTATATTTTCAACGAACAAATGGCCCATCAAAAAGGCATTTTCTGAAGAAGAGTCCTTCATGGAAGTTATAGATCTTTTCAAGAGCTTTCCAACGCCTCTTGAATTATGTCATTTGGAGATCCAGAGCTCAAGTTATGATTTTATCAAGATTCAGATCAGGTTATGGAATAAAAAGATACCCGGATCAATCCGGATTTACCTCGGATCGATCCGAGGGAACATAATGATTATCCAGCATGTGGTCCTGTAGAGAATAATCCTGGGATAAGATTTTTTATTCCCGGATCGATCCGGCCCTTTCTGGGATCGATCCCGCTTGGAAAACTTTGCCTATAAATAGAGCAGCTTTGCAGGCATATAGGGGAGACCAATATATGTTTTCTTAACCTCTTTTCGTAGTAGTAGTATGTATGTATATAGGCCTTATACCATAAATAAAGTAGTATCGTTATAATGCTCGAGAAATTATCAGAAGATCAGTGTTGTTGAAGTCGTTGTAATATCCGGAAAAATACAGCTTCTGATTCAACAGTTGTAATCGGGTAAAACTTCTTAAGTATTTATGTTTGTTATGTTCGTTTTTATCTTTTTCGTTGTTATAATGTTTTTAGGCTAACTCTAATAACTAGCCAAAGTTATGTAATCGTTTTATTTCGATCTTTTCAGTAAAGGAATGCTGTCTAAGTAATATTGACTAAAATTGAGTTAATTGAATCTTTTTCTATTCTGTAACGTATTGATAATATTCGGATTGGCGTAATTAACCAAGATGAATCGCACCATATAACCTAACGATGAACTGATCAGAGAAGTTAGGATATGAGATAAAAGATAGAAAAACCGGAGGGTAAAATTGGCCGTGCGAAAGCGTGACTACGGAATCCTATTTCCTACCCAGGGGCAGATTTATCTTGGGAAAGATAGATCTTATTAAAATTGTGCTCGAGATCGTAATAATGTTAAAATCAACAGTTCAATTGAAACTAAAACCGGAAAGTTAAATCGATCCGCCTGACAACCGGAGCCTTTTGAATAACATCGGTCATCTGACAAATGGAATAACCTCTTTTATCCGGGGTAGATTTGTACTCGGTACCTGTTCAGACTAACTGAGATTAGCATGGGGCAGTTGTGGAGATTGAACTGATGACAATGACATATGACAATTTCATACGCTCGTGTGAGGAGGAATTGTTAACCTCAGGAGTGCACCGTTTCATTTACTCAATTGGACCTAAAATAAAAGGAAAGATCGAGCACATTCCGTCTACTGAAAAGATCGTATAAATCAATTATATAAACTTTGGCTAGTTCTATAAAATATATTGGTATCTATATATTTATATCTATATATATATTTTACAATCTATGTACATCTATATATATTTATATATCTATATATATTATATTAGAATAACTTTTAAATTACGCATTTATTTTATGTTAAGTAGAATAGTAGTGATCTGTGTTATAAAATTGCGATTTAGATCGAGTTAATAACAGCTCTTTGGTGTTTAACCACACTTAGAAGAATTACCAAGTTCCCTGAGGATTCGACACTCGACTCACCATACTAGCACTACAGTTTGACCCGATACACTGTCGGTTAAGGACTGGTATTAGCACTAGAAAAGGCCACGTCAAGCACGCAATCTAAGTGAGAAGTATTTAGATGAGATGAAGAGTTATCCTAGACCAGGAATCAATATTTGTCGGTGGATATACTTTAACCAATTGTTGTAGGATGATGGTAGCAATCATGTAAACCAGGACAAAACGGACTTGCGACTGAGAGTGAAAAAAAAGAGTGAGAAATATGCCTAAAAAGAAAAAAATCTATATAATAAGGCAGTGAGGGAAGCGAACTCGTAGCAAAAAGGGCACGACCCTCGCATAAAAATAAAACAAACGAGGACCTAAGAGTAATACTCGGTCCCCAAGTCCACCCAGTTCAAGTAATGTTTCATGTTGTTTACCTGAGTCTGAAGGCAAGAGGAGTGAGTGTGCACATTGATAAGTAAAGATTGTGGGGTCTCTATAACTTCATTCTTTTTTTGAATGCATTATCACGAAATATTTATCACACGACACATTGATGTATTGGTAAGTGATGATTAATGGGGAACTTATGGATTTGTGCATGATGCATGTTTTGCCTGTGATCCTTATTGATATAATGTTATTATGTCTACGTCACTGTTGTTTGAGAGTTATTGCACACACACGTCGGTTCTACTATGAGATAGTGAGAAGATAGAATATTGTTCGGTGTCATTTATGGATGCATTTGAAGAGTATGAACTTGACAGTACCTCTGTTTCTTCAATTTCCTTATCCATTAGACATAAACATGCTTTGTCATTGTCCGAGCTGGTGCCTTCACCGTCACCTGAGTCATTATCAGATGATTCTTCACATTCACTGTTGGTTTCAGCTTTTAGTGCTTTCTTGCTCTTCCTTTTGTCTAACGATATGTATTTTTTCTTTTCTTCATCTTTGTCTTTTTCTTCTGGATAATCAGCTTTGAAGTGTCCTTTCTTTTTGCAGTTGAAGCATCATATTCATCATCTTTTTCTTCATGTCTTTGCTTGAATTTGACTTCTTATTTGATGAAGAGCTTCATTTGCCATGTCTCTTGTTGAATCTGTCAAACCTTTTGATCAACAATGCCACTTGCTCTTTCAGTTCTTGAGTATCCTTACTGGTTGACTCCATTGTTTTGCTTTGCTGGGGTGCTACCAGTGCACTGGCCTTGTTTGGATCTACTGGTGAACCTTCCCCATTGTTCAATTTGAATTCCTGAGCTTTCAACTGTGACATTATGGTCAATGTGTCAGTGTTGGCAAGATCCAACGTGCCTTTAAGCACTGACGCAATGATCTTCCATCTTTCAGGTAGACCTCTCAAGATTTTCAAGCAGACTTATTTTTGAGGATATGTATGACAAAGTTGTTGTAGTTCACTGATGATGCTTGAGAACCAATTATCCATTTGATCCACAGATTTACTGGTCTTCATTTTCATGTTTTCAAACTTCTGTTTTGCAACAAATAGTTTATATTTTTTGATTGCCTCGGATCCTTAATTGACAAGGGCCAGTTTATCCAATAAAGCTTTTGTAGTTTTGCAATCTTTAATTCTTGTGAACATGTTACTGTCCAGAGTCTTCAAGATCATATCTTTTGCAACAAAATCGAGATTAGCTCTTCTCTATCATCTTGGGTCCAATCTTTCTTAGGCTTTTATATTTCCTTTCTGTTGGTCCCTTGAAAAGGCTAACACAAGTTTAGAGGGGGTGAATAAACTTGTCACCAAAAATAACAGAACATTGAATCTTAAACCAGATTTAGTTCAACTAAAACTTGTGTGGAGTTAAGCTAACATAGCTGAGTATAAGTCAAAACTGACTTATCCTTAACTGAGTTAAACGGCAGTGGATTAAATTAAGCCTTTGTAAAATATGAATTATTAGTTAATAGGCTGACTCAGTTTATGGTGTTTGTTGAGTATGTGACCTAGATTAATATAAATATAATACAGTAAGTAAATGCGTAAGGTAAATCGACAAGAATTATAGAGGTTCCAGGTGGCGTAATCCTGTCAGTCCTCTCTTCTCCAGTGATGCGGAGGTCAAATCCACTATGTTCTTGAGGTTTACAGTTACTAGACACAAATTAAATTCTAGACACTTGATTGTCCTTCACTAATCCTTAGCTTCACAATCTTCCAGCTTCAGTCTTCAACATGTAGAATTGTTGTTTGAACTAAGCTTGCTACACTACTCCTTAGAGGGTTGAATTGCCTCTTCACCAGCTCATCACAAACACAGTCTTCCTGACTGCAGCTCAACTGTCCTTCACACCTTCTTGGTGTTTCACAGTCTAAAACGTTTTATAAATACAAAGTTGAGACTTGAATCTATAACTAAGATTAAACTTGTGATTTGAGCTTTCCCTTCTAGATATGTAAGTTATGCACAGCACTATTTTCTTCAAATGATTGATCTTAATGTTTCTTTAAATGCTTATGAACACTTTATGAAATTTCTTGATCTTGCAATTAAGTGCTTAGAAGGAATTCTTTTGATTTTCTTTCCCTCTTGGTATGAACTTTGTTGATTCGATTAAATCTTAGAATTCCACATCTCTTCCTGTGGTAGAAGTGATCTATTTATAGGGATTTGTCTAATGGTTAGATCATTTAAATTTGAATCCTTATAGCCGTTAGTGGTCCTGATTTTCTTTAGTGTGTCAGTGTCCTTCCTGACATTTCTGTGTGTCCAATAAGATTGCTTATCTTATAACGGTCAGAATTATCTTCAGTTTCTTATCTTCGGTTGTTATTAACTTTAGTTAAAAACTAATTCAAACATGACGTAGTCAGGTTCAAATTTTTAAGAGCATTAACTGAGTTTTTACTCTTCTTCAAAATCTCAGTACTCCATTATTTATCTAATCACAATTGACTAAATCAGAGTACACCATTCACAATAGATCATCTAAGATATCATTGTCCTTATGATTCTTAGACCTTTATACAAGATCCATAAAGTTAGTTCAGGTCATCACAATTTTTCCTGTAGTCTAACATCACAGTCTCGACTTTAGTCTTCATAAACTGAGTTTGAACCCTCAGTTCTTCTGATAACTGAGTCTGTTCCCTCAGCCTTCAGTTTTTAGATAAGGCAACCGAGTTTGTGTCCCTCAGCGTGCTAACCTTCTTCGGTTTCTGTTGATGTGCTCTTATGTCAGTTTTCCAGTATCTCTTGATGATCTCAGTTTCCTTAAGTTAGATACCCAATTTCAAGTACAGATAGAAGGCTTTTGAAATTGATAGAGTTTCTGCACTTTTTGTATTCAATTTTCTTCTTTTTTTCTTGTCTATCAATGTCTTCTATTTATAGCATCATTTTCCCTTGAATTTGAAATTCCATCCTTTGGCTATTTAATGCTGAAAATAATCCTTGATTTATTTCTTGATCTTTCCTTGATTTATTCTCCATAATTTCAGTGATACGGATTTTCTTCAAATTTCTATCATAAAATCCATCCCTGATTAATTTTGCATTAATTGCTTGATTTCCATGCATTTAACGTTCAGAATCAAATGCAGATAGCATACTTCACTTGCCGGTTTCTTAACTCGGCTGCTGCTTGACCGGTACTGTGATTCTGCTTATAAGTTGTTCCTTGGTTGTTGAGGTTCTCTTCACCATTCTTCTTGATAGTTAGCCGGTAGAGCCTTCACTTAGCTGTTTTACTGTATTCCTTTTTACATTAATATTTCAATGTCTAAGTATGCTTGTTCTTCACTAATCCTTGAATTGGGTGAGACCAGTGTACACCATATTGAAAGAATAGATTTCATCACTTGTAAAAAGTCTTATCTTACCCAAGGTCATCAAAGACTCCTTGGTTGTAAGTCAGTCCATAGGTTTTTACTTTACTCTGCTGGTTCCTTGGTTGTCTTCAATGAGCTATTCCAATGGTTTTACTGAGCCGTCCTACAGGTCTATTACAGTGCTTGTCTGACTGAACTTATACAACATGTCTGACTTCTAAGTCAAGCCTATGCAAAAATTAGTATGGCCATCATCAAAACTTCTAATTTAGGCTTGCTATAACAGCTAGTATGACCATCATCAAAACAAATAAAATGTTCCTAACATTATCAAGCAAAATCGTCACATACTTCCACAACCACTTCTAAACAGCTTGCACTAAATCATACGAAATCACAAACCTTAACCTCATAAAACATAATCCGACTGTAGGAAGAGCCTGTTACTTGATTGCAAGCAAAAATGAAATCCAAAAGCCAAGAAATATGCAGCAAACTTGAAACTTTCAGCAGAAAAACCTATGTGATGAATCCCAAACATAGACTATGTTCGATCACATGCTCCTATAACAAAAAGCCTACAAATTTATGAGTTTTAATCCATCAATCTTATTCAAAAACAAAACTAGGGAGAAATTCATACCTTTAGAAAACTCCAAACTTTTTGTTTTGAAATGACGCCCTCTTCACGACGATTTCAAATCTCTACTCGAATCTAAAAACGGTCAAGAACTCTATGAGTAATTGGAAGAACCCTCTTCTCTAAACTTTTGCTCCCAAGCGCTTCTCTGAGAACGTAAAAGACAAATTTCTGAATTTATAATAGGTTATAAAAGTAATAGGTATTTATTTTCCTTAAATAACCATTCCCAGAATAATAAACTATTATATTCCTTAATTGTCCTATAATACTTTGATCCAACATAAATGAATATAAAATTTTGTTTTTGCTAAAATGACACGTCTGCCCCTTTTCCGAAAATCGGAATATTACATTCCTCCGCCCTTAAGAGGAGTTTCATCCTTGAAACTGAAATGTACCTGGTAAATCCAAAAAATCTAGAACTTTACTGATCATTTCATCTTCAACTTCCCACGTTGCCTCGTTCAGTGAATGATTGCTCCACTGCACCAAAGCCAAAGGGATCATCTGTCTCTTGATCATCTTTTCCTTCCAGTGTATAATCTTGATTGGTTTTTCCTCAGAGGCAAGATTATCATGAAGAAATTCTGGATCCACGGTTTCTTCATCATCCGTGTTTGGCAAGCACTTCTTCAACATCGAAACATGAACCCTTGACATTGATTCCGATAACTTTAACTTGTATGCCAAGGATACAACCCACTCAAGGATCTCAAAAGGTCCAACTTACCTTGAACTTAACTTTTCTTATTGTCCAAACCGTTTAACTCCATTCATCGGTGCACCTCGTAAATACACTATTTCGCCAACGTCAAACTGTAACGGTCTTCCTCTAACATCAGCCCAACTTTTCTGTCTATGTTCAGCTGCCTTCAAAGTCTGTTCAACCATTTCCGGCCCGGTGACTTCATCCCAAAGCAGCGGCGTCCGACATCTTCTACCATACAAAGCTTCAAATGGTGGCAAACCAAAACTTGAATGATAGCTGTTGTTGACCACCTACTTCCAACACACATGCTCTTAGCATATCTTCTATTGTTTGGATTGTCCTTTCTGATTGTACATCTGTTTGAGGATGAAAGTCCATACTCATATCTAACTTTGTACATAAAGCCTTTTGCAAACTCTTCCAGAACCGACTGATAAACTGACTATCACGATCCGAAACTATCATGATACTTCGTGCAACTTCACTGTATTATCCAAGTATAGTATTGTCATCTTCTTGAAAGACACATCTGTTGGTTCTTGAGAAATGTTAGAATATAGTCAGAGGGGGGAGGGGGGTGAATGACTATATTGGAGTTTCAAAAACTTTTCTGATCTTTAAAAGATTTTGGGTAGCAGATAGGTCCCTTCTTAAAAGTTGTTAAAAGTAGATTATACACACACAAAGTATAATTAAGATGCATTATATAAATGATGTAAAGTAAAGTGTTGTAAGTAAATGAACACAAAGGTTTATAGTGGTTCAAGGTGGAGTAATCCCTTAATCCACTCTTTTCCCGTGATGATTGGAGGAATTCACTATTGACTTTCACCAATACAATAGTGTGGTTGTCCCTTACTACACAAGCATCACATTCTCCAAGACTATCACTCCCCGACTACAAAAGCTTCAGTGAATCAGTCTTCAACACTGATCCTTGGGAACAAATCCTTCAGCATCTACCACAAAGTGTGAAATTCCTTCTCAGACGATCTGATTCAATTGCTGCAAACTGGTGTCAGTAAAATTCACAAAAGGTAGATCAATCTCGGTGCTTGATGTAGATTTGTAGCTCTGAATTCTGAGTTGATTTGCAAGATATGTCTTTTATGTTCGGATAGAAGGCTTGTGAAGTTGACAGAGTTTATGTACTTTTTCCTGTGTCTTATCGTGTATATTCGTGTCTATGTTTTTTGTGTTCTCTGTCGATGCCTTCTATATATAGCATTGATTATCCTTGAATTTGAAATTCCGTCCGGCTATGTAATGCTGAGAAAAATCCTTTTAATTCTTCCTTGATTTTATTCTCCTTAATTTCAGTGATCCGGATTTTCTTCAAACGTTCTTCATAAAATCGATCCTTGATTGATACTACATTAATTGCTTGATCGCCTAATTTTCCACGTTTAGAACAAATCATGGGCAGCATACTTGACTTTGCTGTTTCCTAACTTAGTTGTTGCTTGGCTGGCTTAGTGAATCTTTTTCCTTTGCTATTGAGATCTCCTTCACTGTTTTTCTTTAATTAGCCGGTAGAGCTTCAACTTCGCCGTTTTGCTGTTTCTTTTCCTTCTTTGATTTTCCAAGTATGCTTGCACTTCACTGATCCTTTATGTTGAAATAGTGTCCTAAACCCAATCGGGTTGGACCGGATCCGACCGGGTTGGATTATTTCTACTATTTCCTTATGTTTATACATAAATTAAATGGCTTTTCTGTTGTCATGTATTTGTTCTTTTAAGGAACCAATTATGAATTATTACATGATAACGTCCTAAGTATTAAACTGTGATAGAGAAACCATGATAGGTGATTATGGTTGATGAGATCTCTAATCACTTTAATAAGTTTGATATGTGGAAGATTCATTAAATTGACACTTCAGATACGATATCCCTTAACCACCCCATCAATTTAACGTATGTTTCCCAATTTAATGAATCTTCCACCTATTTGATGGGGTGGTTAAGGGATTATATGCGGTTAAACTCTTCCCAACATTCAACTTGATGTGTTCCCCATTGACTCGTCAGTGCGATTTGATCTAATTTCTCTTCGGCTTCTTCAGGTGATAGCAACGTAAATCATCCGTTGCTTGATGCATCAACTATCATTTGTTCACTTGGCCGTAATCCGTGATAAAAACTATACATTCATACGGCCAAAGTGATATCATGGTGAGGGCATCTCCTCTGTGCTTCCTTAAATCTTTCCCATGCTTCTTCAAAGGTTTCGGTGGGTTTTGTCTTGAAGTTCATGATTTCATGTCTCATTTAGAGTGACTTCCCAGGCGGGCAGTACTTATTCATAAATTTCTACAGCAGATCGGTCCAAGTTTGGATTGATCCTGGTGCTAGAGACTATAATCATATCTTCGCTTTGTCTTTCAGAGTGAATGGAAACAACTTCAACTTGATATTATCTTCAGGCACTCCTGCTGCCTTGACCGTGCTGACTATCTCCAGAAAGTTGGTGATGTGTACACTAGGATCTGCATTCATTACTCCATGAAAAGTAGTGTAGCTAATCACCATTTGTATCACATTTGGTTTCTGGTGAAATACCTCAGCTGCATCCTCAGGCTGAACAATTTCTGGCACGAATTGCTCAATCGTAGGCATCGTATAACTCTGTAGAGTTCTCCTATCTCCTTGTACCATGACTCCTGCTCTATTCTGTCCGTTATGTTCCATGTTGGTTTTATATCTTCTTCTTCTCTCTCACTGTGATCTCCTTCGTGCGTAATCACGTTGTCCGCTAGCCTAACAGATCTCTCTCGAGTTTCCTTTCTCTTTTGTCTAGCAAACTATTCAATCTTAGGTATGAATCTCTCGTGTTTGGCTGCTGAACTTCGTGTAGCGTACTATAAGACACAAAAAGAAATTTAAAAAGGTTAGTGACTTGCCCGGCGGTTATTACACACGCCTGGCAAACTTCAAAATATAGACTCTGACTACTGACTCGACTCTGAACTGACAGAAATGATTTTGTTGAAACTGGGACCCTCGATTTATCGGGGTGGACCCTCGGTACACCAGAAGCAATTTTTCCATATTTTTAACAAAATCGATATTGTGTGACTCCAATATAAACAGACAATAAAACAGACTCAAATATATATAGAAAACTCAATCTTAAATAAAAAGTATTCGTGACACGAGTCCCCGGCAACGGCGCCAAAAATCTTGATCACGTGCAAAGCACTTACTAGCAATAGGACTAGGTCTATCATAGTAGAGTACTGGAAAATCATGGTCGATCCCATAGAGACTCATAAGAAGGTCTAATCATCAAGATTGAGCTTGTCACGATAACGGTCTACAACCAACTATAATATAGACAGTAGTAAATTGGGTAACAATCAACTAGCAAGATTATGCAAGTTCAACGAGCAAACTAGAGTTTCTAATGTATTAGTTCAATTATGCAACAGTCCTCCTGATAGGTTCATATTTGACTACATATATGGTGCAATTTAAGGGAGTTTTCTACGAAAAGATCTCGCTTGGGTTGTTGTTTTTTGTGTATTTCAGGTTTAATATGATGGAGACATGATTTTGGATGTTTTGAGGCATTTTGGAGTCATTTGGAGCTATTTAGACAAAGTGGAAGTGAAGCATTCGAGTTGAAAAAGAAAACAGTGCTGCAATGCTAAAAGCTGGAACGGTAGGATCCTACCATTAGGCAGCGAGCTGGGTAGAAACGAATCGAGTTGGCTGTGAATTTATGGCTCATTGCAACATTATCAAACACGTTTTTTTACATATTCTGACTTTATGGATGGACCATACTTTATTATTTTATTAGTTTTTATTATTATTAGAATTATTCATATTATTTAATTATTATAAAATCCCCATTAAAAAGAAAAAAAGAAGGGAACGATACATTGAGAATTTTTGGGACATAATTTTCGTCAGCTTCTGCGACTTGGAGCAGCCCCACTCTCGGCTTTCATCTTTTCTTTTGTTCTAGATTTTTCTTCATCAACTATTCAATTTCTCTCTTATTTTCTCCAATTCAATAAGGTATCTAAATTATTTTTCTTGTGCTTTTTATTATGATCATGAGTAGCTAATTTCCTTTTTTCCAGTTAGAGCAATGTGAATCCCTAAATCTAGCAATTGTGAGATCAAATTGATATTTCTCCTCGTTTAATTGTTCGTATTATTTTATTCTCTGCTTTAATCGGTTCAAAATTAGAAAATCAATCTAATTTCCACTGCAAAGTTTTTAGGTTAATTGTCTAGTTCATGGCCATAATTTACACCAAGACGGTTGTTTAGGTGAAAATTAAAAGTGGTAAACGATAAATTTCTGCCGGATCGCCTCCAATAGGAATCACTGTTGTGAGAATTAAGTGTTCTGTGGTTAAAATTAGACCGGTTGGCTTAATACCTAGAAATTGGGTTTTTCTGCTAGTTAATCCTATCGGTTCACCAACTTCTAGCGGTCGTTAGGAGTGTGATTCCGATTAGGGTATAATTAGTGGCGGTTGTCCTAGTTATCGGTTGTAGGAAAAACTGGCTAATTCGCGGTTACAGTTAGCTATAACCAATTTATCAAGCATTAAATGAGTCATTTCTGCATCAATGATCAATTGTGTTGATTTCGGGAGGAAACATTGGCTTTAGCAGGATTCGTCTCAACTTGATTTTTCCTCACTTATTTGCTCTATTCTGCTTTTAATTTTCCCGCCAGTATTTCATTCTGCATACGTTGTGATTTTATACTTAATTTAAAAGTCATCCTACACAACTTGTTTTTATCACTTTTCTGAAAAGAAATTATCAACTGTTCCTCATGGGATTGACTCCTTCTCGCCCTATACTAGTTGTAAGGTGAAGGGAAATATTTTTGGTGGGTTAACCACACACCAAATTTTGGCGCCGTTGCCGGGGAACGGTGAATTTATTTCTTTTTAGAACTTACTGCACTGACTGTTTCAGTTTATGCCAAGGTCCTCAAGAACAGGTGAACTGATATTTGATCTAGAGGTAGAAAAGACAGTCAAAAAGCTCATTAAGCAGACAAAAGAAGCTAAAAGGCAACTTCAGGCTTCAACATCTTCCCTAGATATAGCTCGAGCTGATTATTTAGCAAGTTCATCGGAAGAAGAGGTATTTTCTGAAACAGAATCAGAAGAAATGGTGGAAAACAAAAGGCAAAATCAGAATCAAAATAAAAATAATGTTCAGAATGATGTTCAGGCACCTGTTGCACCAGGGCCTGAAAGAACACTTCGAGAGATGGCCGCCCCTGATGTAGACCAGAATCCGTTATGCATTGCCTTCCCAGAGAACAATCAACCTTTTGATCTGAAATCTTCAGTGATCCATTCCTTGCCTAAGTTTCATGGAAAGATAGGCGAGGACCCTTATAAACATCTGAGAGATCATCAGCTGTCTTGCACCACTCAAAGAAGGCAAGGTATGACAGAAGATGAAATGAAGCTACGAACCTTCGCATTGACACTAGAAGGCAGAGCTAGAGATTGGTTCTAATCATTACCTTCAGGTTCAATCACCACATGGAATGCCATGAGATCAAAATTTTTGGAAAGATTTTTTCCGGCATCCCGAGCTGCCAACATAAGGAAAGACATTTATGGGATTAGACAGGTACCGGGCGAGACATTTTTTGATTACTGGGAAAGATTTAAGGAATTATGTGCCAGTTTCCCTCAGCATCAAATTCCCGAACAATTACAGAACACAGGGTGCCCAACCACAGATTTTGCAAAAGGCCCTAGCCCCAGCCCCTACCAATTTCTCAATGGAGGATATGATGAAAAATATGACGAGTACCCTCCAACAAACTATTCAGCAAGAAAATCAGAACCTTCGTCAAGATTTTCATCAAGAGATTCAACAGGTTCAGAGTGAGTCGAGAGCTGGAGTAAGGAATCTTGAGATTCAAATGTCTCAATTGGCAGCTGATGTAAACCAATTGAAGGACAATCAAGGGAAGCTTCCTTCCCAAGTGGTGAATCCAAGAGAGAATGTTAATGCAGTGGTTTTACGAAGTGGTAAAGAATTTTCTGAGCTTACCTGAGAGAAAGTTGTTGAAAAGGTGCAAGTGGAGGATAATTCCAAGGAAGAAAATTCTTATGAACCGACTGAGTCTAGACCTAAGGAAAAAGAATCAAAGATTGTTATCCCTCCACCTTTTCCAGGTAGGTTAGCAAAGGCAAACAAAGAAGAGGAAGAAAAGGCCATGTTGGATATTTTCAAGAATGTGGAAATCAATCTTCCTTTGTTGGAGGCCATCAAACAAGTGCCTACATATGCAAAATTTCTGAAAGAACTGTGCACCAAGAAGATGAAGTTGAGGCCCAATGCAAGAGTAATGGCGGATGAGAACGTGTATGCGGTCATACAACGTAAAGTGCCACCGAAATGCAAAGACCCAGGTATGTACACAATTCCATGAATCATAGGAGACAAGAGGGTTGATAAGGCCATGCTTGACCTAGGCGCATCTATTAACATCATGCCTCTCTCGGTTTACAATGATTTGAATTTGGGACCATTAATCCAGTTGGCAGATAGGTCTAATTCTTATCCAGAGGGCGTGGTGGAATGTAACGCCCCGTTCCCGGATACCGAGTCCTTACCCGGAAATAGAACGTTCGGCACGTATAATATAAAATAAATTCTATATTATACATAAACCTCTACTACGTCGTATCGAGTTTCGCATTTACGGAAGCTAAAAGACTCGGGTATAGTTTTTTTTTGTACATGATAAGAATGAAAACACAATCATACTAAAGATAGAAAAGATATCTTACAACCACGATATATAAACTTTACAACAGTACGGTGTCTTAAAGGATAAACAACTAGTATCTTGCAATAATTCAAAGAAATACAACAAGTCTTGAATGGAATTGCAACATAATTTTTGAAGGAAATAACATAGTCTAGAAATATCAAAAGAACAAGATAAAAGCATCAAAGGTCGTCTTCAAAATCCTCGTCGAACTCCAGTTCAACCTGTTCATCTTCTCAATCCCCAAACACAACAAACATGCATTTGAGGTAAGTACAAACGTACTTAGCAAGAAACAGAAGCTATTGCATTAACTAGATTTCACAAAGAAAGGTTTACATTGTTATCAAGTTATCTTTATTTGACCGACTCAATTCTAGGGTTCACTTCATGCTCATCAAAATGTTGTGACTAAACGTTTCTAGCTTAACTCAGGTTTGTTACACCGGCACTCAAGGGCACTACGCATGGTGCTACCCACCACGAGGTATCATTTGCAACATATTGGCGGATCACACCAATATCCACGGGGGAAAGCCCGATAGTGTGCACGTTCGGCGAAGTCCCCCTACCATTTAGCCGTTTATAGGCCAGTTGAGTTATTCACTTTATCTGACCGCCCACACATCGCGATATAGACAAGTGCCTTACCAAGAGTGTTACGATGTTTAGTCTTTTACTATACACTTACGTAATTTATTAATCATTAACTAGTCATCTTTAGTGTTTTCAAGGTAAAAGCTCACTTAGCAATTCTACTCCCTCACTTAGACTCTAGACACAACACCTTAAACACGTACACAGACATTGATGAATACTAATTCATCAAAGCACAAGCCATTCATACCCTTCCGACGGTCCCGAACTTCAACTCTATGGAAGAGTACATTCGGTGCCGGAACTAAACGCATCAGAAGCTTAATCGAGGCTTGTTCATGTTTAATTAATGTTATTAAATCATGCAACAACATCAAAGACTCATACCATAGCTTAATCAACCTATTTATCAAAAACAGGGGCAATGTGCGCACATTCTAGGGGAATGTGTGCACATTGGGCAAAAATTTACATTCAGCCCTGCCAGTGTGTGCACATTCCTGGAATGTGCGCACACTCCAGAAGCTGTACATTCAGCCTTAAAAATGTGCGCACACAGCTAGTCAATGTGCGCACACAAAAGGCACAAAACTCTCTAAACACGTTTTCTTCACCCTTTTCGATTTCTAACCCAAACCAAACATGTTTAACATCAATCTCAACATCATAACAACAGAAAATCTCTACTTTAACATCACATAGCACCAAGCACTTGCATAACCACATTTAGACATGATTTCAACATCAAATTACTCCCAAAAGAAGGTCCTAACTTCTTCAAACCATAATTAACACAATGGAGAAGATTTTCTTACCTTTCAAAGCACAACTCCAAGAAACACTGCAGAAAATTGCAGGCACTCCCCAAGGACTCCAACAAAACCCTATCCAATCCATAACCAATCCAAGAACCGATTAGGATTAAGGTTTCTAACACTCAAAGCTACGAATTTAACAACTCTCTACAACCAGACGTGATCAAACGTGATGAAACCAAGATTAGGGTTAAATTCTTACCTTGACAAAACTTGGATATCTTGGTATCAAAACGATCCTTGAAATCTCACGATGCTCCTGCCGCAGACGAAACTGAAAATGGAGTAGAAACGAATCGTGAATTTGAAGAAGCCTCTTCTCCTTCTTCCTTGCTCTCAAAACACAGGATTTAACGTAAAAGCTTTCTGAACTCCTTGTTAACCCCTTTTGATTAGTGGGGAGGTTATTTCCCCAATTATAACCTCCCACTAATTAAAAAAAAGAATTAACTACCCTTAAATTCCACTTATTACAATTCAGTCCCAAGGAAAAATATATGTACATATTCGAAAATATATATATATAAATAAACTTATATTAAATTATAAACTTTAATTCCATAAAAAGATAAACATAATATTTCGTTCTCGCAAAATGACACGTCTACCCTTTTCCGAGAATCGGAATATTACATTCCTCCCCCCCTAAGAGGAGTTTCGTCCTCGAAACTTGAACATACCAGGTAAGTTCAAAAAGTCTGGAAACTCTGTGATCATATCATCTTCCACTTCCCAAGTTGCTTCGTTTACTGTGTGGTTGCTCCACTGTACTAATACCAAAGGAATCATCCGCCTCTTGATCATCTTTTCCTTCCTATCCAAAATCTTAACCGGTTTTTCATCATATGCGAGGTTATCTTGAAGGATCTCCGGATCAACTGTGGCTTCAACATCCAACTTCGTTAAACATTTCTTCAACATCGAGACATGGAACACATTGTGAACTCTTGACATAGATTCCGGTAGCTTAAGCTTATAAGCTAACGGTCCAACTCTCTCGAGGATCTCAAAAGGTCCGACATACCTTGGACATATCTTTCCTTTTTGTCCAAATCGCTTAACTCCCTTCATTGGTGAAGCTCTCAAGTAAACTCTATCACCAACATCGAACTCTAAAGGTCTTCTACGGACATCAGCCCAACTTTTCTGACGGTCTTGTGCTGCCTTCAAGTTCTTCTTAACCAACAAAACTCTTTCCTTAGCTTGTTCAACAAATTCTGGCCCGGTAAGCTGCTTCTCTCCAACTTCATCCCAAAACAACGGCGTTCGACACCTTCTACCATAAAGAGCTTCAAACGGCGGCATTCCCAAACTTGCATGATAACTGTTATTGTAAGCGAACTCAGCCACAGGTAGGTAATCATCCCATGATCCACCTACTTCCAAAACACATGCTCTTAACATATCTTCTAGTGTTTGGATTGTTCTTTCCGATTGTCCATCTGTTTGAGGATGGAACGCTGTACTCAAATCCAACGTTGTGCCCAAAACCTTCTACAAACTCTTCCAAAACCGACTAATAAACCGGCTGTCACGATCTGATACAATTGAGACAGGGACTCCATGTAGTTTCACAATATTGTCCAAATAAAGTGTGGTCATCTTCTTCATTGACATATCCACTTTGGTTGGTAAGAAATGAGCTGACTTTGTTAGTCTATCCACAATGACCCATATCATATCATGCCCACTCTTAGTCCTTGGCAAACCGGTGATAAAATCCATTGTAATCTTATCCCATTTACACTCGGGGATGTCCAAAGGTTTAAGCATACCTCCTGGTTTCCTATGCTCAGCTTTGACTTTTTGACACGTATCACATTCAGCCACAAACTTAGCCATTTCCAATTTCATTGAAGGCCACCAAAAACGTTCCTTCAAATCCCTATACATCTTTGTAGCTCCTGGGTGGACTGCAAAAGCTATCCTATGTGCTTCATCCATGACTCTCTGTCTTAAGTCTCCAACATTAAGCACACATAATCAATCTTGGCACCAAAGGTTCCCATTCTTATCTAGGACATAGCCAATTGTAGGCTTTTCTTTAGCAACTCGCTTCAAATCTACCAAGGCTGGGTCTTCATCTTGTTTACCCCGAATATCATCCATCAACTCTGACCTAGCCAACAACGGTGCCACAAACTGTTGATTCCCAAACTGAGCAAAACTCTGGATTTTCAGCCCATCTAACTGCTCTGCCACATCTTCAACCCCTGAAACTGCAAACACTGGCTTCCTACTCAACGCATCTGCGACCACATTTGCTTTACCCGGATGGTACTGAATATCCAAGTCATAATCCTTAACGAACTCTAACCATCTTCGCTGCCTTATATTCAAATTCTCTTGAGTGAAGAAATAATTTAAACTCTTGTGGTCCGTGAAGATTCTTGCCTTGACTCCGTACAAGTAGTGCCTCCAAGTCTTTAAGGCAAACACTGCCGCTGCCAACTCTAAGTCATGTGTTGGGTAGTTCTTCTCGTGTATCTTTAGCTGTCTAGATGCATAGGCTATTACTTTGCCCCCTTGCATCAACACACAACCTAAACCTTGTCCCGAAGCATCGGTGTACACATCATAATTATCAAAGATCTCCGGAACTGTCAAGACTGGTGCTGTAGTCAATCTATCCTTCAGAGTCTGAAAAGCTGTCTCACACTCACTAGTCCATTCAAACTTCACATTCTTTTGTTTAAGTTTTGTGAGTGGTGTGGCTATTTTGGAAAAGTCTTGCACGAACTTCCTGTAGTATCCGGCTAACCCCAGAAAACTTCTTACTTCTGAAACTGTAGCAGGTCTTGGCCACTTCTCAACCGCTTCTATCTTTGCAGGGTCTACTTGTATACCATCTCCAGATATCACATGTCCCAGAAAACTGACTTGCTTCAACCAAAACTCACATTTCGAAAACTTAGCAAACAACTGTTTCTCTTTCAAGGTCTTCAACACTATTCTTAAGTGTTCTTTATGTTCTTTCTCATCCTTTGAGTAGATAAGGATATCATCTATGAATACTATCACAAACTTATCCAAATATGGCATGAAAACACGTTGCATCAAATCCATGAATGATGAAGGAGCATTAGTGAGTCCAAAAGGCATAACCAAGAACTCATAATGTCCATACCTTGTACTAAAAGCTGTCTTAGGTATGTCTGCCACTTTAATCTTCAACTGATGGTAACCGGACCTAAGATTAATCTTAGAAAACACTCTCTTTCCCTGTAACTGATTAAACAAGTCATCTATCCTTGGTAGTGGATACTTGTTCTTGATGGTGAGGTTGTTCAAGGCTCTATAATCTATACACATTCTCATGCTACCATCTTTCTTCTTAACAAACAACACAGGGGCTCCCCACGGTGAAGTACTTGGCTGAATTATATTCCTTTCTAACATATCTTTTAGCTGAGCTTTCAATTCCTTTAATTCAGCCGGTGCCATCCTATATGGTGCTTTTGCTACTGGTGCTGCCCCCGGTACTAACTTGATTTCAAACTCAATTTCCCTATCTGGCATATTGCCTGGTAACTCATCCGGAAATACCTCGGGGTATTCTCTTGCTATAGGGGTTTCATCCAACTTAGGCTTAACTTGCTCTACATCCATTGCATACAACAAGTAGCCTTCACAACCTTTCTGACATGCTCTTATAGCCTTAACCGCTGAGATTATCGGATGACGCTTCTTGCTTGGCTTGTACATGTTACCTTGAAAGGTCTTAGAAGATTTTCCCGGCACCTTAAAGGTTACTCTCTTTTCTCTACAGTCCAAGTGAACAAAGTTCTTGGACAGCCAATCTATTCCCAAGATAACATCAAAGTCCGTAAAGTCCAACACTGTAAGGTCACTCTTGCAACGGTAAGATCCTACACGAATGTCTACTTGAGGTATCAACTTTGTCACTTTAGTAACTCTTCCTAACGGTGTAGTTATTTCCAAAGTGTTCCTTAAAGCTTCCATGGGTATGTTTAGTTTCTTAGCAACCTTAGAAGACACAAAAGAGCTAGACGCTCCGGTATCAAACAAAGCCTTAACTGCTAAATTGTCTAATATTATCATACCTGAGATAACATTGTCATCTGGCTCCCCAATCTCTGACTCCATAGCAAAAACTCGAACCGGTCGGCTTGAATTTCCTCTTCCGCTTGCTTGACCCTGACTTTCTTTACCTCCCTTGGTTTGACAATTCCTTGCAAAATGTCCAGGATCTCCACAGTAGTAACAACTGCCTGTGTTAGCCTTACATTCACCCGAATGATGTCTCTTGCATTTCTGACAAGGGGGTGCACTTGCTGACGGTGCTGCTGAGAAAGATGCTGACGTCTTCTTCACATTCTGCTGGGGTGCTGCCCGACTAGTTCCTTGACTCGTCCCAAATGTTCTCTTAGCACCAACTATCACCGAAGGCCTGTTCTTAAAAGTTTCAACTTCGATGGCCTTGTTCAATAATTCTGCCATATTCCTTGTGTAGCTCCCATCATACCGGCTTGTATCTCACGAGATAATCCATTCTTATAGAGGGCCATTTTCTTTTCTTCAACTCTCATGATTTCAGGATAGAACCTTCCCAACTCGTTGAAACGATTGGTGTATTGAGACACGGTCGTGTATTGACCTTGACTATGTTTTAGAAACAAACTTGCTTGATTTGCCTGAACCGCGGGTGGATAGTACTCATTGTAGAAAAGTTCCTTGAATTCTTTCCAATCTGTAATCTTACCTCGGCTGCTCTCTATTGCATCAAACCAACTCGCCGTACTCAACAAAAAACCCGCAGCTAACTGAGCCATCTCTGTTTCAGGCACCTTCACATTTCGACATGCCTTTTCAAAGCTCCTCAACCACATCTCAGCCTTGAGTGGTTCTACATTTCCATGAAAGTCTTGCATACGGTTGCTTTTCAGCCTAGTGTGCCAATCCACGGGTGGTGCCTGCTCAAACGCTTGTGGTCTAACCGGAGGGTAAACAGGTGGGTAAACCGGTGGATAAGCCGGAGGGTAAACGGGTGGGTAACCATAGGGTACATGTGGTGCTTGAGGTGGATAAGGTGGTGGATATGGCTGTTGAGGTTGTTGTGGCTGAATCACAGGCGGTGCTTGTTGATAGGGGTGATAGCTTGGTTGGTGTGGTGGAGCTTGGTATGGCTGATGTAGTCCATAAGGTGGGTATCCAAAGCCGTGGTGGTGATCAAATCGTGGTGATGGAGGGATAGCAGGTTGAGGTTGGGAACTTGCAGGTGGAGGGTAGAAGGTTTGTTGGTAAGGAGGGTAAGCTGTGGTTGGAGGATAGCTTACTCGTGGTTGTGGTGGATAAACTTCTGTCACTGGTGGTGGTACAAAATCCGCTGGAATATCACTTACCATCGTAAACTGAACCGAATTTCCCACATTCCATTGTGAAGGTTGCTCCTGGTGAGATCGCGGTGTGGGGGTCGCAGTATGAGGGGGTGGTGAGTAGCTCGGGTGAGGCGAAGGATTCTGCCTCACAAAGCCCCTTCCTACAACCGGTGTAGTATTGCCTGCCTCTGGTCTAGTTCCTGAACTTCCAGCCCCATGAACACCTCTCCTCGTTATCACCATTCTGAAAGATCAAGAAGATCAGAATGCTACTAAGTGATCTAAAGAAACTTATCTCAAGAGAGGAATTCTAAAGGACACTTTTCTCTGATACCAACTGTAACGCCCCGTTCCCGGAAACCGAGTCCATACCCGAAAATAGAACGTTCGGCACGTATAATATAAAATAAATTCTATATTATACGTAAACCTCTACTACGTCGTATCGAGTTTCGCATTTACGGAAGCTAAAAGACTCGGGTATAGTTTTTTTTTTGTACATGATAAGAATGAAAACACAATCATACTAAAGATAGAAAAGATATCTTACAACCACGATATATAAACTTTACAACAGTACGGTGTCTTAAAGGATAAACAACTAGTATCTTGCAATAATTCAAAGAAATACAACAAGTCTTGAATGGAATTGCAACATAATTTTTGAAGGAAATAACATAGTCTAGAAATATCAAAAGAACAAGATAAAAGCATCAAAGGTCGTCTTCAAAATCCTTGTCGAACTCCAGTTCAACCTGTTCATCTTCTCAATCCCCAAACACAACAAACATGCATTTGAGGTAAGTACAAACGTACTTAGCAAGAAACAGAAGCTATTGCATTAACTAGATTTCACAAAGAAAGGTTTACATTGTTATTAAGTTATCTTTATTTGACCGACTCAATTCTAGGGTTCACTTCATGCTCATCAACATGTTGTGACTAAACGTTTCTAGCTTAACTCATGTTCGTTACACCGGCACTCAAGGGCACTACGCATGGTGCTACCCACCACGAGGTATCATTTGCAACATATTGGCGGATCACACTAATATCCACGGGGGAAAGCCCGATAGTGTGCACGTTCGGTGAAGTCCCCCTACCATTTAGCCGTTTATACGCCAGTAGAGTTATTCACTTTATCTGACCGCCCACACATCACGATATAGACAAGTGCCTTACCAAGAGTGTTACGATGTTTAGTCTTTTACTATACACTTATGTAATTTATTAATCATTAACTAGTCATCTTTAGTGTTTTCAAGGTAAAAGCTCACTTAGCAATTATACTCCCTCACTTAGACTCTAGACACAACACCTTAAACACGTACACAGACATTGATGAATACTAATTCATCAAAGCACAAGCCATTCATACCCTTCCGACGGTCCCGAACTTCAACTCTATGGAAGAGTACATTCGGTGCCGGAACTAAATGCATCAGAAGCTTAATTGAGGCTTGTTCATGTTTAATTAATGTTATTAAATCATGCAACAACATCAAAGACTCATACCATAGCTTAAACAACCTATTTATCAAAAACAGGGGCAATGTGCGCACATTCTAGGGGAATGTGTGCACATTGGACAAAAATTTACATTCAGCCCGGCCTGCCAGTGTGTGCACATTCATGGAATGTGCGCACACTCCAGAAGCTGTACATTTAGCCTTAAAAATGTGCGCACACAGCTAGTCAATGTGCGCACACAAAAGGCACAAAACTCTCTAAACACGTTTTCTTCACCCTTTTCGATTTCTAACCCAAACCAAACATGTTTAACATCAATCTCAACATCATAACAACAGAAAATCTCTACTTTAACATCACATAGCACGAAGCACTTGCATAACCACATTTAGACATGATTTCAACATCAAATTACTCCCAAAAGAAGGTCCTAACTTCTTCAAACCATAATTAACACAATGGAGAAGATTTTCTTACCTTTCAAAGCACAACTCCAAGAAACACTGCAGAAAATTGCAGGCACTCCCCAAGGACTCCAACAAAACCCTATCCAATCCATAACCAATCCAAGAACCGATTAGGATTAAGGTTTCTAACACTCAAAGCTACGAATTTAACAACTCTCTACAACCAGACGTGATCAAACGTGATGAAACCAAGATTAGGGTCAAATTCTTACCTTGACAAAACTTGGATATCTTGGTATCAAAACGATCCTTGAAATCTCACGATGCTCCTGCCGCAGACGAAACTGAAAACGGAGTAGAAACGAATCGTGAATTTGAAGAAGCCTCTTCTCCTTCTTCCTTGCTCTCAAAACACAGGATTTAACGTAAAAGCTTTCTGAACTCCTTGTTAACCCCTTTTGATTAGTGGGGAGGTTATTTCCCCAATTATAACCTCCCACTAATTAAAAAAAAGAATTAACTACCCTTAAATTCCACTTATTACAATTCAGTCCCAAGGAAAAATATATGTACATATTCGAAAATATATATATATAAATAAACTTATATTAAATTATGAACTTTAATTCCATAAAAAGATAAACATAATATTTCGTTCTCGCAAAATGACACGTCTGCCCTTTCCCGAGAATAGGAATATTACATGGAAGATGTTCTAGTGAAAGTTCATGACCTAATCTTCCCCGTAGACTTTTCTATTATTGACATGGATGATGCATATCACCACATCCGTCACTTATATTGTTAGGTCGGCCATTTATGAAGACAGCTAAAACTAAAATCAATGTAGATAGAGGTACTTTGACATTTGAATTTGATGGAAAAATTGTCACTTTTAATATCTATGAGGCTATGAAGTAATGTCTTCAATTGCTCCTTATGATTCAAGCTAAAACATTTTCTTCCAAATGGATGGAAATAGGATATATTAGGTTTCATTCCATTCCAGATCTCATAAGGTGTCTTCAGCAGCTTCTTGTTCACTGAGATCCTATTTTGTGTATAACATGTTGTATTAACTGCTTTAGCCCAATATCTTTCAGGCAGCAATGCGTCACAAATCATAGTCCTTCCTGCTTCTTGTTCACTAAGGTGTACCAGTAGCAGCAAGTTGATGTAGTACACCATTTTGCTCACAATATTCTCTTATGACTTTATTGAGAAATCCAGTACCCTTGTCTGATCTGATCTTCACTACTGTCAAACTTTTCTCATTTTGCAATCTCTTCAAAAGTTCAGGCATCTTTTGAAGTGTTTCACTTTTCTTGTTCATGAATATCACCCAAGTGTATCTTGAATAATTATCCACAACTACTAAAGTGTACTTCTTTCCAGTTACACTTGTTGGTGTTACTGGTCCAAACAGATCCATATGCATCAGCTCCAAAACTCTTTTAGTTGATTGCTTAGTTTTTGACTTGAAGCTTGATTTTGTTTGTTTACCTTGCTGACAAGCATCACAAATTGCATCCTTTTTGAATGTGATCTTAGGTAAACCAATTACCAGTTTCTTCTTCACCAATTGATTGATGTCATCAAAATTTAGATGATTCAATTTCTTATGCCATAACCAATTGTGTTCTGATTTGGTATGCACAATCAGGCAATTTTTTGGAACAGTAGTAGACCAATCCACAACATACATGTTTTGTTGTCTTCTTCCAGCCAACACAACTTGATCACCTCTTTCACTAATGACAATACATGTGTTTTTGTCAGAAGTGACCTTGTAACCCATGTCAGAAAAATGTCCAGTGCTCAGTACGTTGTAGTCCAGTCATTCCACATATGCAACATTCCTGATTGTTAATCCATTTCACACAAGTGTACCATATCCTATTGTGTATCCTGGTGTGCTCTTTGCAGGGTTATAAAGAGCCGTTGGAGAGGTGCCTGATGCAGTCATGCAAGATGGATTACGAAAGCAAATTGATAAAAGCTCATGTTATGCACCTTGAGGCAGGTGAAACGGTTGATGCAAAGTGGAGCGAGAAGCTAGATCTCGGGTCTCCCGAGGATATGCCGAAGCCATCTATTTTACAGCCACCAACATACATGAAGTGGAAGCCGCTGCCTTCCCATTTAAAGTATGTATACCTTGAGGATAATGATTTACTTCCTGTAATTATTTCTACCACGCTAACCGCCCTACAGGAAGTGAAATTGGTTCTAGTACTGAAAAAGAGGAAGAAGGCAATTGGGTGGAAAATGGTGGACATCAAAGGCATTAATGCTGAAATCTGCAAGCAGAAGATCATCTTGGAAGATGGGGTAAGGCCGAGGAGGCAACCACAGAGGCGGCTGAACCCTCACATGAAGGAAGTGGTCCGAAAAGAGGTCATGAAGATGCTTACCCTAGGAATGATGTATCCGATCTCGGATAGTGAGTGGGTGAGTCCTACTCAGGTGGTGCCTAAGAAAGGGGGAATCACGGTGCTTACAACCGAGTCAGGTGAGTCTTTCTTTGTTCGCCTTGTTACCGGTCATCGTGTTTGTATTGATTACCGCATGCTTAACGAAAAGACTAGGAAAGATCATTTCCCCATTCCTATTTTTGATCAAGAGATAGACAAACTTGCGGGTCACGAATACTATTGTTTTCTTGATGGTTTTAGTGGATATTATCAAATCCACATTGATGTTAATGATCAGGAGAAAACTACTTTTACGTGTCCCTATGGTACCTTTGCATTCCGAAGAATGCCGTTCGGGTTGTGTAATGCACCCGCGACATTCCAAAGATGTATGGTTGCCATATTTGCGGATATGATTGATCACTGCATGGTTGTGTTTTTGGATGACTTTACTATGTATGGTGATAGTTTTGATGCATGTTTAGCCAATATAGATAGGGTTCTCGCTCGGTGTGAGGAGATTGATCTAGTTCTTAATTGGGAGAAGTGTCACTTTATGGTGCCTGAGGGAATAGTCTTAGGTCATAAGGTGTCGTGTAAGGGGATAGAGGTCGATAGGGCCAAGGTAGATGCTATATCTAGGTTGCCTATGCCAACTAATCTGAAAACTCTAAGATCTTTCTTGGGCCACGCCGGCTTCTATCATAGATTTATCCTGAATTTCTCTTTTAAGACCACACCTCTCACCAATAAGCTGAAAATGGGAGCGAACGTGACTTTCGATGAGGAGTGCGTAGAGGCTTTCAATGATATTAAGAATCTATTGACCGAGGCTCCCATTCTGATATCTCCGAACTGGGAGCAGGGTTTTGAAATTAAGTGTGATGCGAGCGATCTAGCTGTAGGATCTATGTTAGGGCAGAAGGTTGATAAGCTTTTTTGACCCATTTACTATGCCAGTCATACCCTCAACCAGGCCCAACAGAAGTATGCCACGACCGAGAAGGAGTTGTTGGTAGTTGTCTTTTCTTTTGACAAGTTTAGATCCTATCTGGTGGGGTCTAAGGTGATCGTGCATATGGATCACTCAGCTTTCCAATACCTGTTTGCAAAGAAGGATGCTAAACTACGCTTGTTGAGATGGATTCTGCTCCTGCAGGAGTTCGACGTAGAGATTAGACACCATAAGGGTTGTGAGAATGTCATAGCCGATCATCTCAGTCGTATAGAGCCAGTTAAGGATGAGGAATCTGAGAGGGTGGGGATAAATGACTCGTTTCCGGATGAGCAACTGTTCGTGGTGGACACTATGTTGCCGGACAAGCGAGGGAATTTTCTGCGTAGGGGAAAAGAGAGTGCACCATGGTTTGCCCCGATTGTCAACTACCTTGAGAGTGGGTTTATAGACCCAAAGTTGGATGAAAATCAGAAGAAGAAGCTCATGAGCGAGGCTAAGTACTTTGTCTGGGAGGATCCTTATTTGTTCCGGTTGTGTGCCGACGGTATTCTGAGGAGGTGTATAACCAAGGGTGAGCGGTTGAGCGTGTTATCTTTTTGCCATGATAAAGAGGCCGGGGGCCATTTCTCGGGGCAGAGAACCGCGTTGAAATTTTTACAAAGTGGGTTGTATTGGCCCACGATCTTTAAGGATGCCTATGCTTATCACAAAAGTTGTGACGCATGTCAACGTTCAGGCCGAGTCTCAAGAAGGAATGAAATGCCTCAACAACCTATTATTGTGTGTGAAGTTTTCGATGTTTGGGGAATCGATTTCATAGGACCTTATCCTTCTTCCTTCGGGAACAAGTTCATTCTAGTAGCTTGTGATTATGTCTCAAAGTGGGTTGAGGCGATCGCCTCCCCCACTAAAGACAGACATGTAGTCATCAAGTTTATGAAAAAGTTCATTCTGACATGTTTTGGTGTACCAAGGGCGATAATTTCTGATAATGTAACTCATTTCGCCAATAGAGACTTGGATAAGCTGCTTCTAAAGTATGGGGTAACTCATAAGTTAGGAACGGCCTACGACCCTCAGACGAGTGGCCAGGTGGAGGTTTCCAACCATGGTATTAAGAGAATCCTGGAACGAACTGTTGATAAGAACTGTAAGAGTTGGTCCAAGAAATTAGACGATACGCTGTGGGCTCACAAAACAGCGTTTAAGACTCCGATTGGTATGTCGCCATACATGATCGTTTTTGGAAAAACTTGTCATTTACCAGTGGAGATTGAGCATAGAGCGCATTGGGCCATTAAGGAGTTGAATATGGATGAGATACTTATTGGAGAAAGGAGGATGGCTCAGTTAGTTGAGTTGGAGGAGTTTCGCCTGCGAGCTTATGATTGCTCGGCAAGATATAAGGAGAGAACTAAGCTCCTCCACGATAAACTGATAAAACTGAAGGTGTTTAAGGTGGGAGATGAGGTTTTACTGTATGATACGCGTTTAAATCTTTTTCCGGGGAAGCTAAAGTCCCGATCATCGGGACCTTACACCGTTGTGAAGATGTTCGACTCGGGAGCGGTAGAGATAACTCATCCGAAGTACGGGACCTCAATTACCAATGGTCTTCGTTTGAAGAGATATGAGAAGTTTCCTTTTGACGAGGCTCTCGAGGTTGTGATTTTAGAAGATCCAAAGTTGGAAGAAGTAAGCTGTTTAGTCCCGTCGTGGACTCCATATGCATGACGTCCCACTCTTATAATCCACCATCCGTTATCTCTCTATCCCTCGTTCTCCTCGCCCGTGCCGGTAGTATAACTTGAAAAACCGGCACAGTTTAAGTCATTTTGTTGAGCCAACGACATTAAACAAAGCCGCTCGGTGGGAGGCAACCCACCATCTTCTGTGTTTTGTGTGTTCCTGAGTCCCACGTGATGTGTTTTGGGTGTTTTGGTTGTGTTCAGATGGTCACGAGAGAGTTTTTCTATCTTAAACTTCGTTTTCTTTTTGCATGCTCCTGTCCGTACGGATACCTCTGTCATCCGGACGGATAAATCACAGTACCAAATTTTTTCACTTTCAACTTTTCATCTGTACGGATAGATCTTTATCCGTATGGACAGCTCTCAGTCCAGAAAGAAATGGATTTTAATAGTATCATCCGTACGGACAGTATTACCATCCGTCCGGACAGTTCATCCCCTCAACTTATCCGTGCGGACAGGTTGTTATCCGTCCGGATAGACTGAATTCTATATATCCTTGGGTTGTAAGCCATAAGGCACCTCTTTTCACTACTTTAGCCTTCTTGACGTGCTTTTTGGATTATTCATGGATGGATGATGATTTTGGATTTTTTTATATATCATGTTTGACGCGTTATCCATATACTACTCTTATTCGAGTTTTCTGACGTAACGAGGTCGAATATTTTGATTATCCCCGGATTTCCCCCTTATTACTTGCTATGGCACGTGGACCATGTCTCGTGCATGTATGTTTTGGATATGTTTTTCTTTATATAGGGATTCGGGATGCTTTACCTCACGACCGTTACGGGACTTGATCACGCCATTTTGCCGGACTACTAAGCTAAGGGCCTGTTTGTTACACCACTTAACACTTATTCTTAAAAGAATAAGTGATTATTAAAATAAGTATTGTTTGATAATACTTTTTAACACCTCTCAATTAATTAAGATCTTCTGAATTTCTAGTGAAAATTTATGGAAAATTTTAAGTGGTTGAGAAACTACTTAATGCAGAATTTTTTCAATAAATCTCGTTAGGTAGGTACACCCACACCCATACCTACCACACCCCACCTCAATCCTTACCCCAACCCCACCCCCCACCTACCCCCACCCCACCCAACCCACCCATACCCCACACACCACACCCACCCACACCCTCACCCACCCATACCCACCCCACACCCTCATACCCACCACACCCACCAAACCACACCCACCCTCACACCCCACTCAACACCCCACCCCACCCACCCCACCCACCCACACCCACCACCCACCCACCCACCCACCCACACCCACACACCACCACACCCACACCCACACCCATACCCCACCCACCACCCACCCCACACCCCCACACACCCACCCCACACCCCACACCCCCACACCCCATTACCCCACACCCACACCCCACCCTACACCCCAACCCTAATTTCAAATATAATAAGTGTTACCAAACAGTCTAATCAATTTCAAAGACTTAAAATATTCAGTTACTTAATTTATTAATTAAGACTTGATTTAAGACTTGATTTCAGTCTTCAGTTTTAACAAACGGCCCCTAAGTCTCTTTTTCCTTTTCGTTCACACACCGAGGACGGTATTTCACTAAAGTGGGGGGTGGGACGACTTAGCTTATTCGCATGTTTTTATAGTTTACTATGCCGTTATGTGATGAACTTAGTTTTACTCGATTTATGAGTTGATTTCTAGGCATTTTCAAATTTTTCCAGGGCTTTAACACCGCGATATAAGCATGCTTTTCACGGTTGAGTTAGTAAACGGTTTTTAGCCTTGTGAATGTCTTGCAGTGAGTCCATTCTATCATGATACGTAACACTTTTAGTACACGTTTGACGACGGTTATACTTAGTACGATTGCTTTACACACCTGTACCCCTAGTTTTGAGGCGAAATAGAAAGGATTCACCCTGGGTAGGTTCGGGATGACGGAAAAGGCATTTCTTTGAAGCGACCAGAGCCAAAAGCCAACATCCCAACATTATCACTCTAAACCCTCCTAAGCATTCATAGGAACGGTCTAACCACCCTCCGAAATTTGAGCGGTTTTTGGTTACTTAGCTTATAATTCCTAGCCCTGAGCCGATAATTTGGTCACGTTCCCTTTTGACTACCCTACGAGTGGACTTAGTTGTTTCCTTTAGACACACTTGCAAAGATATAGCCTTAATTTTCTTCAATGTTCATCATCTCACATGTATCTAAATTAGGAGTCCTCTATTTATAGTTAGGAATCCTTGTGACTTATGTTTGAAATTCAAACATAGCCGTTTCAGATTTGTCCCATATTGACTTGCTTTTTCTGACTGTTCCTAGGACTGACACTGTCAGATTCGTTTTTGACAGTATACAGTCTATCCACCCTTTGACTTGTATCCATTGGATAAAGGTCTGAATCATCCTAACGTCCCTTTAATCTTAACCATTGATTTGTTTGATAAAATCAGAGGTTGTTAGCTGTCCCTTTCTTTGTAATCTTCAATGTAACCTTTGAATAATTCGAAGTATACGTATCAGCAGGTTGCTGTGATCATGAGTCTGCTGAAATACATATCAGTTAGCTGATCCATATTTTGCTGTGTTTATGAAACAATGCAGCTCACTTCTTTTATCTAACTTTTATTTATGAAGTCAGATTACACCATTTAATCATAACCAAGGTCCAACCACCACTTAACTTATGGAACTTAGACCTTGTACACAAGGTATATGTAATCAGTTTAGGTCATCACAGACTTCCCTAAATTCTGATTCCATATCTGATGACGGTCAAAATATACTCGTAAAAGTCATCAACGTTATCCTTAAATCAAGCCTAATAATATATATTTTATGTTAAATCACATGTTTATAATGATTATTTAATGTTATGTGATTAATAGAATATAATTGGGTATTTATCCGTTTTTATCATTTAAATACGATTTACTGTGCAATAAATATTTATTTTTTAGATTGAGATAAATTGGAAAATAATTACAAATGGATGAATTAAATCTCAAGATAAATCGAAGAAAATTCGGAGTGCATTGAAGATAAATACCGGATCAGCGCGAAAAGAGGAGTAAGGAATGACAAGAGCCAGTGAGCCAATCAAAAGTTGATGGACTCGCTGGCAGCAAGTGCTCAGCTCGCTGGAGCGAGTTCCCTAAAGCCACCGGATCGACTTGGAGTTATCCTAACGCGTTTTTAGACTTCATTTGGACTCAGATAACCTATTTTAGATCCGTTAATACCAAATTTATATACCCAACAAGTTACTTATCATCATTCACTTTGTTATCTTCCAATCACTTTACTATGATGAAATGGCTTCTATGGTAGAACCTTAGAATTTTCAAGATTAATTATTATTTGCTTCATTAGTTGCCTTATTAAGCGACTTGTAAAAATGTATCAATTAAGATTTTTACCTTGTACATCCACAAAATCCTACCATATACTGCAGGCACTATTTCCTCATTATGATATCGCACAACTTATTCTTGTTATTGCAATATTGTCAAAATATTCGGACCCCTGCATCACACGAAAGAAAAGACAAATTGTAGTACAATAAAGTTGAACTTGAACCGACGGAAGATTCCGACTTGATTATATTATAGTTGTTACTCCTACAATGAATTTGCTGTGACCTTCACAGAGCATGAATACATCCAACAAATACAAAAAAAAGGCCGTACCAATTGAATTGTATTGAATATTCCCTTTCATCCACCAACCCAAAAACGATGGTGAAATGAATAAAGAAAGAAATTGTCACTCCTAGAAGAACCGTAAAATAAATAGCACCAGTTGTCTTGACAAACTAAAGGTTGTGCAGTAAAAAACCTGTTGAAACTAAATTAGTATAACCAATATGCAATGCAAGTCCACCATCAGCATTTCCAGTTCGTTCGTTTTTGTACCAGAATTTGTGCACAAAAAACCTAAAAGAACATACCTGAAATGAAAGACTAAAAAAATTAGCAAGATAATCATGAAAGAATAGAATGGAGATAACCTTGATGTCCCAGGAATTTAGATGCAAGTGCTTCAGCAGAATGAACAATAGAATCAAATAAAAAATGGTATAATATAAGGGTTTGGTTGAATTAACGATCACATCTACCATTCCGTAAAGGAAAAAAATACATCTACGACTTGACTGTGGCAATGTCAACAATATCCGGCAGAAATCCCATCAAATGAGTCCAAAACCCAAAGCTTTCGATCGAATAAGCATTGCATTTTCACATCTATCAATTTTAACTGTTAAGCTGTAACGCCCCGTTCCCGGACACCGAGTCCTTATCCGGAAATTAAAACGTTCGGTACGCATAATATTAAATAAATAATATTACACGTATGCATCTACTGCGTCGTATCAAATAAAAGCAAACGGAAGCTAAAAAAAGACTCGGGTAATTTTTTTTAAATAACCAAGAATAGAAATAAAGAACTAAAGAAGAAAATGTAATATTGTTACATTGGAAAATGAAACCAACGAATCCAAAATGTACTAATTCCAAAGTACTAAAAGTAAACTACTAGTTCCAATAATCCAAATCTATGAAAGAAATGTAAATAAATAAATAATGAACAAGGTCTTCAAGTCCGGCGTCGTCAAACGTCGTCATCAAAGTCCTCATCGAACTCTTCATTTACCTGTTTGTCTTCTCTCCCCCAAACACATAAATAAACATACATTTGAGGTAAGTACAATGTACAAAGTAAGAAGTAGAAGATACATTTTAATTATGGTTTATCATTAAGGGGTTATCTTAGTGAGACCGACTCAATTTAGGGTTCACTACGTGCTCATCGACACGTCGTGACTATATGTTTCTAACATAGCTTATCTTTGTTACATCATTACTCAAGGATATAAAGCATGGTGAAAATTCCACCACGAGATATACTTGCCAACTACGGTGATTAGCACCGGTAGTCCCGGGATCTCCCCGGTATACATATACGTTCGATGGATTTCCTCCACTACCCTTCAGCCTTTTGAGCCAGTAGCGTTGTCCACCTTTTTATGAACGTATCACATCGCCGATTTGAATTAGTGCCTAACCAAGAATAGATGACGTTTTAGCTTTTACTACACTTATGTAATTAATAATGTGAATTAACTAACCACCTACGTGTTTTCAAAATAAAACTCGCCTTAAGAACTCTACTCCCTCACTTAGACATCTAGACATCACTCACTATCAGTTACACTGATGAACTCTAGTTCATCAAAGCACAAGCCCTTTCATGCCCTTCCGACGGATCCGAACTTCAACTCCCTTTAAGAGTGCATTCGGTGTTTCAACTGAACGAATCAGAAGTTCAATCGAGGCTTGTTCATATTCAATTAGTGTTATTTAATCATTAATTAAGGTTTAAAATTCAAAACATAACTTGAAACAACATTATAAAGAAATCTGGGGCAATGTGTACGCATTACTCTAGAATGCGTACGCATTCCTGTTGCTGAAACCTTGCTGAAACTCTCTATCCAAGCAAGGCGTGCACATTGTGCTCAATACATACGCATCCCAAGACCAGAAACTATTCTAACCTTTCTGTTTGATCAATGTGTGCGCATTCTTATGAATGCGTACGCATCCTTCAGCCAGAAAGCATCATGTACTACTCTGAATGAACAATGCGTGCGCATCGCCTTGTATGCATACGCATTGAACCTGCTGCAATATTCTAAGCAATCCTGTAACAGGAATGCGTGTGTATTGCTAGCCAATGCGTACGCATCCTACGTAGAAAAGCCCTAAAGCCTGTTTTTTTTCAACCCTTAACGATCTCTACTCAATTCCAAACATCTTGTACACTAAATATAGCAGAGAACAGTAGAAAAGTGTCACTTTAAAGATTCTAAAAAAAAAATCCTAAATCTTCAAACATCATCTAAGCTTAAAACTTGATATAAAAATGCTTTAAAATCATGATCTAGCTACTCCAAACCATAATTACATTGTAGGAAGAGCTTCTTACCTTTTTAGCAGCTAAATCCAAGTCGAAACTCAGAAAAACAGCAGCTAAAACCGTCCCTTCTCTGCAGAAAACTTGTGTGATATATCCAAACTTAGGTTAGATTCAATCACGCGCTTCTAAACGATAAAAACTACTAATCGATGAGTTTGAATCCATCAAAATCGATGATGAACAGAATTAGGGCTTACACATACCTTATCAAAGTTTCAACTTTTTGATTTCAATACGAAGCTTCTTTCACAACGATTCCGGTGCTCGACTCTGATCTGAAAACCGTCAAGAATCAACTTAGCAATTGATGAACAACCCTCAGCCCTAATTTGCTCTCTTCTCACACGCAGAAGACAATTTGGAGGTGGAAATATCTGATTAAAAGAATAAGAGGCTGATTAGGTTAATTTTCCTTAAATTGGCAAAATCCCAAAATTACCTAATTTCAGTGATTTTCCTTAATCGCCCTTATTAAATCAGATTTTCTTTCCCTTAATATACATATATATATATATATCTCGAAAATATATATGTAAATATCCATGTTATTAAACTCCGACTAAAAGGAACCGAACCCAATATTTCGTTTTCGCAAAATGACACGTCTGCCCTTTCCCGAAAATCGGAATATTACATTCTTCCCCCCCTTAAAGGAGTTTCATCCTCGAAACTTAGAACATACATGGAAAGTCCATAAATTCTGGGAACTCGCTGATCATATCGTCCTCGACCTCCCAAGTTGCATCATCTAGTGAATGATTGCTCCATTGCACCAAAACCAAAGGAATCATCCTTCTCTTAACCATCCTTTCTTTCCGGTCCAAAATTCTGATCGGTGTCTCATCATACGAAAGATTGTCTTGAAGGATCTCCAGATCGACAGTAGTCTCAACATCCGTCTTGGTCAAACACTTCTTCAACATATAGACGTGAAACACGTTGTTGACTCTTGACATGGTTTCCGGTAACTTAAGCCTGTAAGCCAACGGTCCAACTCTTTCCAAAATCTCAAAAGGTCCAACATACCTCGGGCTTAGCTTTCCCTTTTGTCCAAAGCGTTTCACTCCCTTCATTGGTGAAGCTCGTAGATAAACTCTTTCAACAACTTCAAACTCGAGGGGTCTTCTTCTAACATCTGCCCAACTTTTCTGCCTATCTTGAGCTACCTTCAGATTCTTCTTAACCAACTGAACCCTTTCCTTAGCTTGCTCCACCAATTCTGGCCCGGTGATTTGTCTTTCCCTGACTTCATCCCAAAACAGTGGCGTTCTACATCTTCTTCCATACAAAGCTTCATATGGTGGCATGCATATACTTGCATGATAACTGTTGTTATAGGCAAACTCCACTACAGGTAGGTAATCGTCCCATGATCCACCTACTTCCAAAACACAAGCTCTCAACATATCTTCAAGTGTTTGGATAGTCCTCTCAGACTGTCCATCTGTCTGAGGATGAAAGGCCGTACTCAAATCCAACTTGGTTCCAAAAGCAGCTTGTAAACTTTTCCAAAATCGACTGACGAACCTCGAATCATGATCCGAAATTATCGAGATAGGTACTCCATGTAACTTCACAATATTATCCAAGTATAGCATCTTCATCTTCTTTAAGGGCATATCCACCTTATACGGTAAGAAATGAGCGGATTTGGTCAACCTATCCACAATCACCCAAATCGCATCATTACCGCCTTTCGTCTTAGGTAAACCGGTGATGAAATCCATTGTGATCTTATCCCATTTCCATTCCGGGATATCTAATGGCTTAAGCTTTCCTCCTGGCCTTCTATGTTCTGCTTTAACCTTCTGGCGAGTATCACACTTTGCAACGAACTTGGCTATCTCCAGTTTCATCGAGGGCCAACAAAACCTTTCTTTCAAGTCTCGATACATTTTAGTAGCTCCCGGATGAACTGCAAAAGCAATCCTATGTGCCTCTTCCATGACTCTATGTCTTAAGTCAGTAACATCAGGCACACAAACAATCCTGGTACCAAAGATTCCCATTCTTATCTAAATCCCACTGTAGGCTTTTCCTTTGCAACTCGCTTCAAATCAACCAAAACTGGGTCTTCATCTTGCTTCTCCCGAATGTCATCCATCAACTCGGACCTTGCTAACAACGGTGCCACAAACTGTCGGTCTTCAATCTGATCAAAACTCCAAATATGTAGCCCATCTAGCCTCTCTGCAACAACTTCAACACTTGAAACCGTAAACACTGTTTTCCTACTCAAAGCATCGGCTACTACATTTGCTTTACCCGGATGGTACTGGATGTCTAGGTCGTAATCCTTTACAAACTCTAACCATCTCCTTTGTCTCATATTCATATTCTCTTGGGTAAATAAATACTTCAAACTCTTGTGATCGGTGAAGATCTTGGCCTTAACTCCATACAAGTAGTGCCTCCAAGTCTTTAGGGCAAACACAACCATTGCTAACTCCAAGTCGTGGGTTGGGTAATTCTTCTCATGCACCTTCAAATGTCTGGATGCATAAGCAATTACCTTCCCTCCCTGCATCAACACACAACCTAAACCTTGTCCCGAAGCATCCGTGTAAACGTCATAATTATCAAAGATCTCCGGAACTGCCAAAACTGGGGCTGTAGTCAACTTCTTCTTCAGTGTCTGAAAAGCATCTTCACACTCACTGGTCCACTCAAATTTCACATCCTTTTGAGTGAGCCGGGTAAGTGGTGTAGCTATCTTTTAGAAGTCTTGTACAAACTTCCTGTAATAGCCAGCCAAACCGAGAAAACTCCTAACCTCAGAAACTGTAGTCGGTCTGGACCACTTCTCAACTGCTTCAATCTTTGCCGTATCAAACTTGATGCCATCTCCATAAATGACATGACCCAAGAAACTAACTTGATCCAACCGAAAGTCACACTTAGAGAACTTAGCATACAATTGGTTCTTCTTTCATGTATCCAACACTATCCTTAAGTGCTTTTCATGTTCCTTCTCATCCTTAGAGTATACAAGGATGTCATATATGAATACTATCACAAACATATCCAAATATGGCATGAAAACACGCTGCATTAAATCCATAAATGCAGATGGAGCATTAGTCAATCCAAAAGGCATAACTAAGAACTCATAATGTCCATACCTCGTACTAAAATCCGTCTTCGGTATATCAGCCACCTTGATCTTCGACTGGTGATATCCGGACCTAAGATCATACTTGGAAAATACTCTCTTGCCTTGCAACTGGTTAAGCAAATCATCAATCCTTGGCAAAGGGTATTTATTCTTGATGGTCAGATTGTTCAGCGCTCTGTAGTCTATGCACATCCTCATGCTACCGTTTTTCTTCTTAACAAACAACACTGGGGCTCCCCAAGGCGAGGTACTAGGCTGAATTATGTTCCTCTCAAGCATATCCTTAAGTTGAGCTTTCAACTCTTTCAATTCAGCCGGTGCCATTCTATAGGGAGCCTTAGCAACTGGTGCCGCTCCTGGCATCAACTTGATCTCAATTCAATCTCTCTATCAGGCATGTTTCCCGGTAACTCTTCTAGAAACACTTCTGGGTATTCCTTGACTACAGGGGTTTCCTCTAACTTAGGCTTCACTTGTTCCACGTCCACTGCGTACAACAAGTAGCCTTCACAACCCTTCCGACAAGCTCTTATAGCCTTAACTGCTGAAATTATAGGGTGACGCTTCTTACTCGGCTTGTAGACATTACCTTGATAAATCTTATTAGATTTTCTGGGTATCTTAAAGCTCACTCTCTTTTCTCTACAATCCAAGTGGACAAAATTCTCGGATAGTCAATCTATTCCAAGAATCACATCAAAATCTGAAAAGTCCAAAACCGTAAAGTCACTCTTGCAACGGTACGTTCCAACTCGAACATCTACTTGTGGCACTGACTTGGTTACCTTAGTTACTTTTATCAAGGGTGTTGTTATCTCCAAAGTGTTTCTTAAGGGTTCCATTGGTAAGTTAAGCTTCTGTACCCGCTCCGGTTCTCGTGAACACCATCCTGATGATCAAAGGAAACTAGAACGTTACTAAAAGATCTAAGGAAAAATTATCTTAATGAAAGAAAGCCTAAAAGACGCTTCTCTCTGATACCAACTGCAACGCCCCGTTCCCGGACACCGAGTCCTTATCCGGAAATCGAAACGTTCGGCATGCATAATATTAAATAAATATTATTACACGTAAGCCTCTACTACATCGTATCAAATAAAAGCAAACGGAAGCTAAAAAAAAGACTCGGGTAATTTTTTTTAAATAACCAAGAATAGAAATAACGAACTAAAGAAGGAAATGTAAAATCATCACATTGGAAAATGAAACCAACGAATCCAAAATGTACGAATTCCAAAGTACTAAAAGTAAACTACTAGTTCCAATAATCCAAATCAATGAAACAAATGTAAATAATGAACAAGGTCTTCAAGTCTGGCATCCTCAAAGTCCTCCTCGAACACTTCATTTACCTGTTCGTCTTCTCTCCCCAAACACATAAATAAACATGCATTTGAGGTAAGTACAATGTACAAAGTAAGAAATAGAAGATACAATTTAATTAAGGTTTATCATTAAGGGGTTATCTTAGTGAGACCGACTCAATTTAGGGTTCACTACGTTCCCATCGACACGTCGTGACTATACGTTTCTAACTTAGCTTATCTTTTTTACATCATTACTCAAGGACACAAAGCATGGTGATTAGCACCGGTAGTCCCGAGATCTCCTCGGTATCCATATACGTTCGATGGATTTCCTACACTACCCTTCAGCCTTTTGAGCTAGTAGCATTGTCCATCTTTTTATGAACGTATCACATCGCCGGTTTGAATCGGTGCCTAACCAAGAATAGATGACGTTTTAGCTTTTACTACACTTATGTAATTATTAATGTGAATTAACTAACCACCTACGTGTTTTCAGAATAAAACTCGCATTAACAACTCTACTCCCTCACTTAGACATCTAGACATCACTCCCTATCAGTTACACAGACATTGATGAACTCTAGTTCATCAAAGCACAAGCCCTTTCATGCCCTTCCGACGGATCCGAACTTCAACTCCCTTTAAGAGTACATTCGGTGTTTTAACTGAACAAATCGGAAGTTCAATCGAGGCTTGGTCATGTTCAATTACTGTTATTTAATCATTAATTAATGTTTAAAATTCAAAACATAACTTGAAACAACATTATAAAGAAATCTGGGGCAATGCGTGCGCATTACTCTGGAATGTGTATGCATTCCTGCTGCTGAAACCTTGCCGAAACTCTCTGTCCAAGCAATGCATGCACAATGTGCTCAATACGTACGCATCCCAAGAACCAGAAACTATTCAAACTTTCTGTTTGATGAATGCGTGCGCATTCTTATGAATGCGTACGCATCCTTCAGCCATAAAGCATCCTGTACTACTCTGAATCAACAATGCGTGCGCATCCCCTTGAATATGTACGCATTGAACCTGCTACAATATTCTAAGCAATCCTGTAACAGGAATGCGTTCGCATTGCTAGGCAATGCGTACGCATCCAACGCAGAAAAGCCCTAAAGCTGGTTTTTTTTCAACCCTTAACGATCTCTACTCAATTCCAATCATCTTGTACACTAAATATAGCAGAGAAACAGTAGAAAAGTGTCACTTTAAAGATTCTAAAAAAAATCCTAAATCTTCAAACATCATCTAAGCTTAAAACTTGATATAAAAACGCTTAAAAATCATGATCTAGCAACTCCAAACCATAATTAGATTGTAGGAAGAGCTTCTTACCTTTTTAGCAGCTAAATCCAAGTCCAAACTCAGAAAAACAGCAGCTAAAACCGTCCCTTCTCTGCAGAAAACATGTGTGATAAATCCAAACTTAGGTTAGATTCAATCACGCGCTTCTAAACGATAAAAATACGAATCAATGAGTTTGAATCCATCAAACTCGATGATGAACAGAATTAGGGCTTACACATACCTTATCAAAGTTTCAACTTTCTGATTTCAAAACGAAGCTTCTTTCACAACGATTCCGGTGCTCGACTCTGATCTGAAAACCGTCAAGAATCGACTTAGCAATTGATGAAAAACCCTTAGCCCTAATTTGCTCTCTTCTCACACACAGAATACAATTTGGAGGTGGAAAAATCTAATTAAAAGATTAAGGGGCTGATTAGGTTGATTTTCCTTATATAGGAAAAATCCCAAAATTAACTAATTTTAGTGATTTTCCTTAATCGCCCTTATTAAATCAGATTTTCTTTCCCTGAATATACATATATATATCTCGAAAATATATATATGTAAATATCCATGTTACTAAAAGGATCAGAACCCAATATTTCGTTTTCGCAAAATGACACGTCTGTCATTTCCTAAAAATCGGAATATTACATAAGCCATCGGTGAAATGCACAAAATTCATGATAATAAATCCACAAAAGAACCATAATTTAGATAAGTGCAAATTGTTAAAGGATTTTTGGAAAAATGAAATATAGCGTGATACCATATATTCTCAGTTAATGAAAACATGACCAAATAAAAACACCAACCCAGGGAGGATAAGGGTTTTGTGTATTGAAGAACCAGTGTCATCATCGGCAAATTCTGGGAAAAAAATAGAACCCATTAGTCGACGAGTTGTTGGAGAGAGAATCGTTGTTGAAAGCTAAAATATTAGAGCATAAATTTTATAAAAATTGAAATCTTCGTTTCCCTAATTTCTTGTGTGGAATCATCTCTTCATATTGACTATAACAACTTCCATTTCAAAATTGAGTTAAAATTCGAAGCAGGAAATGGATGAGAAACAGAAAAAAGCAAACTACTTTTTATCCACTCAAGGCTTATGCTTATTCCACATAAACTATTCCACACAGAAAATTTGTAAATAGGAAAGGAATTTTACCTTCATAGGTCACAATCATAGCGACTTAAAACCTCAATTTAAACACACGAAAGTGAAGGCAACTTCGGTATTCCTCTCCCAAAATGCTCTCTGATTTTTGGACACGCTTGGACCTTTTATATCAGAAGTGGGGTTTCACACTTCTGATATGAAAGGTCCATGCGCGTCCAAAAATCAGAGAGCATTTTGGGAGCAAATGACGGATTTACAGGTGAAGATGGTGAAAGCAGATGTGTAAATCGAGCAGTTACTCCTAAATCGCGAGGTTAGGATGAGGATCGTGGGGTAGTTAAGGGTAGCAGAATCGCTGGATCTTCAAGTCATTTTACCAGATATGCGTGAGATAATGTAGTGGGGTTCAAAGACGGTTAGATTTGCTAATATCCTCTGCACGTCTTCCGGATATTTTGCGGGTTTGAAGTGGGTCAATAGGGTAATTGGGTTAAATTCCTTCGTCTATATATTATATACGATATAGAGGTATATATATAGATATACATGTATATATACATATATGTCAATATATATATAATATATATACATATATATATATATATATATATATATATATATATATATATATATATATATATATATATATATATATATATATATATATATATATATATATATATATGTCAATATATATATATATATATATATATATATATATATATATATATATATATATATATATATATATAGAGGAAGGGATTTAACCAATTACCCGCAATTTTGCCCAAACCCGTAAAATGATCCGGCTTATACCCGTGTAATAACACCGATCCTTTCGACCTATTTCAGAGACATACGCGACTAGCCATGGTCATCCCCTCAATCTTCGCTACATCTCAACTGCAATAACATTTCCTACTCAAGTATGTGATCACTCCATCATAACAAACTGAATCTGATTAAATGATTGATTTTCTGTTTATCATTCCTCTACGATTTTCTCATTTATGACTTATTATTTCCTTTTTCAATGTCATTTGTATTTTTTTTTCAGTTTACTCTCTCACTTATGACTTAATCGAGTTATTTGATTTTGTAGGTTCATCTATATTTTTTGATTTCGGCATTAGCTAGGTGAAATTTTTAGGTTGTACAGACCATAGCAATTGCGATTTTCCGAGATGGGCCTACGTTTTATTCGTGTATAAGGTATACGATTTGATATGGTTAATGTGATTCTATAACAATTTCTAATTAGTTTTTGCAAATAAATAAACTACCTACATCTGAAATTTTCAGCAATCTTATTTGCAGCGTCCCAAAGGGAGGAATATTGGTGTCGACAAAGGCGGTCTGCTATGAATTTTTACTGATTTTTTTTGTGTTTATAATTTTCGGATTATTGATGTTCATAGTGAATTATTAATTTTCAGATTATTCACAACAATGACTTTTATGTTATGTATTTAAGGGTATGCTTCTTTCTGTCCTGGCTGATTGCAACTTTTTCCTCTAGTTAATGGAATTATACTGCATCTATGATACCAACAATAAATTTTTTGTGCCCAAAACCTTGATACATACACTGAATTCAGAAAATTGATTTTGATTGTGACTGGGATTTGTTTATGATAAGTCATTCTAGAGGTACATGGAACAATTGAATGCCTCAAGCTCATTAAGAGCAAGACCATTGTCATGGCCACGTTCATTTTTTAATAGGAATGAGCATCCTGATGATATTGCTAAAAGAGTTCAGCTTTGGCGTACAAGGTATAGTTTCTTACATTTGAGTGTGTACCAATAGGATTTGGACAACTGGATATAGTATTCTCATATGTTTTGAAACATGTCACCGAGGTCTGTGAAATGTGCTTTGATTTATGTGTACTCCGTCATGTTTCAAAGTTACATACAGTATAGATTCATCGAGATGTATTATGCATAACTTTTGCAGAATACGATGAGTAGTAGGTGTTTTACTGGTGCGGAATTGGTGTCGACAATGGCCTTTATAGGGATGACCAAGAGATTCTGTTGGTCCATGAGAAGGGTAAAACTATAGTCAGAGGGGTGGGGGGGGGTGAATGACTATAGTAGAGTTTCCAAAACTTTTCTTGCATTTAAAAGCTTTTGGGCAGCGGATAAGTCCCTTCTTAAAATGTTGTTTCAAAGTAGAATATGCAATCACAGATATAGAGTATGCAATGAAATAAAGTGCTGTAAAGTCAGTTGCTGAAAGTAAATAGACAAAACGGTTTATAGTGGTTCAGGGTGGTGTAATCCCTTAATCCACTCTTCTTCTGTGATGATTGGAGGAATTCACTATTGTTTTCACCGTTACAATAGCACAATTGTCCTTGGCTACACAAGCTTCACAATCTGCAAGACTATCACTCCCTGGCTTCAAAAGTTTCAGTGACTCAGTCTCTATCACTGCTCCTTAAGAACAAATCTTTCTGCAGCTATCACAAAGGTTGCAACTCCTTCAAGGATTCCTCTGATTCATTGGCCTCAGTTGATGTGAATTGGATTAATAGACTTGTGATCAATCTCAGTTCTTGATTTGCAATTGAAGTTCTGATTCCTAAGTTGATCTTGAGATATTTCCTTTTAAGTACAGATAGAAGGCTTTTCAAGTAGACAGAGTTTTTGCTGGTTTCTTATCAGATTCAATCTTTGATTTTCTTGTCAGTCAATGCCTTCTATTAATAGCCTGGATAATCCTTGATTTGAATTTCCGTCCATTGGCTATTTAATATGGAGAATAATCCCTGATGTAATTGTTGATTCCACTTAATTATATTCTCCTTGATTTCAGTGATCGGATTTTTCTTCAAACGTTTATCAGAAAATCCGTCCTTGATTGATCCTAAATTGATTGTGAATTTAATGCTTGATCTTCATCTTTCAAAATATGAATGAGCAGAGTTTACTTGGCCATTCCTTGAACGGTTAAGTGATCCTTCTGACTTTGCTGTTTATGTCTTCCTTCACGGCTTTTGTTTTTACTAAGCCGATAGTCCGTTTACTTTGCCGGTTTACTGCTTTGTTATTCTCTTTGATCTTTCTGGTACTTCTTGTACTTCACTGATCCTTGATTTGGGGTGAGATCAGTGTACACCATATTTAACAATGTAATTCATCATTTGAATTATAACTTGGACTTATCCAGGGTCATCACAGACTTCCTTGGTTATAATTCAGACCATAATGTCTTCATGCTTCTCTGCTGGTACATGCATGGCTTCACTCTGCCAAATATCTGTTTTACTTCGCCATCCTACCAACTAGTACAATACTTGTCTGACTCAACTTATACCACATGTCAGACTCTAAGTAAAGACTTAAACAGATAATTCTAACTTATTTTCGGCTTGCTATAACTGCTTGTATGAACATCATCAAAACATAATAAAATGTTCCCAACAACCCCCTTTTGATGATGCCAAAACCCTCACAAGCCTCAACATAAGTGTATACCAATTTTCATAATAATAAACAGAGTAAAAACTCAAACTTTTATTCATCCATTCAGGGGCAGTAAGAAATTGTTTAGGGTATATTTTACTATATTTTCGGGCTTAATCCCTAAACAATTTACCTTATTTTTAAGGGAAATAAATGAGAAAAGCGTGTTTTAACCGTTAAATTCCTATAATGGTTATTGAGGGGTTATAATTTAATTATGAAGAAATATTGAGTTTAAATGTTATTTTGTTACACATTTTACTATTATTATTATTCGATGACTTGGTGTAACAACAATTTTGCAGAAAATTAAAAGATATGCAGGGGGATATTATTAATGGAGAGGATTAATCTCATTCGATCAAGTGATTTCAAAATAAAGAAGAAAATCAGAGCATTGAAGAGAGGATAAATCAGATCAGATCGAAAGAGTGAAGTGGGGGACACGGTATACGAAGCAACAGTGTGAAAACGCGTAAAAGGGTAGGCTCGGTCGACCGAGCCATGCTATTCAGTCGACCGAGTGTCTTAAGTCGGTCGAACGAGCCCCGAAGCTGCAAAATCGACGCATTTTTCTAGATCCTTCCTTATGTCGGCGAAACTCCTATATAAGCAGCATCATTCGAGTAGAAAAATACACACAGCAGCCGCACTAAATACAAATAACAATATGAGTTTCTTTCTTTCAATCTTGCTTGGGAGTTCGAAGATGATTGAAGGCTAAGCATCTTGCGGTGGGACAACGGAGGAAACCAATCAACAACCACACCAACTAGAGGATTTTTAGCTACATCTTTGTGAGTTGAATTTATGATTTTTCATCAATTGGATATTGTTATATTGTTTATGTTTTATTTGAATCGGGAGATCGATGCAACTATCTTTTTGATTGAATTTATATGAGAGTATTGACTCAAGCTTTGATCTTTTCAATTGATGCAATTAATTGTGATTCAAGAGATTGTTCATGATTAGTTGAGTAGAGTATTGGAGACAATCTCATGATCTTGTTATGCATGTTAGTTTAGTTTTGCTTGAGAAAGAAAACGAAACCCTAGAAATTGATTAAAGAGATTTAATCGAATTCGTGATTTGATCATTACTAAAAATCATACCTTTAGCTCACAATCTAGTTGGGGTTGGTTGGTATATTGGTGGATTCTAGTTGCCTTGCCGTTTTTTTAATTCTTTGATAAACCAATTTGTTCGTGTCAATTGTGATTGCTACGATTAGTTATTTCAAGAACTTTAGTTGAATTTTTTTTCTGTTTTCTTCTATATTAGTCACTGTTCTTCGTTTCTATTTTACAATTAACATAAACCCTAGTTTTAGATAATAATTTGTGACATAATCGATACAATAACTGTACTTAATCCGATAGACGTTCGATTCCCTTAGGACGACCCGGTAACACCTTTACTACGAGCCTTGCACTTGGGGTGTTCCGGTAATTATAAATTTAAAACTAGTTTTTACCGAACTAGTTTTTTGGCGCCGTTGCCGGGGAATCGGTAACGGTTGTTGGATTCTTAGTAGTGCAGTTTTCTGTGTCGGCAGTATTTTGGCCATAACTTTCGGCTCAAGTGTCCGTTTGGCGCGCAGGACCCCAATTTGGAAAGCTCGTTCCGACGCCGACGATGTGGTGAATAGACGGAGGCCGTTCAACACCGTTTTTGAGGTCAAAATATTCTGTTTTCCCTTCCATTTTAGCCCTAGAAGATTTCAACACGTTTTTTTTCACCGTCTTAGTGTTTTTCCTGTTTTAAATTTTTTCGTAGGTAGGTTTCTTTTCTTGTTTCTGTTTCTAATCTTCTCTACATTCGTTCTCATCAACCCTAAGGTTGATTTCTTCCTGTTCTGCTCTTCTGGTTTATGCAAACCAGGAGTAAGAAGGGACCTCTTACATTTAATCCCGAACCTGAGCGATCTATTCTCAGGAGGAAGCTCTTCCCTAATCCAGACATTATGGCTAACGAAGTTCAAAATCCAGATCCTCAAGCCCAAATGAATCTGATCCTTCAACAGATGCAGGCAATACAACAACAACAGAATCAACAAGCTGGGATAAATAATCAATTTCAACAGTTCCGTCAGAACCAGCTAAATCAATTAAATCAAGACCCCTATGCTCCCTATCTTGACCAAGACTTCCTGGAAGGGCATAGACCTATTCGCCCTCCAGACATGGGGCAAGCGAACTTTGATCTGAAAAATGGAGTGGTAGGACTGGTCTAGAATAGTTCTTTTCATGGCACTGCTGATGAAGATCCTCATGACTTATTGTCCACCTTCGTTCAAATCTGCGAAGCAGGCCACTATCCTGGTGTTGATTCTGAGATTGTCAAGTTAAAACTCTTCCCGTTTGCTCTAAAGGGTGAAGCAAACCGTTGGTTCAAATCTTTAGCCCATCATTCTCTCCGTACCTGGAATGATGTCAAAAGAGCCTTTGCTCTGAAGTTTGTCTCACCTGGGACAATCATGGACATGAAAAGGGAGATAGCCACATTTGAACAACTTGATGGTGAGAGTGTGGGGAAAGCATGGGAGAGATTAAATCTGTTGATGAGGAAGTGCCCCAACCATGGATACAGTAGACATGAGCTACTAGAGTTGTTCTACAGAGGTGTTTCTCAACCAAATAGAGACTTCCTTGATTCGACTGCTCATGGATCATTCCTAGGGGGAGGTCATGACGCTGCTTACAGCCCAGAATAACATGTGGTCAAGTCCTAGGAAGACCAATGTTAGTGGGAATAAGAAGGAATCTGCAGCGTGCAATTCTGAGACTAAGGTGTTAGTTGCTCAAATGGAAGTAATTAGCAAGCAGCTAGCCGATTTACAAATGCAGCAGCAACAAGGGCAGCCAGATGTGAATTACCTGGGAATGCAGGCGGGAAATGAGATGACTGAGGAAGTAAATTTAATGGAGAATCATAACCAACCCTTCAGAAACTTCAATCAGAATCAGAATTATTCCGGATTTCAACGTCCCAATCTTAATCAAGCCAATGCACCACCTGGCCCATCAAATTCCAAACCTTCTTTCAGCTCAAGTTATCAAAGACCACCACCCGGGTTGGGTAATCAATCTCACAATCCTAACCCCCAGAGACCTCAAAGTGGTTGGAATCAAAACCAACCTCATAACCAAACCACCTCTTGTGTCCCTCAACATATGTTTGATGAGCTAGTGGACATGGTGAAGACCTTGGCTACTAGTGTCAAGACAATAGAGAGACAGGTTGGCCAGATGGCAGATCAACAAGCAAACCGACCCCACGGTAAACTTCCAAGTTATACCGAAAGAAACCCTAAAGCAGATATCAATGTTTGCACTGCCATCACACCTCAATGGGATTATGGAAATGAAGAGCTGAATGAGGTTACTTTAAGAAGTGGTAAGCAGGTAGGACCCGGAAAGATGTCGGGAAACGAGTAGCCCCTCCTGACGCCATAAGTTCAGGAGGGGGCAATCAGAAGTTAAATACCGAAGAAAGCAACAGTGAGGAGGAGCTTAATGACGATTCTTCGGGTGATGAAAATGATTATGATAGAGAAATGAGGAAAGGTCAGGTGGTTGTACCCCTGACAAAGAAGAGGGAGGAGAAGTTTGTCAGATGGAAGGATAAGGAAGATGAAGCCATAAAAAATCAAGCCATGAACAATGATAAAGCCCTTCCTTATCCACCAAAGAAAAAAGAGAATACCCTCAGTCATGACAGACAATATGACGGTGTGAGGAGGATGCTTAGAGATACCAAAGTGAGTATACCCCTAGCTGAGGTATTGACTGAAATGCCCAAGTGCTCTAAGTATCTTAAGGAAGTTTGTGGAAGCAAGAAGAAGCTTCAAGGGATGGCAGAAGAAGTTTTAAGAGAAGATTGCTCTATGGTTTCACAAAAAGTTGCTACTAAGCGAGGTGACCCCGGGAGACCTTCGATCTCTTGTGAGATTGAAGGCCACATGTTCCAAAACGTCTTATGCGACTCAGGGGCCTCCATAAATGTGATGCCATTGAACGTCTGCAAAAAGCTCGGTTTAGATAAAAGAATGCGGGAACGCCCTATTTCTCTTCAGATGGTAGACCGATCAAGCCGCTCAGCAGCCGGTTGTGTTGCCAATGTCCTTCTCCATGTTGGAGGCTTGGTTTTCCCTACCGATTGGGTTATCTTAGACTATCCACCTGACAAAGAGATGCCCCTAATTCTCGGCCGGACCTTTTTGGATACCTCTGCCGCCCTCATCGATTTCTGTAAGGGTCAGATTACGCTTAGAGTCGATGATACATCTGTTACCTTCACACGAGGGAAAAGTCCTGAGGAAACCTTGAGTGAAGAAATCTCGTTCGTTGAAGCAATTTATGAGGACGAAGAAGATGCCAACTCTGAAGAAGCAATAGAGCTAACAGAGATAGGTGTTTTCGAAGCTATAAACATTAAAGATCAAGCTGACTGTGGACCATCTTCTGTTTCATTACAGGCCGTAGTCACTGACGAGTCGTCTTCATGACTTGCTCATAATGAGCCTGTCAATGAACAAGAAACATGGAGATTCCCAACAATGAACGATGATTTCAAAGAGCTGTATCAGGAAGACGTTAACCCTGTAGAAGAGGAAGCCCTGATGGGTAGTTGGGATGAAGTGGATTTCTGGAGAGAGACTACTCATTGGGAGGTTGATGATTGGGAACAGCTAGTAGAGGAGCTAGAAGAAGAAGAGTTGACAAAGATGATCAAGCATAAGAAGGAGGAAGCAGGTGCTGACAGAAGGATCCCTATGGATGATGTGATCCAGTACCTTTCTGGGGTTATACCTCGGGAAGATGAGGTATTCTTCAGTCAACCACTTCAAGCCCATAAGGAAAAAGGTGGCCCCTTAAAATCCAGTATTGAGCAACCTCCTACTGACTTGGAGCTTAAACCACTTCCGCAACACCTTAAGTACATTTTTCTTAAGGATGGTGATAAGTTACCCTTGATCATCTCTTCAAAACTCGAGCCCGAGCAAGAAGCACTGCTGATAAAAGTGCTTGAAAAGAACATCCTCGCGTTCGGATGGCAAGTGGGTGATATCTGAGGAATCAGCCCCGATGTGTGCATGCATAAAATCCGAACGGAGGAAGGAGCTAAGAAAGTCAGACAACCTCAGCGAAGGCTGAATCGGCACATGCAGGAGGTTGTCAAGAAAGAAGTCATAAAATGGTTAGATATGGGAATCATCTATGCAATCGCCGACAGTGAGTGGGTTAGCCCCACCCAAGTTGTGCCAAAGAAGGGAGGTATTAGCATGGAAAAGAATGAAAAGGGGGAAGAAGTAGCTTTACGCCTTGTGACTGGCTACATGGTCTGCATTGACTATCGCAGATTGAATGAAGTCACCGCCAAAGACCATTTCCCCTTACCTTTCATTGACCAGCTTCTTGAAAGACTGAGTGGTCATAAGTATTATTGTTTCCTCGATGGATATTCTGGTTACTTACAGATAGCCATCGACCCTAATGACCAGGAGAAGACTACGTTTACGTGTCCATCAGGCACTTTTTCTTTTCGCAGAATGCTTTTCGGGTTATGCAATGCACCAGCGACATTCCAACGGTGCATGTTGGCCATCTTCAACGGACTTGTGGAGAAATGTATGGAAGTCTTCATGGATGACTTCTCAGTCTATGGCGATAGCTTTGATGAGATCTTGGAAAATCTAGATATGGTATTTCAACGCTGTGTTGAAAAGAATTTAGTGCTTAACTAGGAGAAATGCCATTTTCTAGTAGATGAAGGGATTGTTCTGGGACACAAGGTGTCCAGTACTGGTATTCAGGTTGATAAGGCTAAAGTAGAGGCCATTGAAAAGATGACGTACCCGAAAACAGTGAAAGAGGTATGAGGTTTTCTTGGTCATGTTGGCTTCTCCAGGCGATTTATTAAGGACTTTTCCACAATAGCCAAGCCCTTATCCAACCTTCTGAAAGATGATGTTGAGTTCTTGTTTGATGAGAAATGCAAGGAAGCTTTCAATTGGCTAAAGGATAAGCTCATAAGTGCCCCTATCTTAATCACACCTGACTGGACTAAGCCTTTTGAATTAATGTGCGATGCCTCTAACTACGCAGTGGGTGCAGTTTTAGGCCAGAGAATTGACAAAAAGTTCAGGCTCATTTACTATGCGAGCCACACCTTGAACCCGGCTCAATGCAATTACACCACGACTGAGAAGGAATTCTTAGCCGTCGTTTTTGCTATTGACAAGTTTAGAAGTTATCTTCTAGGGTCTCAAGTTGTAGTTTGGACAGACCATGCAGCCCTACGCTACCTTATGGACAAAGAAGATGCAAAACCAAGGTTACTCAGATGGATTCTAATTTTGCAAGAGTTTGACCTGGAGATCAAAGATAAGAAGGGTAGTGAAAATATTGTGGCTGATCACCTGTCTCGCCTAGTAAATGAGGGTGGCAAAATTTCCAAGGACATAGGCATTGATTTTCCTACTGAGCAATTGATGAAGCTTGATACTGTGAGACCGTGGTATGCTGATTACGTCAACTACTTATCAGGTGGGCATTTAGAAGAGATGACGTATCAGGAAAAGAAGAAATTTTTCAGCGACTTAAAGTATCTCGTATGGGAGGATCCATATCTGTTTAAAGTCTGCAAGGATGGGTTGCTTAGAAGGTGTGTTCCGGAGCATGAACAATTGGATATCTTGGAGCAATGTCATAGTGGTCCCGCTGGTGGGCACTACGGAGCACCTAAGACAGTCACAAAAATCCTTCAAGCTGATTTTTACTGGCCTACTTTGTTTAAAGATGCTGAAGCCTTTTGCAAAGGCTGTGATAGATGCCAAAGAGTAGGGAGACTCAGTAATAGGATGGAGATGCCTTTGAGACCTATATTGGAATGTGAAGTTTTTGACGTCTGGGGCATTGATTTTATGGGACAGTTCCCATTATCATGCTCTAACAAATATATTCTGGTCTGTGTAGACTATGTTTCCAAGTCGGTAGAGGCCATAGCCACCCAAACCAATGATCACAAAGTTGTAAAGAAATTCTTGCAAAAGAATATCTTTACTAGATTTGGCTGTCCTAGAGCCCTTATCAGTGATGAAGGTTCGCATTTCTATAATGCACCACTGGATAAAATTCTTGAGAGATATGGTGTCAAGAATAGAATTGGTACACCATACCACCCCCAAACAAGTGGCCAAGTCGAGGTGAGCAACAGAAGTCTAAAGCGGATTTTGGAGAAAACTGTGAATTCCAATAGATCCAACTGGAGTCTGAAGTTGGATGACGCACTTTGGGCTTATCGCACTGCGTTTAAGACCCCTATGGGTACGTCACCCTTCCAAATGGTTTATGGCAAAGCTTGCCATTTACCAGTCGAGCTTGAGCACAGAGCTTATTGGGCTATTAAATTCTTGAATTTCGACAGCCAGCTTTGTGGGGAAAAGAGATTATTGCAATTGAACGAGCTCGATGAGTTCCGACTCCGTGCCTACGAGAATTCGAGAATCAGTAAGGAAAGAACGAAGGCACTCCACGATGCTAAGATTAAAGATCGGGAATTCAAAGTGGGAGACATGGCTTTGCTGTATAACACCAGGCTCCATCTTTTTGCTGGTAAGCTTAAATCTAGATGGTCTGGCCCCTTTGAGATTCTTGATGTTCATCCTGGTGGAGCCATTACGTTGAAAGGGTACGGCGATCAACCGTTCAAAGTCAATGGTCACAGGATTAAGAAGTACTTTGGGCAACCCAAGGAAAAGCCTAAAGTACTCTACTTTCAAAAGAGAAATGAAACGGTTGAGTCGTTTATTTGTGAAGAGATTCCATCCAACTTCTTTGGAGTGGATGATGACATTATTACCCCTATCCTTGCAGATCCTTCTGTCAATGCTCCTGAGCCTGTTAGCATACCTCAGCCGAATCTGAGAAACAAGAACAAGAAGAAAAGAGTCAGTGTTGTCTGGAGAGAAAAATTTCATGATTTACTCGCGCACTTGACTTGTTGTTGTGGCGAAAACCATTTCCGTCCTAGTCTTTCTGATTCTGCCAGAGAAGTGGTTAGCCTTATACACAAGTGGCCCGATCCAGGTTAACTTTGAAATCTGCGTCAAGCTAATGACATAAAAGAAGCGCTACTAGGAGGCAGCCTAGTCTTTTAAGTTACTTTTTAGTTAAGTTTTTAGGGCATTAGGAATAAAACTATGGTGATTTGTGTGTTGGTTATCCCTGTCCTATTTGTGAATGCTTTATTTGCCCATTTCTGTGTGCATTCATGTTTACTCATATACCCCTTGTACCCCGAGATTATATGCTATGTCGAGTGTTGCAGATATTGTTGAGCGGTTTTTGCCAGTTATCACTTTTAGTGTTGTCTGTTCATGCTACAAGTTGCAGCGGTACATTCATGTTACGGCCTGACCACTGTCAACCTACAGCCCGACAACCACTTTGAAACCAGCTAAGTATTCTTTTCTTTTATTTGCACATTCTGAGGACATCATGTGATTTAAGTGTGGGGGTGTCTAAATTGGGTATGTTATCATGCTATATTTCTGACAATGAGTAAATGTGATTTTCTCGACAATTTTAAAAATTTTCAAAGTAAACTTGGATAATTGTAAATCTTGAGCATGTAATTGAAACAAATGGCTTGCTAGTTGTAGTTTTCTTACAATGATTTTATGTGACTTTGAGAGATAATTATAGCATGCTTTTACTGATTTGAGATAGTATTCATTTCACACTCACAAAAGCCTTTGATATTGAAGCAAAAATTTTGAACTGTATCCTTTCACTATTTTAGTGATTTATCTTAGAGAGATTTGTTCTTAATAGTAACAGTGAAGTAACACCTAAGTTCAGAACGTGCACTGTGAATATCTGAAGGTTTGAATGTGATAAGTGAAACGTAACTAATGTTTTTGAAAAAGTTGAGTTAATAATAAATAAATGGGTGTGTCGAAAGCTGGTCGATGATTGGAGTGCGGTAGGGCGTTATCTTGAAATGTCCTATTCCACTATGATGATCAAAAGCTCACGACAGTCAGGAAAAGCTACCCTATGATTTGAGTAAGGTAGGGTGTTATCCCGAAACATCCTATTCTACTATGACGGGTAAGAGCTCATTTTGATGTGCGTCAAAGAAGAAAAAAAGAAAGTGGAAAAAAAATTAAAGACTTTGTTATCATTGAACTTATACCCAGTATAAACCGAATGATATGCTGTAGGGATTATCCTACTGAGTGCGCGAGAAGACTTTGTGTGGAACGACTGCTGCCTATACCTAGGATAGTCATTAAAATTATTTGAGAGGATATTTGTTGAGAGGATTGTGAAGATTGAAAAGGGCTTTTCACACACACACTAAATCTATATCTATGTTGGTATCACTTGCTATAGTTGTTGTATCTTTTGTTACGTGAGTTAGGGATCTATGTGGATTACATGTACAGTGAGCCGGTTTTGATTATTTTGTTCGGGACGAACAAAAAGCTAAGTGTGGGGGAGTTGTTTAGGGTATATTTTACTATATTTTCGGGCTTAATCCCTAAACAATTTACCTTATTTTTAAGGGAAATAAATGAGAAAAGCGTGTTTTAACTGTTAAATTCCTATAATGGTTATTGAGGGGTTATAATTTAATTATGAGGAAATATTGAGTTTAAATGTTATTTTGTTACACATTTTATTATTATTATTATTCGATGACTTGGTGTAACAACAATTTTGCAGAAAATTAAAAGATATGCAGGGGGATATTATTAATGGAGAGGATTAATCTCATTCAATCAAGTGATTTCAAAATAAAGAAGAAAATCGGAGCATTGAAGAGAGGATAAGTCAGATCAGATCGAAAGAGTGAAGTGGGGGACACGGTATACGAAGCAACAGTGTGAAAACGCGTAAAAGGGTAGGCTCGGTCGACCGAGCCATGCTATTCGGTCGACCGAGTGTCTTAAGTCGGTCGACCGAGCCCCAAAGCTGCAAAATCGACGCGTTTTTCTAGATCCTTCCTTATGCCGGCGAAACTCCTATATAAGTAGCATCATTCGAGCAGAAAAATACACACAGCAGCCGCACTAAATAAAAATAACAATATGAGTTTCTTTCTTTCAATCTTGCTTGGGAGTTCGAAGATGATTGAAGGCTAAGCATCTTGCGGTGGGACAACGGAGGAAACCAATCAACAACCACACCAACTAGAGGATTTTTAGCTACATCTTAGTGAGTTGAATTTATGATTTTTCATCAATTGGATATTGTTATATTGTTTATGTTTTATTTGAATCGGGAGATTGATGCAACTATCTTTTTGATTGAATTTATATGAGAGTATTGATTCAAGCTTTGATCTTTTCAATTGATGCAATTAATTGTGATTCAAGAGATTGTTCATGATTAGTTGAGTAGAGTATTGGAGACAATCTCATGATCTTGTTATGCATGTTAGTTTAGTTTTGCTTGAGAAAGAAAACGAAACCCTAGAAATTGATTAAAGAGATTTAATCGAATTCGTGATTTGATCATTACTAAAAATCATACCTTTAGCTCACAATCTAGTTGGGGTTGGTTGGTATATTGGTGGATTCTAGTTGCCTTGCCGTTTTTTTTAATTCTTTGATAAACCAATTTGTTCGTGTCAATTGTGATTGCTACGATTAGTTATTTCAAGAACTTTAGTTGAATTTTTTCTCTTTTCTGCTATTTTAGTCACTGTTCTTCGTTTCTATTTTACAATTAACATAAACCATAGTTTTAGATAATAATTTGTGACATAATCGATACAATAACTGTACTTAATCCGATAGACGTTCGATTCCCTTAGGACGACCCGGTAACACCTTTACTACGAGCCTTGCACTTGGGGTGTTCCGGTAATTATAAATTTAAAACTAGTTTTTACCGAACAGAAATGTATTTTCAAAACATATTCAGAGTACTAAAATTATATTTTCCTTAATTCTGCTTTGTACCTCTTGAACTTTGTGGTCTGGACCTCCTCCATATCTTTCCAATTGATTTCTGGAAACTTTCACTTCCAGTATGCCATAGCAGTACAGTTGGAGACTCCCTGAAATACCCTATTGTCAAAGAGTCTGTGAAAATCAGGCATAGTCTCATTTGCCCTAGTTTCTCCAAAGTATTTTTCAAGTCTATCCCTAGCTTTTGCAATGTATGAGTCAACAAACTTGAGATTCTTGAACAGACCCCATTGTTCTTGTCGGTTCATTTTCCCCATAGCATCGAAGAATTTTACAATGTAATTGAAATCTTCTTGTTGTTCACTAGGTAAATCTTCTGGTCCTTTTATAGAGAGAGGTATGGATGTACTTGGTATGCTGGTTGAGTCGGATCCAGTATGCTGTCTCTTAACATCATTGTAAATTTTTGCCATATTAGTTTTCATCCTCTCATCTTGATAGCTTAGCCAGTCTGCCCATGCTTCATCTTGCATTTGATTTGGATACAGACCATCTTGGAATCTGAAGAACTCTCTTACATTATCTAGTACTTCAGCATCATATTCTTCCCTGTATCTATGAGTAGGGAATGTTCTTTTCTAACTTGTATATCTGGTGCTGCTGCTACCTCTGATGGTGTTACCTCTGCCAGTGCTGAATATGTGTTGGCTTGCTGATCCTCTTTGCTGATTTGATCCAGGTCTTTGCTGTCTAGCTGATCTATCTCTATCATCATCTCATCTTTGGATGTGATAGGGAAAACCTATGCAGGGTTCATTTGATCTCTTTTCCCTCTCCTATCTTATCTTTCTTATCTATTCTTCAGCTTCATTTCAAATTCTTGGTTCTCAGTCCCTTGATCTTAGCTGCTCCTCATTGAAGTTTGGGGGTCTAATTGTTGATCCTTCTTCAGGCATATCACTACTCTCCCCTTTTTTGGTAGCATCATCCCTTTGCTGTTGTAAGATATTGGTTGTAGCTTCAGCTGTACCAATAAGAGCGTCCAGTTTGGACTCAATAGATGTGAACCTTGAGTCATGATCAGTTTGCTTCTGGGTTACACTTCGAAACCTGGAGCCAAAAGCAAGTGCCATGGACTCATTTTCTTTAGAAATGTGCTGTCTGAGTCCTGCAAGATTGTTGGTGGTATTGAGGTTTAACTGTTTCATCAAGTCACCTTGTCTTTGCACAACAATGTTTTGTGCATCGATGTACTCAGCAACAGCCTGAAATCTTTTCTCTATGGAGTAGATTTCATCTTTAAATGCCTAAGTCATAGATCGCAGATACATTGATTGTTGTTCCAGCTCCTCAGCCAATAATGCTGCTGCCTTTTCAAAGGTCGCATTCGATATGCCAGTGTTCAGTTGAGTGAACTTGTGGCTGATATCAGCCTATTCTGGTTCTGTCTGTAGTCCTCTGTCTTTATGTTGCAATGTGGGAGGAACCTCAACTGATTCTTGGTGCTGAGCTGTTGGTTGAGTAAAATCTATACTGCCTTCTACTTCCTCAAGTACTTGAGTGGATGTGAGTTCTGGTGTAGCACTGTCTCCTATTCCCCCTTCCTTTGTGCCAGGAGTTGTCTTGACTGGTGTTGCAGCTGAGCCAGTGTCCAATAATGTAGTTCGTTCAGCCGGAGAGTCAATAAACAGTTGCTGAGGTGTTGTCTTATCCGGTGGGGTTGACTTTGCTAATTCATGTGTTTGTAGAAAAGAGCTTAAGAAGATGTTATCACTAATTGCATCAGCTATTTGTTCAGCTTCTTTGTCTTGCTCATCCGCAGTAGCCTTTGGATCCTTACCATCATCATTTTGATCAGCACCATCATCATCATCATAATTATCACCATTATCATCATTATCACCATCATCAGCTGATTCATCACTGTCTTTGTTAGCGATCTTGGACAGTTTTGCTTTTTCCGCATCCACCAAATCCCATAGTGGGGATTCATCAAGTACACCAACCAGGGTTGTGATCCCCAGAAAGTCAAAGAACCAAGCATCCTCAGCAAGCATGTGTTCAGAGTCTTGAAGCTGAAGTCTTGTGTCACCTTCTTTCTATTCAAGATATGCTGATATTCGATCATCAATATCAGTTGCAGACAACTGTGATGGTTCTTCTGGAGTTTCCTCATCATCTCCAGTGTCTCCTGCACCTTCCTCATTTTGAAGTTGTTCATCCTCACATCCACTTTCTTCCTCTTTTTGTTCTGCATCTTCTTCTGATTCCTCTTCTTTTTCTTCATCAATTAACTTTCCAAACTCCTCTTTGTCCAGATTTCTTTGACCTCTTGGATTCTTTCTTTGATCAGTTGTGATTCTGCTAGGTTGCTTTCTCTTCCCTCCTTCTATTTTCTCTGTCTGTTTGACATAGGTAAACATGATTTTGGATTCGTGTAGTTTGTGGAATTTTACAACAGGGACTTGCATACATTGCAACAAATAGTGTAATTGAATCCCATAGGAGTTTTTCACCCAAAAGTGTCCATTTTTCTTCTTTCCTTCTGCGAGCCTCTTTTTGGCATTGGCCTTTCCTTGGATTTTCTCTTTGATTCATAGGAAGAAATAAGTGGCCCAATTGAACTCCAGACCGTTGTATATGATTCCCATCAGACGCATTCTAACCTCTGTCATGGCATTATTTGCCCCTATCTTTCCTTCAATTGTTTTTCCAACTAAAGCATTGAATTCATTGAAGGGTTTCTTAAAGACGGATCTAAGACAGTTGAGTTTCTTAGAGCCTGGGTTTGCCATCTTAGCTATAGCTATTTTTTCCCAGAATTCATCCACGTTTTGTGGAACAAGAGCCACTTTTTCATGACCTTTATTAGAGAGTTTAAGGTGTTTGCGAATTACCTTGGCTGTAATAACCACTTATATACCATTGACAGTTGCAACGATCCAGTCCTCACCCATTTTGACGCCTTCTTCAGCAAAGAGCCTAGAAACAAACTTGGTTGTATTCCAGAAGGTGATGAGGCTTTTATAACAGATGTCCTTGATAAGAGGATTTAGAAAAGTCGACAATCTTCGGTTTTTGCATCCAGTTGCCAATCATCATGCTTCTTCGTCATTTCCACATAGTTTTAAGTAGTGTTCTTCTTGAAAGAACGATCCAGTGGAAATTGACTTGTCATATTGTTTTCCAGTTTGGGTTGTTGAAGAAGATGAAACCATTTTTTGAGTAAGATTGAGATTTTTAGAAAAAGCTTTGATTTCCTGTTCCAGAATTTCATGAGTCATCTCAATTTTTTCAAATTTACTCATAAGATTTTGGATTAGGTTTGTAGAATCTAATGGGAGAATAGAGGAATGTGTAGTGTCAGATGTGAATGCTCTTGATGATGAATATGAACTAGAAGTTACCTCTGTTTCATTTGATTCTTTAGCCATAAGACATAAGTAAGACTTTTCATTGTCTGAGCTGTCAGCTTCATCATCATCAGACTCATTTTCAGATGATTCTTCAATCCTTTCACTGCTAGTTTCAGCTTTAAGTGCCTTCTTACTCTTTCTCTTTTCAGTTGTCTTGCACTTTTTCTTATCCTCCTCTTTGTCTTTTTCTTTAGGGCAATCAGCCTTGAAATGACCTTTCTTCGTACAGTTGAAGCATCTGTATTCATCATCCCTTTTCTTCATGTTTTTGCTTGAGCTTGACTTCTTGTTTGATGATGAACCTCCTTTGAATTCCTTCTTCTTGCTAAACCTGTCAAAATGTTTAACCAGTAAAGCTACATGTTTCTTCAGCTCCTGTGTCTCTTTGCCGTTTGTGTTAGCTGTTTTGCCTTGCTGAGGTGCAACCAGTGCACTAGCCATGTGTGCCTCTATTGGTGTACTTTCTTCACCGTTCCACTGAAATTCATAAGCCTTTAATTGAGACATCAGAGTCAAGGTTTCAGTGTTTGCGAGATTTGTTGTCCCTCTGATTAATGATGTGATGATCTACCACTTCTCAGGTAAGCCTCTCAAGATTTTTAGACAAACTTCATTCTATGGATATGTATGTCCAAGCTGCTGAAGTTAACTGATGATGCTTGAAAATCTGTTATCCATTTTATCAATGGATTCACCAGTCTTCATTTTGAAGTTCTCAAATTTCTGTTTTGCAACAAATAATTTGTTTTCTTTAACTGCTTCTGATCCTTTATTGATTAATGCTAATTTGTCCCACATCTCCTTTGCTGTCTTGCAGTCTTTGATCCTCATGATCGTGTTATTGTCCAGAGTCTTCAAGATCATGTCTTTTGCAACAAAATATAGATTTGCTCTTCTCCTGTCATCTTTGGTCCAATCTTTCTTGAGTTTATCTATTTCTTTTCCATGATCTGCTCCTATGGTTATCACAGTTGTGATCTTGATTGGTCCATCATTGATTACATCCAGCATCTCCTCATGAGCTGTGGCAAGATGAGACAACATCCTTATTTTATATTCATCAAAATTATTAACATTGGATACAGGTACCTTTGACAAGAAATTTGAGGAATCCATAAGTACAAATAAGATATATGTATAGAAAGCACAAATTCAAAAACAACTTTGAAAAATGTGATCTCCTTGTCACCAGAAATTGGATCTGAATAGGTTCAGATACTAGGAACACTGCTCCGATACCAATTGTTGGTCCCAGAGGAGGGTAAAACAATAGTCATAGAGGGGGTGAATGACTATAGTGGAGTTTCAAAAACTTTTCTTGTATTTCAAAGTTTTTGGGCAGCGGATAAGTCCCTTCTTAAAATGTAGTTTGAAAGTAGAATATGCAATCACAGATATAGAGTATGCAATGAAATAAAGTGCTGTAAAGTAAGTTGCTGAAAGTAAATAGACACAAAGGTTTATAGTGGTTCAGGGTGGTGTAATCCCTTAATCCACTCTTCTCCTGTGATGATTGGAGGAATTCACTATTGTTTTCACAGATACAATAGCACAATTGTCCTTGGCTACACAAGCTTCACAATCTGCAAGACTATCACTCCGTGGGTTCAAAAGCTTCAGTGAGTCAGTCTCTATCACTGCTTCTTGAGAACAAATCTTTCAGCAGCTATCACAAAGGTTGCAACTCCTTCTCAGATTCCTCTGATTCAATTGCATCAGTTGATGTGAATTGTATTCACAGACTTGTGATCAATCTCAATTATTGATTTGCAATTAAAGTTCTGATTCCTGAGTTGATCTCTAGATATTTCCTTTTAAGTACAGATAGAAGGCTTTTCAAATTGACAGAGTTTTTGCTTGTTTCTTATCAGATTCAATCGTTTTTTCTCTTGTCTGTGAATGCCTTCTATTTACAGCCTTGATAATCCTTGATTTGAATTTCCGTCCATTGGCTATTTAATGTGGAATATAATCCTTGATTTAATTCTTGATTGCCCCGTAATTATATTCTCCTTGATTTCAGTGATCGGATTTTTCTTCAAAGTTTATCAGAAAATCCGTCCTTGATTGATCCTCAATGATTGTGCATTTCATGCTTGATCTTCATCTTTCAAAATCTGAATGAGTAAAGTTTACTTAGCCGTTTCTTGAACAGTTAAGTGATCCTTCTGACTTTGCTGTTTATGTCTTCCTTCACTGCTTTATTTTTACTCAGCCGATAGTCAGTTTACTTTTCCGGTTTACTGCTTTGTTATTCTCTTTGATCTTTCAGGTACTTATTGTACTTCACTGATCCTTGATTTGGGGTGATATCAGTGTACACCATATTTGATAATGTAATTCATCATTTGAATAATAACTTGGACTTATCCTGGGTCATCACAGACTTCCTTGGTTATAAGTCAGACCATAATGTCTTCATGCTTCTCTGCTGGTACTTGGCTGGCTTCACTCTACCGAATATATGTTTTACTTCGTCATCATACCAACTAGAACAATACTAGTCTGACTCAACTTAAACAACATGTCAGACTCTATGTAAAGACTTAAACAAAGAACTCTAACTTATTTCAGGCTTGCTATAACAGCTAGTATGGCCATCATCAAAACATAATAAAATGTTCCTAACAGATTCAAAACCGACGACCAATAAATTCTAAAAATTTCAAGCCATATATAAGAGCCCTGGTATGATTTGGGGTCCTATTTTCCTCTCGCATTTGATAGATTTACAGGAAGTATTCTTTCGCTACCTCCTCTAAATGATTCTTTATCACATTTCTCAGATATATCTTTGTTCAAAATGACTTCTTACCCTATTTGAAGGTAAGGCTGTTATTTTCTTTTTGGTCTTTGGGTTGCAACAAAATTTTGTAAACATAATGGATTTTTATTTTTTTTTCATCAATGCTTCCATGTGTTTGTGTTTTTTGTTTAATTTCTGGGGTTTTAGTTTTTTTTCTTTGGTGTATTTGCAAGATTTTGTTTTCTTTATATGTTTTTGCATCATTTTGTTTTCATGTATTTCTATGCATCAGTTTGTTTTTTTTTATGTATCTGCATCAACTCCAGTTCTTTGATGTATTTTTACCTCAATAGTGGTTGGTGTTCTATGTTATGTTGTTCAAGCACTTTTCCAATAGAGGGTACATTCTCTAAAAAAAAGTGACATTTATTTCTCAAGATATGTTTGATGTAAATGGGATTACATTTCAAACAGATTAATGTGAAATCGAAGCGACAATTCCACCCATTGTCAATAAACAGTCTTTCAACTTTCCATCTGTTCTATAGGCATGATGGAAGAGAATCTATTGAGGTGACTCGGTAAACTGGGGGAAAGTTTTTCCTAGATGGAAGAAGAGTTGAGTAACAGTGGAACGAATCTGATGACATTGAATATTGGTATGAAGAAAGTTTTTTTTTCTATTTTTCTTTCTAATTTAAAGTTATGAGTTTGTATATGGCAACATTCAATTCGGCTTAGTAATTGATTTTCTATCAGCTTAGTTCGTTTTTTCTATCGTATGTATTTTTGGTGTTGAGTAATTTAAGTGATGTTGTTACAAGTTTGTTTCGGTTAGTGTGGCTTAAAGTAGTTTTGTTGATTGGAATCCCTTTTGGATATTGCGGAATTTTAGTTTATAGTTAGAATTAAGCAAGAAAGCATTGGACGAGGAAGAAAAAAATGATGTAAGCTTGCGGATTGGAAAGGTGGAGAAGAATATTGACATTATCATGAAAATCAAGGCAGAAAATACCAAAATAACTAACAAAAAGGGAGTGTTGTTAGGAATTTTAGTGAATTGAAATAGGATTTAGAAACCAGTAAGAATGACATACTCATTTTGGTTAAGTTTGTGTTTGCGTCTTCTACCTTAAATTACCCGTTGTTCCTATTAGGTGATGGTATTGCCTAAAATGTAGGAAAAAACGACAGTTGGAGCATTTATTAATTCCTTCTGGTTTTTTGCTTTTTTTTTTGGAAGCATTTTGATACCCTGGCAAACTATAGAATTAATGGCTTTATTAAGCTAAGAAATTAGAAATGTTCTCCTGAAAGATTAGGGTCAACCTGGAAATCGGTTCCAATAATGACGGTGGGGGCGGGCCTTGCAGTGTATATTAATTCATGAGAAGTAAATGTGCAGCTGGTTGCATGTTTCCGAATTGCTCTTACAAACTATGATATTTATGAATTTTGATGCGGTAGTTACAATATCTCGGTTAGGAGAACCGGTTTATCGTTATATATTCATACTACCGCACCGGGTACGTTTATTCTTGAATACTAAAGTGCTCAATATATCAAATACATCTGATGCTACAATTATTAACTAACTTGATCCATCAGTATTGGTATCATCTTGGGAAATTCTGTGTAAATTACTTCTTTGTTGATTAATAGCTGAACCTTTTAAAATAATGATAATTTATCCCTTGATTTGGACAAATTTCATGTTGTTAAAGTGGCATGTTGTTTAATATAATTATTTCTCTCATGTGTAGACTTTTGTATCATATGACTACACAAAACATATTATCCCATATCAGAATGAAGTAATGGTGTATGAAAAAGTGTGAATTGTCAATATGGTTAGAACATTTTGCAGATGTCAATAGAGAACATCATATATGGATTACAATATTTAGTGTTTTTATTTTAAGTGGCTTTTTATTTTTATATGTTGCAGGACTAAAGACCACGGTGGACTGTATGCCTGGTTGGTAAAAGTAGCAAAATTAAATAAAGTATCCATCGTAAGATAAATATGACATTGTGGTAATCCTTTGTATCTTTAACATAATGAAAAATATGGTATGACATTTGTTCACGGTGGTAGATATGACATTTTACATATATCGTGGCAAGCAATGCAATGGCGAGTCAAGTCATTATAATTTGATTCATAGTTTGATTTTAGCCCATTATATATCCCGTACACAATGGAATGACATTTTATATTTTTATTTTTAATGAACTTCATTAATGAGATCATTGTATGGCCTTTTCTCCCTCAGGTATTTTTCTTACAAGTTTTTTTTTTGTCTAATGGTAGTACAAGGGTTCCAGATGACCGAAATGCTGAAACGCTGGACACTGGATAGATTACCGGAAAAGTTCCGCTGACAGGGAGATGGTAATTGAAAGAATATCAATCTTCAAACAGACACCTTTGATATATCATTAAAAAAGAAGTGATTGTTTAAGAGATTTTCTTTTTGGACGAGAAATCGAGAACCGCAGTAGAGGCAAAATACACCAATGAAATATGTAACTGACCCCACCCACCAAAAAAAAATTAAAAAAATTGGTGACTTCTTTTTTAATGAAAACATATTTTTCTTAATTTTACATCACCTATATATATATATATATATATATATATATATATATATATATATATATATATATATATATATATATATATATATATATATATATATAAATATATTGACCCATTTTTCCTAATTACGACCCAAACCCGGGTTTTGAAAACAACAGGAAAAAAAACACGCATTACTTAAAAATAAAAATAAAAATAAACGGTAGCACACTATCCTTATATTATGTCATCAATCTTATGATGGTTTTTTCTCCATTCATAACCTCCACGACCTTCACACTGAAAAACCCACCACGTCCCAGTCAAATCCCTCTTCCCCACATCTCACAAATCGGACGCCCTGGAGAATAACAAGTAATCCATCGACACTTTCACAACCAGGTAAAATCATTTACTTGTTTGCCAATTACCTGACCCAAACCCGGGTTTTGAAAACCACCGGAAAAAAAACACGCATTACTTAAAAAAAAAATATAATAAAATTGTAGCACACTATCCTTATACCATGTCGTCAATCTTATGACGGTTTTTTCTCCATTCATAACCTCCACAACCTTCACACTGAAAAACCCACCACGTCCCAGTCAAATCCATCTTCCCCACATCTCACAAATCGGATGCCCTGGAGAATAACAGGTAATCCATCGACACTTTCACAACAAGGTAAAATCATTTACTTGTTTGCCTCAGGAAAGTTTCACAGCAAGAATAATGTTAGGTAAATCATATCGGTATTTCCCTTGATCAAAACTTACTTATTTCATGTCATATTATGCTTATTTCCAGGGGTTGTATGTTTTAAAATATCTGTGGCAATGGGAATTAGCAAAAGAAGTGGATGTTACGGATTACTGCGATAATTGTTTGTTTTTTTTTTTTTTCTTTTCTAAATCGGTTTTGGATTAATTTTTCTGTCGTTGTTACTGATCGACATTTCATGTTTTTTGTGTTGTAATTTCTACCATCTTGCATATTTGATTATGGTTCTGCTGCTTTCAATTTATTCATACCTTTCGATTCGCCTATACACCCACTCAATTGGAAGGGCAGCCTCGTAGCACAATGTTTCGCTTCTGATGTCGATACTTTGAGCTTTTTCTTTTCCAACTCACATCAATCTTGCAGCATATTGTTTGTTTATGCAAAGTGTGTTCAACATTCTTCTGAATGACAATGAGTTCTGTACACAAGCCATAGCTTGAAAAAGCTGTTCAAAATAATTTTTTATCTCTCTTTTTGAGAAAAGCAGAATGGCAAGGCCTTTTCTCAAGGTTTTGGAGACCATGGAGCCATAGGCAATGGTATGTTTTTTAAATCATTTAATGTAGTACAATTTGTACTTCATCTACTTGGGATTATGGGTGCGCGTATACATGATAACTTATATGTTTAAATATACTGATAGAGATATTATAAAAATTTATGATTCCTGCATTAGTTATGCTTTTCTTCATTGCATATGAATACCCCTTTCGGACATCATGTAATAGAATTATATATTAAGTACATATGTAGAAAGTTGCTACTGTAGAAGAACAAGTGAGCGACACGTGATGAGGATACAATACAAGTATTTGGAAAAAATATCTCAGGGAAGGAGTTGGGTTCTTCGACACACAAAAGGTAACTAAGTTACAAAATCTAGACAGCATTTCCTGAGAAACTTCACTATTACATGATGTTCTCCATGAAAAGGTACCATCAATGTTAATTTAAATAGCTCAAATATGTTAATTTTCTTGGGAATCTGAAAAGGAAATTCATGTGTGGAATTGCAATTCAACATTTGTTTATACTTCAGGTCTTGAAGGATTCTTTCAACATTTACAACAAGTATTATTTCCAATCTTCTCTGATGAAGATGTGAATATCCTAAATGGTGTGTAGAAAGAAGCAGTTAATGCAAATTATGCATTTATCAAATCTCCCCACATATTTTAGGTATTATTATCTACAATGATCCTAAGAAGATTCATTAACCTGATGGATTTTCCAGGTGGTTCTGAATACGATGATAGTGGATGCACATTATTAAATTTTGTTATATTGATCCCCACCTTTTCTAGCCACCCTTTTGGTTGAACCATTTTAAGCCGCAACCTGATTATTGTTAAAGGTTGAACATTTCCGTTCTATTATTTATTTTTCCATAATCTGTTAACAGGTTTAACGCATATGTTTTGTCAACAACTATACATAAATGTTTGGATGTTGGTGCCAAAGCCCACATGTGTTAAGTTCCCACATTCAGTTTATTGATTTCCCACATCTAATTAGAAATTAGAAGCAGCCGCCTTCGAACAATACATAATAGTGCTTAGACTATTATTTTAATGTGTGCCAATTTGTGTCAATTAAGATAAACTCCTATTTTGGCTATTGTTTTTAGGCGTCAGGAGATTTGTATCTTTTGTAATCCTCCTCTATAGTAATATTTATCTTTCGCCCATGGACGAGTGGGCATATTGCTGGTAACCACATTAATTTGGTGTTTTGTCTTTTTCCTTCCGCTTGTTATTTTGTGTTACCGTCGTTAAGGGCTATCGCCTGGTATGTTGTTTTTTCTAACAAACTGGTATGAATGCTAGATTATTTTTGAGGTATTTTTCGAGCCGATTTTTTTTTGAGGTGATTTTTGGAGCTTTAGTTAATTAGCCATCATGATGGTAACTAAGTATTATTTTGAGAAGTTCGACAGAAACGTCAATTTCGGGATGTTGCAGTTGGAGGCCATGCTGGATCAGGAAGGCTTCGATATTGCACTGCATGGGAAGGAGAAAAAGCAGAAGAAAATGTTAGATGAGGAGTTTGATGGTCTCGATAAGAAGGCCAGGTCAGGTATCATCTTGTGTATTTCTGATGATGTTTTAAGAGAGTTAGCCACTGAGGTTACTGGTAAGGATTTGTGGAAAAATTGAAATCCTTATATATGAAGAAAACCATTGAGAATAGGCTTTATTTAAAGCCGAGTTTGTATATGCTTCGTATGTCTGAAGGGTCATCTCTATTATCGCACTTAGATAAATTTGATTCCCTGCTTTTGGATTTGAGTAATATAGATGCTAAGATTGATGATGAGGATCATGACATGTTGTTATTGTGTTCGCTTTCACAGTCATTTAAGCATTTTAGGGAAACAATGTTTTATGGTAAGGATACTATTTCTTACAAAGAAATTAAGTCGATTTTAAAATCGAAAGAGCATATTGATAAAGATATACTAGGGGAAGTAGTGATAGTCAGGTAGACGTGCTGGTAGTTCGGGGCAGATCAAATAAGAAGGATGCAGATAGTGAAAATTATGTTTTGAATCCCAGACATAAAGATTTGACGTGCAATTATTGTAAAAAGGTTGGGCATATCAAATCTGATTGCTTTCGTCTTAATAACAAAGGAAAGCGTAAGAAAGAGTGTGGTAAAGAGTCAGCTCAGGCTGGTATCATAGAAGATTAGAGTGATGGAGATATCTTCTTTGCTGATGATAAATTAAGGTCTGTTGATGAATGGATCTTGGATTACGGTTGCACGTATCATATGTGTCCCAATAGGGATTGGTTTTCCACATATGATTCAGTTAAAGGTGGAGTTGTTTCGTTGGGCAACGACACAGTTTGCAAGGTTGCTGGTATTGGTACGGTTAGGATTAAGACTCATGATGGTGTTGTTAGAACACTTCAAAAATTCAGACATGTTAGGGATTTGAAGAAAAATCTCATCTCTTTTGGCGTATTTGAGACTCTTGGATTTAGTTACACCGCTAAAAGGGGAGTTCTGAAAGTAATTAAAGGTGCTCTTGTTGTTATGAAAGCTTGCGGGTATGGTGGTTTGTATGTTTTGCAAGGATCCACAATTGCTGGTAATTCTACAACCCCTTTGTCATCCTGTTCAGAGTTAGACATTACGAAGTGTCGTCCATTTGTTAAGTTCAAGCAGTGCTTGGACTTATGTGACACAGTCGATGATTTTGAAATTTGTGGAGAAAGAGTAGTATTACTATTTATGGATGTGGGCATTTGTCCTAAGGTGGATATTTCTTAGGATGATCGGGCCAAAGCCCACATGTGTTAAGTTCCCACATTCAGTTTTTGGATTTCCCACATCGGATTAGTAATTAGAAGTAGCCGCCTTCGAAGAATATATAATAGTGCTTAGACTATTATTTTAATGTGTGCCAATTTGTGTACCAATTTGTCTCAATTAAGATAAACTCTCAATTGCCTTAGCTATTTTGGCTATTGTTTTTAGGCATCAGGAGAGTTTTATATTTTGTAATCCTCCATATAGTAATATTTCTCTTTCACCCGTGGACTAGTCGGCATATTTCCGGAAACCACGTTAATTTGGTGTTTTGTCTTTTTCCTTCCGTTTGTTATTTTGTGTTACTGTCGTTAAGGGCTATCACTCGGTTTGTTATTCCTAACAATAAATGAGAGTTAAATAATCTTTTTATTCATCTACTTCAGTGGTTGAGGGTGTAAATATTATTTTTTGATAATAGATACAATTATGCGTGTTGGACTTATTTCTATGTTTTGATGATGAGTGCCAGACTAGCTGTTATAGTGCAAAGGCAAAAAGATGTCTAGATCAAATGTATAGGCTTATTAGAGTTTGATTCATAAATAGGTTTGATCAAACAAGCACTGTAAAGGGCTGCTGATTCATATCAGCAGACTAGTCTATATCAGTAGGGTAGATAGGTCAGGAGACTAGTTAGGAACCTGCTGAAGACTGAAGGCTGAGGTTTCAAACTCAGTTACAGAAGGCTAAGGGATCAAACTTAGTAATTAAAGTCAAGGATATGGAATCAGAATTTAGGCAAGTCTGTGATGACCTAAACCGATTACATATACCTTGTGTACAATGTCTAAGTTCCATAAGTTGGATGATGTTTGGAACTTGGTTATAATTCAAAAAGGTGTAATCTAACTTCACAAATAAAAGTTAGATAAAAGAAGTCAGCTGTATTGTATTTTATACACAGCAAATTGGAGTTCAGCAGACTGTCATGTTTTCCAGCAGACTGATGAACCTGCTGATTAAATACCTCGGGTAATTCAAGATTACATTGGAAGATTACATTGAAAATGACAGCCAACTACCTCTGACTTATCAAACAAATCAAAGGCTGAGATCAAAAAGATGTTAGGATGATTCAGAGTTTTAACCATTGGATATAAGTCAAAGGGTGGACAGACTGCACTGTCAAAAAGGAATTCTGACAGTGTCAGTCCTATGAATAGTGACAGAATGTGGATCAGATGGGACAAAAACAAGGAACGGTTACATTTGAATTTCAAATACAAGTCACATGCATTCTTGCCTTTAAATAGAGGACTTTCAACTCAGAAACAAGATGATGAAAATTAACAAACTTTGAAGAGATATTACTGAGCTGAAAAACACCCTGCTGAACCTACTGAACTTAAATCTACTGATCTAGAGAAATTCTTCAAGTGTTTTCTACATTCAAGCTACATCAAGCATACACACTTGAAGCCCGCAAGCTGCTGATTATATCATCCTAATCAAGTTGCTGCAACTGAATCATTTATTTGATTCAATCTTTATTTTATAAAGAACCTGCTGAAGACAGTGAAGCATCTGTTGGGTGTGAAAGACTGTTGTTTGTGGTGGAGCTGGTGAAGAGGCAATCCTGCCCTTCAAGGACCAGTGGAAGACTAAGGAGCAGCAATCCTACCTGCTCCCAGTTTTCAGTTTGTGAAGCCATTGTTATTGGTGAAGGACAAGCAACTTAGGAATCTTTGTATAAGCTACATCAAAGATCTCTAGTGAACTTCCTCCAACATCATAGGAGAAGAGTGGACTGACAGGATTACACCATCTGGAACCACTATAAAATCTGCCTACTTACTTTCAGCATTTACATTCTGCACTTAGTTTATTTTACACATCAAACTACTGAATCTAGCAACTGAAATCACACTTGCACTACTGAGTATCTAATACTTAGTATCATATTTAACAACAAGTATTAAGGCTTAATTTTGATATAATTCCGCTGCACAAATTCAGCAGACTCAACTGTCAGTAGACTACTGTTTATCGCCAGACTACTAAAGTATCAGCAGGCTGCTGAAGTTGCGTAATTTGTTAACTCCAAAGTTTTAAGTGTTAAGTTTATTCACCCCCCCCCCTCTAAACTTAACCAAAGCCTTTTCAAGGGACCAACAATTGGTATCGGAGCAGTGCTTCTGTTCTGAAGAAATCCTACTTGTTGTGCTTGTGAAAATTCTTGAAACTTTCTTTCAAGTTACTGATTTTCAAAGACTTGCATCATGGATAACACACAGTATGCTAGAACTATGCTGATGTGTTCTCTAGATAAATTTGATGAGTATAAACGTCGAATGCAGGCTTACCTTGCTGCTACTCATGATGAGATGATGGATGTACTAACCGATGGACCACTGGAGATTACCAAGGAAATAAGAGTGGGTGATACAACCGAGTACATTCCTAAACCAAAAAGAGAATGGAATGCGGAAGATAGAAAAAGGGCAAACCTCAACAATATTGCTATTGACATCATTTACGGAACCTTGGATAGTAATATGTACATGAAGGTTAAAGATTGCAAAACTGCAAAGGAACTTTGGGACAAGATACATTTGATCTGTGAAGGCACTGATGCAATAAAGAAGAATAAAATCAGTGTGGCCAGAAAGAGGTTCCAAAAGTTCAAGATGCTGCCAAATGAAACCATTGAGCAAATGGAATCAAGATTTAATGCAATCCTGGATGAACTTACCCTACTGAGTGTAAGTTATTCAAAAGAAGAAATAAACACTAAAATCTTGGAGGCTCTACCTGCAAAAGATGTTTGGAAAATGAAGGTGATTGCAATAGAAGAATTGAGAAAGTTGCATGAAGAAGACACCTTCAAGTTGTTTTCAGATCTCAAGGCTTATGAATTTAGCAAAAAGCTTGTAACTGAGACTGAAAAAGAAGAGCCAAAGACCACTGCATTGGCTGCTTCACATCAGGAAGAAACATCTGGAGGACAAGATGATCTGCTGGATGAAATGCAGGAGCAGATTGCCCTACTGAGCAAGAAAATCAGGATGATGAAGACTGGAAAGGCCCCTTCAAGAAACATCACAAAAAGGCCTACTGAAAGAAGGAAAGAAGATTCAAAGAAAGATAATGACTATCTGTGCTTTCATTGCAAGAAACCAGGACACTTCAAACCTGACTGTCCTGAGTTAAAACAAGGCAAGGAACCTGATTATCTTTGCTTCAACTGCAAGAAGCCTGGACACTTTAGACCTGATTGTCCAGACCTACTGAAGACCAAGAGTCAACAAAGAAGACATGGCAAGAAGGCTATGGTTGCTGAAGATGAATCAGGGTATGAAGTGGAGTCTGAAAAAGGAAATGAATTAGATGACACAGCACTGGTTGCTGATATGGAAGATTATGCCTTGATGGCCAATATGGATGAAACTGAGGAGGTATACAATATTGTATCCATCAATACTCCTGCTGGAAGTGATTGTGAATCAACTTGTGGTTCAAATCCTAGAAATTCTGATAATAATGAGACTTTGGATGCCATCCTTAATCAACTGAGGATAATACAATCTGGTTATGAGATTGTGAAGGCTGAAAAAGCAGCTCTTGAATTAGAAGTTTGAAGATTGAAAGCTGAATTAAGATTTCTCAAAGGTAAAGAAAAAGATGTTGGACAGAATCAGTGTAAGCCTGCTGATCATTCAGCAGCCCCTGAATCTGCTGAACCATCTTGCTCCACTACTGCATACAAATCTGGAAAGCCTTGTGGTGATAAGACAGGGCTTGGATTTGGAACTCAACAATCCAAAAAGAGTGGATCCAGTAAGGTTACTGAACCTAGCACCAGAATTGGTCCTAAGTTTGTACCAGACAGGATCCAACTCCAAGTAAGGTTGCTGAGGTAGTAAAACCTACTGAGAATGCCTCAAGAAAGCAGAATCGGAAGTCTAAAAAGTCAACAGCTCCTAATAAAAGGAACAAATCCAAAAATAGGACTGCTGGACCTTCTAGACCTACTGATAGCAGACCTGCTACCAAGTCTGCTGAACCACAAAAAGGTAAAGGTCTAAAATATTCCAAGGATAAGAATCCCAAATCTAAAAATGTCAATCATTCAAGGGATACTTATCTCAGGGGGTAAGGTAGACTGTTCCATACCGATGATGATTGGAATATTCCTGTACCTGCTGATAGAAACAACCAATACAACCATGCTGCTAGGGTAAAATCTAAGCAATGGAATCAGCAAAGGACTCAGCAGAGGACTTATAAAAGGCCTCAACAGGGACCTCAGCAGACTTCATATTACAGGACTGTTCCTAACAGACAACAAGCAAATGGTTATACTAATGCTTCTAACGCCAAGAATCATTTCAAACAGCATTATAAACCAAAAGTCCAGAAAACATATGTGAATCCTACACAACCCACTGTAAGAACTTATGGATGTGTGGATGAACTAAAGTATGACACTTTTTGGAGAAGACCTTATGGAAACTTACCAAAAGTCATGCTTACTACTGACCACTATGGACCCAAACAGGTTTGGGTACCTAAAATGCATTAACTTTGTTTTGTAGGGTGTCTGGTACTTTGACGGTGGATGTTCTAGACATATGACAAAGAATAAGCACTGTTTATCAAACTTTGTGGCAAAAGATGGTCCAAGGGTGAATTTTGGCAACAAGAATACACTGGATACACAAGAGGATATAGCACACTTGTCAGAAATGGACTTACAATCAAGAATGTTGCATATGTGGAAGGACTGGACTACAACTTGCTGAGCACTGGACAATTCTGTGACATGGGATACAAGGTCACTGTTGACAAAAACAACTGTATTATCATTAGTGAAAGAGGTGATCAAGTTGTACTAGCTGGTAGAAGACAACAGAACATGTATGTTGTGGATTGGTCTACTGCAGTTCCAGAAACCTGCCTGATTGTGCATACCAAGTCTGAACTCAACTGGTTATGGCACAAGAAGTTGAATCATCTAAATTTTGATGATATCAATCAGTTGGTGAAGAAGAAGTTGGTGATTGGTTTACCCGAGATCACATTCAAGAAGGATGCTATATGTGATGCATGTCAGTAGGGTAAATAAATAAAGTCAAGTTTCAAGTCAAAGACTAAACAATCAACTAATAGAGTGTTGGAGCTGATGCATATGGATCTATTTGGACCAATAACTACAACAAGTGTAACAGGAAAGAAGTACACTTTAGTGGTTGTGGATGATTATTCAAGGTACACTTGGGTGATATTTATGAACAAGAAAAGTGAGACACTCAAAAGCATGCCTAATCTTTTAAAGAGATTACAAAATGAGAAAATTTTAACAGTAATAAAGATAAGATCAGATCAGGGTACTGAATTTCTCAACAAAGTTATAAGAGAATATTGTGAATAGAATGGTGTACTACATCAACTTGCTGCTGCTGGTACACCTCAGCAAAATGGGGTTGCTGAAAGAAGAAACAGGACTTTAAAGGAAGCAGGAAGGACAATGATTTGTGAGGCATTGCTACCTGAAAGATATTGGGCTGAAGCAGTTAATTCAGCATGTTATACACAAAACAGAACATCGGTGAATAAGAAGCTGCTGAAGACACCTTATGAGATTTGGAATGGAAGGATACCAAACATATCCTATTTCCATCGTTTTGGAAGCAAATGTTTTATCCTAAATCACAAGGTTCATTTGAAGACATTCCAACCAAAGTCGGATAAAGGAATCTTCTTGTGATATTCTTCAGTCAGCAAGGCATTCAGGGTACTGAACAAGAGGTCACTGAAACATGAAGAAACAATCCATGTTGTGTTTGATGAACCTAAGTTCACTGGTATGGAAGATGAAGATTGTGAACCTGCTGAGAATCAACAAGCCACCGATCCAGATTGTGTTGAAATTTTGGAAAGATTCAATGATTTGAAAGTTTCTGATACTGCCCCTGCTGAACACAATGCTGGTGACATTACTGATGCAACAACTGAAGCAATTCAAGGATCTGCTGAACCCCCTGTTGTTGAAGAAGCTACAACAGACCCTACTGAAGATGAGGTTCCCGATAATCTGACTAACCAGAAACCACAATGGTTAAGGAATCACCCTGCTGAACAAGTTATTGGCAATGTACAGCAAGGTGTAAGGACTAGAAGACAACTGGAAGCAATGTTTACTTGTTTTCTATCTCAAATGGAACCTAAAGTTGTTGAAGAAGCTATTTCAGATCCAGATTGGATAATAGCTATGCAAGAAGAATTAAATGAATTTGAAAGAAATCAAGTTTGGACACTAGTTGAAAGGCCAAGTTATGCAAATATCATTGGTACTAAGTGGTATACAGAAATAAACTTGATGAATCTGGTACCATTGTGAGGAATAAGGCCGGACTAGTTGCAAAAGGCTTTTCTCAAGCAGAAGGAATAGATTTTGATGAAACTTATGCACCTGTTGGAAGATTGGAAGCTATCGATTATTCTTGGCACATGCTGCATATAAGAACTTCAAAGTATATCAAATGGATGTCAAAAGTGCATTTCTGAATGGCATTCTAGAGGAGGAAGTGTATGTACATCAACCTCCTGGATTTGAAGTTAATGATGAAGAAGATAAAGTGTATAGACTCAACAAAGCACTTTATGGATTGAAACAAGCACCAAGAGCATGGTATGAGACTCTATCTCAATTCTTGGTGGATAATGGTTTTACAAAAGGCACCATTGACAAGACACTTTTCAGAATCAGTGAAGGGGATAGCACCCTGCTGGTACAGATTTATGTTGATGACATAATCTTTGGTTCCGAAAATGATTTACTTTGTGAAAAGTTTGCAAATCTAATGAAGAGTAAATTCCAAATGAGTATGATGGGAGAAATGAACTACTTTTTGGGATTGCAAGTTAAACAGATGAAAGATGGAATCTTCATTCATCAAACCAAGTATACCAGGGAGTTGCTGAAGAAGTTTGGTATGGAAAATAGCACTATGATATCAACTCCAATGAGTACAAACATCAGATTGGATGAAGATAAAGAAGGCAAAGATGTTGATCGGACTCTATACTGAAGGATGATAGGCAGTCCGATGTACCTTACTGCCAGCAGACCTGATATATCCTTTGCTGTAGGTGTTTGTCCAAGATTTCAATCTAAACCTAAAGAAAGTCATTTAGGTGCAATCAAGAGAGTTCTCAAGTATCTAAAGGAGACTTTGGGTGTAGGGATATGGTATTCCAAGGATGGAAGCTTCAAAGTTATATCCTACTCAGATTCTGACTATGCTGGATGCAAGATTGATAGAAAAAGCACTACAGAACCTGTCAATTAATGGGAAGTAGACTGGTCTCCTGGTTCAGCAAGAAACAGAATTCAATATCAACTTCCACTGCTGAAGCTGAATATATAGCTGCTGGAAGTTGTTGTGCACAAGTACTATGGTTAAGACAACAATTAAGGGATTATGGAATTGAAGAAAAGGAAATTCCAATTTTGTGTGACAACACAAGTGCAATTGCAATCACAGAAAATCCATTTTTGCACTCAAGAACCAAGCACATTGATGTGAGACATCATTTTATAAGAGATCATGTTGAAAAGAAAGATGTTGTGGTTCTATATATCCCTACTGAAAATCAACTTGCTGATATTTTCACTAAACCACTTGATAGTGAAAGATTTGATAAACTAAGGACTGAATTTGGAATTATCAAAGTTGACTGATAATCAGCAGTGTACTGGAATTCACCAAGGGGATTAGTCTTTGCTATGTTGGGTGAGCTCACTTAGCAGACTAGTCATTGGTATCAACAATTCCATGTACTTATGTTTGGACAATTGAGCAAATGAGGTTGCCAAGGGGATTGGTCTTTGTCATGTTGGGTGAGCTCACTTGATAGATCAGTCATTGGTATTAAATCTCATCTTGTATTATCAATTGAACAAAATTAGAAGAAATTAAGGATCAGCAGAGTCACTTTGTTAGCAGGCTGCTGAAGCACCTTTATCAGTAGACTGCTGAGCCTACCCTGCTGAGGACTACCCTGCTGAATGGAATGTTACACAGTCAAAGTTATTAAAGTCAAAAAGCAGATTAGCGGGATATTTATTTTATCCTTTATAACCGCAGTTAACACTATCCAACGGTTACAAACGTTATGGAGAAGTAATGGGCCACGTGTCAAGACAGCATTTATTCAGATTAATCATGGTTAACATGGATGTACGTGCACTGACAGTTACAACCACCTCCTGTCTATATATTCAGGCCTATCACACAGCAGATTCTCTACTTGCAAAATCTCAGATTAATACTTTCTGTTTTTACACTGTGTGAACACAGATTTGAGAAACTTTCTTCTTCATCTTATTTTCTCATAACAATGGCGGAAAAGGTTGATGTTCAGATTGAGTCAAGCCAAAGTGTTAGAGGCTTCGTTGTTGATGCAAACAAAACAGATTTAGCTATCAACATTGGTAGAAGAATAAGGAGATATGCTGGTCTAGAGAATGTGCTGAATATAAGACTGAAGACAATCTCATATACAAATGTTGTCAGTTTCTGGAGGAACATTCAAATAAAGGAAGGAACTGAAGCATTCAAAACGGCTGTGAATGGACAAGAAATAGAAATTTCCTCAAGTCTGCTGAGGGAAGTTTTTGGATTTAAAGAAGTGGTGGATGGTCCAGTTAATCCTGAAGCGATGAGACTGTCCAAGATGGCTTTTGTTGATCAAATAAAAACAGATGAAGCCACCAAATCCGTACCAGGCATCAATTGCAGACATATTGGGAATGAGTACATTCTGCTAAGCAAACTCATTGCTAAGAACATACTTGGACTGGTTGGAAGTATGGACACTCTATCTGGACCCAAGATAGAGTTGATGATGATTATCTGCAGGAGCATCAAGTTTGATTGGGCTGGTTACTTCATTCATTACATGAAGAAGGTAGCCAAGGAAGAAAAAGAGGGAAAGAGGAAATCCAAGGCCTTTCCCTTACGATTGATGGTTCAGACCCTGCTGAATCATTTGGAAATTCCTGATGTAGCATCTGAAAAGATCAATCAGTCTAGATACAAGAAGGAAATTGATTATGCTATTCCTGGTCTAGATGATGATGAAGATGTTGCTGGCCCTGCTACTGATAATGATAGTGATGGTGATGGTGATGCTAGTGGTGAGCAGGTCAAGCCAACTAAAAAGAAACATGTTAAACCTGCTGCACCAAAGAAAACTGCTGAGAAAAGAAAGGGAGCAGAAACAAGAAAGATAATCAAGTATTAAAGCCTTCAAAAAGAACTAGGAAGCAAACAGCACAGACTGCTGAGTCTGCTGAGGGTTCAGTGGAGGTTATTGACCCTGCTATTGCTGCAAGAAGAACTGTTGTTGAAATCTTGAGAGAACAATAGAAAGAAGACAGTAGAAAGAGGAAGTCTACTGTAGTTGAAAAAGATGATGAACCCCTTTCCAAGAGGAGAAAAGAAATGGTCCAAAAACAGAAACATGGAAAAGGGAAAGAACTAAAAAACTTGGAGGCACAAAGAACCCAAGAAGAAGCATCAGTAGAAGAGGTAGAAGAGGCTATTGAGGCTGAGCCCTTGACTATCATCAAGCCTGTAGAAATTACTGACTCCTCACCTGAAGAGGTTGTCAAGTCTACTGAAGCTGAACAGGTTGTTGTTGAGCAATCTGTTGGAGATATACATCAGTCTACTGACCCTGAGCCTGCTGTAGTATCTACTGAAGTACCACAGCAAACCACTGAACCTGAACCTCTGTGGTAGTTGAAGAAATGGTTGAAGACCCCGCAAGTGTTGCAAGAACTAAGGGGGAAGAGCAGTCTGCTGCTAACCCTGCTGATGAGCGTGTAAGTCAAGGAGAACCAAGTGTTGTACAGATGGAAGTAGTAGGTACAAATTTACAATCTCAGCAACCTACTGACTTGGAAACATCTGTTGAAGAAACAATGAATCTACTTGTTGGAACCTTTGGAGGTCAACAAGGAACCGAAAGAGCTCCCAAAACATCTTTCATGCCCTTTGAAAGTCATGTGAAAGAAAGGAAGAAAAAAGAAGAGTATGTAGATCCCAAACTTCAGCAAATTGCTGACAATTTCCAATGGAAGTTTGGTTTCTACAAGAGACAGAAGCCAGCTGCTGAACCTATGACAGACTTTGAGGAATGGGCTTTTAACAAGTTGTGAGTAGAAAATTTGTTGGACCTAGTTGATACCACCCTGCTGCAATCCAGATTGATGGATTATTTGATGAACAACAGAAAGATGAGGGTATCAAGTTTAGGGATCCAAGAGATGGCAATGATGACTCTTCCTCATCATCAGATTCTAGAGGAGATTTCCCCTCTGGACTAGGAGGAACCAGTAGGACTGCAATAATCATAGAACCACCTGTACAACAGTCCACTGATACTGGTAAGTCTGCTGAGGGCCAGCAGACTGGAGAGATGGATGAGGATCTATAGGATCTCACCATGGATGATCTGGAAGAATTGATCAATGAAGGATTTAATTTGAGTGCTGGTAGGCCAGCTGATGAACCTTCTACATTCCATGTTGTAGAGCCTACTGCACAAGCTGAAGCTGAACAGAGTGAGGATTTAGATGAAGAGAAGGTTACTGATCACAGTGAACCTAGTGCCATCTCAGAGGTATCTATTGAATATCAAGATGGATTTGACTTTGAGGGCATTCTCACTAAAACTGCCATCATTCTAACCAAGATTGGTCATGCTGAAGGATTCCAAGTGGATAATGAGGCTATATTCAATCCACAGAGAGTTGAAGAGGAGGTACATGTTGCTGGGCTACAAACAGCACCTGCACAAAGGTTGGAATAGGAGGTACAGGCTGCTGAGTCTCAAACCGCACCTGGACAAAGGTTGTAACAAACTTTGGGTTTGGAGGAAACCCCTGCTGCTGAAGAGGCTGCTATAGTGGAGCCTTCTGGAGACAAGACCACTGAAGGGAAAGATGGTCAGCAGACTGCTGTTAATGAGGATGAGCATCTGCTGGACTATGACTTTAGTGATGAAGAGTTCCAAATGCCTGAAGAAGAGAATATTAATGTTGATCCACCACAGGCATTTGTTCCTATTTTTGAAGAACCAGCCCTTGATCCTATCTTGGAAGAATATCAAGGACCTAATCCTGCTGGATTGGATAGGAGTTGGGCATTGGTTGTGAGCAATCAGAGGCTACAATACAATGTTGAGGAGCCTGTTGATGAGGTTTCTGGTGGAAGGATGACTGGCGAGATACCAGTAGAAGTTTTGAATGTGTTAAGAACTGTAAGGAATGACATGCAACAGTTAAGGACTCAACTGGATGGACAGGAAGAAAGATTTGAAGAACTGATGAAAATGGTAAATGAAAACAGACAATCTACTGCCACGGTTGCTTCAAACTTCACATCTACTCAAAATGCTGTGAATGATCTGATACTAGATGTGAGGGGAATCAAGGTTGGAAATACTGCAAAAGAGAAGTGTCCGAAAAATCAATTCACTTCCATCCATCGAAACTTGACAACCTTGCTGCTAAACCTAAGCCTGCTGAGGTTGCTGGAACATCTCAACTTGCTGGATTGGATCCTAAAATTACTGAGAGGATCAATCTACTGGAAGAAACTCTGCAATCCAGGATTACTGCAGTTGACACAAGAACTGAAATAATGGAAGGGCAACTGAATAATCTGGTTATCTCACAGGACGGTGTTCTTGGCCTAATGTCCCGATTTGTTGATGATGTCACTAAGGGGGAAGAGGGCCAAACAGTTGCAGCAAAAGAGGCTGCAAGACTCTTTGCAAAGAAAAGATGGGAGGATGAGACTAATGCTTTCAGGCAACCAGCACCTGGCAGAGTCCAGCTTACTGATGATCTCTTTAGGCAGTACAAGAAAGAGTACTACAATAGGAGGAAACCTTATCAAGACAAGGGGTTTCATGAAGGACTCAACTCTTTCTTGGGACTGAAGTTTTGGTAGGCAAGGATTAGAGCCTTAAGGGCAACTAACAGAGGTGGCAGAAGTGGAAGAGGTGGAAGAAGTGGCAGAGGTGATAGGAACTTGCCTATCACAAAAGCAAAGGATTCACTTGAAGAGTTTAAGGAACTATACATGAAGTTTGGATTCAAAGTGAATCAGATAAATCTTCTCATGCCTGAGGCATGGAATTGGTGGAAAGAGGTCAATCCCTACATTGATTTTACACTGATTGAAAATGAATGGATGAGGGAGATGATAGCAGAGATCGGGGCCTATCAAGAACAAGTAGAGAAGGCCAGACAAGAAAGAGAAAGAAGACAGTAGATCAGCATACTTTAACTGCATTTTGTTCTTGCTGATTGTAGACTGTAATATCTTTGAACAAATATTTATAGTGAAAGATGAATTTGTTTGTTCTATTTTTGTTTTAACTTTTTGCTTTGCTGTTAGGTGAGGGTAGTGGCATCGTCACTAAAAAGGGGGAAATTGTTGGACTTATTTCTATGTTTTGATGATGAGTGCTAGACTAGGTGTTATAGTGCAAAGGCAAAAAGATGTCTAGATCAAATGCATAGGCTTATTAGAGTTTGATTCATAAATAGGTTTGATAAAACAAGCCTTGTAAAGGGTTGCTGATTCATATAAGCAGACTAGTCTATATCAGTAGGGTAGATAGGTCAAGAGACTAGTCAGGAACCCGCTGAAGACTGAAGGCTGAGGTTTCAAACTCGGTTACAGAAGGCTAAGGGATCAAACTTAGTAATTAAAGTCAAGGATATGGAATCAGAATTTAGGCAAGTCTGTGATGACCTAAACCGATTACACATATCTTGTGTACAAGGTCTAAGTTCCATAAGTTGGATGATGTTTGGAACTTGGTTATAATTCAAAAAGGTGTAATCTAACTTCACAAATAAAAGTTAGATAAAAGAAGTCAGCTGCATTGTATTTTATACACAGCAAATTGGAGTTCAGCAGACTGACATGTATTCCAGCAGACTGATGAACCTGCTGATTAAATACCTCGGGTAATTCAATATTACATTGGAAGATTACATTGAAAATGACAGCCAACTACCTCTGACTTATCAAACAAATCAAAGGCTGAGATCAAAAAGACGTTGGGATGATTCAGAGTTTTAACCATTGGATATAAGGGTGGACAGACTGCACTGTCAAAAAGGAATTCTGACAGTGTCAGTCCTATTAATAGTGACAGAATGCAGATCAGATGGGACAAAAACAAGGAACGGTTACATTTGAATTTCAAATACAAGTCACATGCATTCTTGCCTATAAATAGAGGACTTTCAACTCAGAAACAAGATGATGAAAATTAACAAACTTTGAAGAGATATTACTGAGCTGAAAAACACCCTGCTGAACCTACTGAACTTAAATCTACTGATCTAGAGAAATTCTTCAAGTGTTTTCTACATTCAAGCTACATCAAGCATACACACTTGAAGCCTGCAAGCTGCTGATTATATCATCCTAATCAAGCTGCTGCAACTGAATCATTTATTTGATTCAATCTTTATTTTATAAAGAACCTGCTGAAGACAGTGAAGCATCTGTTGGGTGTGAAAGACTGTTGTTTGTGGTTGAGCTGGTGAAGAGGCAATCCTACCCTTCAAGGACCAGTGGAAGACTAAGGAGCAGCAATCCTACCTGTTCCCAGTTTTCAGTTTGTGAAGCCATAGTTATTGGGGAAGGACAAGCAACTTAGGAATCTTTGTATAAGCTACATCAAAGATCTCTAGTGAACTTCCTCCAACATCACAGGAGAAGAGTGGACTGACAGGATTACACCACCTGGAACCACTATAAAATCTGCCTACTTATTTTCAGCATTTACATTCTGCACTTAGTTTATTTTACACATCAAACTACTAAATCTAGCAACTGAAATCACACTTGCACTACTGAGTATCTAATACTTTGTATCATATTTAACAACAAGTATTAAGGCTTAATTTTGATATAATTCCGCTGCACAAATTCAGCAGACTCAACTGTCAGTAGACTACTGTTTATCAGCAGGCTACTGAAGTCTCAGCAGACTACTGAAGTATCAGCAGGCTGCTGAAGTTGCAGAATTTGTTAACTCCAAAGTTTCAAGTGTTAAGTTTATTAACTTCGCTCTAAACTTAACCAAAGACTTTTCAAGGGACGAACAATGCGCTAGCAAATTTATTAAATATTCTCTCTTAAATATGTATCTGTTTGGCGCTTTCTACCAATAGTTCTGTCTGAGCCTGGGGGATTGGTTGATCCTATCACACAGGATTACGTTTTTCAACGTAGCTCTCTGATTATTTCAGACATGCCTTTCTACCATTTCTTTATGTTGGGCTTTAATTTTATTGTATTTTTTTGAAGGGTCACTCTAGCATTCCCCGTTTAGTTTCTAGGATAAATACCTTCATATACCGGGCCTTAAACCTTTCGCAAATATCGGAAAATTAAGCGATACAATTAGAGATTGTTGCAACTGGCCTTGAGACTATTATACCATGTGTATGATGTGATGGATGATCTTACGGTTTTAAAATTGGCAGCATCATTCCATCGATGTTTGAATAATCTGAAGGTTCTTAGATCGGTAACACTATTCTTCCAAAGGCATTTTAGAAATTCTTAATTCTTTCATGATATGGGGTATTGATTTCTCATTTACTGTTCAAGGTGATTTATTGGATATGACGGTCGTGACACAATTGAACAAAGATGCTAAATACACAAGATAATTAGTCATTGTATCCTTGATTCTTATGACTATCTTAGGAAATACATCTATTTTAATAAGGAGACTTTTAGTGTTGATGTTGATGGGCTCGAGATAACTAAGTTATTTTACAAAGATGTTTCTATCACATAGGTATTTATCCATACCACATTTGTCTTCATTTTGTTAGATTATTTTCTTGCTGATAGGTCCTTGAACAAATTTTATTTCTTCAACAACATTTATAGTAGGTACTATCTTGATCTCAACTTCGAATTGTTCCTGTGAAGCCAAGAAGTATACACCACAGTAAGTTATATTAAATAAGTAATACAACTGTTTGAACATTGATATCCCTTCGGCGTTGATTGAATAAGAAATAGTTCCTTCTTCATGTAAGATCAAACACATGGTGGGAACTTTTGTTAGCTATTGATGAATTTCCAGAAATATGATGAATTTGTGGAAATACAAAGAACATTCAAAGAAGAAGAAGAAGAAGAAGAAGATAGAAAACATTGATTGAACTGAAAGAATTGAGTTACAATAGTTTAATTGATGACTTATATAGTGATCAGGAGCAGCTAGAAACTATACAAAGTGGTTACAACTTAATTAACATAATGTAACAGATTCTAACTACTTTTGATCACAAGTGCTCGACCATTTGCTTCACTGAAAGTAGTTGCACAATGCTGCTATTCTTTTGAACATCTGAAGTTCAGTTTGTTGTCTATGAACTTCTAAACCCTCTCTCAAACCGAACTCTTGGGTTTGTAGATGTTAATTAAAGGATAGTAGCTCAATAATGTCTGAAATCTGGTTTTGTCTAAAGGTTTAGTGAAAAGATCTGCAAGTTGGAGGTCTGTGGAAACAGGCAAAGGTTTTAGAAGCCCTTGTTGATACCTATCTCTTATTACATGACAATCTATCTCAATGTGCTTGGTCCTTTCATGAAATACTGGATTTTAACTATATATAGGCCACTTTTGCTGTCACAGAATAGAGGATAGGCCTGTCCTGTTTGATGTTGAATTCTGAAAGTAATTATGTGACCCATTGTAACTCACAGGATGTCATAGCCATGGCTCTATATTCTGCTTCTGATGTGCTTTTGGATGTTGTGGTTTCTTTCTATGATCTCCAACTTATGAGTGATTTTCCTAGGAAGACCGAGAATCATGTAATAGATCTTTTGGTGTCACTGCATCTGGCCCAATCCGAGTCTACAAAAGATTTAGTTCCAGATTGCTGTCTGAGGGAAATAATATGCCTTGTCCAGTAGAGTGTTTCAAGTATTTGAGAAGTTTATGAGCTGCTTGAAGTTGCAATGCAGTAGGATTATCAAGAAATTGACTAAGTTGTTGTATGGTGTAAGTGTCACGGATTTTATCTAACAAAGCAAACAAGTAATAAAATTTAAAAATCCGGTTTTTCCTCAAGTATAAGGGTCGTAATATAGAGGTTGATACCGGGTCGATCTTACGGGGAACTGGCGATTGTTAACCCTAGTTTTTGCCTAATTAAATTATGTCACGAAAACTAATCTAAACAATGGATAAAACTAAACGAAACCGAAAACAAACATAACTAAAACGTAAAACTGGACAGAAGATATGACCTAGGATCTAGATCTATATAATATGCGTAATAAAACAACTAGATCTATTCTACAAGGGGGATGTAGATCATACCTCTTGAATCTCTAAATTCAAGTTGAAGAACCGCAAAGGATGAATGTGAAGATGTGAAGAGCACCACAGTCTTCCGATCGTGTGATCTAAGCAATTCCCGGTGGAAGGAATTCTCGACTCGAACCCTTCCGATATGCTACCGGAAAAATCTCCAAGATTTCTCCCCAAATCTCCCTTGGCCGAAATCTTTTCTTCTCTCTACTATAGGGAGAAGTCGAAATTTTATGTGTGCATTGAGGCTTGGGAGAACTCTCTTTATATAGGAGAGTAAAACTTAGCCTCCAAGGATTTTTATTTATCAAACAAAATAAATCCTTTAATAAAAGATAATTCCATAATATTCTAGAACAAATCTAGAATAATATTTATCTTTATTATTTACCATAAATATTTATCCAATAAATATTTTATGCACATGTCTTATTAATCACAAGAAAACTAATTTCTTGTTCCAAAAATAATAGGGGGGGGGGGGGGGCGCCACTTTTAATTTATGACCTAGTCATAATTAATTTTTGGGCTATAACACAATTGGGCCAAGTTTATGAAAAATGTCTTTTCCACATATTTAATTATTTAGCCCAACTAATTTAATAGTCCACTAAACAATTAATTCACATATCGTTTTAATAAAGTCCAACAAGAACTAAATTAATATTATTAGGATTCGACGTCCGAGAATAGCTATGCTATATTAGGAGGCACGTCGGGGAACATGGACTAATAATCAGCGGCTCCGATAAATCAAATAAATAATTATAGAATAATTATATTCGATAAATCAATCACAGGAATATGCCACCATAATCCCGTGATTGCACTCCTCCGATTATAAGATTATATTTATCTCCTCACGAGAATAATAATAAGCGTCCATTGATATAATCATTACATATGGATTAATCCTCCATAGACTGTTCATTCTAAATCGGAAGTTACCGTTAACCCTTTTAGAACCTCTTATCCTTATTTACCATTAACCCCTAGTGATCAATTAATTCATACAACTCACTGGTAGCTAATCATTGTAATATGAACTCGTACGATCGATCGGTTTCTAGGATTAACAAATAAGGGAACTGTCTATCTACTTCCATAAATGGAAGGAATGGATTTCGTATCTGTGATAACACGGACTACTCACTCAATCCAGTACAATGCCAAGATGGGGTAATTCGGACCACAGACTCGGTGTAATCCTTAACCGTCAAGTCAAACTTCATACTGATTCAAGCGGTTGACTGTGATCACCTCAGGATTAAGATATATCCATAAATATGATCATCCATTGATTCGATGAGACTTCTCGATTACGGAATTATATCGTGAACTCTAATCAAATCGGTCCAACCCTATATGATATATCTATCATATATAAATGCCCCATTAGGTTCTCCTAACCGAAAGTCCGGATAAGACAATCACACCTATTGTGTTCTGGGCGCATTAATAGCACGTTAAAGGAGAGACCCGATACTCTCGATTAACTTCACTACGGGCTAATTGTATTTTAAGTACATCTTCACTAACTCAATCCTCATGTGTATATACCATACACCTTGAGTTAAGTGATTACATAAACGATATACTTAGGGTTTTCTGTAGTGTAGATACTATTGTCACATCGGTGATTATGAGAATAATAAATATGAATAATAACATCATTTCATTTATTAAATAAAACAATTACAAAAATTGTCTTTCGGGCATCACACCTAACAATCTCCCACTTGCACGAAAGCATGTGATTAATTGTTTTAGAGCACACCCTATTATTTAAAATACAAAAAACTATCACTCCCACTTGCTCTAAAGCAAATGAGACATGTCTCTAATACCTATAGTCTCCAAGTGTCGACTAAAAGCTTCAATCGACAGCGTCTTGGTGAATGGATCAGCAGGATTATCGGCGGAGGCGATTTTCTTGACGGAAATGTCCTCTCTATCGACAAAATCGTTGATCACCCAGTATTTTCTCTCTATATGCTTCGACTTACTGTGCTTTCGAGGTTCTCTAGAGTTGGCAATGGCCCTATTGTTATCACAATAGAGAGTAATAGGATCTTCAGCATTCGGGACAACGCCTAATCCGCTGATGAACTTTCTTAACCAAACTGCTTCTTTAGCTGCCTCCGAGGCCGCTATGAACTCAGCTTCCATTGTTGAATCGGCTGTGCTGGATTGCTTTTGGCTTCTCCATTCTATTGCACCGCCACCAAGCGTAAACACTGAACCAGAGGTAGATTTAGAATCATCTCTGTCTGACTGAAAATCAGAATCGGTGTACCCCGCTAGCTCCAAACTCCCACTCGAATAGACGAGCATATAATTTCTGGTTCTCTTCAAATATTTGATGAGATTCTTTACTGCTGTCCAGTGCGGTTGCCCTAGATTTGACTGAAAACGGCTGACTAATCCAACGCCGTAACAAATGTCAGGTCTCGTACACCTCATGGCATACATAAGACTACCAACAGCCGAGGCATATGGCACTCTTCCCATAGCTTCAGCCTCTTCAGGGGTTTGAGGCCCCTGAGACTTAGATAGGTAAACACCGTGACGGGTTGGTAGAAAACCCTTCTTTGCGTTCTCCATACTGAAGCGTGCCGGCACCTTATCTATATAAGTTGCTTGGGACAGAGCTAACATCCTGTTCTTACGATCCCTTATAATTTGGATCCCTAGAACATAACTCGCTTCTCCCAAATCTTTCATTTGGAATTGCGTGGTCAACCAACTTTTCACGTCGGACATCATCACTTTATCGTTGCCAATTAGGAGTATGTCATCAACGTACAACACTAGAAATACAACACTATCTTTGATAACCTTCTTGTACACACAAGATTCAGCAAAGTGTTGTTCGAAATCATAAGACTTGATCGTGTGATCGAATCTATGATACCAGGAACGAGATGCTTGCTTCAACCCATAAATGGATCTGAGCAACTTGCACACCATGTGCTCTCGACCTTCTTCAATGAATCCCTCTGGTTGCTGCATATATATTTCCTCGTCAAGAAAGCCGTTTAGAAATGCTGTCTTGACATCCATTTGCCAGATTTCATAATCCAGACATGCAGCAATCGAAAGGAGGATGCGGATGGTTTTCATCATGGCCACATGTGAGAAGGTTTCCTCGTAGTCTATACCCTCTCGCTGTGTGTAACCTTTGGCTACCAGCCGTGCTTTGAAGGTTTCAACCTTCCCATGTACTCCTCTCTTTCGCTTGTAGAGCCATTTACATCCAATGGGCCTTTCACCCTGAGGAAGTTCTACAAGTTTCCAGACCGAGTTAGAGTACATAGACTCCATCTCCTGATTTATTGCGTCAATCCATTTATCCTTATCGTGATCCAGTAAGGCCTTCTTATAGGTCGGAGGATCGTCTTCCACCCCATCAGAGGCGACTACGTTTGCCTCTAAATCCATGCCGTACCGAGCCGGTGGCCGAACCACTCTCGCAGTACGTCTGGGTGGAACAGGAATGTTGGAATTGACTGTTGTTTTATTAGTGTTGTTTACAGGAACATCAGCAGCCACAATAGGCCTGATGTCATCGGAGAGTAATTCGTCTAGTACAATTGTACTTCGAGGTCTGTGGTCTTTCATATAACTTTCCTCCAAAAACGTAGCATTAGTCAAGACTAGCACTTTGTTATCTTCCGGATCGTAAAATAGACCACCACGTGTACCTTTTGGATAGCCTACAAACAAACATACTTTTCTACGTGATTGTTGCTTGGTAGTCTTGTCCATCAGCACATGTGCAGGACAACCCCATATGCGGTAGTGACGCATGCTTTCGCGTCGTCCCGACCACATCTCAATGGGTGTCTTTTCGACAGACTTTGACGGTACTGCATTCAAAATGTGGACCGCTGCTTCTAAAGCATAACCCCAAAAGGATATAGGTAGTGAGGCGTAGCTCATCATTGATCTAACCATGTTAATCAATGTCCTGTTTCTCCTCTCAGCAACTCCGTTTTGCTGAGGTGTCCTAGGCGCTGAGCGTTGGAAACAAATTCCTTTCTCAGCCAAGTAGTCAATGAACTCAGTATCTAAATACTCACCTCCACGATCCGAGCGGAGGTATTTCAATGACTTGCCTAGTTGCCTTTCGGCTTCTGCTTGAAACTCCTTGAACTTTCCAAAAGCCTCGGACTTTCTATGCAGCAGATAAACATAACCGAATCGTGAGTAATCATCAATGAAAGTCACAAAGTACTCGTATCCGCCTCTAGCTTGTACGTTCATCGGACCACAAAGGTTTGAATGCACTAAGTCTAGAGTTCCTGTGGCTCTATTACCCTTTGATGAGAAGGGACGCTTAGTCATTTTTCCCTCCAGGCAACACTCGCAGACAGGCAGTGTGTCAACAGATGACTCACCTAAGGCATTAACCTTTTCAAGTCTTTTGAGTCTTTCCAAGGAAATATGGCCAAGCCTTAGATGCCACAAGTATGTTTTATCTTCTTTTACTTGAGAAACTTTCTGCCTTTTTGCAGATCTTTGATGAGCAGTTTTAAACATTTCAGTATTAAGTAGGGGAGCTTTATGTGGTCTTACAAATATAAACCATTTTCATTTATAGTTGAACACAATTCAAAGCCATTCTTTGAAATAACAAATTCACCATTCGAACTTGAAACAGAAAATGATTGTTCAACTAAGGCAGAATAAGAAATCAAATTTCTCCTGAAATTGGGAATAAAATAAACATTGTCTAAATGTAAAATTCTATTATTAAAATGCAAGTCCACAGCTCCCACTGCTTTAGCTGAAATGAGCGCCCCAGTGCCTACTCGCATCACTTGAGAACCCTCTTCCAGCTCCTCGTACGAACTAAGAATCTGCAATGAAGAACATACATGGTTAGTAGCTGCAGTATCAAGTATCCAAGTGGACACATCTTTAGCTACATTAAAAGATTCCAAGAATAGTAATTCCAAATTACCTTTCTTATCTTTCCCAGCGGCAGCCTTGACTTTGCCATCTTTCACATCACGAAGATATTCGGGACAATGGCGTCGCCAATGTCCTACTTCCTTACAGTAAAAGCATTTGCCCTTGGGCTTGGACTCGTCAACTTTCTTGGCAGCCTTTTTCTTCATTGGCTTGGGCACGGGTGCAACACTACCCTTCTTCTTCGGTTTGGCCTTAGGCTTGTTTGATGACCTGGCTTCGGCCATATTGGCTTCAGCTTTCTTATCCCCTACTTGGACCTTATCTTTCGATAGCAGGCCCTCGTAGATGGTCAGTTCATTCAGCATCTATGTCATGGTCAACTCATATTTGCCCATCAGATACTGAGTTTTGAACGGGATAAACTCAGGAGTCAACGATTCCAGAATCATTGATACTTGAGTTGCTTCATCGAACTTTGATCCATGAATACCGGCGTCATTGAAGTAACTGATCATATTCAGAACATGAACATTCATTGCTTGACCTTTCTTCAATTTCGTGTTGACGGCCAACCTGATGGCATCGTGTCTTGCTTGGTTGCTAGGTGATCCAAACATCGTAGTAGGTTTCCGCATGATTTCTCCTGTAGATTCAAACTCTTCAATCTGGGTCCTAATAACCTCCGACACTGCCGCCAGGATGATCCCACGAGCCCGGTTATCTGCTTCGATCCAGCGATTACGCTGTTCGATCTCAGCTTTACCAGGTTTTTGGATCGCCAGCGTAGGGCATTCAGAAGTAAGTACATGTTGCACATTCTCATACGTGAGTACCACGTTTAAGTTACTCTTCCATTTCTTAAAGTTGTTTCCCGTTAATTTTTCAGACAGTAAAGCAGAAATTTGAGCAGACATTTTGCTGAAAATAAAATGACATGTATTAATTCAATTTTAACACTACTATATTAAATTTTAGGAATTGTAAACTAAAAATAAGTCTACTCTACCATTCCAAGGTTTTAACCTCGCATCTCAGTGCCGCCGAAGGGTAGGTCAAAGAGATGACGGTTAAATCGAGACAATCTCATCAATGAATAACTTGTGAGAATCAAACATCCCACGAGAATCGAACATCCCTTTATTCATTGACTACCTTCCTTTTTAGCCTAGATATTTCCAAAAATATCCTTTATGAGTGTGACCTACTATATCGGATCTCTTAGGTACGCCCCGAGTGTGCCGTCGTAGGATAGGTCAGTGACCCGACGAGTACCCAGAAATCCTATCCTTTCGGAGACCAAGCCATGAATGTTGATAGGGGTGAACACCATCCGTAGGGGGACGAAATCAAAGCGCCACGAGGCGTCACCCTTCTCTCACTTACTTGTATCTATAGTAGAGGCCGTGGGGTTGGCTGTCGCCTCCCCCGCTCCCACTCAATATTTTGGAAGTGGTTGTGGGTTAACTAACCACGTCTTTTTGATGTTATCATAAAAGCTCATCAAATCAAGGATTCCGAATGGTATCGGTGACGTAGGCAAGCCTACCGTCCTATTCGTTGGAACATATGTGACAGTCGGACGAAATCGGGTCAAGACAGCCTCATTGAGATAAGAAGGAATCACCCCTCCGTTCTCCGGTGTAGCTTAGTCTTGCCGGACCCCCGTGCATACATCACACTAGGAGGGTTAAGTCGGTCGAGCCTAGCTCAGTTGACCACCCAACCTATAAGCGAACCGTTTTTATCCAAGATTTTTGTTCTTTTACCATCATTCAATCTCGTAGACACTACGAATTGAAAACGTGATCTCGTTTGGGCTTTAAGGCGGTTCACCGAGAACACACACCGAAAAGCCTAACGATTTCATAACCCGTCCTCGGATCATTAATTAGTTACTAAATTCATTAATTACCACGTATTAATTAAATTTCAACTAATTACACGAGTTTGAATACATGCCTATTTTAATTACCAAAATTAAAATTCTACATGTATGCATGGAGTGGATTTATGATATGATGCATGTCATGGCAATTCCGATTTTATATCTATTTTATGATCGAACACATAAAAAATAAATTGCGGAAATTTAAACACCGAGATGGATTGTTGGTACCCCGTAACTAATCTATCCTAGGAAAAATAAATTACAATCTTCTTGTCTTCGAGTCTTGATCTTCGAATCTTGAACTCGAACCGCCGGAACAAGAACCACGAACACCCGAGAGGAGAAAAGGTCTTTTTAATTAAATAAATCCAATTTATTTTAATTATTCATATATTTTATTTTATTATATTACATGCGGCTGTTTTTAATTTTATTTTCCAAAAATATATATTTTTTTTCCATCATTCGGTTGTTGAATGATCTAAATAAATAAAAAAAATTAGGTCACAACAAAAAATTTGGTGCAGCCGCAAAATTAAAGAAAACCCTAGCCGCATATATTTATTAAACAGGACTTTTAGTGACGCTTTTCAGCGTCGCAGAAAGTCCTGTAGCAGACTTTTAATAAAATTCATCCGTTTCTCCTCGTTCATACCTTGGGTTTCGACTTGATCTTCAATTTTTCAGCAAGATCTTCATCTTTTCCAGCCCGGATAATCAAAATTACAATAAAAGATGCTACTTTTTACATAAATTTCGAAAAAAGAAGACATAAAAAAAAATACAATTCCTATGCTCAATTGTTACTAAACAAAGGAGCTACAATAGATCTAACGAGTAAACAGTACCAACCACAATCCATCTCTTCAACCAAGACATTCATAACATGAAAAAAAAGATTAACATGCGTCGGCCCTATTTAAAAAAATTGGGACAAAAAATCTACATGTTTTACCACTCCTAGATCTAATATTTTATACGTATAAATATAGATCACCATGGCGACTGATACCACTGTTAGTAATACCATCCGCAACGGAAGCGATTTATGGATCTAGATCTATATAATATGCGTAATAAAACAACTAGATCTATTCTACAAGGGGGATGTAGATCATACCTCTTGAATCTCTAAATTCAAGTTGAAGAACCGCAAAGGATGAATGTGAAGATGTGAAGAGCACCACAGTCTTCCGATCGTGTGATCCAAGCAATTCCCGGTGGAAGGAATTCTCGACTCGAACCCTTCCGATATGCTACCGGAAAAATCTCCAAGATTTCTCCCCAAATCTCCCTTGGCCGAATTCTTTTCTTCTCTCTACTATAGGGAGAAGTCGAAATTTATGTGTGCATTGAGGCTTGGGAGAACTCTCTTTATATAGGAGAGTAAAACTTAGCCTCCAAGGATTTTTATTTATCAAACAAAATAAATCCTTTAATAAAAGATAATTCCATAATATTCTAGAATAAATCTAGAATAATATTTATCTTTATTATTTACCATAAATATTTATCCAATAAATATTTTATGCACATGTCTTATTAATCACAAGAAAACTAATTTCTTGTTCCAAAAATAAGAGGGGGGGGGCGCCACTTTTTAATTCATGACCTAGTCATAATTAATTTTTGGGCTATAACACAATTGGGCCAAGTTTATGAAAAATGTCTTTTCCACATATTTAATTATTTAGCCCAACTAATTTAATAGTCTACTAAACAATTAATTCACATATCGTTTTAATAAAGTCCAACAAGAACTAAATTAATATTATTAGGATTCGACGTCCGAGAATAGCTATGCTATATTAGGAGGCACGTCGGGGACCATGGACTAATAATCAACGGCTCCGATAAATCAAATAAATAATTATAGAATAATTATATTCGATAAATCAATCACAGGAATATGCCACCATAATCCCGTGACTGCACTCCTCCGATTATGAGATTATATTTATCTCCTCACGAGAATAATAATAAGCGTCCATTGATATAATCATTACATGTGGATTAATCCTCCATAGACTGTTCATTCTAAATCGGGAAGTTACCGTTAACCCTTTTTAGAACCTCTTATCCTTATTTACCATTAACCCCCTAGTGATCAATTAATTCATACAACTCACTGGTAGCTAATCAGTGTAATATGAACTCGTACGATCGATCAGTTTCTAGGATTAACAAATAAGGGAACTGTCTATCTACTTCCATAAATGAAAGGAATGGATTCCGTATCTGTGATAACACAGACTACTCACTCAATCCAGTACAATGCCAAGATGGGGTAATTCAGACCACAGACTCAGTGTAATCCTTAACCGTCAAGTCAAACATCATACTGATTCAAGCAGTTGACTGTGATCACCTCAGGATTAAGATATATCCATAAATATGATCATCCATTGATTCGATGAGACTTCTCGATTACGGAATTATATCGTGAACTCTAATCAAATCGGTCCAGCCCTATATGATATATCTATCATATATAAATGCCCCATTAGGTTCTCCTAACCGAAAGTCCGGATAAGACAATCACACCTATTGTGTTCTGGGCGCATTAATAGCACGTTAAAGGAGAGACCCGATACTCTCGATTAACTTCACTACGGGCTAATTGTATTTTAAGTACATCTTCACTAACTCAATCATCCTGTGTATATACCATACACTGAGTTAAGTGATTACATAAACGATATACTTAGGGTTTTCTGTAGTGTAGATACTA
>CM044903.1:47294986-47384891 GCA_024500145.1 Gentiana dahurica var. dahurica | reverse complement strand
GAATTCGAACACGTTACCAAAGAAAAAACACAAATTTCTACTCGTTATAAAGGGAAAACACAAATTTCCGGTGATGTTGATGGAGGTCAAGTTAAATTATTAACTCGATGCCTACTAACACACTAGCAAGAGAACTAGGTTCAATTGTAGTATAGCCAGATAGAGTCGAGGTCGATCCCACAGAGACTCGGCACAAATAAAACACAACTTTATCCTATTAGAACTAAATTGAAAGGGCGGTCTACGACCAACTAAATGCAGAAAATAAAATAGTGACAACCACAAGACACAAAAGACCACAAAGACAAACTAAAGACTACTAAAACACGGATAATACGGTTGATATTATCTAAACAAATAGTATTGATTACGCTAGTAGATTATAACTCCCCCATGTGAATTAGGATGATAACGAGACAAAACAAACGTTAAAGATTAATTATTATGACTACGGGAGTCATCCCCTAAGGTAGATTTAGCTCCGGTTAGGCCATCTAAATCATCGTGCCTCCATTACGTGACTTCGCTTTTTAATGCCTCCATCTCATATAACTTCCGACACAATTACGAAACTAGGGATGCCGGTATAAACCGTAACCTCATCTAAGCAACATTCCTAGGGTAAGGCGTACTTCTTAGATGCCGATTCAATCTATATCCTAAGTAACAATCACTTTTTGGGTTTCATGTTAAATTATGATGACGAATAACTAAGTTGACAGGTTTAATTACTCGTAGTCGAAGCCGATCATAATATTGCCCTACACATCACCACGCTCGGTCGACCGAACGACAGCACTCGGGCGACCGAATGACATGCCTCGGTCGACCGAACACAGTTCTGTGTCGGAACAAATCATGATTACTTCTTAACGTTTCTAACCTAAACACATGGGTTCGTAAATAAATCTACATCACGCAATCAATACAAGAAAAAACTACTCCATAATAAAATACATCAGATCTACGAATAAAGATTGCATAATTGAATAGTCATACCCTCGAAGACGAGAGTGACTTCCACTCTTTAATGCGCTCCCTAATCGGAGAATCCGACGAATCCACAATGAACGAACATAAAGAAAATAAAACTAAAACTTAAAACTCAAATTTTTTTGTGTTGTAGTGGTGTGTCTCTCTCAGCATCGTGGCTGCTGTTTATATAGGAGTTGTAGCCGACATAGGATGGATCTAAAAGATTGACATGCATTTATCAACTTAGGCTCGGGTGACCGAACGTACAATCTCGGTCGACCGAATGGCATGGCTCGGTCGACCGAGCCTCCCTCTTTACGCGTTTTCAAATTCGGTTCGTCTGACTTGTTCCCCACTCCATGCTTTTGAATTGATCTGATTAATCTTTTCTTCAATGCTCCAATTTTCTTCTCTCTTATCTTGAGATCTCCCGATTGCGTGATAATTATCTTCCCGATTTATCATGATCTGCAAAATCAGCATTTATCACACAATTAATTGCTCTTTTATAATAAAAACAGCTAAATACCAATTATCATATTAATAATCACTTATCATTAAATAATAAATATAAACACGTGATTAAATATGAAATATATATAATTAACTCCGATTTAAGGTTATAATTGATGACATAAATGGGTATATTTTAACTGTCATCAAAATGCCCCCCACTTAAACTTTGCTTCGTCCCGAACAAAGCATCAACAAGTTATTCCCCAAGACAACATTTTATGTGGTCAACTCATACTTACACAAGAAACCCGAGTCAACTCATACCAGTCATGCTCATAAGATAAGCATTATTCACTACTCGCTATGAATCAAAGTGATTGTGTGCATGTGCATTGGTTTTATATAAATGTAGCAAGATTAAAGTTTATGCAGACTTCATATCTAAATTCACCAACATCAGCATTCATACTTCTTATGCCTCTCAATGGTTAAAGCACTAGAACAATAAGCAAGAGCGTATCTATAGGGTTTTTGGACTTGGAGACCGAGTACTACTCAAAGCCTCTAAAAATTCGGAATTTTTTCAATTTTGCATATTTTTTGAATACTACTAATCTCAAGGAAGAAGACTTTTCATAGAGTATCCCCCTATCTTAGATTAAGCATATCATCAAATATTACCACAAGCGCGGGGCTACTTTGGTAATGTTCCTACAAGCCCAGTGTTTTAATGCATTGTCAAAACACAGGTACGTCCCAAGCTTATTACTCCGCTTTTGTTGGCTAGAAGATCAGAATACATCAGTCGACAAATGTCGACACTAGGTCCTCATAATCAATTATCTACGCAATGTACACATACTTCTTTCAATTATTATAACTCATGCGGTACTAAGCGATTCATATGTTGAGTAATTGAACAATACCTAACTACTTGCAATTGTTGGCATGAATATCCTTAAGTCTACTAACAATTTATCGCAAAAGTATAATATGACCACGTACTCACGCAACCTTGGTTCCTTTCCTATCAATTCTAAGTATAAGAACTTCACAAGTTTAAGGGTACGAGTTAAACAACTTGACATTTATCCATAAAATTTTTAAATTTGGCTCAATATTGTCTCAGTATTCCGTTCCCTTTGACTTCAACATATATTTTCAACATATAGCTAAGTCCCTTGCCCCCCACTTAAACATGGCATTGTCCTCAATGACAAAAATAAATGAGAGTTCAAGATGAAAGACTTAGCTCTGGAAACGGCTCCCAAGTAAAAGAACAACATCGGAGTAATCAGCGGCACAGAGTGGAGAAACAGACACATCCTGTATAAACAAACAAGCTCCACGAAATCGTCAAATACCATGTCTATGGAAGTTATGAAATAATGTGGCAGTAATTAGACATAGATATCTAAAAACAGTTTAAGCCACTTTACTTTATACTGCCATGGACAAGACCAAAAGGGATTTAAACCTAAATAAAAACTCACATGACGGCTATCAAGGAAAAAACCTCGCTTATTCCGAACTTAGACTCGGAACATGGCGAGATGAAAAAAACCGTGATAGGCACATGCTACTTTATTAAAAAGAAAAACGAAAAAGATAAGAATACGTAGTAGTTCTAAGTTTATAGTCGCTAGCTCGACTCAGTTCAAGATGGTTTATTCATAAACAGGTTCATCGAGGTACAAAACCTCCTCCTCAGCATCAGGCGGAAGCCCGTGATAATGCTTCACACGATGTCCATTGACCACAAATCTGGACCCGTCCTTAAAATTGAATAGCTCCACCGCTCCAGAAGGAAAGACGTGTTGTACTTGAAATGGGCCATACCATCTTGATTTCAACTTACCCCGGAAGAGTCTTAAGCGCGAATTGTACAAGAGAACCAGATCACCCTCTTGAAAGGTCCTCTCCAAAATCTTTTTGTCATGAAACTTCTTCATGCGCTGCTTGAAAATCTTGGCATTCTCGTATGCCTCCAGACGAAACTCCTCCAGGCGAGTTAACTCTAACATCCTTTTCTCACCGGCTAACGTCTCATCAAAATTTAGCATCATTGTTGCCCACATGGCCCGGTGCTCCAGTTTCACAGGTAGATGACATGCCTTTCCAAAAACAATCCTATATGGTGACATTCCAATCAAGGTTTTATATGCAGTCCTATAAGCCCATAAAGCGTCGTCTAAACGCAACGACCAATCCTTCCTAGTCGTGTTGACAGTTTTTTCCAGGATACGCTTTATCTCTCGGTTGGTGACTTCCACCTGCCCACTGGTCTGGGGGTGATATGCAGTTGCTAGCTTATGTCGAACCCCATACTTAATCATCAGCCTTTCAAAAGGTTTATTGCAAAAATGACTACCATTGTCGCTTATAATTGCCCTAGGCGTCCCAAACCTTGTAAAAATGTTCTTCTTCAAGAATCTAACCACAACCCTAGCATCGTTAGTAGGGGAAGCAATGGCCTCAACCCATTTGGATACATAATCAACAGCAACTAAGATATATCGGTTAGATAATGATGAAGTGAAAGGTCCAACGAAATCTATTCCCCAAACGTCAAAAAGATCCACTTCTAAGATGCTCTTGAGTGGCATCTCATTCCTCCTTGAAATATTACCTGTCATTTGACAAGCATGACATGCCTTTGCATATTGGTGCGCATCCTTAAACAATGTCGGCCAATAAAAACCGCATTGGAGGACCTTAGCCGCGGTTTTTTCTCCCCCGTAGTGTCCTCCAACTTCATAGGAATGACAATGCTTCAGGATATCATTATACTCTTCTTCGGGCACACACCTTCAAAAAATATTATCAGATCCTAGCTTAAACAAATAAGGCTCATCCCAATAATAGTGTCTAAGATCTTTAAAGAATTTTTTCCTTTCTTGGACAGTGAGATTTGGTGGTAGGTACTTTGCGGATAGATAATTAACAAACAAACTAAACCATGGTTGCTTCTTCTCCTTCACAACCTCTATTCGCGAAGAAACTGCAGCACAATCATCATGCCCCCCGATGGTGGTGATGGAGAAAAGTTGTTCATCAGGAAAAGATTCTCCTATCTCAGGTAATTCCTCACCATCCTCTAATTGTAAGCGCGATAGATGATCGGCCACCACGTTCTCACTTCCTTTCTTATCTCGGATTTCTACGTCAAATTCTTGCAGCAGTAGAATCCATCTCAACAGTCTCGGCTTTGAATCTTGCTTTGCTAGGAGATACTTAAGAGCCGCATGGTCAGTCCACACAGTGACTTTAGATCCCACTAAGTAAGATCTAAACTTGTCAAAGGCAAAGATAATGGCCAGAAGTTCCTTCTCCGTTGTGGCGTAATTTCTTTGGGCAGCATTCAAAGTCCGGCTTGCATAATAAATGGGCCTAAAAATCTTATCTTTTCTCTAACCCAAAGCGGCGCCAACAGCAGTATCACTTGCATCACACATCAGTTCAAACGGAAGATCCCAATCCGGTGCTACCAGAACGGGTGCAGTAATCAATCTACTTTTTATTTCGTTGAAAGCTTTTATGCACTCATTAGAAAACACGAATGGCACATCCTTGGCCAATAATTCGGTAAGAGGTCTAGAGATTAGGGAAAAGTCCTTGATAAACCTACGATAAAATCCGGCGTGGCCTAAAAAACCTCACAAAGTTTTAAGATTAGTAGGTGGAGGTAATTTCTCGATCACCTCAACTTTGGCTCTATCCACCTCTATACCATTCTTTGATATGCGGTGGCCTAGTACTATACCTTCCGTAACCATCAAATGACACTTCTCCCAGTTAAGCACAAGATTAGTCTCTTCACATCTCTTCAATACTCGTGCTAGATGTGTGAGACATGAATCGAAATCGTCTCCAAACACGGAGAAATCATCCATAAATATTTCCAAGAAATCTTCCACCATATCCGCAAATAATGACATCATACATCGTTGAAATGTCGCGGGGGTGTTACACAATCCAAATGGCATTCGATTATACGCAAATGTCCCATATGGGCATGTAAATGTTGTTTTCTCACGATCTTCAGGTGAGATGTGGATTTGATAGTATCCCGAATATCCGTCGAGAAAACAATAGAAAGCATGCCCACTCAGTCTCTCGAGCATTTGATCGATGAAGGGAAGAGGAAAGTGGTCCTTACGAGTTGCATCATTTAGTTGCCTAAAGTCTATGCACACTCGATGACCAGTGATTAGCCTCACAGGAATTAACTCATTCAACTCGTTGGCTTGCACCGTCAATCCTCCCTTCTTGGGAACTACATGGATAGGGCTTACCCATTCGCTATCAGCAATTGGAAATATAATTCCCATTTCCAGCATTTTTATAACCTCATCCCTAACCACGTCCTTTAATTGTGGGGTTAAACGCCTTTGAGGTTGTGCAACCGCTTTCTTCTCAGGGTCTACGGAGATCTTATGCATACATACGCTAGGACTAATACCCTTAATGTCAGCTATGGTCCATCCAAATGCTCCGCGGTAATCTCTCAGAACTCTCATTAGTTTCTCCTCTTGTAAGTCCGTCAAGGATGAAGATATAATTAGTGGCAAGGTCTCATCTTGAAGAAATACATACTTCAAATTCGCAGGAAGATGTTTTAAAGTCAAATTTTTGGGAGGTTCTTCCAAAGAGGTCTTCAACTTTTGACCAGTGAGTTTGAGTTCGAAGTACTTATGCCACGTTGGTCTATGATAGAATCTTTCAATCTCCGCAGCACTTACTTCCTCTACAGGTCTTGGGGTCCCTCTACTACATCCTGGCCATATCATCTTCTCCTCCTCACTACCCACGTACTTGACTTCATCTTCTTCTTCTAAGACAGCATTTTAAAAATCCTTGATACTTTCATGTTGTTGAAATTCTTGAACGATCCTATCAATGGAATCCAACATGAAACATGCATCCTCTCCATCATCAGGTTGCTTCATAGTGTCGAAGACATTGAATGCAACTCTCACTTCGTTCACTCTTAACACCAACTTGCCTTTGTAAACATCAATTAGCGTTCTACTAGTGGCCATGAAAGGTCTCCCTAATATTAATGGCACTTCGTAGTTAGCTTCCATATCTAATACCACAAAGTCGACAGGGAATACGAACTTTTCAACTCTTACTAGCACATCCTCAACCACTCCACACGGTTCCTTGACAGAACGGTCAGCTAATTGCAATGCGATTGAGGTCTTCTTAAGATCTTTCATGCCTAGTTTCCAAAAAATAGATAATGGCATCAGATTCACGCTTGCTCCTAGATCACACAAAGCTTTGTTTAGACATACGTTACCTATGGTGCAAGGAATGAGAAAGCTTCCCGGATCTTTGCATTTTGGGGGTAACTTATGTTGAAGAATGGCTGAGCACTCCTCATTAAGGCATATGGTCTCTAAATCTAGAAGTTTCCTTTCAGTTGAGACGGCGTCTTTTAAAAACTTGGTGTACTCAGGCATTTCAGCTAGTGCTTCAACTAGGGGTATATTGATTTGTAACTTAATGAACATATCCACGAACTTCTTATACCTCTTATTATCAAACTTAGGCTTTGGCTTTGGTGGAGGATAAGGTAGAGTTGAAGGATCGACATCAGTGAAAATTGGATACTTGTTATCGTAAAGTTCAACTCTAGGGCCAGCAGGTTCCTTATACGTTCTTTGCTCAGGCAAGGTCTCGGAAGTATTAGTCTCATTGCTTGGCTCACCATCCTTATTCTTTGTGACTTTTTCTTTCTCTTCCAAGGATGGTGGAGTTACCTCCTTTCCACTTCTTGTCATGATCGCATTCAAATCCTTAGGGTTCTTCTCAGTGTTGCTTGGCAACCCTCCAGGAGGTCTAGTTGAGACTTGCTCAGCTAGTTGTCCTACCTGGTGCGTGAGGTTTTGGACTAGAGCTTCTTGATTGGTTACCTTAGCATCTGTCTTCTGACAATATTGGCTAAAGTTAGTGGCTAATTCAGCCATAGATTTTGACAGTTGTCCCATATTGTCAGTGACGACATTACTCAGTTTTTCTATCGCAGCTTCCTAACCAAAAGTTTTAGTCTGCTATGGTACATAAGTGGAAGGCGGTTTAGGCCTTTCTCCTGCATTAATGTCACTATATCGGAATCCAGGATGGTTATGATTAGGCCTGTACCCTCCCCCGATATAATTGGCTTCTTCAGTACCAGCATTCTCACCTTGAGGTGCTACCTCGATTCCAGCCCCTTTCTCTACTCTTATCATCCTCTCTTGCATCCCATCTACCTTATTGTTGATAACAGAAAGTTGTTCTAAGATTTTGGTAGATGCACTATCATCAAATATGTCAGCGGCCATCTTCACAGTAGCTATGTCATTGCCTCCCCATTTGCTATTCATCGCTATTTGCTCCATCTTCCCTTGTGCCTCCTCAGGAGATAAAAGAACAAACGCTCCATTGCTGGAGGCGTCTACTCTAATTTTCTCTGTCTCTCTCAACCCATGGTAAAAAGTTTGCATTAAAAGCCAAAGAGAGATGTCATGATGAGGACACTTCTTCATAGCTTCCTTGAAACGCTCCCAAGCTTGATCAAAACTCTCCCCAGGTTGTTACTTAAATCCTAGGATGTCTTGGCGTAACTTAAAGGTTTTTCCCAAGGGAAAATACTTATTCATGAATTTTTGCAACAATTGTTCCCAAGTAGTGATAGATCCAGCCTCTAAAGAGAGAATCCATTGCTTAGCTTTATCTTTCAAAGTGAAAGGGAAAAGCTTAAGACGAATGTTCCCTTCCGGGATTAATTCTGGTTTCACTGTGCTAACGATCTCCAAGAAATTCGTCACGTGAACACCAGGATCCTCGTTTTGGATTCCATGAAAAGTGGAATAGTTGGTCACCATTTGAATTACATTAGGCCTAGGGTGATAGACTTCCGCAGCATCTTGCGGTGCTACGATAGCGGGAATGAATTGTTCAATAGTTGGCGTTGCATAACTTTGCAAAGTACGCCTCGCTCCTTGAACTAGGGCTTGGTTCTCATTATTAGCATTTGCATTCACATTATTGGCATTATTAATAACAGGATTAGGTACCTGGTTTGGATTGACTGGATTGCCTTCCATTTCCGTTTCAGATTCAGAATGCTCAGAATGATCGGTTGTATGTCCTTCTTCCACTTCGTGCTCGCTTTCCTCGAGATTTGGATCCTCTTCTCCTTGTTTAGCCAGTTCCCTAGCTAACTTCCTATTCCTTCTTGCAAATTTCTCTATTTCACGATTATATGGCTCAAGCGGTTCCTTAGATTTCCGAGTAGCGTACTATAAAATAATAAAACAACAATAAAACAATTAATCACTAATAAAGGCTAGGCCTTTAACTTACTAAATAAAACTAAAACAGACTCGAAATAAGTTTGAGAAAAGAAAAGAAAAAATAAAATAGAAGCAGAATGTTATAAAACTAATACAGAACAGAAACAGAAAAGAAAATAAATTCTCGGTCGACCGAGAGCTGTGGTTCGGTCGACCGAACGCTTTTTTTTTTTTATTATTATTAATTTTTTACGACACTGTTTTAATATACTGACTCTTATTCACAGAATATTCACGAATCCAGTTCTAACAAAATAAGCTATATCTCAATTTAATGACTCGAGTCCCCGGCAACGGCGCCAAAAACTCGATGGAGGTCAAGTTAAATTATTAACTCGATGCCTACTAACACACTAGCAAGAGAACTAGGTTCAATTGTAGTATAGCCAGATAGAGTCGAGGTCGATCCCACAGAAACTCGGCACAAATAAAACACAACTTTATCCTATTAGAACTATATTGAAAGGGCGGTCTACGACCAACTAAATGCAGAAAATAAAATAGTGACAACCACAGGACACAAAAGACCACAAAGACAGACTAAAGACTACTAAAACACGGATAATACGGTTGATATTATCTAAACGAATAGTATTGATTACGCTAGTAGATTATAACTCCCCCATGTGAATTAGGATGATAACGAGACAAAACAAACGTTAAAGATTAATTATTATGACTACGGGAGTCATCCCCTAAGGTAGATTTAGCTCCCGTTAGGCCATCTAAATCATCGTGCCTCCATTACGTGACTTCGCTTTTTAATGCCTCCATCTCATATAACTTCTGACACAATTACGAGACTAGGGATGCCGGTATAAACCGTAACCTCATTTAAGCAACATTCCTAGGGTAAGGCATACTTCTTAGATGCCGATTCAATCTATATCCTAAGTAACAGTCACTTTTTGGGTTTCATGTTAAATTATGATGATGAATAACTAAGTTGATCAGGTTTAATTACTCGTTTTAATTCCAATCCAGAGAATCTGACGTAGTCGAAGCCGATCATAATATTGCCCTACACATTACCACACTCGATCGACCGAACGACAGCACTCGATCGGGCGACCGAGTGACACGTCTAGGTCGACCGAACACAGTTCTGTGTCGGAACAAATCATGATTCCTTCTTAACGTTTCTAACCTAAACACATGGGTTCATAAATAAATCTACATCACGCAATCAATACAAATAAAACTACTCCATAATAAAATACATCAGATCTATGAATAAAGATTGCATAATTGAATAGTCATACCCTCGAAGACGAGAGTGACTCCCACTCTTTAATGCGCTCCGTAATCGGAGAATCCGACGAATCCACAATGAACGAACATATAAAGAAAATAAAACTAAGAACTTGAAAGCTAAAATTGTATGAATTGTTTTGTGTTGTAGTGGTGCGTTTTTCTCAGCATCATGGCTGCTGTTTATATAGGAGTTGTAGCCGACATAGGATGGATCTAGAAGATAGAGACGCGTTAATCTGATTAGGCTCGGGTGACCGAACAGTTACGCTCGGTCGACCGAATGGCATGGCTCGGTCGACCAAGCCTCCCTCTTTACGCGTTTTCAAATTCGGTTCGTCTGACTTGTTCCCCACTACATGCTTTTGAATTGATCTGATTAATCTTTTCTTCAATGCTCCGATTTTCTTCTCTTTTATCTTGAGATTTCTCGATTGCGTGATAATTATCTTCCCGATTTATCATGATCTGCAAAATCAGCATTTATCACCCAATTAATTGCTCTTTTATACTAAAAACAGCTAAATACCAATTATCATATTAATAATCACTTATCATTAAATAATAAATATAAACACGTGATTAAATATGAAATATATATATAATTAACTCCGATTTAAGGTTATAATTGTTGACATAAATGGGTATATTTTAACTGTCATCACTTATCGAGGTCAGTCCTAAGCATTCCTTTCTCACTCTACGCTTAATATTGAGCCACTAAAGAGGTGCCATGTAAGTAAGTTCAATTCTTAGCATCGTCATAATCACCTCAGATCCTACTGAGCCTTGGTTAGTCGCTCGGATCTGCCTGTGTGGTGGATCGACTCGGATGTTGAACTTGTAAGTTTTGAATTCGAATTGCCAAGTGGCAAAGCTAACTATGACGCAATTATAGCTATTTCGGGAAACGAGGCGTCATTGCCTACTAATACTAACTAGGGCCATTTTTTGAGGTGAGTGAGGGGTTATAAACCCTTCATATCAATCATTTTGCCTTAACAGTTTATTAACGTAAAAGATCCCCTCTCTTCGTTGCTTGCTATTCTCCTCTCATTTTTACAAGTAAGTGTCTCATCTTCTCGCAATTTAGATTTGTAGCCCGATTTCCTTTGTCTTTAGATATAAACCTTATTTCCCCGGAACCCTGTGTCCGATTTCATAGAGATGGCTATTGCGGATAGTAGAGACGTTGGGTCCATTATAGGTCTAGAGGACCTAGACGAAATTTGTGAGTTGTACGGGGTTGACAAGGAAAGGTTTGCCCTGAAGTTGCCTTTGGAACCGCATTTGTTTGCTCCGGACCCGCAGCAGGGTTTCTATATGGTTCACCGGGAATATTTTGAGGTGGGTTTGAGGCTGCCTTTTTGCCCGGCGCTCCTCACTGTACTCCGGTATTACGAGCTAGGGCTTTCCCAGGTATCCTCCAATGGTATCAGGGCCATCATTGGGTTTGCTATCTGGTACCGGCTGCTAAACCTACGGTTTACCATGAATAAGTTTAGGTACTTTATCACCGTGTAGGGGTGAAGGATCATCCCTACCGGTACTACTTTTCTCGAAGGCAAGGTTGGTCATCCGACACCCCCATACTCCCTAAAGGTAAGGATTGTTTCAAACGGTGGAAGGGGAGATTCTTCTACGTATGCCATGAAGATCGCCCCGAGCTGAGTCGTTGGAACATGAACGAGCTGGATAAGGATGATCGTCCGGAACTACCGGACAAGTTGGTTGAGAAGATCCACAAGTTTGGGTACTCTATCGAATGGCAGAATTTGTACGACAAGCTGATTACAGCAGCTCGCTTAGAGAATGTGGGGCCTGAACCCTACGTGGAATTCACTAAGACTGAGTGGAAGTCCTATAGGACCTTTTCCCTTTGTGATTTATTCTGTTGTTATACTTATGCTTTCCTCCGACTAACATTATACTCACACTTTTTTGGAAATAAAATTTCTATGTTGAATTATCACCAGTTAGAGAAGTTGATCAGTCAAGGTTGGAGGAAGTAAGAAGACCGTCTGAGGAAAGAAGGAAATCTGTGGATTACAAGGAAAAACTCAAGAAGGTTGTTCCTACTTGTATCAAAGAAACAAAAGTAACTAAAGCTGTAACAAGTAAAGTTGAGGAACAAAGAGCTGAAACTGGGAAAAACATTCCTACTCAAGTTGATATTATCAAGTTTTACCACAATGAGTTGATTCGTATTCAGAAGGATGATATCAGTTTGTTTGGAAAAGTGTTAAAGTCCTTGGAAGAAAGCAAGACTGAAAGAACTAACATGGAGAAAAGATTAGATACTGTCAAAGACAATTGTCACGACACCTTGATTGAAATTCTCAAAACAACCATTGAAAATGATTCAAGGAAAGCTGAAACAACAGAAAGATCGGAAGGCATTCTTAACAATTTGGTTGACATAATGACCTTGATGGAAAATGGAATGAAAGACTCAGTTGTAGCGCAGACCATATTGGTATCAAACCAACAAAATCTCAACTCTTACATCAAGAGCTTCATCGATAAGAATGATGTCAATAAGGGGGAAAGTTTAGATATGTTAAAAGTCAATGAGCTTGATATGCCAAAAGTTCTGGAAAGCATTGATGATAAACTGGTCGAACTGAAGAAAGCTAGAGGAGATTATACTGATGAGGAAATGGAACTTATTGCAAAGTTTGCTGAACCAACTGAGAAAATGATTGGTCTAGATGCTCGTCTCTACAACATTTTCAAAGACATGCCCTTAAGAGAAGGAGAATCTAGAGAACAATCTTTATCAAATTTTCTGAGTATGCAAAAGATAATTATGCATTTCTAGCACAAATTGAGCAGATAGGAAAGAAATGGCACTCTAGAGATAATCACAGAAAAAGTTGAGAAAGCTGAACCTGAGTTTATTTTGGAATTGCTGAAAACTGGCACAAGTGAAAAACTGAGACAGATAGTGTTTGTATTTGCTGTACTTTTCAAAAGCAAATTTTTCAATAAACACAATATGTCTAACTCATCGAACATCTATGCAAGTATTCATGGAATTGAAAGCACAGCAACAAATGAAGCCATGAGAGAATAAGCTGAAAGATATGACAATGAAGCTGTCAAGTAAAAGGAAGAAAAGTTGGCACTTAGATTCTTTTCATGTATTGTATTTTAATACTCTGTGTTGTAACTCATTATCTTTAATAAAATCTCAGTTTCTCAGTTCGTTTTGTTTTTATTTTGTTTTTACGTTTTTGCATTTCTTTTAAGGAGGGTATTGACATCATCAAAAAGGGGGAAATTGTTGGAAATAAAATTTATGTTTTGATGATGATTCATCACTTATTCAGTTATTGTTTTTAGACCCCATTGATGAAGTGTCATAACTAGCTGTTATAGTGCAAAGCAAAAAGATGTCTAGAAATCGTTGTATAGGATTTAATAGAGTCTGATAGTTGTATAAGTTAATCAAACAAGCACTGTAATAGTTTTAGGTTCAGAACTGAGAAAATGAGAAACTGAAACTGATCAAGAGTACTTCAACTAAAACTAAGGGATCGGACTCAGTTATGAAAGAACTGAAGAAGGTAAGTTCGATGAGGGTACAAACTCAGTTGGCTTATCTAGAAGACTGGAGAACTGAGGGTTCAAACTCAGTTATTGAAGATAGAAGAACTGAGGGTTCAAACTTAGTTTATGAAGACTAAGTCGAGACTGTAAAGTTAGACTTCAGTCATGATTGTGATGACCTGAACTGACTTTATGGATCTTGTATGAAGACCTAAGAGTCATAAGGTCAATGAACTCTTAGAAGATATATTGTTTATGGTGTACTCTGATTTAGTCAATTATAATCAGATGAAGGATAGAGTACTGAGATTTTGAAGAAGAGTAAAAACTCAGTTAATACTCTTCAAAACTGGAACTGACGACGTCATGGTTAAATCAGTTTTTAACTAAAGAGATTTCAGAACGTTATAATTCAAGCAATTGAATTGGTCTGTAAAAGTGTCCTTTCTGACACTGACACACGGGAAAGAAGCAGGACCACTAACGGCTATAAGAATTCAAATTCAAATGAACTAACCATTAGAGAAACCCCTATAAATAGATCTCTTCTACAACAAGAAGAGGGCGGAATTCTAAGAATTAATTTAATCAAGAAAGATCACACTAAGGGGGAAATAAAATCATAAGAATTCCTGCTAAGAACTTTATTGCAGGATCAAGAAATATCTTCAAGTGATCCTCAAAGCATTCAAAGAAAGATCAGAATCAATCATTTGAAGAAATACCGAGCTGTGCATAACTTTTATATCTAGAAGAAGAAGCCTAAATATCAATTGAATCATAGTTATTGATTCAAGTCTCAACTTTAATTTTATCAAAGGTTTTAGACTGTAAAACACCAATAAGGTGTGAAGGACAGTTGAGCTACAGTCAGGAAGACTGTGTTTGTGATGAGCTGGTGAAGAGGCAATTCAACCCTCTAAGGACCAGTGTAGCAAGCTTAGTTCAAACAGCAATTCTACCTGTCGAAGACTGAAGCTGGAAGATTGTGAAGCTAGGGATTAGTGAAGGACAATCAAGTGTCTAGAATTTACTTTGTGTCTTGTAACTGTAAACCTCAAGAACATAGTGAATTTGGCCTCCGCATCACAGGGGAAGAGAGGACTGACATGATTACACCACCTGGAACCTCTATAATTCTTGTTCATTTACATTACGCATTATTTACTGCATTACAGTTTTTCTTTATTCACCTAGTTCATATACTTAGAAAACACTAGAAACTGAGTCATCACTTTAATTGATAACTCATATTTTATAAAGACTTATTTAATCCGCTCCCAGTTAACTCAGTTAAGGATAAGTGAGTTTTGACTTATACTCAGCTAAGTTAGCTTAACTCCTCACAAGTTTTTAAGTTGAACTACAGCTAGTTTAAGATTCAGTTTTTGGGTGAGCTTTTGGTGACAAGTTTATTCACCCCCATCCCCCTCTAAACTTGTGTTAGCCTTTCTAAGGGACCAACACACTTGCAATGGCCGATTTCACAGATTTACTTGCTGGAGCAGAAGGTGAAGTCGCGGTTCACCAGCCCGAGCCGACTCCATCTATCCAAGGTGTGTCCGCAGAGGATCCTACCATGGATGCCGCTGTGTAAGGTGCTTCTTCATCAGCTCCTCCTTGAGAGCAGGACGATCTGGGCCTTCTCGAGAAGGCAGCGGGAAAGGATCTGGTCATCGGGAAAATGGGGCGGTTGCGACCGATCTCGCTCGAGGGTCGCTCCTCAATGAAAAGCAAGTCCCAAGGCTCTGAGAGGGCTTAGGAGGAAGCCGCTTCCGAGTAGAAAAGGGTCGCCAGTATGTCCGATGAGGAGTTGGTTGTCATGGGCTGCAAGACTGTGGAGCTGGTAAATGATTTTTTCTTGTTTCTTTTGTTTTAAGGTCGAGCTGTTGATGGCCCTAACTCTTTCTATCTATCTCTTCAGGGGGCTACGATTAGTCAAGAAGTTTTCAGAAGGCTTGGAAAAGATTATACGGATTTGGCTGCCCAGAAGAACAAGATTTCCGAGCTGAGGCAGACGTGAAAGGAGCTCAAGGCGGCTGATCGGCTCAAGGATACAGAGATGAAGGCTCTGCCGGCTCAAATCATAGCTCAAGAGGGTGAGCTGAATCCTTGGCAAGTGAGCTTGCTGAGGAGAAGAATATGAAGAAGAAGGAGGTCGCCGACCTCCAAGCATGAGTGGCCGATCTAGAAGCCACGATTCCGGTTCAGTGTGCTGAGGCCGTTCAGAAGTATAAGGCTTTGACGGACATCGTCGAGGCCTTGAAGATGCTGTTGATCCCTGTCCTCAACCATGGGTATACCTAGGGAGTGGACGAGGCGAGGATTCAGTACCCTTCCCTTGTGCTGGATGACCTTCCTAAGAAGGTTTACTACAAGCAAGGAATGGGCACGGTCTACACCGAGCGCGTGCTGGATTTTAAGGCAGGGGTGGACATTGTGTCCAAGTATGCCGTCCAACCGGCTGGTGTATCTAGCTCGGCTCCTTCATCCAAGCCCCAGAAGAGTCTGACCTCAGACTCTTAAAGTTTAGGAGAGGAGTTTATTTTTGAAGAATTTGTACCATGTACTTCGATTTTGTTTTTGTTTGGTATAGAGAAGTTGTTTTGTTTCTGTTTTTGAGTTACTTGCTGTTTGTTTATTGTTTATGTTTTCAATGTTTATTTATTGTTGATGTTTTCATTGTTTGTTTCTTGTTGATGGGGTGCGCCCCCAGTATGCCATTAATTATTCTATGTTTTTGGATGGCATACTTGTTTAGATTGTTTAGACGGGTTTTCCTGAGCAAGGCCTGGTCGGATTGACTTCTTGCGTGAAGTTTTTGAGGATGAGCAGGGCCAGGCTATTACTGACTTCTCGTTTAAAAGCATGGTGAGCAGGGCCAGGTCGGAGACTTCTCGGATGAAGTTTATGGACGAGCAGGGCTAGGCTAGTACAGAATTCCCGTTAAAAAGCACGGCGAGCAGGGCCAGTTCTGACTGACTTCTCGTGTGAAGTTTATGGATGAGCAGGGCCAGGCTAGTGCTGACTTCTCATTTAAAAGCACGGCGAGCAGGACCAGGTCGGACTCACTTCTCGCGTGAAGTTAATGGATGAGCAGGGCCATGCTAGTGCTGACTTCTCGTTAAAAAGCACGGCGAGCAAGGCTAGGTCGGACTGACTTCTCACGTGAAGTTCATGGACGAGTAGGGCCAGGCTAGTACTGACTTCTTGCTTAATAGCATGGCGAGCAGGGCAAAGTCGGACTGACTTCTAGCGTGAAGTTTATGGACGAGCAAGGCTAGTGCTGACTTCTCGTTTAAAGTTTATATGTGGAGTGTATTGGTTAGCATGTCCTTACGGACTTATAAATAATTGATGAAAATTAAACTTTATTCAACGAAGCAGAAATATCCGAGACATATAGTGAAAATGGACAAAACATAACGAAAGTGCAAAAATGAAAAGTGGACTATACAAAGCAGTAAATGATAAAGACTTTCCGAACCGATCAAGCCAAAAAAAATCCTTTGTCCTTGATAGTGGCCGCATAGCAACTTCGTGTGACCTCTAGATCTCCTTTGATTTCAACCGAGCCACGGGCAGTCAGAAACTTTAAACTGATGTGAGCTGGGGAGATTACGGCCCGAAGATCAATCATGGCCGGCCTTCCTAGGATTATATTGTATGCTGATGATGACTTAACCATGAGGTAGTTAACCATAAGAGTCCTCCCCACAGATTCCTTCCCAAACGTTGTCGCGAGCCAAACCATCCCCCTAGGATGAACAAGAGGACCAGCAAATTCGAACAAGCGTGCTGAAACAGGTGTCAGCTCGGACTCTTTCAGGTTCATTGCCTGAAAAGCTGCAAACTATAGGACGTTGACAGCGCTGCCAGTGTCGACGCAAACCCTCTTCACCAGATTCTTATTCATCATGACTTCAGTCACCAGACCTTCATTGTTCAGGACCAGTAGGAGTGGGTCCCTAGGCCTATAATTTACTTCCTAAAAGGGGATCTGACTTTCTCTATTCGCCTGTACGCCTCCTGATCGGGCGTTTAGGCTGCCGACCTCAAATTCAATGCCAAGACCTCCCATAATAGTGTTGATGGTGTTAATGGGCCGGTTGTCCATCTGTTGATCCCTATTGGGAGACCGATCTCTTCTTCGCTGGGGCTCTCCCCGTCGATTGTGCTCTCGGTTGTAGTTCATCTGCGGGTAGTCTCGCCGTCCCCGACATTCGCCATACTAAGGTCGTTCCATGACCTCATCCAACATTCCTTCAGCAATGGATGTATCCATGTCTCTTTGGAAATCTCTACAGTTGTCTAGATCATGGCAAGTGTCTTGGTGGTAGGTGCAAAACTTGCTCTGGTCCCTTCTGTCCAGGGGGCTTCGCAGAGGCGTAGGAGTTCATGCTAGACCCTTCCTTTTCATGATCGCGAGTTCCTGATCGCAAGGCCTATTTAACGTCAGGAAGTCTCATGGTTGCAAGGCACATTTCTTTTCTGATCTGCCCATAGCTTATACTCCCGTGCGATCTCCAGACGACTTTCTTCTCTTGTTGGAAGTATCCTCGCGCTTCTCTTTCTTCGACTCTGACTTTTCCAACTCTCGCTTCAGTCGGTTGGTTTTTTCTCCTTGACATTGTTTAAACGCTTTTTCCACACATCTTCTATAGACGAAGGGAGCTCGCTGCTCAGTTTGGCATATAGCCTACCTTCACGTAGTCCCGCCACAAAAGACTCGATCCGAATATGATCATCGGTGTCTTGTACTTGGAGTGACTCTTCGCTGAACCACTTAAGGTACTGTAGCGCGGTTTCGTCTCGCTAATGTTTGAGAGAAAACAAGTGGGTATCATTCTTTTGAAATGGCTTCTCCGTGATAAAAGCGTTAAGGAACATCTTTCCTAGGGTATCAGAATTGTAAATCATTCAGGCCTGTATCTTCTTGAACCATTCTCGAGCTCGGCCGGTTAGTAGTACTGGGAACGCCTTGCACTTCATCTCTTCTGGGGCACAGTCGAGATTCATGTGTGTAAGATACTGGAACAGGACCTGTTCCTGGGGGTCTTTGGTTCCATCGTAGGGTTCCAATTTCAGGATCTTGAACCTTGCCGGCCGAGGATGGCTGTCAATCTGCTCAGAAAAAGGGGACTCGAGAGCCAGGAGTGCAAATCTCCTTCCGGATATAGCATCTAGCTCGGCGCGGGCCGCCTCCATCGCCAGGGGCACGACTAGTTGCTTTCTCATATTCGATGATGATGATCAATTGCCTTTTATGTTGCCTCTATGCCTTGGTGGAGAAGGCGTTTCCTGCCATGACCCATCATTGGGGGCATATTCCTCCTCCAGCTCCTAGTCCTAAGAGTTCTCCCTAGATGAATCTCCGTCCGGCTGATCCTGATCATGTGAATTTTCCTCAAGGGGGTCCTCTTCCTCTAGACCTTCTAGGTCTTCATCTTCCTTGTCCTCTTCTTCAAGAAGGCATTGAGAACAGCCTAATTTGTTGCGTCATCTAAGGCCATGAGTTGATCTATCAACGCCTGATGGGTTGTGTCGAGGGAAACTTCATCGTGTTGCTGCTTCTGGTTGTTTTGCATCTGATTCTGTTGCATTGTTGGCATTGCTGCCGTTGGTGGCTTGTTGTCGTGTGGTCACCATGTTCATTCTGGAGCTTTTCCTGAGATTATCAAATAAAGAGACCCTCCTTTTAGCGCCAGTTGACGATTCCAAAAATCGTCTATATGAAATCTAGGGTTATTCCTCTTGTAATAACCTATCAAAGCTCTAAGAACACTGAACTAACGAAGAGATTAGGGGTTGATTTGGGATGTTTTAGACTACACTTGATGGTGATCAAGCTGCCTACGTATTCAATGCAGGGATCAGAATCAAGTCTTCGTAGATCCTTAGGGACCGTTTATATAGAGAGGCTTATGCCCTAGAGATGGTGTGTGGCGTGTCCACGGTGGATACTGCTTGACGTGTTCCCTAAGGAAAAAGATTATGATTAGTTGATCTCATTGATATTAGGAGATAATTGTGATATTCAAATATTCGTATTAAGTGATAAAGATTGGAGCCTTTATCACTCAAGATTCCTTCCATAATTATCTATTTATTACGCGCGTGGGAAATACGATTAAGGATTGACTCTGGCCGACTTAGATGGCCCGAGCTGGACTGGTTGAACCCTTCTGTGTCTCGACCGACCTACGGAAGTCGGGGAGGATAGCCGAGCTGGTGTCAACTCGGACTCTGGCGTGCGTAAAATGGTAGGTCTGAGAGGGACTTAGGCTGACTGGTAAGGTCGGGCATGGGAAGGTTTGAATACAAGTGTTGGCCGGCTTGCAGAGGTCGGGATTGAACTCGGACCTGTCCATACTTATCGGAGGTCGGTCCTAAGCATTGGTCGACCTAGAGAGGATGGGATGATTAGTCGAGCTACTCTAGTCCGGCTGCTGGGACATCCGACACCCTTTCACTCTCTACACTTAATGTTGAGCCACTAAAGAGCTACCATGTAGGTAAGTTCAATACTTGGCATCTTCACTCAAATTGACTAGTAGGAAACGATGAGTTAAGCATGATGCAGATGCAACTCTGAAGTATATAAGTATTATTACCCCAGCTGACGAGCAGGCAGCCGCTAGTGACAACGTAGCCGTAACCTGCCATTACCGACCGCAAAAAAAAACCATAAGTAGCAATATCGGTATGTGGACATTTTCATGCTATAACAACACACTAGTTTCTAGCTTTGAGCCTCCTTGTTGACTTTGTATGTCTTTTATGTGACTTTGTGTGTCATATTGACTAGATGATTGGAAAACTTCTGGGGGTAAAATTTTAGACTTAAAATAAAGGGGGTTTCTTTCTATTCGTTCAAATGAGTTGTTGCATCATAGAAGAAAATTGTATATGTGCCCACACAGCATATATAATAGAAACTGTAAATATGAAAATAAATAAGTAAATGATGTGGCAAAGAATGTTGAATTACCCGGTCACCGACGACGAAAAGGCTAACAAAAACATGATTGTGCAAGTCTCTTCGTAATCTCAAGGCATGGATATCAAAGCATGCTAGCCCAAAACTCCACAATAGTTGAAGACCCATGGAAGCTATTAAGTAACTGAACAGAGATAAACACAACAAATATCAGTTAGCAAGGTCCCTGTAAATTCTTGATTTGAGGGGGGGCATAGATACCCAGTTAAAAGAGTAAAAGTATGGGGATATTATGCACTATCAAAGATCCCTATGAAACATCACGGGTATTATAGAAGAGTAGGTCGGCTATGTGGATTTTCTTACTCCCCAATCTCCAACGTGTTGAGTCTTGTTATTTCAGGCATATTATTTCTTGCTCAAGCTATATTTTTAATTTGTTTAGTCAAGCGACGTGAAGATTATGAAGGCTCGAGATTTACTGAAAAAACTGAAATGTAGAGTTGAATCACGGATACTTCTGTAATTCTGTTTGATAACATGCCTTGTAACAGACACGGATACACCCTAGATTGTAACGCCCCGTTTCCGGACACCGAGTCCTTATCCGGAAATCGAAACGTTCGCCACTACTAGAATTTTCTGTTTCTCCGACGAGCATTTCCGACGAAATAATGTCGTAGGAATTTTGCGATGCATTTCCGACGGTATTGCGACGGTTTAAATAATTATGAAATCATAAAAATATTTGCGACGTATTTCCGACGGAATTCCATTGTCGCAAAGTATATCGTCGGAAATTTGTCGGAAATCTTATGCGCGAAAGGCTCCCGCCTATGTTTAAGGGCGCGAATTTTTCCCGCTCGGGTCTTTCCTACCAATTTCCGACGAACACTATTGATCGTAGCAAGTTGGTCGGAAATAGGATAAACATAAAAATAAGATTTTCATAATTGTTTCCTTCGAATTTCCGACGATCATAAGTGTTTCCTTCGAATTTCCGACGAACACCATCCTCTCAGCTGTAAGTAGACATGTTACCGACGAACTTTCCGACTTATAACTCAAGTTCGTCGGTATTTCATAGGAATATAATAATTGTGTTGATATTTTACTTTTCAAATTGCATTAAAAATTTCAAAAAAAAAAATCATTAAATTTTTCCTTAAAATATATCGGTAGATGTACATACATTATTTATTTTCTAACTTTCACAAATTTTATGGTGTCACAGATTGTAAAACAAATTAAAAAAATGATGGATTATTGATCACTCATAATGATCGTAGGAAGTCGGTAAGAAAATATGCTAAATATCCCACAGAATTCTGACAAGGTACCGATTCCTTAGTAAATCCATAGGTAAAGAGAAATTTACTCAATAACGAATTTCGAGTTTGAAATGACTTACTCAATAACAAACCTAGGGTTCTAATCACTTACTCAAGAATGAACCTCGGGTTTGAAATCACTTACTCAATAACGAACCTCAGGTTCTAATCACTTACTCAATAACGAACCTCGGGTTTTAATCACTTACTCAATAACGAACTTTGGGATTGAACTCACTAACTCAATAACAAACCTCGGTTTGTAATCATTTAATCAATAACAAATCTCGAGATTGAACTCATCAACTCAATAACGAACCTCAATACTAAAATCACAATTCAATAATGAGCCTCAGGTTTTAATCAGTTACTCAATAACGAACCTCGGGTTTTAATCACTTACTCAATAACCAACCTTATTGTGATTGAACTCACCAACTCAATAACGAACCTCGGTTTGTAATCACTCACTGAATAACAAATATAGGGTTTAAAATCACTTACTCAATAACAAACCTCGGGGTTGAGCTCACCAACTCAGTAATGAACCTCTGATTGTAATCACTTACTCAATAACGAATCTCGAGATTGAACTCATCGACTCTACAATGAACCTAGCTCGGCACTGAAATCACCAAGCCGACAGCCTAGTGCCGCCGACACCAGAAAGGTAAGGACGTTGTTGAAGTAGAATGCTCGAGCAGAAGGTTCTAGTGACCTTGGAAGAGAGAAAGCTTTTAAATCCGCTTTTATCTTGACTCGATTCGGTTTTTTTTTTTGAGTTTGAGCTCGAGTCGAGCTGCTCGAATGATTAATCAAGCTGAGATCGAAGTTCATTATACATTTATCGAGTAGCTCGCGAGTTATTCGAGGCTTATACAAAATATTTAATTAAATATACATATATGTAAGTGTATCATCACAGAATATTTTATAAAAACATTAATTATTAGTCGAGTCGAGTATTAGAGGTATCGAACTCAATTTTGGCATATAATATAAAAAATATTAACAAATTTTGAAAAACAATCGAGCTCACGACCCAAGTCTAGTAATATCAAATATTGTACAATCGTTCAATTATGTCTTTTTATGGCTCAATTGAGTTATTGGACTCTTTATTAAATATACTTTTGGTCTAGTAAATCCATGATCTGCTAAATAATTCCCTAACCCTAAATCATTTCAATTCCTTTCATCGGCTGCTCTCCTACCCCTCCAGAAATCTCTCTGCTATCAATCGTCTCCTTGAATCTCGTATGGCACTTAGTGCCATTCATATACTCGATTTTCTGAAACTCCTTTCGTTTCATACTTCTTCTTCTATCCCTCTCTCTCCTCTCGGCTACACCTTCTTCATGTGCCATAATCCAGTTTTGGAAAGTTCGATGCTGTAAAGTTTCCATCTTTGAACAACCACGTTGCTGAAACGTATTTGGAAGATTCTCATTAAAGGTGAATTCGTCTCTTGTTAACTTTGTCTTTATCTTTTATTTTACTGATTTGGAATCGATCTCTGCCCTGATTTTGTGCTGAATTTGTTTTGTGAAGCATTGTGTATGAAAGGTTTGACCTTTCTATGATACGATGCTGATTTGAGCATTTAAACCTCTGAATTTGATGATTCGCAGTCAACTCGTTTAGCCAAGGTGAACTCGTTCTACACTCTGTTGATTTCCAACATTTATTATTCTGATTCGAACATCAGCTATTCTGATTTTGTGCCGTTTGATCCTTGATTGCAGTCTCCACGTGACCTATATGGCAGCCTTAATCAAAGGCGTGGCCTTTTCGAAATCTTCGTGTGCATATGATCAAAATCAGTGCTTTATTGCCAAGGATTCTCAGCCCGATTTTCAGTCCTACCTCAAGGGCTATAACTAGCCAGTCCCACTAACAGGATTGGACACCAGTTGAACAATTAGCAATCCACAACATTTTCCTTCCTTCACAAAGATGTCTTTTGTGTGAGTTTGAGAGTGTGGGCAAGAAAGTTGAATATCTTGTGTGATATTTCAACTGTGGACTGATATGAAGCTGTGCTATTGAGGAAGGGCATTTACAGTCAATAGTTAAGGAGGTTCAGGATCAGTAGGATCAATTTTGGTGTTCTTCTAAGTATTTGAAGGTACTCAGAATTCATCCTTGTGTTTTCGTTTAGCCCCTGTTTTGCTAAGTGTTGCTGCTGTGTGTGCTTTTCTCAATTAGTTTACTTGCTAGTATTTAATTGAGTCTGTCTGCTTGATTAAACTAAGGGACCCCTGTTTCTAAGATCATTGGTGTTGAAGGACTCTAGTCTGGAAATTGCCTAAGTGAGGATCTGGCAATTCAGACTTCAACTTCATTTTATCTCTGATCTTGAGCCAATCAGGAACTTAGTTTAAGTCCTGCAGTGTCTGTTTTCTGTGCCTGCTTGCTTGTGTATTAGCAGTCTTGTGTTCTTTGTCATTTGGCGTTTGATTTCACAAAAAGATTAAAGAACAGAAACTGAGTATTTGGTGAGTTGGCCTGGAGTACCAATATCACTGCCTTGTGGATAAGGCTCATCAGCTTCTGGTCATCTCTTGATTGTGAGTTGATCACCAAGTGAAAGGTTGTGATAAACCACACTCAATTATTAGCGTGTCACGGTATTCTGAGATCAGGATCTGATCCATTGGTGTGCTTGGGTTGATATACCATCACACTGCCTTGGGCATAAGGCTGATTAGACTGAATCCCAGATACCTTGCAAGGCTGTGCCTTGAGTATTGGTTTGACCTTGTCTGGTTTCTTTTTACCCCTATATTAAACTGTTAGGAAATTCAGAATCATTTCCTAGGATTTGTAACTCTGAATTTCCCCCCCTTGCTTGATCTTGCTGTATTCTTTGCTGCATTTTGACTTGCTTGAACCCTGCTGTATTACCTGCTACTTAAAGAGCTCATTTTTAAAGTTCATATGTCCATCCTAGCAAACCTGTTCCGCTGCACACTAATATATCAGCCTGGTTTCATCAGCTTTATTATCTATCAGCAAGTCTCTTGAGCTGGCTTTGGTACAAGTTGTGTAATCTGTTAAGATTGTTTGTTTGATGATCACATTTGTCTGAATATTGTCCATTTCCTTAACTGAACTCTGTTTTGTAATTATTGGATTCTTTGTGGGCATCTTCTGAAAGAATATTGTATTTAGAATCAGTTGTATTGATTTGGTTGGAGCTTCTTGTATATGTTCTGTTAATAGGCTTAATTTGAACTGAACCTTTGAAATCTTTGTAACCTGCCTAAGTTGTATAAATTGCTGTTCAGTAATCTGGACTTCAAATTGTATTTGGTCTTGGACAATTTCTGTATTTTTATATGTACATTTACTTAATCTGCTGCTTGCCTTGTGGACTGAGTTAGAATATTTCTTTTTATCTGCTCTTGCATTTTTATTTGTTTTGACACATCTGCTTTACTTATCTGATTTCAGATCTGCACTATATAGGTAATAGTGACACTTTCAAACGTCACTATTAAGTTAAGTCAATTAAATTTTTACTCCTGCTATGTTTTACACTTTCCCGTTTGATAATCTTGTACCTGCATATTAAGTTGAATCATATCTATAGTATTTTGGGATATATCTAAACCCCATCATTTTGATTCTTTCTTTCTTTTGATTCCCAGTGAAAATTCTTCAGTAACCCGCTGAATCTTCATCCACTATAGCACAGATTAAATGGACGTTGCGAGGAATTTTCTAGCTTCACGGGCAACATTCTATGATGTAAAAGCGTGCATGGTATTATATCGGACCTTTACTTTTTAGTGTTACCATGTTGTTTTCTTTTATTGGATAATTATATTTACATGAGGGGTTGATTGGATTCCAATTTTACTTTTTAGTGTTACCATGATACAAAAGTGTGTTAGTTGGATTCCAATTTCGTTTATATTTTGTAGTTGTGGATATGAGGGGGTACAATGTCCTAATAAATATAGTTAGTGTTGTTATTTTTATCGTTTTGTACTTGGTGTGGGTTACAAACTTCAATGATCTTTTCAAAGTTTGATTCAAATGACAAGTTTGATTCTGCAACTCTTTTAGTGGCTTCAAAGTTTGATTCTTTTGGACATTTAAAAGGGTTCAGAGACACCAAGATCAAGATTAATAGTTGGGTAGATAGCAAAGAGGCAGGCGGTGGTTAATCCGGAACAGTTTCTTTTCTGTAAAGATGTTTGTTGGGAGGACGATGTCCTAGGTGGATGAGCAATCTGAGCAAGTTTCTTATAGAGTTGTGAGAGATGATAATGGGAATGTAAAACTTGATTGCCCTACTATTGCTAAGCCCTATACATGTGGTGATATGGTTTTCTAGCTGAGACTTATTTTTGGTAGTTTATATTTTTATGCTCTGAATCAGAGTCTTTCTGAGTGTTAGAACAGTTTGCATGGTCATAGACTTGATTTTACAAGTTGTGTTCTGAAGTATTACTTTTGGCCTAATATATGTCATGAATTCTGTTGAGTTTGTGTTTTAAGCGTTGAATATGAGCCCTTGGATGTTAGCATAGGTCTATTTGGACAGCCTACTTAATCCGTTGGATTGCACTTTGTTTGTCAGTTAAGTAAGTCTGATTATTGCTCGAAATGTTGCCTATCTGTTATTAGCATAATGCAGATGTGTAATAGTGTTCTGTTAAGAAGTTGTTCAGAATCTGCATGGTATGAAATGTCAAAGTTGAATATTTATTTTGCCTCTTAGAACGGTGTTAGAAAGCAGCAAAAAAACTTTGTACCTTGCCTGTCAAGGGATATGGATCATGATACTTAGAAAGGTGTACATATATAGAGTGTTGGAGCCGTGGAAGTTGCCATTACCTGCTCTTTCTTAACTCTTGCTTCTTCCTTTTTAGTGCTTCTACTGACTTACACGGGCTACATTTTTATCCACCTTTGATTACCTCATTCTTGTATGTTCTGGTAGATTATTGCAGGGCTGGCGTTTCTCCAAAGGCCTCTTTTTCTGAATATCGTACAAGTATGTTCTGTTATTGCGAATCTTATGGTAATTTTCCTCATAGCTTGTGTGGGCTTTTAGTGATGAACGCATTTACGAAGGCATGGTTAGAGTGTGAGAATTCTACATCCACACAATCCATCACGTGGGGCAAAAATAGCACGGTTAGTCACAAACTTACTCCCTACTTCAAATGGTGCCCGGCATTGATGATCATGGAATATTTGATTACAATACATATTATATTGGCATTTTATTTCATTCTACTAGCTCTACATAACATTATGGTTTCGTTTTTTGGTGGTTTGCATTTCCTTGTAACTAAATGTGAATTTTGGTGTAGCTTTATTTACATGGGCAATGTATTTGTTATAATTATGTGTAGTTTTTATGGGTTGAGTTTAGCAATTTAATTTATTTGGATTTGGAAATTGTGGTTTATTTGTAAGTGCTTTAGATTTTTTTTTTATGGAAAACATAATTTTCCGACGAATTAGTGACGGTTTTCGTCGGAATTTTGTCGGAATGTTTATCCTTTAATTAGAATGTTATTGACAAGTTAATGACGAACTTCGTAGGAACTTCGTCAGTGAATTCGTCGGAAAGTTGTCAGAATCATTCGTCGGAAATTTCGTCACAAACGATTTCCAACGGGCTTTTTTCCAACAGCCCATATTTCGTGGGAAATTCGTCGGAAACATGTTTTTCCGACCAACTACCGACGAATTCTCTCGTCGGAAAAACAGAAAATTCTAGTAGTAATTCGGCACGCATAATATTAAATAAATGATATTTCACGTAATCCTCTACTATGTCGTATCAAATAAAAGCAAACGGAAGCTAAAAGACTCGGGTAATTCTTCAAACAACCAAGAATAGAAACACTAAAGATAGAATAAAATGTAATACTTATTACATCGGAAAACAAAACGAATCCAAGAGTACGAATCTCAAAGACTACAAGGAAACTACAGCATCCAATAATATTCCAAGTCTAAGGCGTAAATGAAATAAATGATAAAGAAGGTCTTCAACTCCGGCGTCCTCAAACGTCGTCATCAAAGTCCTCCTCAAAGTCTTGACTAACATGTTCATCTTCTCTCCCCCAAACACATAAATAAACATGCATTTGAGGTAAGTACAAAGTACAAAGTAAGAAGTAGAAGCTACAATTTAATTAAGGTTATTAATAAAAGATTATCTTGGTGAGACCGACTCAATCTAGGGTTCACTCCATGCCCATCGACACGTCATGACTAAACGTTTCTAGCTTAGCTTACCTTTGTTACATCATTACTCAGGGACACAATGCATGGTGAAAATTCCACCACGAGATATACTTGCCAACTACAGTGAATAGCACCGGTAGTCCCGGGATCTCCCCGGTATGCATATACGCTCGATGGATTTCCTCCACCACCCTTCAGCCTTTTGAGCCAGTAGCGTTGTCCACCTTTGTATAACGTATCACATCACCGATTTGAATCAGTGCCTAACCAAGAATAAGTGACGTTTTATCTTCTATCTACACATATGTAATTATTAGTGTGAATTAACTAACCACCTAAGTGTTTTCAGATTAAAACTCACCTTAACAACACTACTCCCTCACTTAGACAGCTAGACATCACATCTTAACAATTACACAGACATTGATGAACTCTAGTTCATCAAAGCACAAGCCCTTTCATGCCCTTCCGACGGATCCGAACTTCAACTCCCTTTAAGAGTACATTCGGTGTTTTAGCTGAACGAATCTGAAGTTCAATCGAAGCTTGTTCATATTTTAATTAATGTTAACATATCAGGATTAAGGGTTTAAAACAGTGAAAACACGATTATGAAGCCAAAAACCAACCTGAAACGCTAAGACATTATAAACAAGGTAAAACAGGCCAGACGCCCGTTTGAAATCCTATGGACGCCCGTCCACTAAACCCCAGACGTCCGTCCGTCGAAAACAGCTACATGCTGAATCAAAAGTCTGACCTCAAACGCCCGTCCGCCTATTTCAGAAGCCCGTTAGAGTTACTAGGGTCTCAGACGCCCGTCTGCCTAGTGCAGACGCCCGTCCGACTGGGTTTTTCCCAAAACGCTAAAACCTTCATGTTAAGGGTGTTTTTACACGTTTTATATTGATATATTTTATAATGATTTCCCCCGTATTTATATAATTTGCATAAGAATCAAGTGTTCATATGGAAATATTGAGCAAGTGAGGTTTTTAATGGTTGAATATGAAAACGTATCGATTTATGTGTTTATTTGATGATTTTATGTTGTTTTGGAAATTGTTACGTTTTGGTATGTTTTCCTATTGTTGTAGATACTCATTGATGATGGAAGAGAGGATTTTAGAGAGCCAAATTCGTGCTTGGAAAGGATCAATCAAAGTTATGGAAGATTGAAAGATATAAGGAAAGAAATCAATCAAGATAAATGTCGGAAAATCAGGATTCCGGGTAGTGACGACCTTCCGACGCAGTTCTTGATATGATATAAACCGATTTTACTCTGGACCTCAAGAGAAGAGTTGTAGGGCTTGAAGAGAGGATTCTACAGGATTTTGAATCACTCCATTCCGACTTACGAGGCCCGAGATATGAGCGTTACAAGTTTGGATGCTGTTGCTGAAAATAGTGGACGGGCGTCCAACCTTGTGAACGGGCGTCCGGCACCGTTACTGTAGCAACCGCCTCGGATTTTCTATAAATAGCAGCGCGTTTTCAACCCTAAAACATATATTTTCGACTCCTATTGATCCCCAATCATAAGAGAGCAACCCTAGGTCGCCCCAGCCCCTTTTGGGAGGCTGGGGTGGCAAGTTAGATTAGGTTTTATTTCGTTCGCTTTTCTTTTCTTGTTCGAGCATGATGAAAGGCAGCCATGGACAGCTTTGTGAAGCTTCTTTTCAGCAGCACTTTTATTTCTTTTCATGGATGATTTTGTAAGTTTTAGTTCAATTGTTCTTTTCCTATGTTTATTTGTATCGTGCAATTTTATATCGAAAGATGATCGTATGATTTGATGCTACCGTATGACGGAAGTCGGTGTAGTTTAGATCACCGTAGGAAAGTTTGGATTTTTAATCTATACATAACGGAAGTTCGTAGATTAATTATCTAGGTTTACGAGAGAACCACAATTTAATTAATTCGATGCAAGATTATCTTAGATTGGAATTGAGGGATATCACCGTTACCGGAAAGATAGGATTTTTCATGTGTTTAATTCATTATGTTGTTCTTCTTCTCTTTCATGTTTTTATGCCGCATGTTAATCGAATTTAGATAACGGAAGTTATTAGATTCATTAGATTATCGTGAGGGAGATTGACAATAATTATTCCAACAAACGGAAGTTGAGGGATAATGTTGTTAGGTTAGGATTCAATCCATATCTTTGATTTGTATCGATATTAGTTAAGACCGGAAGGTAAACTAATTAATGGCGTGATAAATCGGAAGAGGAAACGCTTCTTTAGATAAGATAATAATCCAAGATAACTTGTGAATGAATATGTGTTGATCTTATTTCTTTCGGTGAGATGATGGTTGTTGGGAAGAGGTTGAACATGGTTTGTTTATGGTTGTTCAGTAGATAGATTTACCGTTTTCCTAGATGTAGTTTTATTTATGTTTTTATCGCTTTTATCCTTCCTGGCTTTGGATTAACAATCCTCTGTCCAGTTTACTTTTCTGTTTTAGTTTAGGTTTTAGTTAATAAAGAGGATTAATTAGATTAGATTCGATAGCCCTTTTCCCTGAGGATCGATACCCGTACTTATCCAACTTTACTAGCAACTACCCGGTATTCGGCCGGTTAGGAGGTAGTTTTGCATGGTAGTATAGGTTTTATAAATTTTCTTTTGTTTTAATGATGCAAAATCTCCCCAACAAAAGTGGCGCCGTTGCCGGGGAATCGGTGTTTTGTTGAATCTAATTGAATTAATTTTTCTATTTTGTTACGTGTTTTTGTTTTTGTTTTTCAATAAAAGTAGCGTTGAATAAATTGAGGTTTTTTTTATTTTGCCGTGTTTCGATAACCGTTGGGTTAAGAATGTGCAAAAGTTTTTTTACTCGATTTATGACACGTGAATTACATGTTTGTGTTATCTAATATGACCCTCTGTGCTTTAATGTGATAAGGCTGTTGTGATGATTTTGTTTAGGATAATTAGGGTTTCTGTGTTGTTCCTGCGTTTACATGCATATTCGTTGTTTGAACGAGCGTTCACGTAAGTGAACGCCCGTCCAGTACCATAACTGCAGTTAACCGAGCGTCTGGTTGGTTGGACGTTCGTTCGTCCGTTCAAATATTTTCAATCCTGTTCTGATTTAGAGGACCAGACGAGCGTCTATACTTTCTGAACGTCCGTCCGGTCGGTTTTCAAGGCAGACGAGCGTCTGCAAGGTGGAACGCCCGTCCAGTTCTGAACGCTAAGTGAACGTTCGTCCGGGGTTCAGTCCAGGTTCAAAATTTCTTGATTTTATTTTCAATGCTTTTATTTGATGTGGATTTTTCATTCGAGCTTCTGTGGCTAATTGATTTTTACGTAGATGTTCTGAACTTGCATATTCATATCTTTCCATCTACGAATCCATGTTAAATAACTGAGTAATTTTTATATGCATGATTCATCTATGCAAGTTATAGTCACTGTCGGTTCTCGTACGCTATAACTGGTCTTATTAATTAGTAGGTAATGTCGGTTTCCGTATGCTACATACCGCTGTGATGAATCTTTTAAGCTTTGAGACTTACGTGCTTCCTTTGTTTTTATAATTCATATGGGTAGCTACTGTCGGTTTCCGTATGCTACGTCCTTAGGCCATATGAGTTATATCTGTTTAGTATAGCTAACTGTTGGTTTCCATAATGCTATCACGTTCAATGAGTCTTAAAGCGCGTCTACACTGCATGTAATGAACAGCACTGTCGTTTATCGTAACCTGTCATTATTTGGTAGACGTTTATTTTATACATGTCGTGTTGCAAATGAGTGGGCTAGTTTTCTTTCTTTTATTTTCTTTTATTTTTGCATATCATATAGATGCATATCATTTAGTTGCATGTCATCTAGTTGCATTGTTTTTTATTTTTATTTTATTTTTCCTGAGCGTAGTTAACTGTCGGTTTCCGTAATACTACCTCGTTTTTATTTTATTTTTAGGATTTTTCACGTAGATTGCATTGTAATGCATTTTCATATAGTTGCACCTAGCCTACGATTTTGTAATATTTCATGTATATGTTCCATCTTTATTTGAGCTTAATATGACAAGATCTCTATGACTTTTCTTTTCCATGTGTTCCATGTATAATCCCTTTTTCCCGTAGACTCTTTTTGCTCTGATCAAGTGTGCAGGGTATTTGCCTTAGCGTTTGTGAGCTGTAGATGAATTCAGTTTTCCGGTGGATGGTCCACAGTCTACTGCATTCATCGAGCATATCTGGACCATGGCCACTTCCAGAAGTGTTTCTTTCGAACGACAATCAGCTAAGTTTTCTTTTTCTATTTTTATTTCTGCACAACTTGAGGACAAGTTGCAATTTAAGTGTGGGGGAGGGAATAGATGGTTTATGTGTATCTACAGTCATTTGCTTAATCTGTTATATTTCTATGAAAAGTGCTTAATTTTCAAATTTTTTGTTTTGTCCCGAGTAACATTTCATTGGCATGCTAGTTTTATAATCTGGCACCTTTAGTTGTTATCAGTAGTCATATCATGTTCTGAGAATAGGTTTGGTAGATCGATACTCACTTGAACTTCATTTCACGAACCTATTAGATGAAGAGCCAAATATAGAATAGTTTCCGGTTAGTTAAAGGAAAGTTAATTCTTGATGCAGATAACACTTATTTAGCATTAATGAAAGTTAAGAACTAGTGCTATACTCACAGTTAGAATCTCAGTACCTTAGTGTTCTTGAGAACTTTGAGAGTCTTGAATGTGTTAGAAATATATTTGACCGAGAGTTTCCAAAGAGTTTGAAAAATATAAAATATATATATATCTATAAATAATAAATTAATAGAATTTCTTTGCGGGAATTTTGTTTGTAACTATCACCTCGAGTCCATTTGGATACTGCCCCAATTGGGGAGTGTGGTTTACCTTGGACAGTAAGGGATTGAGTGATCTCAGGGTGACTGCCTCTAATGTAGGGGAGTGTGTTATACTTTTGAGACGCGACGATAGGAAATATAAAATATACGTTTTTTTTGGAATTCTAAGTCAAGTTGATCTAAACCCAGTAGAGACCCGAAAGGTATTTTCTTGGCACCAAGTAAAGGATTTTAAATGTGAGTTGGTTACGGTGTTCTTGGTAATTAGTTTTTGTAGGGTAAGTGCTGTAGATAGAATGAAGTTTTCGTTTAGTTGACCGGATAACTGTTATTTTCAACTTTTTGATGTCACAACGTTGCTCTCTTCACAACGATTCCAGTGCTCGACTCGATCTGAAAACCGTCAAGAATTGACTTAGAACCGATGACAACAATCCCTCAGCCCTAATTCTTGCACACACATGCAGTAGATGAGTTTTGGAGGTGGAAAATCGATTAAAAGATTATGGGCCTGATTAGGTTGATTTTCCTTAAATAGGAAAAATCCCAATATTACCTAATTGCACTGATTTACCTTAATCACTCTTATTAAATCAAATTTTTTTCCTTAAATATTTATATATATATCTCGAAATTATGTATATAAATACCCAAATTATTAAACTCCGAATGAAAGGAACCGAACCCAATATTTCGTTTTCGCAAAATGACACGTCTGCCCTTTCCCGAAAATCGGAATATTACATTCTTCTCCCCTTAAAGGAGTTTCGTCCTCAAAACTTAGAACATACCTGGTAAGTCCATAAAATCTGGGAACTCACCGATCATATCGTCCTCAACTTCCCAAGTAGCTTCATCCGGTGAATGATTGCTCCATTGCACTAGAACCAAAGGAATCAACCGTCTCTTAATCATCTTTTCTCTCCGGTCCAAAATTCTGATCGGTGCCTCATCATACGAAAGATTGTCTTGAAGAATCTCCGGATCAACCGTAGTCTCAACATCCGTCTTGGTCAAACACTTCTTCAACATTGATACATGAAACACATTGTCGACTCTTGACATGGATTCCGGTAACTTAAGCTTATAAGCCAACGGTCCAACTCGTTCCAAAATCTCGAAAGGTCCCACGTACCTAGGGCTTAGCTTTCCCTTTTGTCCAAAACGTTTCACTCCTTTCATTGGTGAAGCTCGTAGGTAAACTCTTTCACCAACTTCAAACTCTAAGGGCCTTCTTCTAACATCTGCCCAACTCTTTTGTCTATCTTGAGCCGCCTTCAGATTCTTCTTGACCAACTGGACCATTTCCTTAGCTTGCTCAACCAATTCCGGCCTGGTTATTTGTCTTTCCCTGACTTCATCCCAAAACAGCGGCGTTCTACATCTTCTTCCATACAACGCTTCAAACGGTGGCATGCCTATACTTGCATGATAACTGTTGTTATAGGCAAACTCCGCTACCGGTAGGTAATCATCCCATGATCCGCCTACTTCCAAAACACAAGCTCTCAACATATCTTCTAGTGTTTGGATAGTTCTCTCAGATTGTCCATCTGTCTGAGGATGAAAGGCCGTACTCAAATCCAACTTGGTTCCGAAAGCTTCTTGTAAACTTTTCCAAAACTGACTGACGAATCGACTATCTCGATCCGAGACTATAGAGAGAGGGACTCCGTGTAACTTCACTATATTATCCAAGTATAGTGTCGTCATCTTCTTCAAGGGCATATCAACCTTATACGGTAAGAAGTGAGCGGACTTGGTCAATCGGTCCACGATCACCCAAATCGCATCACTACCGCCTCTCGTCTTAGGTAAACCGGTGATAAAATCCATAGTGATCTTATCCCACTTCCATTCAGGGATATCTAACGGCTTAAGCATTCCTCCTGGTCTTCTATGTTTTGCTTTAACCTTCCGACAAATGTCACACTCTGCAAAGAACTTGGCTATCTCCAGTTTCATCGAGGGCCACCAAAACCTTTCCTTCAAGTCTCTGTACATTTTAGTAGCTCCCGGATGAACCGCAAAAGCAATCCTATGAGCCTCTTCCATGACTCTCTGCCTTAAATTAGCAACATTAGGCACACACAAACAATCCTGATACCAAAGGTTTCCATTCTTGTCTAAGACATAACCCACTGTGGGCTTTTCTCTTGCAACTCGCTTCAAGTCAACCAAAACTGGGTCTTTGTCTTGCTTTTCCCGAATATCATCCATCAACTCGGACCTTGCTAACAACGGTGCCATAAACCGTCGGTCTTCAATCTGATCAAAACTCCGAATCTGCAGCCTATCTAACCTCTCTGCAATAACTTCAACACTTGAAACCGCAAACACCGGTTTCCTACTCAAAGCATCGGCTACTACATTTGCTTTACCCGGATGGTACTGAATATCCAAGTCATAATCCTTAACAAACTCTAACCATCTCCTTTGTCTCATATTCAGATTCTCTTGGGTAAAGAAATACTTCAAGCTCTTGTGATCGGTGAAGATCCTGGCCTTAACTCCATACAAATAGTGCCTCCAAATCTTCAAGGCAAACACTACTACTGCTAACTCCAAGTCGTGGGTTGGGTAATTCTTCTCATGCACATTCAACTGTCTAGATGCATAAGCAATTACCTTCCCTCACTGCATCAACACACAACCCAAACCTTGTCCCGAAGCATCCGTGTAAACGTCATAATTATCAAAGATCTCCGGAACTGCCAAAACTGTGGCTGTGGTCAACTTCATCTTCAATGTCTGAAAAGCCTCTTCACACTCACTGGTCAACTCAAACTTTACATTCTTTTGAGTGAGCCGGCTAAGTGGTGTAGCTATCTTTGAGAAGTCTTGTACAAACTTCCTATAATAGCTAGCCAAACCGAGAAAACTTCTAACCTCTGAAACGGTAGTCGGTCTGGACCACTTCTCAACTGCTTCAATCTTAGCGGGATCAACCTTAATTCCATCTCCAGAAATGACATGACCCAAGAAACTCACTTGATCCAACCAAAAGTAGCACTTCGAGAACTTAGCATACAGCTGGTTCTTCTTCAAAGTATCCAACACTATCCTTAAGTGTCCTTCATGTTCTTTCTCATCCTTAGAGTACACTAGGATATCATCTATGAACACTATCACAAACTTATCCAAGTATGGCATAAAAATGTGCTGCATTAAATCCATAAATGCAGATGGAGCATTAGTGAGTCCAAAAGGCATGACTAAGAACTCATAATGTCCATACCTCGTACTAAAAGCCGTCTTCGGTATATCTGCTACCTTGATCTTCAACTGATGATAACCCGATCTAAGATCAATCCTGGAAAATACTCTCTTGCCTTGCAACTGGTTAAACAAATCATCAATCCTAGGCAAAGGGTACTTATTCTTGATGGTAAGATTTTTCAATGCTCTGTAATCTATGCACAACCTCATGCTACCATCTTTCTTCTTCACAAACAACACTGGGGCTCCCCAAGGAGAAGTACTAAGCTGAATTATGTTCCTCTCAAGCATATCCTTAAGCTGCGCTTTCAACTCCTTCAATTCAGCCGGTGCCATTCTATAGGGTGCCTTAGCAACTGGTGCCGCTCCGGGTACCAACTTAATCTCAAATTCAATCTCCCTATCCGGCATGTTTTCTAGTAACTCTTCTGGAAACACTTCTGGATACTCCTTGACTACAGGGGTCTCCTCTAACTTAGGCTTCACTTGTTCCACATCCACTACGTACAACAAGTAGCCTTCAGAACCTTTCCGACAAGCTCTTATAGCCTTAACCGCTGAAATTATAGGGTGACGTTTCTTGCTGGGCTTATAAACATTCCCCTAATAAGTCTTATCTGAATTTCCCGGAATCTTAAAGGTCACTCTCTTTTCTCTACAATCCAAGTGAACATAGTTCTCGGATAGCCAATCTATTCCAAGAATTACATCAAAATCTGAAAAGTCCAAAACCGTAAAGTCACTCTTGCAACGATACGTTCCAACTCGAACATCTACTTGCGGCATCAACTTGGTTACCTTAGTCACTTTCCCTAAAGGTGTTGTGATCTCCAAGGTGTTTCTTAAAGGTTCCATTGGTAAGTTAAGCTTCTTAGCTACCTTAGTCGACACAAAAGTATTAGACGCTCCCGTATCAAACAATGCCGTAACTGCTAAGTTGTCTAATATTATTGTACCTAGGATGTGAATTCATTTATTTAAATACAGTACAACATGATTTAAATCGTGCCATAAAGTACTCTAATAAATTACAATAAACAAAAAGGTACCTGAAATAACATTATCGTCTGGTTCTGCTATCTCAGCATCCACTGCAAAGACTCGAACTAGGCGACTTGGGCCGCCTTTCCCACTTCCTTGCTTCGGAATATTCGAGCTCCCCTTCATGGGACACATCTTGGAAAAATGTCCTAAATCTCCACAGTAGTAGCAACCTCCTGTATTAGCCTTACACTCACCTGAGTGATTCCTGTTGCACTTAGAGCATAAAGGTGCTCCGGTTGGTGGTTTACTCGCTGTAGGGGCCGTTTTCTTCTTGAAATTGTGTTGGGGTGCTCCCCGGCTATTGCCCTGGCTTGTTCCAAAATTCCTCTTGCTCCTGATAACAATGGTGGCCTTCTTCCTGAATGTCTCAACCTCTAAGGCCTTATTCAACAACTCAGCCATGTTCTTGGCTGTGAAACCCAACATGCCAGACTGTATCTGATACGATAACCCTTCCTTGTATATGGCCATCTTCCTCTCTTCTACCTTCATCAACTCAGGGTAGAATCTTCACAACTCGTTAAACTTGTTGGTGTATTGTGATACTGTCATGTAATTACCTTGCTTATGCTTTAGAAATTCACTTGCCATGTCTGTCTACAATGTTGCTGGAAAATACTCATTATAGAACATTGCCTTAAAGCTTTCCCAATCAGTCACTTTATCATTACTGCTCTGTATAGCATCTATCCATGCTTCAGCTGCACCCAAAAGGAAACTAACCGCCAACTGTGCCATCTCAGTCTCAGGGACATGTATGTTCCTACATGCCTTCTCAAAACTCCTTATCCACTCTTCGGCCTTCGAATGCTCGACATTCCCAAAGAAGTCTTGAACTTTGTTCCTCCTTAATCTCATATACCAATCAACCGGTGGTGTTTGCTCATGTGCCGGTCTGAATGGTGGGGCTTGCGGATAAACTGGTGGGTATCCGTAAGGTATCTCTTGTTGCCGGTACTGGCGTTGGTGGAAACCGTAGGGTGGGTAACCAAAGCCTTGATGATGGTCAAAACGGGTTGAAGGTGGTACGGTAGGTCAAGGAGTATGACCCACTGGAGGAGGGTAGAAGGTCCGATGTTGCTGATGATGGAAAACTGGTGGCGAGGGGTGGCTCACCGGTGGAGGGTAAACACTCACTGGAGGTGGATAAATGCTAGTTGCTGGGGGTACGTAGAATGGTGGAATGTCTCCCACTACAGTGACTCGTATAGGTGCTTCTCCTGGTTCTCCATAAATGTAGTTATACCTCGGTTGAGGGTAGCTCACTGGTGGCGGTACTAAACCCGCTGGAACATCACTTATCAATGAAAACTGACCCGAACTTCCCAAATGCCATTGTGGGTGTTGCTCCTGATGAGGCTGCGGTGACAAGCCCTGCTGAGATCGTGGTGTAGGGGTTGCAATATGAGGGGGTAGAGTGGGGATCGGATGTGGTGAAGGATTCTGCCTCACAAAACCGCCTCTAACGACTGCGGTCGGACTTTCTCGTCGAACTCCTGACGCTTCAGCACCTGCTCCGGTTCTAGTTAACACCATCCTGATGATCAAAGAAAACCAGAACGTTACTAACAGATCTAAAGGAAACTTATCTTAAAAGAAGGGAAGCCTAAAAGACGCTTATTCTGATACCAACTGTAACGCCCCGTTCCCGGACACCGAGTCCTTATCCGGAAATCGAAACGTTCGGCACGCATAATATTAAATAAATGATATTACACGTAAGCATCTACTACGTCGTATCAAATAAAAGCAAACGGAAGCTAAAAGACTCGGGTAATTCTTCAAACAACCAAGAATAGAAACACTAAAGATAGAATAAAATGTAATACTTATTACATCGGAAAACCAAACGAATCCAGGAGTACGAATCTTAAAGGCTACAAGGAAACTACGGCATCCAATAATATTCCAAGTCTAAGGCATAAATGAAATAAATGATAAACAAGGTCTTCAACTCCGGCGTCCTCAAACGTCGTCATCAAAGTCCTACTCAAAGTCATGACTAACCTGTTCGTCTTCTCTCCCCCAAACACATAAATAAACATGCATTTGAGGTAAGTACAAAGTACAAAGTAAGAAGTAGAAGCTACAATTTAATTAAGGTTATTATTAAAAGATTATCTTGGTGAGACCGACTAAATCTAGGGTTCACTCCATGCCCATCGACACGTCATGACTAAACGTTTCTAGCTTAGCTTACCTTTGTTGCATCATTACTCAAGGACACAATGCATGGTGAAAATTCCACCACGAGATATACTTGCCAACTACGGTGAATAGCACCGGTAGTCCCGGGATCTCCCCGGTATGCATATACGCTTGATGAATTTCGTCCACCACCCTTCAGCCTTTTGAGCCAGTAGCGTTGTCCACTTTTGTATGAATGTATCACATCGTCGATTTGAATCAGTGCCTAACCAAGAATAAGTGACGTTTTATCTTTTATCTACACATATGTAATTATTAGTGTGAATTAACTAACCACCTAAGTGTTTTCAGATTAAAACTCACCTTAAAAACACTACTCCCTCACTTAGACAGCTAGACATCACATCTTAACAATTACACAGACATTGATGAACTCTAGTTCATCAAAGCACAAGCCCTTTTCATGCCCTTCCGACGGATCCGAACTTCAACTCCCTTTAAGGGTACATTCAGTGTTTTAACTGAACGAATCAGAAGTTCAATCGAAGCTTGTTCATATTTTAATTAATGTTAACATATCAGGATTAAGGGTTTAAAACAGTTGAAAACACGATTATGAAGCCAAAAACCAACCTGAAACGCTAAGACATTATAAACAAGGTAAAACAGGCCAGACGCCCGTTTGAAATCCTATGAACGCCCGTCGGCATTGGACGCCCGTCCACTAAACCCCAGACGCCCGTCCGTTGAAAACAGCTACATCCTGAATCAAAAGTCTGACCTCAAATGCCCGTCCGCCTATTTCAGACGCCCGTTTGAGTTACTAGGGTCTCAGACGCCCGTCTGCCTAGTGCAGACGCCCGTCCGACTAGGTTTTTCCCAAAACGCTAAAACCTTCATGACTCGATTTCTGAATCATTTCTAACCTAATTAACCTCGTTTTCAACTCAGTAAAACGTAGAAAACATATCTAAACATCTATGATCCTTTGATCAACGAAAAAGCAAAACTTTCTTGCATCTACGCATCATAAAACTTGATCTAATCCTCAATAACAATAATTAGAATTGTAATTCAAGCTTTCCTCAGCCCCTTCTCATCAATGGACTCCTGACGTATACGAAGGAGTGCGGTTCGTTCGATAAATTCCTACCTCTCTGATCTATCTCTGAGATGTTTGGATCTTTCAAAACTCCATGGACATGCAGAAGAGAAATGCTATCCCCAATCGGACCAAGACAGAACTTTGACTTGTTCAAATAACAATTTAGGTGAAGCAGGGTCAAGAACGACGAATCTCTTTATGATAAATAGATACATTTTGCAAGTTCCTTATTACGGGTAGTTCCTACAAAGGATCGGACTAATGGCGTATACAATACTTGAATTCTCGATGTAGATGCTACATAGTTGGTTCTCATCCTTCAGAGACTACGAGTGTAATAGGAGCATCCGTCGACAAAAGGATCACCCTAAGATGATCATCTCATGGCTATTGAGAACGAATAAAATCAGATGGTTCTATTTCTCAATCTTTCTGACTTACTTTGCTCCTACGGAACCAAGGTCGAAAAGATTGAAAAATCATTCATTCAAACCACTGATAAAGGATTCCTCGAAAAGTTAAGGATTAGTAATCCTTTTTAGAAATCGACTGGATTCGGTTTTATACATACGCGAGGAAGGTAATCAAAAAAGAAAGAAGATGAGTTCTTCTTTCTTTTATCACTTAGGAGCCGTGTGAGATGAAAGTCTCATGCACGGTTTTGAATGAGAGAAATTTAAGCAGCAAATTCCTACTCCAAACCACAGAAAACAGCAGCAAATCTGATCCTTTCTACAGAAAAACATGTGTGATAAATCCAAACTTAGATTAGATTCAATCACACGCTTCTAAACGACAAAAACTACGAATTGATGAGTTTGAATCCATCAAACTTGAAGATGAACTGAATTAGGGCTTAATCATACCTTAACAAAGCTTCAACTTTTTGATGTCACAACGATTCCGGTGCTCGACTCTAATCTGAAAACCGTCAAGTATTGACTTAGAACCGATGACAACAATCCCTCAGCCCTAATTCTTGCACACACACGCAGTAGATGAGTTTTGGAGGTGGGAAATCTTATTAAAAGATTACGGGGCTGATTAGGTTGATTTTCCTTAAATAGGAAAAATCCCAATATTACCTAATTGCACTGATTTTCCTTAATCACCCTTATTAAATCAGATTTTCTTCCTTAAATATTTATATATATGTCTCAAAATTATGTATATAAATACCCAAATTATTAAACTCCGAATGAAAGGAACCGAACCCAATATTTCGTTTTCACAAAATGACACGTCTGCCCTTTCCCGAAAATCAGAATATTACATAGATACTTCGGAAACATGCGTAGTGTGAATTCGCAATTTTTTAAATGTTGAATACATGATCCGTATACGGATATCCATAACTCAGATATGTAAAATGGAGAATCTTTTCGAGAATTGAAGAAAACTGCCATAAAGGCAATGGAAAACTACCAAAATGAAGAAAGCCTATTAAAAAAATGAGTAAAACTACTAAACATTGTATTATTACACTTACAACTACAAACTAACTTACACTGATTCTTTTGAGCTAAGAGCCTGAGCTTGACTGATACAGAACTGGAACTCAACTCAAAGTGTCAAGCCTCAGATTATATGCACAACTTAGTAGATTCACAAGGCTCTAAACTAAACAAGGTCTAACATATTAAAGACAAGTAAACTGACTAGTCAAATTCTAAAGAAATTCAGATTCAACCTTAAATTGACAGCACTGATAATCCGAGGTCTAATACATACAACTAATAGAGTTCAACTATCATATATCCAAGACCCAAGTTAAATACAAGGACTCAATTAGTATGCAATTTTCAGTTTGATTTATCAAGTCACAATAGATTGGCCATGCGTATACATACTCTAAGCACATCAAGTAAGATATAAGCAAATCAAAATGTAAAAGAGATACTAACCAAATTACAAAGACAGAAGGCGAAACAGAGTAGTATCAATACAAGCTTCCAAACTGATTCTGATTTCAAACAAAGATGAAAATTGGATATTGATATATCAAGTAAGAAATTAGCAAATCAGTGTGAATATTAGTAGGATCTTAAATGACTTTTGTGTGTAGTATTTGTTAAACAAGTCATAAACAAAAATGTAAGCCTATAACTTACCATGTAAAGGTTGATAAAATGTATTTACTTCAATCCTAATAGAACTAAGCAGTTCAAAGAAAAGTTTTTACCACATCATTACAGCACCACACTTCAAAGTTCTTTGAATTATTCCTCCATGCTTACAAGTGCAATTATCCAGTGCATGACTGAAAATAAACATGTAAAGATCATTTGTTGAACAAAGAATATATGTATATTCTTATTCACAATTGACCCAATTGCTTGTAAAAACTTTAATACCATACACAAAACAGCTTTGGAGAAAAACCACAAGCAGTCATCAAAACCAGATGTTCCTGGACTACCAATATGTTCTGAACCTTTATTCCTAGACTTCATGGCTTAATATAGCTTGATCGTGAGGCTGGACATGTTAAAGAATTAAAATGATGCTTAGGGTCAACACAATATATTATAACTAGCATTAGACTTTTTGTTAGTAGAAGAGGTAGAAATAGTGGATTGACCACACAAGTAACTATTACTAATTACACTGTAGCGAGTGAAATAACTTTTAATCATAAAGATAGTATTTCATTTGATCTTTTCTAGAAGCATATGAAGTAGATGCGTATCATACTCATAAGTAACTATTAGATTCTGAACCAACCAATTGGATTCAAAGAAGACTCTCCATGTCCAAACTCAATCTAGTGAATTCTGTTTGTACCTAAAAAGATTAAGATTTGTGTTTACTTACCTATAAACACGAAATGCAACTAGACGAGAACATAAAAAAATCACAACTTACTCATAGAAATTATGTTAACTCCAGAATTTTCAGCATAGGCTTTCATTAAAAGAAACAGAAGGAACATAAAAAGGACAAAAAGAGTGAGATACAAATGGAGAACATGGAACAGGCTGTAGAATATTAAAGCAGGGGAAAAAAGTATGGGTCCTAATGATGGAGAAAGAGAGAGATGAAAATATATGTAATCACACACAACGAGATATATATGTATGCATGTATGTATACTATACATGCGTATATGCATAATCTATCTATATAAGTGATGTGATAATGGGTAAAAAAGCAAAAATATAGTGCACTAATAAATCCGAAATCTTATACTAAGAAATAGCTCATAGAATAAGAAATTTAGAGAATGTAATAAGATGTACTAATTATGAAGTCTAGATCTGAAGCTGCAGTAGAGTCAATTGATGGCATTAATGAACAAGCAATGGAAGCATGGAACAGAGCCTGTAAATTAGATGATACACAAAATTTTTGCCCGACATATTTTCCCACCATTGAATTTCGAACCTATGAACAAACTAGTAATTTTAAATTTCCCTTCATTTAGTCAACATGTCAATAATCATGGACCGTTTCTATGGAGACAGATTCACAAGAAAAGTAAATCTACCCAAAGAAAAGGTCCTAACAACAAGACTTTGAGATACCAAAACAGGAGGGCTCACAAAAAGCTCAAAATTACAAGAATAAAATAAACATGACACTTAATACCAATCCCGCATGCTTAAAGCCACAACTCTACAAACATACATCAAGAAGGTAGACCATTCGGAGACTCAACTTGTCTAGCACCAAATGGTTTGTTGCTCGACGAAAGGGCTCTCTGGCGTGTTGTGAGAGCCAGTCCCTTTTTGCTATATGTTGGTGAAGCAGTGGCGGCTTCTTTCATTTATTTTTATTATTAAACCCTATAAAGCTCGGAGGTAGTGTAGCATAAAGTGTAGACGATAATAGCTTAGCAAAAAACCTAATAAGTAATAATCCGTAACAATAAACAATATTTTACAAAACAGAAGGTCTGAGCGCCAGTCGTCTGAGGTGGTTGCTCACCGGCGATGAAGAAGATGAAATCCCTAATTTGTAACAACAAAATGAGATTTTTCGAAATGAGAAAAGAAAAAGTTCACCTTTAGGTATGAGACGAAGGTTAAGACGCCAATTGACGGAGGAATAGAGGCCAATCTCCAGCGGTAAAGATGATGAATAAGGGGAGCGTGAGGAGGTGTGAGGAGGTGCGAGGAAGCTGATGGGCAGGAAAATGGACAAAACGATTAAGGATGTATTTTTTTGAAGAAACAAGTAGGGATTTGGGGATGGGAATGTTATATGTCGAAAGAGTTTTTTTGCTGGTTAAAAAAAGTGTTCTTTTATTAAATGAATCAGAATTCTGTAAAAAAATATTAGAAGAATTAGGAAATGAAAAGTAATGAGAAGAATTTTTTTTATGTTTTTTTAATGAAAAGTAATGACGACATTCTGAATTTCGTCCTCAACTAACATATTTCATTATTTCTCATCATTAAAATGTCATTTAATGACAACATTTATCACTTGTCATTAAGTTCCCCTTATTATAAAACCTTTTTCTTGTAGTGACCACTACTAGATGATAACACTGCACACAGATCTTTTGGTGGGTAAGTTAATTCACCTTACCTTCACTAGACCGGACATAGCTTTTGCAGTTCAGTAGTTGAGTCGGTTTTTAGATACTCCAACTAAAATCACAAGAAAGATCCTAACAGATTGCTAAGGTACTTAAAAGCTAATCCAGGGCAATGTATATTTTTTTCCAACTGAAAACAACCTTGTATTAAAGGTCTTTACAGACAATGACTTGGCTGGTTGTCCTGAAACCAGAAAATCAGTATCAGGCTACATAATATTTTTGGGAATTCTCCTATTTCTTGGAAAGCTAAGAAACAGACAACTATAGCCACGATTTCTTCAGAAGCTGAATATAGAGCTATGGTCAATGCAATTTCTGAACTTTAATGGCTGGTTTACATTTTGCAGAATTTGAAGATTCATGTTTATGAACATTGCTCATAATCCTTTGTTTCATGAAAGAACAAAGCACATTAAGATTGATAGTCATGTTGTAAGAGACAAAGTGAAGACTGGACTTGTCAAGTTTCTTCCGATCAACCCCAAATAAAAGGTTGCTGACATCCTCACCAAGGCTCTAGATGCACCTATTTTCTCATTTTTGCTGAACAAGCACTACAAGAAAACTCTAATTTTACAACGTGCATTTTACAACGATCAATGAATGCACGTTGTAATTTGTAATTTTATGGCGTATAAACAAAAGTTCGTTGTTATTTTCTGTAAACAAAGGTAATTTACCACGTGAATTTGGATACACGTTGTAAAATATATAGTGATTTACAACGCGCTTTATATGCACGTTGTAATTTGACTAATTTTAAACTTCCACACACTCGGTGTGTAAGTGTGTGTTTCTTATTATAAACATAATATATAGACAAAAAAAACCTAAGTCATCGAGAAACACCAGCCGCTTCATCTTCATCGGACCAACAGCAGCTCGAATTTCGCCACCATCGTCCCCCAACTTCAACTCGCAGGTAGGGAACCACCAGCTCGAAATCCAAACCCTTCACCGCTGCTCATTCTCCACCCTCCCTTGCCGCCGCTCTGCTCTTCACTCTCACTCGCCGCTGCTCTGTTCTTCACTCTCTCTCGCCGCTGCTGCCTATCATCTTCGAACTTCTAATATTGATACACCGCCGCCGTTTCTTGGGACATAACATTGTAGCAATCACGGAATCGTTAAGCATGATAGCGTATGGTTCGATTTTGTAGTTTTCAATACTTTGAAATATGAAATTTCGCATAAATCAAGTTCATATTGAGAAAATTTTGTGGTGCAGGTAGTCTATGCTCAGTTGCACCGCCTCATTGAGTGTCTTGGTATTTTACTTGGATTCTTTACATTTCGTTTGAGTGAATGCTCTCAATTTCAAGTTTAATTTTCTGTTGGTGTACCTTTAGCAGAAAAAAATAACACCTAGCATGTGCAATATATTTTTTTGGGGTCTGATTGTTCCTATATATCTATGGAATCTTACATTGAAGCTAGTACTTGTTTTGAAACAGCATGTTGATACTACTCAAGATAGGGTTGAAGGAAACATGAGATAATTGAAAGCCCAAAACCGTAATCGACCTAATAGGGTAAACTTGTTCATTTGTTTTGAACACTAACAGAAAAAACGAAGAAAACAAGACTGGAAAAGTATATTCATTCAATGATGAAGAACCTCAAGGACATTTTGCATTTCAGTCGTGTTTGCTTTCAACTCTTGGATTGTTACAAAGCAACTAAGAACGTTTATATAGCTGAAATTTTGTGCAACTTCAGCTCAGCTATCCTAACAAACACTCTAACAGCTTCCATCCGTCAAAAACCTGGCTTCTCTCTAGGTGTTCGATTTGTGTCTCAAAGAACTTTTTCCTTTTTCTTTTGTTATTTCAGCTGCATTGTCATCATATAAGTCCTGCACATGGTGTTGGTTTGTTCTATTTACTGCCTTCTTAAGTCGTAAGTCGTAACACTGCATGAGTGATTGCATATACTGAGAGTATAGTAGTATTTTGAGAATCATGCAGAGAGCTCATAGTGATAACAGAGTAGAATATTAATAGTAGTTCAAAGAGAAGATGCTTGCCATGTGGACAGAAAATTTTGGCTTTAGCCTACTGATAATGAATCAATTTCATTGCTCTTGTAATTTGGTTGTAAATGCATTGTGATTACATTATTGACCTGATGCAATTCTAATATCAGTAATACATTAGGTGTTTTAACCTCCAATCATTCTTTCTTGTGTTAAGATATTCAGAGTCAGAATTATGGTATTTTCAATGGCTTATTGTTTCCTGTGCAATTTGATTGCATATTCACATGTACTGTTTTATTGGAGGAAAACTGGTTCGGTCTTTCAGTTTTATTGGAGGAAAACTGTGTCCATATGGTGTGAGCTTGCAACCAATATATTTATGATACATAAACACACACACACACTACAAAAAGACAAGAAAGTCGAAAAAATCTTTTTAAGGAAATGAAGGCGCTGCTAATGTTTTTCTCAAAATAAAGTTCTGCGTCTGAAGACATACTGAATTTCCTGCTGTTCCTCCTGTTCATTTGTTTGGTGTTTTAGTTGTTTTTGAAACATGTTGCACTTCATGTTTGTGCCTTGATAGCTTTATTATTCATCGTGAAGCAATTGTATCCATCTTCTTTTTCTGTAAATCATTTTAATATGTTTCTTTGTCTATTTGTTTATTCTTTTGGTAAGCTGAATTTAAGGTCCTGTTTTTACAATTTTGTCCTCCGAATCTTTCCGTTAGTATTATTTTATTATATTATTAATTGAAATTTACTTCTCTTTGTGTTTTGTCACCTGAAAATGGGGATTTTTAATTTTTTGTTTTTTGTTTTTTGTTTTTTTGCAGTCGTGAACTTGACACTGATTGATCTTCCTGGGCTTACAAAAGTAGCTGTTGGTGAGTACAGTATCGTCTGTTGTTTGAAAACGTTCAGATATTTGAAGTTTTTATTTTTAATTTATGGTAACGTGTGAAAGACACAAATTGTGTATATGTGCGTGCAATAACAATCATGGATTATGTGTAGATGGGCAATCTGACAACATTGTTCAGGACATTGAAAATATGGTTCGTGCCTTCATTGAGAAGGTATATTTCATTCTTGCGTGATTCCTCATTGTAAAAGTTCAAAACAAAGAGTAATTTTCCAGCAAATTATTATGCGTGTGGGCTAAGCATGCTGCTGTGTGTGTGTGTGTGGGGGGGGGAGGGAAGGTTGAGCCACTGCCTTAGCTGAACTTTGTGACATTAGTTCTGAAATTCATACCTATCCGCTGGGTGAAAGCTCCCCTTTATAATTTGCAATACTGTGAAGAGTGCAGAATATTAAGGGTTGAGATTGGTGGCCGTATTTTTCTGTGGGATTTGCTGTTTTGATGGGATTACAGATAAAGCATTAAATTTAGTTTCTGAATCTTTCCTCTTTGAAAAGTGTGAAGCAATTACGGCTGAATGAATGCGTGTGTTATCTTATTTACTTAATTTGGAGAAGTTGGAATTTGTTAAATGTACCGAGATTCATGGTGGCCTCATCCATCTTAAAGGTTAATTCATCCTCTTCATAATATGGATTTTTACTAGCTGTATTCTATTTTTCTTTTGTCTTATACCAACACGTAATCATGTTAGCTATAATTGTGTGTTTTTCTGTTTTTCACTTTAGCTTGCGACATGATGTTGTTTTGGAATGTTATAGGTTTATCAAAACTCAAATCTTTCACCGTTAGATCTTGTAAGTACATAACGGATTCGGACATTGCGTCACTTGAAGGTACGTTTATAGACATACTTTAATGCTCTACATAAGCTTTTGGTATTGTTGTTGCGTCTACTTTTGGTGAAATTATTGATTTATGTTCTTCTTTTAGGGCTAGTAAATTTGAAGGAATTACAGATTTCATCCCCAAACGTTACGGATTTGGGTGTGTATTAACTGAAAGGTATGTCTATAAATCAGTTAATTATATCATTAGTACAAGATACAGAATGTCTGTTCTTGCAAGATCCTTAACTTTCTAAACTTGTTAGGCTGTGGGACTAGGTTTTAGTTGCCATTTTAGTAAAACATGCTATAAACGCGACAAATAGACAATGCGAATGTGTTCCCTAGGGGAAATCTGATCAACCATTATGTATTTATTTCCTGTATTGCGATTATGAATCTACAACCAACCTGTATTTGTGAAGTAAAGGGAAGACGTCATTTGTTAAGGCTTATACCACGTGAAGATGGATGTAGAGTGGATCTACTACCCCAGGTTATATGCACCACCCTTTACCATTTAGTTATAGTGTAGTTTCATCATTATCATGATGCTAACAACATGGCCAATGATATAGGGACACCAAAACATATCGAGATGGAGCTCAGCGATATGTTGATAATCTTTGCTCTAATTTAGGAAATCCACCTACGATAAGATGCCCATGTTGCACGTGTGCAAATATGAAATGGCATGAACCTAAGATGGTTTTTTGTCACATATGCATGAATGCAATGCATCCAGCTGAGGTTAAACAACATCTACACCCAGAGGGGTCAACGAGTACACAACATCTAGATGTTCCAGAAACTTACTACATGTTGAGGGATGCATTATGTGATGATGAGGTTGTTATTGAAGCAATGGATGAAATGAACGACAACGAGATAATAAAAATAATAGAGGAGGCAGAATTGCCGGTTTTTTCTTGGTGTCCAACTACCACGATTGCTTCAATTGTCTCCATTTTCAATTACAAGGCTCGTTTTAATTTACGATAAGGCTATAGATGAACTTTTTCCACTCATTAAAACAATTATACCGGAGGGAAATACTCTTCCAGATTCTTTATATGCAGCTAGAAAAGTATTGAAAGCGTTCGATCTTGGTTACCAAAAGATACATGCTTGTGTAAATGACTGTTGCTTGTTTAGGAAGGAGCTACAAGAAGCACAGGCATGTCCGAAATGTGGTACATCAAGGTGGAAGGTTGACAAAAAGTCTAAAAAGGTTATGAAAGGAATACCGGCAAAGGTGCTTAGGTATTTTCCGATCATACCTAGACTAAGGAGGATGTTTAAGTCTGTGGAAAAGTCTGAACAACTGACGTGGCATGATAAGCATAAAAGCCAAGATGGAAAAATGCGTCATCCGGTTGATTCTCCTGCATGGAAACACATTGATAGTAGCTGGCCTGAGTTTGCGGTGAGCAGCGTAATGTGAGACTTGGTCTCGCTGCCGATGGATTCAATCCATTTGGTGATTTAAGCTCTCGGTATAGTTGTTGGCCTGTGATTTTAGTGATATACAATCTTTCCCCTTCATTGTGCATGTCCAAGGAGAATCTCATGTTGACGTTATTGATCCCGGGTCCCAAGCAACCTGGGAATGATATCGATGTATACCTACAACCGCTTATTGATGATTTAAATGAGCTATGGGACAAAGGGGTGAGAGTGTATGATTCTCGTAGTGAATCGACATTTAATCAAGGCAATTTTGATGTGGACCATCAACGATTTTCCCGTGTATGGGAATTTGTCGGGTTACTCGACTAAGGGAAAAAAAGCTTGCCCCGTATGTGGTGTTCAAACTTGTTCTAAGTGGTTGGAAAATGGGAAAAAACATGCATATATGGGCCATCGCAGTGGCTTCCCGAGGATCATCCTTACCGTTTCAAAGCAGGTTGGTTTGATGGAACCGTAGAGCGTAGAACCAAGCCCATATATTTAACCGGTTCTCAAATTTTTGAAGTTGTCAAGAATATAAAGAATGATTGGGGAAAGAAGGTGAAGAAAGGGAGGGTATCTGTCAAAAGAAAGAGAGCCGAGACTTCAGGAGACATGAATAATGAATCGATGACGATGGTGACAATCCCTTCAAACTTACCAAACGATGGAAGAAGCGATCAATATTCTATGATTTGCCATATTGGGAGGTAAGTTAACATTTTTGGTTTTTTTATACATTTTTTGACCTATTAACTACGTTATTTGTTGACAAGAAAATGGTGGATTTTGTAGGCCCTGCTGATTCGTCACAACTTGGATATGATGCATGTGGAGAAAAATATTTGTGAGAGCCTTCTTGGAACTCTTTTGAATATGAAAGGAAAAACAAAAGATAACCTGAATTCTCGCAAGGACTTGAAGAAGATGAGGATTCGAAAAGAGTTGCACTTACAGAATGATGATCCTAGATCCTTTAAGCATACGACACCTAAGTATGTGTTATCAAAAAAGGAGTGTAAGATTTTCTGTGAAAGGATAGTATCCTTAAGAATGCCAGATGGATATAGCTCTAACATTGCAAGAAAAGTGGTATTAGAAGAAAATAAAATTCTTGGACTGAAGTCACATGATTGCCATGTTCTTATGCAACAAGTTCTACCGGTTGCATTGAGAGGACTATTACCAAAAGGTCCAAGACTTGCAATTTTCAGGCTTTGTGCTTCCTTCAATCAATTATGTCAAAGAGTTCTTGATGAAAATGAATTGGAAAAATTAGAAAAAGAGGTACCGGAAACCTTATGCATGTTGGAACGATTTTTCCCTCCATCATTTTTTGATGTTATGGTCCATCTAACCCTACATCTCGTGGAAGAAGCACGGATTGGCGGCCCCGTGCATCTACGATGGATGTACCCTCCTGAAAGGTGAGAACTTGAACACCGTATGTTGCTAATAACTTTACAAGATGTTCATTTTGATGACCATTCATTTAAATGATCATTCACTACATTAGGTTTATGAAGACGTTGAAGGATTATGTAAAGAACCGGTCAAATCCAGAAGGTTGCATAGCTGAGAAGTATTTAGCTGGCGAGTTGACAAAATTTTGTAGTGGATACTACAAACAAGCTGATTCTGTTGGTTTGCAAAATAAACGCAATGAGGATCTGGAAAATGATGATCTGTTAGAAGGACGAGCTTTTGGTAGGAAGAGTAAAATTCTAAGTCATAAGATGTTGCAGATTGCTCATCGTTTTGTTCTATTGAATTTGATTGAGCTAGAGGCACTGAGAAAGTAAGACCCACTTACAATTTTTAAGTTAGACTATAAGTATATTTTCATTACATTTTTATATAATAACGACATTCTTTCCCTCGTAGTGTGCATAAGGATGAGCTAAAACGTTCAGATGCACGTCTTTCACGAAATGCACAACAACTTGAACTAAGACATGTGGATTCCTTTGCTTCTTGGTTGTCGAACTTGGTTACAACTGGTGTTTCACATGGCATTTCAGATCTTGTGAGGTTCATAGGTTGCGGGCCCAGAAGTAAAGTGGTTAGTTGTTCAGGTTTCATTATCAATGGGAATAGATTTCATAGACAAGATAGTGAGAAAAGCACTCAAAACAGTGGGGTTTTCGTTGAAGGGGACACATATTGTCGGGCTAGTTCAAAAGACAAGGCCGCGAGGTTGGATAAAGTAAATTATTATGGGATAATAAAGGACATTATTTTGTTAGACTATCATGACTTCAAAGTGCCTTTGTTTCATTGTGATTGGGCCAACATAGCAAACGGTGTCAAGATGGAAGAAGGATTTACATTAGTTAATCTGCATGAAGGTCAACATCAATTTGAGATGGATCCATTTATTTTTGCTTCTCAAGCAAAACAAGTCTTTTATTCGAAAGATAGCACCACATCGAATTGGTATGTAGTATTAAAAGCACCTCCGAGAGGGTTTTATGCCGATGAGAACTTCAATGAGAATGAATACTTGCCATGTAGTCCAGTGGATATCTCACAATTGGACTTTATTGATGGTGAAGATTGTCTTTTGCGTGTTAATGAGGATTTTGGTGATTATGCTTCGGTAATCTGTCTTATTGTTTTATTTTTGATGATTGACAATCATTTGTAACATGATGAAGTACACTTATTTCATTTAATTATTTTGATATGTTTTCTTATACATGACCTGGATTTTTATTGTTTGCCTTTTTTAGATTGACGAGGCGAGTGAGAACAGTGATTGACAAATCGGTAAACCATGACGGTTGAGGTAAGGAAATATGCATTAATTTTGTCCGTACTTCTTCTGTTATTTGTTACAAACATTTCATTGATTTTTTTAGTTTTTCATGATTAATCGCAGAGTTCTAAGCAAGGAGCAAAGCGGAATAAAAAGCAAGAGATGGCCGCCGAAGCTATTGCTATAGCTTTAAGTTTGCACAACAACATGACAGTTCGCATTTCTGAACCACCAATGGGATCTCAAGGTGCACCACGTACAATTGAGACAACGAATGATGTAAATTCACGTACAAAAGGCAAAGGTAAAGCCACGGAAGAAGCATGTGATATGAGTGAAATGCCAAATAGTCAAAATTCAAAACCGAAAAGCAAAGTCACAAGAAAGGTCAAGGCCAACGGCCCAAAGAAGGTCAAATTCAATGAATTCGGTCAATATGTTGGTAAAAAGGCAGCTCCGTTTGCCGGTTTTCTTTCGGATGCAGCCGAAGGCTTTGTGCCATTGACAGTTCCGACTTGGAGGAGACTCACTAATGAGTTCAAAGATGTGATATGGAATCATGTCAAGGCAAGTCTAAGTCATTGTGTAATATTTCTTGATAACATTATGTGCTAAAAATTTCGTAGTTGTTTTATCTTACTAATTTCATTATGTTCTTTTGTAGAAACATTACATTGTTGAAGATTGCCATAGAAAACAATGTTTTCAAAAAATGGCTGAGCTTTGGCGTCAACAAAAATCTTTGAAGATAAAGGATATCGAGAAAAAAGTTCAAAGTGCAAGTGTGGAAGCTGTTGCAAGGGATACTCAACCGAAAAACGTTCATTCTTTGGACGATTGGATAAAGTTTGTCAAGCATGTACTATCTCCATCAGATAAGGTAGTAACTTTTGTCATGTGTAATCAACTTTTTTGGTAGGGTTCATGTCACTTTTCCTAATACTTTTTTACAATGAATTGAATTGTGCGGAAGAGGCGTGGATATTACAAAGGCATTAGGAAGTTGAAGGTGTTAAACTACCGCAAAAGTAAGAAAGGATTCGCACGCCTTATGTATGAAATGGTAAGACATTCTAAAATAAATGATTGCATTGCCTTCCTATAGTAATAAAATAATCACTAGATAAGGTTGAACTGCTCAAGATAAGGATGAAAGTGTAAGTTGTAAGTTGATTAGTAAGTTGTATGTGTATTGCAATATATGGCTCCAATTGTCCAAACATCTTCTACTTACGGTTGATTTACAATTTCATCGACTCTATTTTTGTTTCGTAGAAAAAAAAAAGTGATAATCCTGAGGCAATAACAAGGCCTGTTGTGTGGGTTGAAGGCTACACGAGAAAGAAAAAAGATGGTGAAGAAGACGTTGAAGATCCGGAAATTGTGGTGAGATATTTGCATGCTAGAACTCTGCTCTTGCACTTGAATTGGCAATTCTAGATTATTTACTTCTATTGTGTTCTTTTTTATAGAGACAAGTTAAGGAGAAAATGGCTGAACAACCGGATTCATCGCAATGGACTATTAATGATGATCCGGTTTCTCAAGTTTTAGGCCCCGAACGACGGGGACGGGTGCGGGGCTATGGCTTTGGGGCAACACCTTCACAGATTTGTGGAAGAGGTTATGTAGATCGTCAAGCTTTTATGATGTTGGAAAAGAAATATCAAGGATTGGAGATGAAATTGAATGATCTGTACTCTCGATTTAACAGAGTAGATAGTAGTAGTGTGAGTATTTTTACTTATCTTACTCTTATCTTGTTTATTCACAACATGTAGTTTATTCATTTTTATATTGTTCGATAAACAGGAAAATAGAATGTGCCAATTCCACCAATGGATGCTAATGTACCACCTTTGAAGAGAAAAAAAGAAGCTTCTCATGTTTCACTTCTTCCAAACAGGTTAAAATCTCGAAAGGTGAAATGCAAGGAAGGGTATGTGAAGATGTCAATAAACAAGCTCCGCAAATGCAACATGTGCTCTTATTGAGGTGGTATGGTACCGATGAGAAGATTGTTGCTATTGGAGACCTTGCGTCCAAAGATCCGGAAGATAAAGTACATTGCGTTCCTTTGGGTGCCGGTGTTTGGAAGGTTTGGGTTCGGGAAGTGATTGAAGATATTGAAGTGTATCGACCAACGGAAGAATTCACTATCCTCTCCGAAGCCAAAGGAAGCACAGTGGCTTGGCCCTCGAAATCTATTAAACTATTTTAAGGTAAACCATTCTTAAGTCCATATTGCCTCCCAATACTTAGGTGTATTTTGTGTCCTCTCTTTTGTGTACATGGCTACTCGGTATTTTGTTTGACACTTTTGGTAATAGTACGTATGACATTTCATGTCTTTTTTGTACTGGATGAAAACAGATGTGTTGTGATGATGTGATGATTTGAAGTGAAACTTTATTAATATTATATTTTATGTGTCGTGGTGTGTTACAGCCCGGAAAAGAATACAATAATTAAATTGGAATTTTTATTAGCAGGAAATCTGGGTTTTAAAAATTAAAAAAAAGTGTGGCTGGTTGTAAAATTTACAACGTGTTTTTGCACGTTGTAAAATATTTGGCGGTGTATTTTCCATTTGGTGGTATAAAGCGGGAAATTTATTTACAACGTTATTTTGCACGTTGTAAAATTTCTTGGCGGGTATTTTCATTTTACAACGTGTTTCTGCACGTTGTAAATTTTTTGGCGGGTATTTTCCATTTGGCGGAATTAGGCGGGAAAGCTATTTACAACGCGTCTTAGAACGTTGTAAAATTTATTTACAACGCGCTTTTCGAAACGTGGTAAAAAAATTCGGTTTTACAACGCTTCATTTTACAACGTGCACGCGAACGTTGTAAAATACTTTTACAACGTGCATTGCGCGTGGTAAAAACCCAGTTTTCTTGTAGTGAAGTTGGGAATTTCAAATATATTTCACAGCTCCAGTAGCTGAATGAAGTGATGAGTGCAAGTTGGTCATGTACCATTCTCAGCTTGAGGGGGTGTTATGGTATACGTGCTGAAGGAAGTGTTGAGTGCAAGTCAGCTGACTCTGAAGACTCGGCTGATCACATAAAGACTCAGCAGCCTGCTGAGTTAATCAGCATATCCACTACAAGCAGAAAAAATGGCTATTCAGTTAGACTCCTTTATAACCATTTGTAACTTACTTATAACTGATTCATGAGGTATATAAAGCTATGAATACCCTATGATCAGTAGCATTGTAACTTAACTCCTGTATTATTCTTTGAATAAAATTTCTTCCACATTCTTTCTTTCATTTTTGTTGTATTTCACAACTTCAACACATATCGTGTTTGAGCCATGGAGATGTCAATGGAGATCTGTAAGATGTTCAGGTCATGAAGCGATGATCCGGAAGATCTAGTGGTGATATGTTGTTCTTGTGATGAACACAGTGATCTGCTGAGAGCGATGCAGATCTGCTGGTAGTTCTGATGAACTGGATGAAGATTTGGTGGTCCGGATGAAGTTGTTGAAGTACAGGATGATGATTACTCCAGAAAACCAAAATCTGGCTGTGTTGGGCTGCTTGAGCCGATAACAGCTGCTGTAAATCTCAGATATGATCACAAATTTGACCGGAAAAAATGCTCAAAGCGTAAATTTCCGTGTAACGGAGCCAACTGATAACATCGGAGTTATCACAAACATGTTTGTTTAATTTTAGTGGTGGATATCTGGATCATGTGAGCAATGTTTCCGGTGAAGATGCGGCGGTACTCAATAACAATATGAACAAAATATAAAGATGTGAAGAACAAGAAAGCTGTCGACAAGTGGCAGTGGTGTTCTGCGTTTATCATTAATCCAACCCCTCCCCTCCCCCCCCCCCGTATGGGGTACAAATGCCGCTATTTATAGGGACTAAGAGTCGGCGGTTACAAAGGGGGTAAATGAAATACAAATAAAGCGTAAGTAAATACAAGGCCGGGGGGCGAGCTCTGATGGGGCGAGCTTGTATCTTAACCTCTGTGGGTTCTTCATCTGTAACCGTCATGTATGAACTTTGTTGCCTAGTCGAGCGAGCTTGAACCGAGCTGGCGGACGGCAATCTGAGGGTCAAGCATCTCGGCCCCCAATGCTTCGTGTCGCCCTGCAATTGGTGAGCTGAAGGCTTTATCGATGGACGCCCATTGCCTAGCCATTGATAAGAATTGTAATGGCAGAGGCAGAATGGATTGTACCCGGCCCAGTTCGGCTTATGAAGGTGCGAACTGATTTGGTCAAGGACCCTAATCGTTATTGGGTCTACGTTCAGGCTCAATATGAATCTGCGGGCTCCTTTCCGAGATCGACACCCGTTGCCTAGCCAATGATAAGAATCGTAATGGCATGAGGCGGGCTGGATTGTACCCGGTCCAGTTTGGCTTATGAAGGTGCGAACTGATTGGGCCGAGGACCCTATTCGTTATTGGGCCTACGTTCAGGCCCAATGTGAATCTGCAGGCTCATTTCCAAGATCGACACCCATCTCCTAGCCAATGATAAGAATCATAATGGCATGAGGTGGGCTAGATTGTACACAACCTAGTTTAGCTTATGAAGGTGCGAACTGATTGGGTTGAGGATTCTATTTTTTATTGGACCTACGTTTATGCCCAATGTGAATCCGTGGGCTCTTTTCCGGGCTTGGCGTATCAGGAGAGATTTTATAAATGTGTTGGTAAGCAAAGATAATGAAGAAAATATGAGGGAAATTTTTTTTTTAAGGTAGCATAGAATGGGTGCATCAAAAACAGGTCGGAACTGTCAGGGAGGGTTTCAGACCAAAAGGAGAAAACTTTTAAGCTCAGGGCTTCTGCACTTGTGGTCCCACTGCCGGAGTTGTTTTAGACCAAAATTACTAAAATTCATTTTTTTGTGTTTATGGAGCCTAATGATGTGTTTAAGTTAAAAATGGATACATTCTTATTTTTATAATGACGTCACTTAGATCCAAGAGTGGCGTAAGGAAGAAATTAAACTCGGGGTATTGCATAGTTACATTTTTGGTCCCCCACTGATGATCTTGTGAATCAATGTGCTAGTTGTAGTAAATCAATCATTAAAGTTTGTAACTTGTTGTATCTGGTGATTTGTGCAAAAATTTTCTGAAGCTACGCTTTCATATTGTTATGTCGAAAAACATGATGCCAACGTGTTTCGGGTAGTCTATTGAGGCGGGGTATGATCCCACCGTAGTGAACTGGTCGAAACTGCCAGAGCAATTTCCAAATTATGTGCTTACTGAATGACATACTTTGATGTGTAAATAAAACTCTGTTGAAAAATGAATTCGAGAAATTAACCATCCGTTAATGGAAATAAATATGGATATAAATAATTGGCTGAAATTACACGTGATCCTGAAACAAGGGACACGGTAATGTTGTGCGTGGGTGGTCATATGTGTTTATGAAACAAAAAGCTCAACGATTTGGGTGTGTAAGTGTTTGTGGAAATTACACGTGTTCATGAAACATTTGACACGGTAATGTTGTGTGTGTGGTCATACATGCTCATGAAAAAGAGGGCATGATGATCGGTTACGTGTGTTTGCTTTACGGTCCACAACAAGGGACTGTGCAATAGGGGGTTGCTAGTTCAAGTGTGTGTGCAGGGGTTATGCCTTGACAAAGTATGACAGTTGTTGGGTGTGTGTGAGTACATAATGTGCTATTGGGGATCACAGGTGTGGTAATTGAGACCTGACATACATGAACTTCTAGGGGTATGTGTAGTGAGGTTTAATGTTTGGAGGTGTCCTCACCGAGATTACTGTAGGTGCAAAAGTCAATCAAACCAAATGCATGGTGGGGGGTGTGTGCGTAGATGAACTTAAATTATGTTTCATAAAAGAGATGACTTGAAATGCAAGTAACCTGATAATGTGCAATGTGATTGTGAATTGTGGTGTGTGCTTACTTGCTTAATACTTGATATACTCTGTGAAATATGCATACAATGTGTTAAAAGTTAATTTTATGAGTCATGAATTACCTTCAACAGTATCTTTTTTATTTAAGCAAATTGACGCTCATATTTCATTTGTACAGCTTGGAGATCGTACTTCTGTTCTTTCCTATTTCATTTGTTGTTAATTAGTTTCCGATTTGAGAATAAAGACCGTTTCTGCTATCAATTTGTTATGTTTTTTTTCCTATTTATTTTGTTGTTAGTTTCTTTTTTGAGTATAAGGACCTATTTCCTTTTTTTTTTTTTTTTTTCTTTTCTTTTTTCTGAGAATGAGAGTTTCTAGACAATTTGGCTTTTGATAGGTTAGTTATGGGATAATTAGTAAATACGGCTCTTTTGGAAAAAAAATTAGGAAAAAAGGTTGTTTTGTCCTTTAGTGAAGTTTGACCCGTGATTTTCTCCCGTTTCTTTCACAAATGTGCACGATCTTAAGGGCCTCAAATCCCCTAAGGGGTCACCCTTCCCAAATAGGGTTTTAGTTTGGTTCAAAAAACACCTAAAACGGGAGAAAAAAATTCAAATTTTGTGCTAAAACCGTTTTTCCCAACTTTTTGGTCAACAGACCCGTTTTAACTCAATGCCCCGTTAGTTATCTAGTTTTCGGGTCCAAGTTGGATTAATACACTTTTGTCACTTTTATAGATGATATGAGTTAAGGCTAATGTGTCATATTGGGTTTCGGCAATGACACGTGCCAAACGGTTCGTTCTTCCAAATATGCTCAGATTTCAAGAGTGGTTCATTACAAAAGGACACCCTTTTCGCAACAAAGCACACAACGCATGAGGAAAAGAAATGAGGTTGAGGGTTATAGGAAGATTCAAAGGAGATTCATGAAAGTCTTTATTCTATCATTTGTATAAAAACGGGGAACAAAGTGTTATCAACTTTTACACGCATATTAAACTCACTCAATGGTATGTAACGATAAAACTCCACACACACACACACACACATAAAAAAAAAAAAAAAAAAAAAAAAAAAAAAAAAAAACCAAACAAACAGACAGACGGTCACAAACAATACTAAGTTCAAACTTTCACATACACTAGAATGCAATTCCCACTGAAATATCACTAAACAGCCATCAGTTCCTTTAGCACTAATAAATCCAAAAGATGGAATACAACGTGTGACAACATAAAATTAGCCAGTTTGCTACAACAAAAAAAATAGACCAAAAGACAGGTGCCAAAAGAAAATGACACATTTATCAGAGAAAACAAAAAAGGAGAATGTCTTCTAATTCAAACAAGTTACGGTCTCATTTGTGAAGAGGGCAGTAACAGTTTTCAGTTCCCACATCGCTAGCAAGACAAGGAGGGTGAACATTGTCATCTTTATACCAAATTGACCGTCCCTCGATCAATTCATCCAGAAAGTCGTCCAGCTTCTCAATGGTGACATTTGGCATCACGATAACATGTGCCATGTTTCTCTCACAAGCTAGTTGCCATCGACGGACAAATTCCTCATCACAGGGTCGCTCAAACACAACAGTGCTGCTCAACTCGTTAAGCATGGCACTAATCCCAGCTTGTTTCAAACGATCCTTAAGATAATGAGCATTTCGAAGACATTTTTGGACTTCCTTTTGAAAACCCTTGTATCCTTTCCTGTTCAACGTGTACCAAAGGAAAATCGGGGCATGGCCGTTCCTGCTACCCATAATGGTAGCATCTCTAGAAGCTAGATACTCAACATCGCTTGAGAGGGCGTTGATGTGTTCCAGTCTGGTAATCTGAACACCACAAGGCATTGGGCAACCGACAAATTTATGTCCTGAGACACTCACGCTACCTATTGGCTTCTTGAAACTAACCTTAGGGGCCTGCATAAACCCAAAGTCATTAAAGACACGGATGTGATAAATGAAATCGAAGAGAAAACGAATCACTTAGAGGATTCTATAATTATTAGCACTTTAGCATTATAGATGAAACTAACTAGAACCAAGAAATGGCGCAGGCCAGAAACAGATAACAGTCCACAAGCACATTTGAAAGAACACAATAACAAAATAATAATAACAAGAAGAACACCTCTTGCGGAAGTTGGTTGCAAAAATCAAACCCAAGGCCCAACCTTGGAGCAACCCGATACCATACATAAATGAAATTAGAATAACGAAACCAAATAATTAGAATAACGAAACAAAATAACTTCCCTTTCCCCAATTTAAGAAAATAAAATTAAAAAATAGTTATGAATTAACCTAATTTTTAATACATTTGAACGACATGACAAAAAAAAATGAACGTCTTTTTACACAGCAAATGTCTTCAGATTTTTTCCTAATTTTACCCATTAAATTATCTTATTTAGCGCTTGCTTATTCTGACTCAATTCTAGACAGAATGTTGGAAATTTTATTTGTCCAAATTTGGGTCAGAATGTATGAAAAGTGTTTTCTGGCAGATATTGGATCTAGAAAACACCCACAGTCAACCACATCCTTCCTAATATTGGGCCAGAATAGTGTGTTATGTGTGAAAAGATGTTCCAAAAAATACATCCACCTATTTCAGTAAATCATACTTCAATCACTTTAAATTTGTTGAGAGAATATAGATGCACTAAATAAATTAAGTGATAAATGGTGTTAACAAACAGGGCCGTCAATAATAGATTATAGTGTTAAGAGAGAAATTAGCAACCTCTTCATTTCTCAAAATCAGATGTGAGAAATGGTTTTTGTTTTCTTCCCAAATTCTAGTTTTCTCCACTTACTTTAATTCTCAAATAAGTTTCTTTCCCACAATATTCTCTCTTGACTATCGAGGAGTGCATTACAGTTTATGGCATTGCAGCAGCCTCATGCTAAGAAGACCCCATTTCAAGGCACTGCTTTGCTTCATGGAGAAGAAAGAAGATTTCATCATAAGAGAAGACCCTTAAATATGTGTAGGATACCATATAACTTACGAATGGGGATTGAATTTGGCCTAGTAGTGAAATTCATTGCACTTTCTGATGTTAACAAGGGTTTGAATCCCTAACCCCTCCCACAGTAATATATGTAGGGACATGTTAAAGGCACCCAACCAATTCTACTGTCGGCATCCCACCGGTTCATATAATTAAAATCTAAACTAGCACCAGAATAGTTATTTTGCCCTATCTACATCTATTTTAGGCACCACCTATAACATAGCATAACACTAACTCCAATTTCCTTTACTTTGGACAGATTTCTTTTCATATGCATTGACCCGTCTATTTAAAAATGCACATACACAGCAGAATTTCTTTTTGGACAGGAAATTTTTAAATGGAGGCTCCTCCATCCCACCGATGTGCTTTAAAGCTAGTAACATTCGGTTTTCCTCATTTCCAACCTCACCATCTCGAATGCCCAGTGTTCTAAAACACGGCCTAGGCGGCCGCATAGGCAGAGTCCTGTTTATACCCTAAGCGGGTTGGGTCCTGGACAAGTCCTAGGCGGGGGTCTAGGGGGTTAAGTTTAAATATAATGCTTTAGATCTAGAATTCTAGATCAGAAAATTAATCATAATAAATCAAGCCACATTACCCTGAATTCTTAGAATTTTTACTAGTTATTTATATTTCTTATGTATTTTTGTACTTTTGACTCTCTGCTTAATGCTTATGCTTTATGACTTATGTCGGACAACCGACTTTATAGTGGTATTATTAATCTAAAAATAATAATAAAAGGAAAAAGAAAAAAACCTAAACGCCTGCCTAGCCGTCTAGGTGCCCAGTCACTAACCTACTAGCGGCTAGTTTTTTTTTTTTTTTGACATATTTTTTTTTTTGACAAGTTTTTTTTTGGTTTTGTTTGTGATAGGTCTAGCGTTTTTGAGAACATTAAAGAATCCCAAACAACAAAATCCACCAACACCATGTTCATCTCTTTAATATGTGCCACAGCCAGCAACGGCGGTGACAGGAATGGGTCTAACGACAAGAAACAGCGGAGGGGTCAAGAAGGAAAACAAGAAGGAAGTAGCAAACGGGAAGAGAATGGATCAAATAAAACCCAGATTGAATATTAACTGGGACGATTTATTGGTGAATCTGAATCCGAATAACGTGGCATTAGGATTGACGAGAGTTCTTGCATGGGCAAGCGTGCAGGTGTTTATCAATAGCATTAGTATCGGCGACTCTCAAGTACCCTTTCATTGTTGCTCTTCTCATCTTCATCCTTATTCCTCTTCTTTAGTTTCTTCTTTTATTTTTCATTGCTTTTCCTTTTCTAAACGGAAATTATTAGTTATTACACCAATGCTGATTATTTGAATAGTAGTTTGTAAATGCAATCCCTGGGAAGTTGATGTCTATTTGACTAAAATGGAAAGGATGGAGGGATGATGAAGAAAAGGGGATGAAGGATACATGTTGAAGATGAGAGGATGAAGAAATGAAATTGTGAAGGAGAAGTTCATGGGCTGTTTCTTTTATCGATGTTTTAGAGGAAAAGATGGTGTGGTGTCCTAGGTAGTATATGGGTCTTTTTTCGTATTATAAAAAAAGTGAGGGATCATTGTATAATTATTTATGTTGGACTGGATATTGTTTAAAACTGTGGTGTCAAGGTAGGAATGTCAATTTTGTAATTAAAAGTGTGGTGTCAGTAAAGGCTCTATAAATTTCATTCAAAAGTGTGGTGCCAAAAGTATATTTCGGTCGAATCAGTGATTTTATGATGGTCCAGGAGTAAGAAAAGGGCCATCATATCATCACCTTTAGCCAATGAAAATCTCTAAAATGACAGTTTTTTTCTTTAAATAATCAAGGATCCACCAATAGATTTCTCATTCCTATTGGTTTGAGACCACCAACTCATATCTGGTCCAAAACAAAAATAAAATTTGCTTTCTCTTTATCATTGCCTGGTGCTATCGTTATTGAATGGTTCCTTGATCAGGAAAGAGTGAACCAGGACACAATTTTCCACCAAGCTACCAAATTGTGGTAACAATGTTGAAATTGCTAGAAAGTGTTACCACAAAAAGGGATCTATATTCCTTATTATCCACAGTAGGATGTTTTGTGTTAACAAAATTTCTAAAACCTGGCAGGAAGAATAAAACTATCATGTATCTTAGAAAAACTTTTCTCACTCTTAGGTTCAACATGCATTTCAGCAAATAGAATGGGAAAAAGCTGTCACAACCATGCACAAGGATTTTATGATCTTTCATTTACCAGAATGTTAAAATTGTTGCATGGAACTACCACGGATTACGAAATCTAGAAAATGTAAGCATCAGCAATGTAATCATGTCGCAATTTCCCCCCATAACTCAGAATTATCTTGTTCCCCTATGTTGCCGATACAACGTTGCTACATGAGCAGATGACAAGGGGGAATGGTTTAGAAAAGGATATATTTCTGATCGCAGCACTCTAAACTTTATGAAAACTAGACTTATCATCACCTAAAGGGAACAGCATGTTTTGCAGACTCTTGAACATTTCAGGAGAGGCAAACCTAGAAAGGGTGCAGCAAAGATCTCACTTTCAGTTCCATTCTAGAAAGTAAGAAGTACAACAATTTGGTTCAAATTCTGTTAGTTTTGTTTTCTTTTAATCTCAACTTCCGAACTGTTGAAGTCAATAAATGTCTAAGCAAATCACATCCCCAACAACTTTAAGCATTAGGTAAACATTATAATACAGGCAAGGACCATAGCAGGGGGTCATGAGTTCAAACCTCTTTGCCAACATTATCTCTCTATTTGTATTGTTCATGTAATGGGCTTCTTTGTTCGGTTTGGAGTGTCCAACGCTTTCTCAGCCGTTCATATGCATTTATGTCCTTTGTTGACCAGGCTCTTTGTTTATATACACGTGAGAGGCATGTGGTGTACACAAACCGAGCCACACGGAACATCAAATGTTTGAGTTTGAGTTTGTTTAATACACGAGCAAATTCAAGTTTATTTGTTAAACACATTAACTAAAGTTTGAACTATAGTCATTAATCTATTCCTTGAGCTTAAACAAACCTACCTCTCTCTTTACAACTTATGTCGAGGTTCTGCAACTCCCTCTTCCAAGTGTATAATGATAAATGAATTGGTTGTCTCCGTGTGTGTGTTCATGAACCTAAACGAACATTTGAGGGCGAGCTTGTGTTTGTTCATTTAATAAAAAAAATATAATAATATGTTTGAGGCTTGACCTTGGTTCATTACTTTAAACAAACAAACGAATGCGAGCTTATTCGAGCCAAACTCTAGTTTGTTCACGGCTGACTATGTTTGTATGTAGCCAGAACCTTATGCTTTGGGAAGAGAAGGGTAATTGAACACCAACTATCATGAAAGCAAGGTCAAAAGAAATCCTAAATAATAACAGAGAGGTATAATAAAATTTGGGCATACAGATTAGGTAAAACCCTAGAAAATGATGAAGCGATGTTTAATCTTAGAAACATTCGAATATAGGGATCTTAAGATAAGGCTATATTACTTAAACTAAAGAGACTTTCAAGTCATCCAGATTGGACTATTTCAACATGCTAAATCCAATTAGGAACGAAACTAAAGTAAAAGAATGTTTCAGATCAGGTATACAGTCTAATAAGCCAAAACTCAAAAAGGCAGTGGCAAAACCTAATCATTTCCCTTCCACATTCAGGAGACAAAATCCACAAGGAAAAGCAGAAACTTACACGTTTCACAAATGGCATCATGAGCCCAAATAGAGCACCATCACAGTGAATGTAGAATCTATCATGAGAAAACCCAGCCTCTTCAAGGGTCTGTATCACAAGATCAAGATCATCAACCGCACCTTTAACAGTAGTACCTGCAATCCAAAAAGCCCATGAATCCCATTAAGAAAATTCTTCCTGAAAGTTGGAATTGCTTAAACAATCATGGTTTCCTGTTTCTCCAATATGCTTCCTAAAGCATCAAAGTAGTTTATAGAGTCAGTACCTATGTTGACATTAAGAATGGCTGGTTTTCCTTTATTGGGAAGGAGCTTTTTCTTGAAATCTGCACAGTCAATCTCTCCGGTAACTAATGTGTCGACCTTCACACATTCCATTCTGTACATTCTAGCTGCCTTGAAGACAGAATAGTGAGACTCTCGGGAAGCATATAAAATTCCATCAGGAAAGACTTCTCTCCTGCAACACATCACAAAGTTCCTGTAAACATCCTAGAATGCAACTAATGATATCCTAATTCGACTACAGAAGTATTGAGTACAATCATGTTGCATGGTGAGGAAAGTGTTGAACTCTTTCTCAAATACAAAACCGTGTATCGAAGATGTCACTTGAGGTCCATCCATCAAACATGAAAATATGTTAGAATATGAACGAAAATAAAGATTTAGCTACTACGATTCTTATTTACTTCTTTTCAGTTAGTTGCAGTGAAGACATGCAAATATAATAAGATAAAAAGACTAACCCAACAAGGATTCCATGAAGATTTCCCTCAGTACCACAATTAGTAATATAACCCCAATACTCATCCTTCTCAATCTCCCACAAGCGTGCGAACCAGTCCAAAACACCAACTTCAAACTGTCTGGAGTGGACACCATAATTGCTCTCAATAAACGGATCCCCCAAGTTGTTGATTGAAAAATGTTGCAGCTGTGCAAGAGCACCATAGTCGAAGTCCAAATTATACGGATATCCTATCAAATAAACGAAAAACGAAAAATTCACCAATTAAATTCAGTTAAGAAATGACGCAATGTTTGAGTGACACATCTACCATGAAGATCCAAATCAGATACCAAAAAAAAAAAAATGCAACACTTGCAGATGAAAAAATAAAACAAACCGAGAAACACCTAAATGGTGCTTGGTCCGTTCAAGGAGGGTTTTCCGGTACCGAGCCAAAACGCTGGCCATGGAAGCCTCTTTATCGCCGGTAGAGTCATCGTCGGCGTCAGGCTCTGTGACAGCCAAACTCGAGGTATGAACGTTTCTCCCTAACACGATCTCCCTATCCTTCTCCCCATTCAATAAGTCAGATGATGAAATCATTGCAGGCAAGGGTTCTGAAACCACAGCCGTCGGATCAAAACACTTCTCATTCACCGATAGCCCAGACTCCGACATTGCACTTTTGGATTGCCTAATGTAGGACGATATCATTACAACTGCTTCAGATGTGCTTCCCACCATTGAAGATGATTATTTATAGGAAGACGGTGAAGGTTAGTTTGAAGTGCTATTTTTAGTAGAGAAATGGGAGGATCGGATCAGGTCCGGAAAACTGAGAGGCTGGACGCAGCAGGAAATTCCTTTGGGAGAAAAACGCTGCACGAAAGTAGAGGAGAAGGAGAATTGGGTCACTTAATCAACGAAGGGCGAACTCTTTGACTCAAGTCTATATTTGTTGATTACTACTACCTCTCTTACAATGTAAATCCGTTTTTTTAGGCTTAGTAAAAAATGTGATTAAATTAATTATATATAATTAATTTTAATGAAAATGTCTAAAATGATTTTTAAGTGATCTTAATGCAATGTAAGGGAAAGTTGATTGTAAATAATAAATTAGGAGAATAAAAAGAGAAAAATTTTATCAATACTTTATTGGTTTTCTAAATGGATTTACATTTTGAGATAAAGACAAAAAAAAGCTAGATCTTCCATCGATCGATTAATTAGCACGCAATTTAATTAGTGCTTGTTTATTAAGTTCGAAGCTCTCTCTGATGCCAATGTTAGGAAATCAACTAGTCTATGTAGCGGAATTTATAAAATTGATTTCCGATCTCAAGATCGATTTCGTTTAATACAATAAACACATTAAGTAGTTGACGGGTGACTATCTTGCTTGATGTAATAGATCGACGCTCTGACCATCAACGGAGAGTAGTAGTGCGCATGAGCCGTCCACGTGTCCAGCCTCTATCAATATCCACACGAGCACCTCGCCGGAATCCTCCTTCGATTACTACTATAAAATCCGGTTGCTAGACCGGTTTTTTCTCTGTCTAAATCCGTCTCTAAGAAACTCTCAGCTTTTCACAAGAATTGTCAACTTTTGGAATTGTTTTGTATAAAAGAACTAGCCAACCCCTTTATTTTATAGGAGAAAGTGGCGCTCCAATTGTCCCCAATCTAATTGGGAGAATCTTCCAAGTAGATTGATGAGAAAGAATATATTTTCCTAATAAAATAAGAAAAATAACTTTGATTGATTTATCTATTTTAATTTAATATATTTTATTAAATAAATCTAAGATATTTCTAATAACTAATATTGAATATCTTTATCTTTTTACCATAAATCTATTTTTCCAAAATCAATTAATACATGATAATATCATTAATTAAATTACACAATCCAAATGTATCTTATACACTGTGTCCTACGCCTCATGTGCCAAAATTGGCATCCGAATATTCTTTAATTAATCAATATAATTATTATATTGTATTTAATTTATTCATAATAAATAAATAACGTCAAATTAATTTAATCACTATAACACTTTATAGTCGAGATAAACTTTCCTTATTTGGTTATCACAATAACCGCACTTTAATCCGGCTAGATGTTCGTTATATGTGTGACCCAATAGGCTTCCGAATATGCTGGCCGTAGACATAAAGTGTAAATTACGAAAATGCCCTTCAAACCTAACGACCACGTGATAGCGTCTAGCAACACACCGTGACCCCCAATCATCGGAAAAGTCAAAATCAATGACTACTACCTTTCATGTGAAACAGTTACCGTGTAAATAGAATCATGTCGCTTTAATAATATCCATACGATTGTATCTCGAGTGTCAGTACATCAACGATCGTATCTTATAATCTGGATATCATGCTCTCTCGGGATAACTCATTTACTCCCACTTTGCAAAGATTCACAAAAGCTATACATTCCTTATAAGAAGGCCATTTCGGACATTTACTCCTAAACATAGGATACGTGATTTCCAGACGAACAAACATGTATCCTACGCATGCTTCAATATCACGCCCGAGCACTACCGCATGATCGCCCCATGGTTAGGGGAAACCTCAATAGTGTCAAAGCATGACAATCCATACCGTGATGCCATGAAGACTCCGGTCTCAGGATAATTACATGAGTGCCACATACTGTAACACTTAATGTAAGTGGGCCAGTCTAACGTACGCATTCTCTAATACACGTCCACATACAGTCCAAGCGTCTCTACAATTAGATAGACGAGATCTACCGATATCTTCAATAAGATAGAAGATATCCAATACGTGCTAGTCTAATCATACCATCAATGTCCTGTTCGATAGTACATACGACTAGAGACATTTATGTATCAAAATTATTAAGGTGAATAAAGATCTCATCAACCACAATCAGTATCACGGTTTCTCTACCAAGTATAATACTAAAGACGCTACTATATATATATATATATATATATATATATATATATATATATATATATATATATATATATATATATATATATATATATATATATATTCAATAACATGAAGATAAACAAGATATATAATAACAAAAAATGCTTTTATTAATCATAATAAAGTTATTACATGAACTAAATAGATTGTATATAACACGACCTAGTCGGACCCGGTCCAACCCGATTGGGTTTAGGATACCATTTCAACAATTTCAGACCCGAATTTGATCTACTATGCATGTATTGCAAAATGGACAACAATTCTTGCTGAATTCATTCTCGGAATTCTGGTCACAAAAGGAACGAAAGCTCAGATTATTCCAGAGGGAGAGGAGGAGTTAGTGTGCCTGATGGGAAGCCATTGCTTGGGGATTCTGTTAATTGTTTGAAGAAAAAGAAGAGGTTTTTGTTAGGTGATTGTGTTAAGGGGACTGGTGGAAAAGAAAGATAAATGATGAATATGAAGGTGTCGAGGCTTCTCATGAAATGTCAATCAGATTGAGGAGAGATTTTTCGGTTTCAATGCATAAGAATGGATTTTATTCGGGTGAAATGGGACATCAGAAGGGCAACAACGTATGGAGGAAGCATGTTTGGGTGGTTTTATCAATGGATTTGATCATTTGTCATCTTGTTTGTTATTTGGTTGTGTATATGCAGAGGTTTCAAGTGTATTAATGCTTAAGTTATTGAGAGGGGAGGATTTCCACTTGATGTATACATACATACATATATATATATATATATATATATATATATATATATATATATATATATATATATATATATATATGTTTCCGTTCGACTTGCCCATGTCGACGGGTTTGTGATTTAATTCCGTTTGGGCTTTGTTTCTAATTAGCCTAGTAAAAAAACGGTCCACCAAATAAGCCTGCTGATAATTTTCCACACAATTGAAGTTCCCTTGACTTTCGGTAGTAGTAAAGGTTCCATAATCTTTCTTAGGGTTTCATTTGATTCTTTTCCATGACAGAAGAAACGGCGGCTGCTCTCTTCTTCTTCTCCACCACAAAAGCAGCTACCTTTTGGCGTTTTCCGGCGGCCTTGTCCAAATTAGACGACATATTCCTCTCCTCCTATAGTTAGAGACGTGTGTGATAGTTCCGGTTTGACAAAAAGAGTTCGCCTTTACAGCTTCTCCTCGGTGATGGAAAATAGTCGATGGATTGTTTTTCCAGTTCAAGTGACAGCAAAGAAATTCATACTATATCCCTTCTTTATTGGGGTTTCATTTTTTTTTCTGTGGATTTATTTTTATGGGAGTGTACAGATTTCTTTCTTCTTAGGTGTAGTCTAAGAGGTTTCTAACTGTCATTCTTAGGAGTTCAGGAAAGAAAATTTCTTTTAACCAACGGATTATACAAGAAATTCGTACTTCTCTTTCTGAAAGTGTCGCATGTTTAGATCGATGGTTAAAAGACTACGTTTTTGCATTGTCTTCCTCATATATATATATATATATATTTTACTTGGTCTAACTAAGTTATTGCACATTAAATTTTCTCTGCCTTGTTCTCCATTTACTCATGTGTTTAGGAATTTTTTTTTTCTATAGCTCTCATGTATTTATCTTGCGTATTCTTAAAAAGTATCATACTTTTTTTTTCCTTTCAACATTTATGGTGATTTTTAAAGTTGCTTCACTTATTTACTTATTCTTTGTAATATTTCCAGATCTTGGATGCTCCTTAAAATCCTTTTCATAACAGGTATGTTCATTTGGCTCTCATCTCTTATCATGGTCTGCTTTCTTACATGTACCTTCCTACATCCGTTGCACCATAAAATCTCTCATTTTTTAAAGGGAACTAAATGAAGGAACCTCCTTGTTAGACATATTTTAGTTATAATGATGAGTGCCAGACTAGCTGTTATAGGGCAAAGGCAAAAAAGATGTCTAGAATAAATGTATAGGTTTTCTAGAGTTTGATCTTTATATAGGTTTGACTAGACAAGCACTGTAAAGAGGTTAGTTGACTTGAATCAGCAGACCTATCTAGGTTAGAAGTTTAATAGAGTATCTAGGACCTGCTGAAAACAGAAGGCTGAGGGTTTAAACTCAATAATGAAGGCTAAGGGTTCAAACTTAGTATTGATGTTTATAAGCCGGTGATATGGGATCAGAATTTAGGTAAGTCTGTGATGGCCTAAACTGATCTTATATACCTTGTATTTAACGTCTAAGTTTTATATAAGAAAATATGAAGATTGAAACTTAGTTATATTCAAAGTGGTGTACTCTAACTTCACAATCAAAAGTTAGATGAGAAGCAGTCAGATGAGTGTTCATCAAGAACACAGCAGACTAAAAGTCAGCTGACCAAATATATGCATCAGCAGACTTATGAAACAGACATCTGCTGAGTATATACATATCGTATTAATCCATGTTTTTCTGAAAGATTAAATGGATAAGGATGAATTACAAGCATTGGTTTAATTAGTCAATCAATGGCTAGGATGAAAGGGAAGTTGTAAGGATTTCAGAGCCAAATCAAATTGGATTTAAATTATTGGTTGACAGATTGTCTGTCAGAAGAACACTGACACAGACAGAGAAGTACAACAGAGGGAATTTCAAATAATAATCAGAAAATCCTATAGCGGTCATATTTGAAATTCAAATTCAGACACAGGACTTTCACTAATAAATAGATGACCCCTGGGATCAAATCAAACACCGAACTTACAAGAAATCAAGAGCATCACACCCTACTGAACTGAGCATTCACACTGATCAAGAATTTTCTACAAGTGTTGTTGCATTCAAGTATCACCTAGTATCTACACTTGGAGATCTTAAGCTGCTGATGTTTTCATCCTGATCAAAAGCTTGCTGAAGTTGAATCACTTATTTGATTCAGCCCCTTCTTCTAAGAAGTTATCTGAAGACAGAGAAGCACTGATGAAGTGTCAAGAACTATTGTTTTGAGATGGAGCTGGTGAAGAGGAAATCCTACCCTTTACGGACCAATGGAGTACTTTGGAGCAGCAATCCTACTTGTTCTTAGTATTCAGTTTGTCAAGCCATAGTTATTGGTCAAGGACAAACAATTTAGGGACTTTTGTAACATCAATCTCAAAAGACTCTAGTGAATTTCCTCCAACATCACAGGAGAAGAGTGGACTGACAGGATTACATCACCTGGAACCACTATAAAACTTGCATACTTTACTTTACAGCATTTACTTTCTGCACTTTATCTTATTGCATGTTTTTTTCATATCAACCTACTGAACTAGCTATTAGATTAACACAACTTTCACTACTGAGTATCTAATACTTAGTATCAACTTTAAACAACAAGTATCAAGGCTAAACTTAATATATTCTGCTGCAACAAACTCAATAGAATCAATAGTCAGCAGACTATTGACCCTGCTGAGTTTGCAAACTCCAAAAAGTTTTAAGTGTTAAGTTTATTCACCCCCCTCTAAACTTAACCAACGTCTTTTCAAAGGACCAACAATTGGTATCAGAGCAGAGCATCTGTTCTGAAGTAATCCTACTTGTTGTGCTTGTGAAAAATCTTTGAAATTTTTTCAAGTTTCTATGTTCCAAAGCTTTTGCATCATGGACAATAACCAGTATACTAAGACCATGTTGATGTGCTCTCTAGATCAATTTGATGAGTACAAGAGTCGTATGCAGGCTTATCTAGCTGCTACACATGATGAGATGATGGATGTGCTTATTGATGGACCACTTGAGATCACTAAAGTCATAACTGTGGATGGTGTGGATCAAACTGTTCCCAAACCAAAAAATGAATGGGGTGCTGAAGTCAGAAAAAGGGCAAATCTGAACAATATTGCAATTGATATCATTTACAGAACCTTGGATAGCAGTATGTATATGAAAGTGAAAGATTTCAAGACTGCCAAAGTATTGTGGGAGAAACTACAACTGATTTGTGAAGGTACTGATGTTATCAAGAAAAACAAGATTAGTGTGGCAAAACAGAAGTTTCAAGAGTTCAAAATGAAATCCAATGAGACCATTGAACTAATGGAATCAAGATTCAATGCAATTCGGGATGAACTCACCCTGCTAAATGTTGTATACGTAAATGAAGAGATCAACACAATGATCCTTAAAGCCTTACCACCAAAAGAATTCTGGGAGATGAAAGTTACTGCAATGGAAGAATCAGGAGACTTCATGAAGAGGATGCCTTCAAGTTGTTCTCAAATCTTAAAGCCTATGAGTTCAGCAAGGACGTCATTGCAAATGCTGAAAAGAAAGTAAGAAAAACCACAGCACTGGCTGCTGCACATAAAGAAGAATCATCAACTGCTCATGATGATGAATTGGATGAAATGCAAGAGCAAATTGCATTGATGACCGAAAGAATAAGGAGGATGAAGTCTGGAAGAGCATCTCCAAAAAGCTATGGCAAGAAAGCAAGTGAGAAAAAGAAGGAACCAAAGAAGGATCATGACTTTTTGTGCTTCAACTGCAAGAAACCTTGATACTTCAAACCTGATTGTCATGAGTTAAAACAAAAGAAAGATCCTGATTACTTGTTCTTTAATTGCAAAAATCCTGGACATTTCAGACCTGACTGTCCAGACCTACTGAAACAAAGAGGAGAAGACCTGCTAGAAAAGCACTTGTTGTTGGTGATTAATCTAGCTATGAAGTGGAGTCTAAAAAAGCTCAATCTGGAAATGAATCAGATGACACTACTCTAATGGCACACATGGTTGACTTAGAGGAGGTATTCAAAATTGTATCTAATAACACTCCTGCTGAAAGTGAATATTAATCTACTGTTGGTTCCAATCAAAAAATTTCTAACATGGAAGAGCCTTTAGATGCCCTCCTTAATCAACTGAGGATAATACAATTTGGTTATGAGATTGTGAAGGGAGAAAGAGAAACACTTCAAACAGAAATTCAAAGATTGCATGCTGAATTAAGAATTCTCAAAGGAAAGGAAATTGATTATGAACAGGATCATCATAAGTCTGCTGCACCAACAGTAGCAACTGAATCTATGGCACAATCAAGCTCCACAATTGCATTCAAATCTAGGAAGTCTTACGGTGATATAACATGCCTTGGATTTGACACTCAACAACCTTCAAAGGATGGATCAAGTAAGCTGTTGAACCTAGTACCATAATTGGTCTTAAGGTTGTAGCTGTACAAGATCCAACACCCCAGAAGGCTGCTAAAGCAGTAAAACCTATTGAGAATGCTTCAAAGAAGCAAAATCAGAAGTTCAAAGGGACATCAGTACCTAACAACAAAGGTAAATCAAAGGGTAGGTCTGCTGGACTCTCTAGACCTGCTAATAATAGATTAGCTGCAAGATCTGCTGGACCACAGAAAGCTAATCCTAGATCAGCAAACAACCAGAAATATCCCAAGAACAATAATGCTAAACTCAAGAATATTAATCATTCAATGGACAATTATCTCAGGGGGAAAGGCAGATTGTTCCCTATTGATGAAGATTGAGATATTCCTACCCCTGCTATTAGAAACAAGCAGTTTAACCATAATGTTAGCTAGACCCCAGCGGTGGAATCATCCAAGGACTCATCAAAGACCTCAACCGAGGGCTCAGCAGAGACCACAATACAGAGCTGTTCCTAATAGACAACAACCTTATGGTTATGCTAATGCATCTACAACATAAATCACTTTAAAAACAATATGTAACAAAGGCCAGAACCATATATGAATGCTACACAGTTCAATACTAGATTCTATGGAAATGTGGCATACATATATGAACAAAAGTGCAACACTTTTCAAAGAAGACCTTATGGAAATTTGCCAAGAGTTGTGCTTACCACTGACCACCATGGACCCAAATAGGTTTGGGTACCTAATACACATTAAATTTGTTTTGTAGGGTGTCTGGTACTTTGACAGTGGATGTTCCAGACATATGACAAAGATCAAACACTGTTTGGGGGATTTTGTTGCCAAGGATGGACCAAAAGTCAACTTTGGAAACAAGGATACACCAGGTTACACTAGAGGATATGGAATCTTAGTGAAGAATGGTCTTACAATCAAGAATGTTGCATATGTTGAAGGGTTGGACTACAACCTGCTAAGCACCAGTCAGTTTTGTGATATGGGTTACAAAGTCACCTTTGACAGAGATAATTGTATTGTCATGAGTGAGATGGGATAGCAAGTTGTACTTACTGGAAGAAGACAACAAAATATGTATGTTGTAGATTGGACCACTGCTGTACCAGAAACCTGTCTCATTGTACATACAAAGTTAGAACTAAACTGGTTATGGCATAAGAAGTTGAATTATCTAAATTTTGATGATATCAATCAGTTGGTGAAAAAGAAGCTGGTAATAGGTCTGCCTAACATCACATACAAGAAAGATGGGATATGTGATGCTTGTCGGCAAGGAAAACAAACAAAAGAAAGCTTCAAATCAAAGACTCAACTATCAACCAAAAGAGTTTTGGAGCTGATGCACATGGATCTTTTTGGACCAGTGATACCTACAAGTATAACTGGAAAGAAGTACACTCTAGTAGTTGTGGATGACTATTCAAGATACACTTGGGTAATCTTTATGAACAATAAAAGTGAAACACTTCAAAAGATGCGAACTTTTGAAGAGGCTACAAAATGAGAAAAGTGTAACAGTGGTAAAGATCAGGTCAAACAAGGGTACTGAGTTCCTAAACAAAGTCATCATGGAATACAGTGAACAAAATGGCATGCTGCATCAATTGGCAGCTGTTGGAACCCCTCAGCAGAATGGGGTTGCTGAGAGCAGGAACATAACTTTGAAGGAAGCAGATAGAACTATGATATGTGAGGCAAAGTTAACTGAAAGGTATTGTGCTGAAGTAATCAATATAGCATGCTACACACAGAATAGAACTTCAGTGAACAAAAAGCTTAACAAGACACCTTATGAGATTTGGAATGGAAGAAAACCAAATATATCCTACTTTCACCCATTTAGAGTAAGTGCTTTATCTTAAATCATAAGGAGCAACTGAAGAATTTCAATCAAAATCAGATGAATGAATCTGCTTGGGTTATTCTTCAGTCAGCAAGGCTTTTAGGGTTCTGAACAAAAGGACATTAAAACATGAAGAATCTATACATGTTGTTTTTTATGAACCAAAGTACATTGGAATGGAAAATGAAGAAGTTTCAGAACCTGATCTAGAAGTCATTAATCTAGAGTATGTGGATATTCTAAAAAAGTTTTGTGATTTGAAGGTTTTTGATTCTGGAAATGAAGATGCCCCTACTGAAGGACCTACTGGTACTACTACTGATACAGTAATATATACAGCTCCAGGATCTGTTGATCCCCTTATTGAACCAACATCAGACCCTACTGAAGATCAAGTTCCTGTAAATCAACCAAACAATGATTTACAATGGTTAAAGTATCACCCGCTGAACAAGTGATTGGTGATGTACATCAAGGTGTAAGGACCAGAAGACAACTAGAAGCTATGTTTACATGCTTTCTATCTCAACTGGAACCTAAGGCTATTGAAGAAGTAATTGCTGATCCTGATTGGATAATTGCTAGGCAAGATGAACTCAATGAGTTTGAAAGAAACCAAGTATGGACACTAGTTGAAATGCCTGATGATGCAAATATCATTGGTACAAATGGGTTTACAGATAGAAGTTGGATGAATTTGGTACCATTGTTAAAAACAAGGCCAGACTAGTGGCAAAGGGCTATTCACAAGTAGAAGGAATAGACTTTGATGAGACATATGCCCCAGTTGCAAGATTAGAAGCTATAAGACTGTTTTTGGCATATGCTGCACACAAAAACTTCAAGGTTTACTAGCTGGATGTAAAAAGTGCATTTCTTAATGGAATTCTAGAAGAAGAGCTTTATGTTCAACAACCTCTTGGTTTTGAAGTTAAGGATCAAGAAGATAAAGCGTATAGACTTAATAAAGCACTTTAAGGTTTGAAACAAGCACCAAGAGCTTGGTATGAGACCTTATTTCAATTCTTGGTGAATAATGGTTTTACCAAAGAAACCATTGACAAGACACTTTTCAGGTCAATGAAGGAGACAACACCCTACTGGTGCAGATATATGTGGATGACATCATTTTTAGTTCTGAAAATGAACTGTTATGTGAAAATTTTGCTTATCTCATGAATAGTAACTTTCAGATGAGTATGATGGGAGAAATGAACTACTTTCTGGGACTGCAAGTCAAGCAAATGAATGATGGAATCTTCATTCATCAAACCAAGTATACCAAAGAGCCGCTCAAGAAGTTTGGTATGGAAAATAGCACGAAAGTATCAACTCCTGTGGGTACAAGCATCAGGTTCGATAAATACAAAGAGGGTAAAGATGTTGATCAGTCTCTATACAGAAGAATGATTGGAAGTCTGTTGTATCTCACAGCCAGCAGACCTGATATATCCTTTGCAATAGGTGTTTGTGCAAGATTTCATTCAAAACCTAAGTGAAGTCACTTAGATGTCGTTAAAAGGATTCTCAAGTATCTAAAAGAAACTTTGAGAGTAGGAATATGGTATTCTAAAGATGGAAGCTTCAAAGTTATATCCTACTCAGATTTTGATTATGCCGGGTGCAAGATTGAAAGAAAAGTACCATATGAACTTGTCAGTTAATGGGAAATGTACTTGTTTCCTAGTTCAGCAAGAAGCAGAATTCTATATCAACTTCCACTCTGAAGCAGAATACATTGCTGCTGGAAGTTGTTGTGCACAAGTCCTATGGTTAAGACAACAATTAAAAGACTATGAAATTGAAGAAAGAGAAATTCCTATAATTTGTGACAATACAAGTGCAATTGCTATAATAGAAAATCATGTTTTGCACTCAAGAACCAAACACATTGATGGGAGACATCATTTTACAAGAGATCATGTTGAAAAGAAAGATTTTGTGGTTCTCTACGTACCTACTGAAGATCAACTTTCTGATATCTTTACAAAACCTCTGGATAAAGACAAATTTGCTAAGTTAAGGACTGAATTTGGCATCAACAAGGTTGACTGACCTGCTAATGGTCAGCAGAGCATTGGAATTCACCAAAATGACTAGTCTTTTCCCTACTGGGTGCGCTCACTTGACAGATTAGTCATTGATATCAACAATTCCTAAGTGCTCCTATAGTTTGAACAATTGAGCCAATGAAGTTGCCAAGAGGATTGGTCTTTGACCGGCTGGATGAGCTCAGTTGGCAGATCAGTCATTGGTATTAAACTTCATTTTGTATTATCAGTTGGACAAATCTATGCTTACAACAAGCTGAATGAAGATATGAAGATCATCTGTGTTTTCTATGTATCATCAGACCCCTGACCCTGCTGAATCTGAATCGGCAGAGTATACAAAATCAAGCTGCTGATAAAGTCAATCTTTAATGAAAGTCAAAAATAAAGTAAATGGATATTAATCCTATCTTTATTACAGCTGTTACAAGGACATAACCGTTTCTTAGACTAGTGGGGTTATGTAATGGGACACGTGGCATTATCTCATTCATTTCCACTTGAATCGTGCATTGGGACGACGCAGATGCTACAGTACGCGCCTGAGGTGTTATACCCACCTCAGTCTATATATTGCAGATATGGGCAAGAGTGTATCATCACAATCTCTACAAGAACTTCATAGTCATGAAGTTTAGCTTTTCTTCTTACACAAAATCAAGAAGAATCATGTCTGCTGATGATTTTTATCTTGGCTCAAGTCAAAGTGTTCGAGGATATGTCAAGGATGCCCAAGCAACAGAACTAGCAATCAATCTAGGTAGAAGGATAAGAAGGTATGCAGGTCTTGAAAATTTTCTTAACATAATGTTAAAATAGTGTCATAAACCCAATCGGGTTGGACCGGATTTGACCGGGTAAGCTCATTTCTACTATTCTTTATGTTTATACATATGATAAATGACTTTTCTGTTATTATATACTTGTTCGTTTAAAGGACCCTTTATGGTATTGTATATATGATAACGTCCCTAGTGTCAAACTGTGAAAGAGAAATCATAATGGTGATTATGGTTGATGAGATCTCGACTCACTTTAAAAGGTTTGATACTTAAATGTCTCTAGTCGTATGTGCTATTAAAAGGGACATTAATAGTACGACTAGACTAGCACGTATTGGATGTCTTTTATCTTATTGAAGGTAGGGATATATCTCTTCTACCAAAGTGTTGAGACATTTGGACTGCACGTGGACGTGTATTAGAGAATGCGTACGTTAGACTGGCCCACTTACTTTATTAAGTGTCGCACTATGTGGTGGTTGTGTAGTTATCCTGAGACCGGAGTCTTCATGACATCACGGTGTGAATTGTCATACTTTGACACTATTGAGGTTTCCCCTAGCCATGGGGCGAGCATGCGGTAGTGATTAGGTGTGATACTGAAGCATGCGTAGGATTCATGTCGCTTGTCCGGAAATTACGTATCCTATGATTATGAGTAAATATCCGGAAGGGCCTTCTTATAAGGAATGTCTTATTCTCGATAGTCTTTGCAAAGCGGAAGTAATATGTTACGTCGAGAGAGTAGGATATCCAGATTATAAGATGAGGCCGTTGATGTTTGACACTCGGCGTACGACCGTATGGATATTGGAACAGCGATATGATTATATTTACACCGTAACCGTTTCACATTAAAGGTAGTAGTCATTGCATTTGACTCTTCCGATGATTGGGGGTCATGGACGTGTTGCTAGACGCTATCCATGATCGTTATGTATGAAGAGCATTTTCGTAATTGCACTTTGTGCCTACGGCCAACATATTCGGAAGCCTATCGGGTCACCCACATAAGAACATCTAGCCGGATTAAAATGTGGTTATAGTGACAACCAAATAATGAAAGTTTTATCTCGACTATAAAGTGTTATAGTAATAAATTAATATGGTGGTATTTATTTATTATGAATAAATTAAATACATGATATTAATTATGTTGATTAATTAAATATACATAGTTGATGTATGAGTCAAAATTATTTGTGTATATTGATACACATGTATTTTTGCAAATTAATTAATCATATCATTATATTAATTAAAGAATATTCTGGATGCCAATTTATGGCAATATGAGGCGCCACTTTCTAGTATATAAGATACACTTGGATTGTGCAATTTAATTAATGATATTACCATATATTAATATTGGATATTAATAGATTTGCATAAATTGATTTATGGTAATAAGATAAAGATATATTCAATATTAGATATTGACAATATTTTGGAAATATTTAATATGAGATATTAAATTAAATGAGATAAATCAATCAAATATATTTTCCTTATTTTTCTAGTAAAAGGATATCTTCCTCTCTACTCTACATTGGGGCGCCACCTTCATTATAAATAGGAGGTGTGTGTCAAGTTATTTTGTACATCACAATTCCAAGAGACTAATAGTTTTTGTGAAAAATAAGAGAGCTTCTTAGAGAGAGTTTTAAGAGAGAGAAAATGTCGGTCTAGCAACCGAGTTTTTCTGGTAGCAATCCATGATGGGATTCCGGCGGGCTGTTCGTGTGGATCAACAGTAGAGGCCGAACACTTGGGTGGCTTCGTGCAGAAACTAAAACCGTAGACAAAGTGTCGATCCAATTGGATCAACCAAGGTATTTTCGGAGTCCTCTACGGATCGTATACTAGGTGTATAAGCACACAAGGGGGGTTGGATGTGCTTTTAAATTTTTCGAGTTATTTTTAACGCAAGATGGCTCTCAATTTCAACCATTTTAATACACCTAGGTTGTAACACCTTATTCAAGTGATTACTAAGGCAATGAACACTTTTAGTTAACTTGATTAAGTTTATACCATGCTAATGAACGTCTTTCATATGAAACATAAGTTCAAACGGTGCTTGCAATGCGACAGAAATTAAACAAAACAGCAAAACTGTGGTAAGTGTGTGTTGACGTGAATTAAAGCAATAAAACACAAGAATGATTACCCAGTTCGGCCAAACTGAATACCAATGTATTCAGCCCTACGTCTGGGGGGTTTTCTATTAAGGTATGCTACACAAGACTCTACCTAAACTAGACACAACCCACACTTAAACAGCCCTACACAAGAAACTGTAAACCTCACTGTTTTACCCCTGTAAAACAGTCCTAAAACATGCGAACCTACCCTTACACAAGTAAGTAGGAACCACAGAACCTATGAGAGTTGCTACACAAGACAAACCTCTCAAAACAACGTCTCAAAACAGACAAACACAACAAGAGTATGCAAACAGCGTTTACAGACTCAATTCAGCAAATTAAAGCACATGGAAGCTAAATAAACGTGTTAAAACATATAACAACTATAAATTAACTTCCCAACTGAGATATCTGACGATCTTCAATGAGAACTATGCAGCAAATCGGCCTGAATATGATCCAGCAGCAACACAGCAACTAAACCGCAGCAACTGATGAAGATCTGCTTCGTTTACCAAGTTTCTCTTTGATTCAGCCTTTGATGCCTCTTGTAAACTTGTTGATTATCCTCTATACTATGTGTATGAACGAATTGGAGTGATTTTATGTGAGGAATACTCGACTTTTCTGCTGCACTCCATGTTTAACACCAAACAGCCCCATATATAGCTATTTTTAGGGTTGCAGCCTCTTTTCTTGTAAAATACCTCTTGTGCCCCTATCAATCTTGAGTAGAACGTGTAATATATAGATAATAGCATTATTTCCAATCAATTCAAATTGATACAACCGGATTTATCTCAATTAATTAACCCAATCAAATCAATTATCTATTTTTGGAAACAGTTTAAATAAATACAAGTTTATCTTCAAATTTTCTATATGATCACGTGCCCAAATCAAGATGATCAAAGAATGAAATATTCTCATAATATTGTCAACTATAATCCCTCAAATTTTCAGCTAATTTGGAGTTGAACCCGTCACTCAAAAAGACACCACAAGTCAACTATCTCACAGACAGACAGTTTTACTGAAGCATTTTGTAGTCAACTTTTAGCTATGATAAAGACCTTAAATCACAAAATTTTCTTGAGACAAAATGTACCCCTATATGCAATCTATAACATATAAAAAATTCAACTCATTCCAAGTAGTATAGGGTACTCAAAAGTGTGACACATCAGCACATCAGAAAGCTGTAACACAGACTTTCACAATCTGATGCGTTTTTGTTCAGCATGGTGTGTGCTCTGTGTTGCATGAAAATGAGATATTATATATTCGTTTTGTAGCTTGAATTATGAGATTTCCAACCATATAAAGATCATGCAATTTGGTTCAATATTGAGCAAGATATGGGGATTTAAACATGGGTGAAAAACAGTCCAACACTTAGAATAATTTCTCAAAATTTCATCACATGAACCCTAATTTTAACCTAATTCAATTTTGATCAAATTAAATAACTTAAAGCATGATTAGGGTTAATTCCAAGTGTATTAATGTAATCAAACAGGTTTCACATCATTAGGGTGAGTTTGGACCACTTCCCCCAAAATTCCCAAAATGCCCTAAGTTGACCTAATTACCCTTTTCCAACTTGAATCAATTCTAAGCATGATTAGGGTAAAATTAAGCATGTTCAATGTAATTCAGCTCATTTCACATTATTTGACATGGTTTGACCTATGTTGACCAATGTTGACTTTCCCAATTTAACCTTTATGGTGTTATCATCAAAACCAAAATCTAGGGTATCACAATCTCCCTCTTTTTGATGATGACAACCATAACAACATGTATGTCAACAACCAATTAAGTCTAGGTTCCTAAATGCATGAGTGTATGCAACAGGATGTAAGGCACATGTCAAAATCACATATAATCATATCAACTGACATACAAGTAACTCCCTCTCAATTTATGCAAACCTTACCCAATACCATGACTCCCTCTATCTGTCTCATCTCTTACCTTTGGTATTCCTCTATCTGTCTCATCTCTTACCTTTGGTATTCTTTCTTCCTCACCATACACTCTCTCTGTCTTGATGTACATGTACCACTTCTCCCTCTTTGTCATTATCAAAATGAAACTCCTCCTTATACTCACTTCTATGGTAGTCCTAAGCAAGACCAAACAAAACCAAAACATAAGGTGACATAATAGCATAGATGGCCAACAAAGGATAGACAATATCAGCAAGTACATAGTGAATTAAGTACGCTAGAAGTTCACCCGGTGTGTGTGTGTAGAGCCATATTAAACTTCCACTAATTCCAAACTTGAATTTTCAAGCAACTAGCAAATACACATTTCAACTAGAAACAAACAATGATACTCAGAATATGTGCTCAACAAATTGTATGATGTCATGAAAAAAATGATATAACTTGATTAGAACCTTTCTGACACACTCAGAGGATAATCCCTACAACATGCCCTTCAGTTTATACTGGGGATAAGGTGGCATATACTAAGTTTTTCACTGATGTTTGCCACTTTCTTTGTTTTTATTGATTCATATAACTTTCACATTCATAAGCATGTCAGAATTGAGCTATTGCCCATCATAGTATAATAAGACATACGAGGTATACCCTACATACCCAAATCATAAGGCAGCTTTGTTCTGACTGTCATGAGCTTTTGGTCATCATAGTGGTATAGGACATTCAAGATACGCCCTACCTCACTCAAATCATCAACCAGCTTCTGACAAAACTCATTAGTTATTTGATTCGCTTTTACTTTTTCAGAACATTTCTCCAAGTACTATAGTTATGCTTTACTTATCACATTCAAACTTAAGGCATTCACAGTGTGTCATACTTTGATGCTAAAAACGAAATATTATGATTCCCATGACACTTACATTTTCCAAAGCACAAGATTCTTAAAATAGCATTAAATGTGACTAATCTAGATACGTACAACTTTATATTTTAGCTCATCATTTAACATGGCTTTGAAAAAATATGTAGGGTGAGACATCTGACCTACTCAACAAACTATATAATGCATCGATGACTAACTGAGCTCGACACTACTACCAGTAAATCACCCAAGTGAGGTCCTATATGTTCTAGCACAGAACAAGTAAGAAGTGTATGTTTAGGAGGTGCTCCTATTATCTAGAGGTATTGTAGCACATTTTCACTTAGCATGGCACCATATGAACATTTAAGCATAATAGACATGGCATGGTACAGTTAATCACATAACCACTCATCATTTCAATTCACTTTACAAAGTATGCATCTCACATAATATGGCAATATAACTCCAAGAAATTTGAAAACATGAGGCAGGTACAATGCATCCTAGGCTAGCACAGAATCCTGAATGTCTAGTCCTAGATCAACCCTCATATCTTATGTCTAGTCCTAGATCAACCTTAGGCTAGAAAGCATACTTGCAGCTTTTATCATCAATTCCTGCTTTATACTCTTGTCACTTCATTCGTATGCTTGGAACACCATTTAAAGTGTTGAAGAAGAATCCAGTTCAGTGACTACGATAAGTATGAGACTGAGTTATCTTCAACTCTGATTAGCATAGGTGCCAAGCATATCAGGTGATCATCTCTTCTCGAATTTGGAAGAGGATGAGCCTCTTGTTCCTCCTTTACATGCATTCACAGATGAAGCATATGGTATCCTAACCAGGGATCCTTTCTGATTAGGGTTGCAGATATCATAACCATCACCGTTTACATCTCTAAAGTGAATACCATGGCTAAGATAACTATCATGCACAATAGGTATTTTGGATTTAGATTTCAAAATAGACTTAACATCGGGCACATAAATAGCATTACCCGTCATTACAGATTTCCTTTTGTTAAAGTCTCTCACAGGTATCCACTTTTTGAATTTCATTGGACAATTAGTGTGATCATGCTGTAAACGCAGACAGATTGAGCATTGCACATGAAAAGCATCATACATAGGTCTAGCATGTCTAACAGTGGTTTCAGCAGTATGATGTGCATGGGATCCTTTAAACCCTAGTCCTGAACGATCATTAGGCCTTCTGTCATTTGCAGCCATCCTAGCCAGGGTATTCTGGCTTTCAGCCAAGTTCACCATACATACCTTATGCTTACTTATCTCATTTTTAAGTTTTTCATTTTCAGCATGCATAGACTCAATTAACTTCAAGTTGTCTTCATGATCACACACAAGCTTATCATATTTCTCATTAAGTATATCAAGCATGTTCTTAGATTCAGCCAATGTAGATTCAAGCATAGGAGATGGTTTAGCAGGCTCAGATTTCAACATATGAATCTCATCAAACAAGTTATCAATAACCTTCTTAGCATTCTTATACTTTGATTTAAGATTATCATACTTGTCATATAATCTCTCAATCATCTCATCAGCATCTAATGCAAGATATGATTCCTTGTCAGATTCACTGGAGTATTTATCATGCATTTCAGTATCAGACTTACTAGACTCATGCAGGGACTTAACAGATCTAGATTTAACAGCTAATGACTGATACTCATTATTAGCTTCATGAATTTCAGCATCAGTATTCTGAAAGAATTTAGCCATAACAGGACTCTCAATGGAATCATAAGATGAATGAGACTTTTCCTCAAAACCCATAAGTCCTCTTTCCACTGAGCTCTCAGATGAGTCAACGCTACCCATAGCATCCCAGCAAATCATTTCATTTTCAGACTCTTTTGCTGCTAGGACCTTCTTCTTGCCCTTTGACTTATGCCATTTCTTCCTTTCTCTTCTTTCTCTCCTTTCTTTTCTTTCCTTATGGTGATCACTTTCACTCTCAGTCTCTTCATCCTTTACTTTGCAGTCACTTGCATAGTGGCCAAATTTGTGGCACTTGAAACATTTTATGCCCTTAGTTGATTTTTGACTAGATTGTTCTTTAGACTTCTCACCATTGTATTTGCCCTTGTTTTGCCATTTGTTGTACTTTCTGTTTATGTACAAGGCAAAACTTTCTTTCTGGTCATCAGTGTCAAAGGTGATTAGGCCAGCATTTTTCTTAGATATGCCTTTTTCTTCAGTAGATAAGGTCATCTCGTAGGTGCAGAGGTTTCCTAGCAATTCATCCACCTTTAGGACTGAAAGGTCTTTAGCCTCATATATGGCTGTGATCTTTGGTTTCCAGGCCTGACTGGGAAGGGACCTCAGAATTTTGGTGACCTTGTTCTCTTCAGAAAATTTCCTACCCAGGACAGCTAACTTACCAGTTAAGCCATTGAACCTGGTCATCATGGATGTAATGGTTTCAGAAGAATCCATTTTAAAGTTTTCATATTCCTGGACTAGAAGTTGAAGTTTGGCTTTCTGTACCTGGGTGGTGCCCTCATATAGTACCTCTAGTTTCTTCCATACCTCATGAGTAGTGGTCAGCCCCATGACTTGAGTGTACTCAGCATTGGTCAAGGCACAAAGGATGATGTTGAGAGCTTGGTGGTTGTATTTGAATCTCCTTTTATCCTCATTACTCATCGATTCAGGGTCAGTATCTGGCACTTCCAGTGGACCTTTCACGGTGGCACTCCATATCATGATGTCAGTGCCCTTAAGGTAATTTTCCATTCTAAACTTCCAGAATGGATAGTTGAAGGAATCAAACAGGGGTGGCTTCACAGTGGATGCCCCTGTGGCTAGTGCCATATTCAGTTCAGACATTTCACTAGATTTTGTAAAAATGGCTCAACGGACCAAAAACAAAGTGTAAAGTGGGAATAAGACAGTAAACACAAGTATTACTCTTAGATACACTTTAAAATGATCACAAAACACTCAAATGTGACACTGATCAAAACAGATTTTTTTTTTATGCAGTTTAGTGGTCAAGCGGTTTCTCCCTAATTACTTGAATAAATGCCTCAAAATTGAGCTGTAGGAGCCATTTATTATGATCTTCAATATGCTCAAAGAAAAATTTAAATGGCACGAAGGAATTCACAAGATGCTCGAAGCATACTGATTTCAGGACAGCCTGACAGACAGTTTCAGCACACTGTCTTGTACTCACTATAACTCAAGGATTACTTTGATTTTAGTGCTGATATTAAAAGTGTTTATACACTGATATATGAGCTACAAATAACACCAGAGATCATACCAAGTTGTGTGTCAAAAACAGCTCACAAAAAACTGATTCAGGCAGCAAGGGAAAAACAGCAAAAACAGGTTCAGATCAAGGTGCAGATTTCGTGGTTCAACTCAGATGAGTTCAGGCCTTTCACTACACTTCCTATAGGCTTATATTTGTGCAATGAACCTTCTTAGACAGCAAACAAAACAAGGAAACAAAAACACACAATTCTGATTCTGAAATTTGCAGCAGTATTACTCAGGTTTACTTTCACAGCAAGTAGCCCTAGTGTTCAAGCCAACCACGCTCTGATACCAATTGTGGAGTCCTCTACGGATCGTATACTAGGTGTATAAGCACACAAGGGGGGTTGGATGTGCTTTTAAATTTTTCGAGTTATTTTTAACGCAAGATGGCTCTCAATTTCAACCATTTTAATACACCTAGGTTGTAACACCTTATTCAAGTGATTACTAAGGCAATGAACACTTTTAGTTAACTTGATTAAGTTTATACCATGCTAATGAACGTCTTCCATATGAAACATAAGTTCAAACGGTGCTTGCAATGCGACAGAAATTAAACAAAACAGCAAAACTGTGGTAAGTGTGTGTTGACGTGAATTAAAGCAATAAAACACAAGAATGATTACCCAGTTCGGCCAAACTGAATACCAATGTATTCAGCCCTACGTCTGGGGGGTTTTCTATTAAGGTATGCTACACAAGACTCTACCTAAACTAGACACAACCCACACTTAAACAGCCCTACACAAGAAACTGTAAACCTCACTGTTTTACCCCTGTAAAACAGTCCTAAAACATGCGAACCTACCCTTACACAAGTAAGTAGGAACCACAGAACCTATGAGAGTTGCTACACAAGACAAACCTCTCAAAACAACGTCTCAAAACAGACAAACACAACAAGAGTATGCAAACAGCGTTTACAGACTCAATTCAGCAAATTAAAGCACATGGAAGCTAAATAAACGTGTTAAAACATATAACAACTATAAATTAACTTCCCAACTGAGATATCTGACGATCTTCAATGAGAACTATGCAGCAAATCGGCCTGAATATGATCCAGCAGCAACACAGCAACTAGATCGCAGCAACTGATGAAGATCTGCTTCGTTTACCAAGTTTCTCTTTGATTCAGCCTTTGATGCCTCTTGTAAACTTGTTGATTATCCTCTATACTATGTGTATGAACGAATTGGAGTGATTTTATGTGAGGAATACTCGACTTTTCTGCTGCCCTCCATGTTTAACACCAAACAGCCCCATATATAGCTATTTTTAGGGTTGCAGCCTCTTTTCTTGTAAAATACCTCTTGTGCCCCTATCAATCTTGAGTAGAACGTGTAATATATAGATAATAGCATTATTACCAATCAATTCAAATTGATACAACCGGATTTATCTCAATTAATTCACCCAATCAAATCAATTATCTATTTTTGGAAACAGTTTAAATAAATACAAGTTTATCTTCAAATTTTCTATATGATCACGTGCCCAAATCAAGATGATCAAAGAATGAAATATTCTCATAATATTGTCAACTATAATCCCTCAAATTTTCAGCTAATTTGGAGTTGAACCCGTCACTCAAAAAGACACCACAAGTCAACTATCTCACAGACAGACAGTTTTACTGAAGCATTTTGTAGTCAACTTTTAGCTATGATAAAGACCTTAAATCACAAAAGTTTCTTGAGACAAAATGTACCCCTATATGCAATATATAACATATAAAAAATTCAACTCATTCCAAGTAGTATAGGGTACTCAAAAGTGTGACACATCAGCACATCAGAAAGCTGTAACACAGACTTTCACAATCTGATGCGTTTTTGTTCAGCATGGTTTGTGCTCTGTGTTGCATGAAAATGAGATATTATATATTCGTTTTGTAGCTTGAATTATGAGATTTCCAACCATATAAAGATCATGCAATTTGGTTCAATATTGAGCAAGATATGGGGATTTAAACATGGGTGAAAAACAGTCCAACACTTAGAATAATTTCTCAAAATTTCATCACATGAACTCTAATTTTAACCTAATTCAATTTTGATCAAATTAAATAACTTAAAGCATGATTAGGGTTAATTCCAAGTGTATTAATGTAATCAAACAGGTTTCACATCATTTGGGTGAGTTTGGACCACTTCCCCCAAAATTCCCAAAATGCCCTAAGTTGACCTAATTACCCTTTTCCAACTTGAATCAATTCTAAGCATGATTAGGGTAAAATTAAGCATGTTCAATGTAATTCAGCTCATTTCACATTATTTGACATGGTTTGACCTATGTTGACCAATGTTGACTTTCCCAATTTAACCTTTATGGTGTTATCATCAAAACCAAAATCTAGGGTATCACATTTTCTTGTCTACTTCTTTTATGCTTGTTGCTTAAACGAAGTCGATCCTGGTTAAAAGGAAATAAATTTTTGAATTCCGCTGCGTTCCCATGTAGATTTCCTTATAGTGGTATCGGAGTGAGCTTCGAGCTTAAGCAATAAGCATTTGTTAATTTGCGTAGTAATTATATTAGATGCATGATTTAGATTCGGGAAACGA
>CM044903.1:47227013-47294690 GCA_024500145.1 Gentiana dahurica var. dahurica | reverse complement strand
TTGTATCTTGATACATGAAAAGAATCGGAAACCTCTCGGATTTCAAGGTCAAATGCAAAGACTTCCCAATTTTCGTTTTAGGTACCACAATTTCGCTTCTTTTTGCCAAGTTTGTTTCGGATTTTGCGTCATTGGAATCCACAAGCTTAGTGTCAACCTTAACAGCCTCATTCAGCCTCTTTTTATTAAATTTTACATGGTCCATGTGCGCCTCTTCAGGTGACAAGGATGCCAAGGTAAAGCGTTTGCCATTATGCAAGAAAGTGTACTTATTCGTGTACCCATCATAAGTCACTTTTCTATCAAACTGCCAAGGTCGGCCCAAAAGTATATGAGTCACGGTCATTGGTACAATATCACAAAGAATGCGGTCCTCATATTTAGTCAAAGAAAACGGAACATAAGCTTGACTCACCACTTTAATTGATTCTCGGTCTTTCAGCCATTGAAGTTTATAAGGTTGTGGGTGTTTAATTGTTTCAAGCCCAAGTTTTTCCACAACATCGGTACTTACGGCATTGGTACAACTTCCAGAATCAATTATTAACATGCATAACTTTCCTTTAATCAAACAGCGGGTTTGAAAAATGTTCTCTCGTTGTAGTTCATTTTTATCAATGCTCACAACAGTGTTAAGTATTTTTTTTGTTACCAACATTGACTGATCATCGAAATCAAGTCCCTCATCCTCACTCATGTCCGAATTATTGTCAAGAATATTAGGTTCATTTTCACCTTCTGATGCAGATTCATACATATCCTTACCAACGGCTGTGTAAACACGTTTGTTCGGACATTCATTTGCTTTATGACCAACACCTTGACATTTATAACATGTAATAGTGCTACTGGAAGCTACAACCGACTTACCCTTGTCAAATTCAGGTTTCTTGACTTGTGATGCATTGTGTCGTTCAGAATTAGATTGCGAAGGGGTGTACTTAGACGAATTATGACGAAAAGACTTACCTCCTTCGGTGTTTGAATAAGTAGGCTTGGTAAAAGAACCTCCAGCATTTCGACTTGAGTGGGTTGATTTTCTTTGTTTTATTTGCCTCTCAACAGTGATTGCAGCATGCAACAAGTCGTCATAAGTCTTACAATTTTGTCGTTCCACTGTAAAGCCAATTTCAGCCCGTAGTCCTCCAAGAAAGCGTGCCATAGTATGCTCTTCGTCTTCTTCCGTGGCTGTCCTTCTTAATGCTAATTCGAGTGCTCCATGAAAATCCATAACTGATTTGTCACCTTGTTCCAAAGTTTGCAAGTGTCTTACTTGCTCTCGCCTATATGATTCCGGTACCCATCGCCTGTGCATTTCCTCTAACAAAACAGCCCAAGAATTGATAGGAGTTTGCCTATTTTTCCTGCGTTTTTCGTTAGTGTGCAAAAACCATAACATAGGCGACTCTTCAAATTCACTAGTGGCTAGAGCAACTTTCATACGTTCAGAATATTGATGACATAAAAAGATTTGTTCCATACGTAATACCCATGCAAAATAATCATTAGGATTAGATGTACCTTTAAAGGGTGGAATTTTTTGCTTAATGCTTTTTACCTCATCATTGGGTTCAGCCCTCTCTTGGTCACCTTCTTCATATGGTTCTTCTTCAAACTCAATATGTCTAACAGCTCCTTGTTGAGCTCCTCGGCCCCCTTGACCACCTCGGCCTCCTCTACCACCACGTCCGCCATTAACGTTCAAATGTGTCATGAGTGCAGCCAAATTTTCGCTAATTTCCCCAAATCGTTGTTCATATATTCTATTTTGTCCCTCTTGGGCTCGTAGAAAGAGTTCTACATCCCTTGTGGTTCTAGGAACACGAGCAGCACTTTCTTCCCCCTCAGTATTTTCCATTGTATATGTAATTGGATAGAATTTATAAATTCTAGATTCTTTCAACAAAGTTTTACAAACTCTTGAGTTCTCCAAAGATTCAAAATCAAAAGATTCAAAATTTCCAAACTTTAAAGAATAATTTCAAGAACTAGAAATCAAAAGAACTAAAGCTTTGTAGGAACTCCCACCTCACTTTTTTTTTTTTTTTAGAATTGTGATAAGATGGCTGGAGTACTACTCAAACAACCAGGAATTCAAGTAGATGCTTGTGGGGAACAAGTACTACTTATTCTTCTAACATACCCACAATTTACTTGTGCACTACTTGAATGAAAGTTTTTTTTTTTTGAACGAATATATATATTTTTTTTTTCACAAGATTATTTCAATCAACTTCTCTGATACCAACTGATAAGAATTTAACTATGAAGAATATGATCGGATTGAAATAAAGTTGTTTTCTTGAATAAAAAGGAAAGTAAATGAAAACAAGAAAAGATAGGAGCTACCTTGAAAGCCTAGAAATCCTGTTTCTAGGGATCTTGGTATTGTCCTTGGAAGCTTAGAAATCTCGTTTCTAAGGACCTTGGATCGATGGATGCCACAACAACTTGCTCAAGTTTGTTGATAAATCCGGTAAATTTAGTGTTCTATCCAGAAACACACACCAAAAGTAAAAATACTTTGGAAAGAAAAACTTAATAGTTTTATAGATAAAAATTGAATGATGAATCCTTTTGGTTACAAAAGTTTGGATATTTATAGGAAAATAAATACATGAATAATGGCATAAATAAGATGAAAAGTCTTCCTCAAATATCACAAAATGGGGCGCCCAAAATAAGCTAGTTTCAAAGCATCATGAATCAATGTATCTTGAATAAAGGTTCATGCATCTTGATTCAATGTATTTGCATTCTCCAAAACTTGCCTTCTTGACTTCTTGAACTCAAAAATGGCGCCATTTACTTCCCAAATTCAGCCATGTTTTTTGTTGTTTATTTAAATAATATTGATTATTTAAATAAATATTATAATACCAAAATAAAGGCCTTAATGATGGGCCATTTATTCAGCAAGCCCAATAACACTTAAAATGAACATGTTAGCCTTTTCTTGCTTGTTGGACTTGGGCTCCTCAAATGTAGATGTCACCATAATTTTTAGGGCTTCTTGATTCGCATCATTCCCTCCCAGTTGCAAAGGATTTGTCCTCAAATCAAGAGGGTTTTCAAATGGTTTTAAATCTGAGATGTTGAAAGAATTTGAAATGCCCCAATCATCCGGAATGTCTACCTTATAAGCATTGTTGTTAATCCGCTCCAAAATCTGAAATGGTCCATCTCCTCTTGGGTGTAGCTTTGATTTACGTTTGTGAGGAAATCTTTCTTTGCGAAAATGGATCCAAACCCAATCGCCAGGTTCGAGTATCAACTCCTTTTTGCCTTTGTTTGCTTTCTTCGCATAGCGAACTGTTTGTTCTTCCAAGTTCTTCCTTGCTTTCTCATGCATCTCTTGGACCAGCTGTGCTTTCTTCTCACCATCCAAATGTGTTTGCATTCCTACAGGCAAGGGAATAAGATCAATAGGTACGGTAGGGTTGAAACCATAAACAAGTTCAAAAGGTGAATACTTTGTGGCAGAATGCGTAGCACGATTATAAGCAAACTCAATAAATGGTAAACATGATTCCCAATTCTTTAAGTTCTTTTGGATAACAACTCGCAATAATTTGCCTAAAGTTCGATTCACAACTTCGGTTTGGCCATCAGTTTGAGGGTGATATGCAGTTGAATACAAAAGAGATGTACCAAGTTTCATCCACAAAACACGCCAAAAGTGACTGACAAACTTAACATCACGATCACTTACGATTGATTTAGGCACACCATGTAAACGAACCACTTCTTTAAAGAATAAATCAGCAATATGCGAAGCATCATTGGTTTTATTACAAGGAATGAAGTGTGCCATTTTTGAAAATCGATCAACTACCACAAAAACAGAATCTTTACCAGTTTGGGAACGGGGTAGGCCTAGCACAAAGTCCATAGACAAATCCACCCATGGAAATGAGGGAATAGGCAAAGGAGTATACAAACCATGCGGATGTGATTTAGACTTAGCCCTTTTACAGTTAATGCAAGTATCACAAATACGTCGAACATCCTTAACCATTTTAGGCCAATAAAAATGAGTATGCAGCATGTCAAGTGTTTTAGCAATTCCAAAATGCCCCATTAAACCTCCCCCATGTGCTTCCCGAACCAAATACTCACGAATTGAACCACGAGGAATACACAATTTAGATTCCTTAAATAAAAACCCATCATGCTTATAAAACTTCTCGAAAGCAGATTTTTCACACAACTTGTAAATGTCACTAAAATCAAAATCAGAATCATACAAGTCTTTCATTTGCTCAAAACCCAACAATTTCGTTTGCATTTGCGTGATCAAAGTGTAACGACGGGATAGTGCATCAGCCACAACGTTCTCTTTTCCCTTCTTGTATTTAATGACATAAGGGAATGATTCAATGAATTCAAGCCAACGAATGTGCCTAGAATGCAATTTTGATTGTCCTTTTAAGTACTTCAAAGATTCATGATCTGAATGTATAACAAACTCTTTAGGACGCAAATAGTGTTGCCAAGTACGCAAACATTGAACTAATGCATATAACTCTTTATCATAAGTTGCATAATTCAGATTTGCTCCTTTTAATTTTTCACTAAAATATGCAATCGGTTTTCCTTCTTGAATTAATACACCCCCAATCCCAACACCCGAAGCATCGCACTCAATTTCAAACATTTTCGAAAAATCGGGTAGAGCAAGAATAGGTGCAGAAATTAATAGAGTTTTAAGAGTTTGAAATGCTTCCCTTTCTTTTGGACCCCAATGAAATAGCACATGCTTTTTGACCAACTCGTTGAGAGGTGCTGCAATGGTGCTGAAATTTCTCACAAATCGTCTATAGAAACTTGCAAGGCCATGAAAAGATCTAACCTCCGCAACACTTTTTGGTTCAGGCCAATCAGCCACTGCTTTCACTTTCTCCTTGTCAACTTCAATACCCTGTCCACTTACAACAAACCCAAGAAAAACAACTCTATCCATGCAAAATGAACATTTCTTTAAGTTAGCATAGAGTTTTGCTTGCCTTAGTGCGTTCAAAACAGCCCTCAAATGAGTTAAATGCGTTTCCATATCAATGCTGTAAATGAGTATATCATCAAAATACACAACCACAAATTTTCCAATAAACTCACGCAAAACCTCGTTCATTAATCTCATAAAAGTGCTTGGGGCGTTTGAAAGTCCAAATGGCATTACTAACCACTCATATAATCCGAACTTGGTTTTAAATGCAGTTTTCCATTCATCTCCTTTTCGAATTCTAACTTGAAAATAGCCACTTTTTAAATCGATTTTTGAAAAAAATTTTGATCCATGCAACTCATCTAACATGTCATCGAGACGAGGAATAGGAAATCGATATTTTACCGTGATCTGGTTGATGGCCCTGCTGTCCATACACATTCTCCATTCCCCATTCTTCTTAGGAACAATTAAGACAGGAACAGCACAGGGACTCATAGATTTCCTTATCTTCCCATTGGCTAGCAATTCCATGACTTGTTTTTGAATTTCTTGTGCCTCAGTTGGATTGACTCGGTAGGCTGGTCGGTTAGGTAGGACAGCCCCTGGAATGAAGTCAATTGCGTGTTCCACTCCCCTCAAAGGTGGTAATCCCTTAGTTTCCTCCTCGGGAAAAACATCTTCAAATTCCTGCAAAACAGTGCACACCACACTAGGAAGAGAATCGGTTAGATCATTTACAGAAAGTAGTAAAGGGAAAGGGAATTCAGACAGGCTTTCTTCACTTGTGTGTGGAATTAATTCATTTGTATCTTGATACATGAAAAGAATCGGAAACCTCTCGGATTTCAAGGTCAAATACAAAGACTTCCCAATTTTCGTTTTAGGTACCACAATTTCGCTTCTTTTTGCCAAGTTTGTTTCGGATTTTGCGTCATTGGAATCCACGAGCTTAGTGTCAACCTTAACAGCCTCATTCAGCCTCTTTTTATTAAATTTTACATGGTCCATGTGCGCCTCTTCAGGTGACAAGGATGCCAAGGTAAAGCGTTTGCCATTATGCAAGAAAGTGTACTTATTCGTGTACCCATCATAAGTCACTTTTCTATCAAACTGCCAAGGTCGGCCCAAAAGTATATGAGTCACGGTCATTGGTACAATATCACAAAGAATGCGGTCCTCATATTTAGTCAAAGAAAAATGAATAATGGCATAAAAATGTGGTGACATAAAAAATGTTCATTTTTATCAATGTTCACAACAGTGTTAAGTATTTTTTTTGTTACCAACATTGACTGATCATCGAAATCAAGTCCCTCATCCTCACTCATGTCCGAATTATTGTCAAGAATATTAGGTTCATTTTCACCTTCTGATGCAGATTCATACATATCCTTACCAACGGCTGTGTAAACACGTTTGTTCGGACATTCATTTGCTTTATGACCAACACCTTGACATTTATAACATGTAATAGTGCTACTGGAAGCTACAACCGACTTACCTTTGTTTGATTCAGATTTCTTGACTTGTGATGCATTATGTCGTTCAGAATTAGATTGAGAAGGGGTGTACTTAGACGAATTATGACGAAAAGACTTACCTCCTTCGGTGTTTGAATAAGTAGGCTTGGTAAAAGAACCTCCAGCGTTTCGACTTGAGTGGGTTGATTTTCTTTGTTTTATTTGCCTCTCAACAGTGATTGCAGCATGCAACAAGTCGTCATAAGTCTTACAATTTTGTCGTTCCACTGTAAAGCCAATTTCAGCCCGTAGTCCTCCAAGAAAGCGTGCCATAGTATGCTCTTCGTCTTCTTCCGTGGCTGTCCTTCTTAATGCTAATTCGAGTGCCCCATGAAAATCCATAACTGATTTGTCACCTTGTTCCAAAGTTTGCAAGTGTCTTACTTGCTCTCGCCTATATGATTCCGGTACCCATCGCCTGTGCATTTCCTCTAACAAAACAGCCCAAGAATTGATAGGAGTTTGCCTATTTTTTCTGCGTTTTTCGTTAGTGTGCAAAAACCATAACATAGGCGACTCTTCAAATTCACTAGTGGCTAGAGCAACTTTCATACGTTCAGAATATTGATGACATAAAAAGATTTGTTCCATACGTAATACCTATGCAAAATAATCATTAGGATTAGATGTACCTTTGAAAGGTGGAATTTTTTGTTTAATGCTTTTTACCTCATCATTGGGTTCAGCCCTCTCTTGGTCACCTTCTTCATATGGTTCTTCTTCAAACTCAATATGTCTAACAGCTCCTTGTTGAGCTCCTCGGCCCCCTTGACCACCTCGGCCTCCTCTACCACCACGTCCGCCATTAACGTTCAAATGTGTCATGAGTGCAGCCAAATTTCCGCTAATTTCCCCAAATCGTTGTTCATTTATTCTGTTTTGTCCCTCTTGGGCTCGTAGAAAGAGTTCTACATCCCTTGTGGTTCTAGGAACACGAGCAGCACTTTCTTCCCCCTCAGTATTTTCCATTGTATATGTAATTGGATAGAATTTATAAATTCTAGATTCTTTCAACAAAGTTTTACAAACTCTTGAGTTCTCCAAAGATTCAAAATCAAAAGATTCAAAATTTCCAAACTTTAAAGAATAATTTCAAGAACTAGAAATCAAAAGAACTAAACCTTTGTAGGAACTCCCACCTCACTTTTTTTTTTTTTTTTTATTATTTAGAATTGTGATAAGATGGCTGGATTACTACTCAAACAACCAGGAATTCAAGTAGATGCTTGTGGGGAACAAGTACTACTTATTCTTCTAACATACCCACAATTTACTTGTGCACTACTTGAATGAAAGTTTTTTTTTTTTTTTTACAAGATTATTTCAATCAACTTCTCTGATACCAACTGATAAGAATTTAACTATGAAGAATATGGATCGGATTGAAATAAAGTTGTTTTCTTGAATAAAGAGGAAAGTAAATGAAAACAAGAAAAGATAGGAGCTACCTTGAAGGCCTAGAAATCCTGTTTCTAGGGATCTTGGTATTGTCCTTGGAAGCTTAGAAATCTCGTTTCTAAGGACCTTGGATCGATGGATGCCACAACAACTTGCTCAAGTTTGTTGATAAATCCGGTAAATTTAGTGTTCTATCCAGAAACACATACCAAAAGTAAAAATACTTTGGAAAGAAAAACTTAATAGTTTTATAGATAAAAATTGAATGATGAATCCTTTTGGTTACAAAAGTTTGGATATTTATAGGAAAATAAATACATGAATAATGGCATAAATAAGATGAAAAGTCTTCCTCAAATATCACAAAATGGGGCGCCCAAAATAAGCTACTTTCAAAGCATCCTGAATCAATGTATCTTGAATAAAGGTTCATGCATCTTGATTCAATGTATTTGCATTCTCCAAAACTTGCCTTCTTGACTTCTTGAACTCAAAAATGGCGCCATTTACTTCCCAAATTCAGCCATGTTTTTTTGTTGTTTATTTAAATAATATTGATTATTTAAATAAATATTATAATACCAAAATAAAGGCCTTAATGATGGGCCATTTATTCAGCAAACCCAATAACACTTAAAATGAACATGTTAGCCTTTTCTTGCTTGTTGGACTTGGGCTCCTCAAATGTAGATGTCACCATAATATTTAGGGCTTCTTCCCTATTCTTTCGTTGCAATCTTGTTTCAGGCCCAACATGAATGGTTAACGGATCATGATTCGCATCAACAAGGAATCAAAAATCACACAGTTAAGTACTCTATGGGTACGAAAAAAAGTACGAAAAAAAATGTTTGTAATTCTCTTTGAAGTACTGATGTGAGATATCGACCAGAACGATAAATAAGGCACGCCGGTGCAAACGGAAAGAAAAACGGAGGCCACAATGGCCTTGTACAAGGAATCAAAAATCACACAGTTTAGTACTCTATGGGTACGAAAAAAAGTATGAAAAAAAATGTTTGTAATTCTCTTTGAAGTACTGATGTGATATCGACCAGAACAATAAATAAGGCACGCTGGTGCAAACGGCAAGAAAAATGGTGGCCAGAATGGCCTTGTACAAGGAATCAAATATCACACAGTTAGGTAGTCTATGGGTACGAAAAAAAGTACGAAATAAAACGTTTGTAATTCTCTTTGAAATCTTGATGTGATATCGACGAGCGATAAATAAGGCACGCCGGCGCATAAGCGGCAAGCAATACGGAGGCGAATGGCCTTGTACAAGAATCAAATATCACACGATTAAGTACTCTATGGGTACGAAAAAAAGTACTGAAAAAATGTTTGCAATTCTCTTTGAATTCGATGTGATATCGGCGAGCGATAAATATGGCACGCCCGCATAAGCGGCAAGCAAACCGGAGGCGAATGGCCTTGTACAAGAATCAAAATCACACGATCAAGTACTCTATGGGTACGAGAAAAAGTATGAAAAAAATGTTTGTAACTCTCTTTGAAATCGATGTGATATCGACGAGAACGATAAATAAGGCACGCCGCATAAACGGCAAGAAAAACGGAGGACGAATGGCCTTGTACATGGAATCAAATATCACACGTTAGGTAGTCTATGGGTTCGAAAAAAGTACGAAAAAACATTTGTAATTCTCTTTGAAATCGATGTGATATCGACCAGAACGATAAATAAGGCACGCTGGCGCAAATGGCAAGCAAAACGGAGGCCAGAACGGCCTTGTACAAGGAATCAAATTTCACACAGTTAAGTACTCTATGGGTACGAAAAAAAGTACGAAAAAACGCTTGCAATTCTCTTTGAATTACTGATGTGATATCGACCAGAACGATAAATAAGGCACGCCGGCACAAACGGCAAGCAAAACGGAGGCCAGAATGGCCTTGTACAAGGAATCAAAAATCACACAGTTAAGTACTCTATGGGTACGAAAAAAAGTACGAAAAAAAATGTTTGTAATTCTCTTTGAAGTACATATGTGATATCGACCAGAACGATAAAAAAGGCATGCCGGCGCAAACGGCAAGAAAAACGGAGGCCAGAATGGCCTTGTACAAGGAATCAAATATCACACAGTTAGGTAGTCTATGGGTACGAAAAAAAGTACGATATAAAACGTTTGTAATTCTCTTTGAAGTACTGATGTGATATCGACCAGAACAATAAATAAGGCACGCCGGCGCAAACGGCAAGCAAAACGGAGGCCAAAATGGCCTTGTACAAGGAATCAAATATCGCACAGTTAAGTACTCTATGGGTACGAAAAAAAGTACAAAAAAACGTTTGCAATTCTCTTTGAAGTAATCGATGTGATATCGACCGTAACGATAAATAAGGCACGCCGCAAACGGCAAGCAAAACGGAGGCCAAAATGGCCTTGTACAAGGAATCAAATATCACACGCTAAGCACTCTATGGGTGCGAAAAAAGTACGAAAAACGCTTGCAATTCTCTTTGAATTACCGATGTGATATCGACCGAATGATAAATAAGGCACGCCGGCACAAACGGCAGCAAAAGCGGAGGCCGTAATGGCCTTGTAGAAGAAATCAAAATCACACGCTTAAGTACTCTATGAGTAAGAAAAAAGTATGAAAAAATGTTTGTAATTCTCTTTGAAGTGCCGATGTGATATCGACCGAACAATAAATAAGGCACGCTGCAAACGGCAAGAAAAACGGAGGCGAGAATGGCCTTGTACAAGGAATCAAATATCCACACGTTAGGTAGTCTATGGCACGAAAAAAGTACGAAATAAAAACGTTTGTAATTCTCTTTGAAGTATCTTGATGTGATATCGACCGAGCGATAAATAAGGCACGCCCGCAAACGGCAAGCAAAAACGGAGGCGAATGTCCTTGTACAAGGAATCAAATATCACACGCTTAAGTACTCTATGGTACGAAAAAAAGTACGAAAAAAAATGTTTGCAATTCTCTTTGAATTATCGATGTAATATCGACCGAACGATAAATAAGGCACGCCGGCATAAACGGCAAGCAAACCGGAGGCGAATGGCCTTGTACAAGGAATCAAAAATCACACAGTTAAGTACTCCATGGGTACGAAAAAAAGTATGAAAAAAAATGTTTGTAATTCTCTTTGAAGTACTGATGTGATATCGACCAGAACGATAAATAAGGCACGCCGACGCGAACGGCAAGAAAAACGGAGGACAGAATGGCCTTGTACAAGGAATCAAACACTACAAGAAAACTCTAATTTTACAACGTGCATTTTACAACGATCAATGAATGCACGTTGTAATTTGTAATTTTATGGCGTATAAACAAAAGTTCGTTGTTATTTTCTGTAAACAAAGGTAATTTACCACATGAATTTGGATACACGTTGTAAAATATATAATGATTTACAACGCGCTTTATATGCACGTTGTAATTTGACTAATTTTAAACTTCCACACACTCGGTGTGTAAGTGTGTGTTTCTTATTATAAACATAATATATAGATAAAAAAAACCTAATTCATCGAGAAACACCAGCCGCTTCATCTTCATCGGACCAACAGCAGCTCGAATTTCGCCACCATCGTCCCCCAACTTCAACTCGCAGGTAGGGAACCACCAGCTCGAAATCCAAACCCTTCACCGCTGCTCATTCTCCACCCTCCCTTGCCGCCGCTCTGTTCTTCACTCTCACTCGCCGCTGCTCCATCCTCTGCCGCTCCTTCGGTCCTTCCTCCGCCTATGCAGTCACGCTGCTTGCTGTTGGCGATTTCAAGAGGTAACTTCCCTTCTCTATTCTATCTTCTCTCTTTCTCTCTATTCTCTACTCTCATGGCTCTCCTCTCTTCTTCACTTTGTATAGTTCGACTGTAGCTTTGACCGAATACATCTTCTCTTTTCTACAAGATGTATAAGCTCAAAATAGACATATCTATGTTTTGCTCTATGTCAGAATCGATATGGCTGTTGAGTTGTTCGATGATGTTGTTATTGGTTTTGGGGTTTCTCCTGATGTTTATGCTCATACAACTTTTATTAATAGTTTGTGTGAATTGAAAGATATAGAAAGGGCCAATGAAGTAGTCAATTGGCTCGAATACAAGGGGGCTGAGCTGAACGTTGTTATATATAATTTGTTGTTTCATGGTCTTTGTAAGTGTGGGATAGTTTTGGAGGCAATTGAGATTAATAATTCATTGAGTAGTAAGGGACTGAATGGGACATCATTATGTATTGTACATTGGTTGTTGGTCTCTGCAAAGTAATGAATTTTGGGCTCTCTAGAGAGTTAGTGAACGAGATGGTGGATTGAGGGCTTGTTAATAGCGAGGCAGCTGTTTCAAGCGTTGTTGGTGGATTGAGGAAAAACGGGAAAATTGTAGAGGCTCGTGATTGGGTGAACAATGAAACAGAGTCTCTCTTTTTGAGTATGGAGGAGAAAAGGTCTGTGTTCGAATGAAGTTACGTATTCATGAGAAAATATGGCAAAATGCCATGAGAAAATAAATACCTATAATGAAGGGTGCAACCTTCCATCCTCCTGTTTGCCTTTTATCTGCAACCCTGCCTTTGTAGTCGACGCAACCATTCGTTACCAAGTTCTCTACTGCTCCACTCTGTTTTTTCAGAAAAACAAAAAAACCCAGAACAAATTCAGCATTATATATTGGAATTTAAGCTGTGAAAATTAAAAGAGTACCTAGGTGGTTACCTCAAATTGGAAATTCATGTTTCTTTCCTTAGTTCCATCCATGATGTTTGTTTGGCTCAGACAACTTCTGGAATTAATGGCTATGTATGGATTCTTTTTATTTTCAGTGATAGATTTTACCTTTTATGCTGTTTTCTTAAGATTTAAGAGCTTGTGTAATTATTGGTCGATTATACTTATGAACCTTGAATTTATTTGAATAAAAAACAGTATCTTTGACGGTTTCTTCATCTATTTGGTAGTTATGCCATATGGCTTATATGAGTGGCAAGATTTACTTTGTTATAATCAAAAACGTCAATACTGCAAACAAAAGCATGCAAAACAAAAACAAAAAGAGATTTGAGTATGGAGGAGAACAACAGAATGAGTGCCATGTCCATGCGGTGTAGTTTATGAACTTATTTTGTATATTCAAGAAAAGATGTATTGTCATGTAATGTATTTTCCTCCAATATAGATGTAAAACAAATGACTGAGCTTTAATTTGTTGTGCAGGTTCTTCGCTCCTCCCTCCTCCGTGCGTCCGTTTCTATATTTGCTGAGTAAAGGTCAAGTTTCAACAAGGTAACATCCTTCAGTAATTCTTAAATTCAACGGATCGAGTGTCGAAGGTAAGTCTAATTTCACACTTATAAATTCTTAAAACTTAGTAGACATGGAGCAGTGCAACTTGTTGCTGTACAATAATAGCATAAAGTAGGCTTCTTTTCTTTGTCCTGCTGAAATTTTTTCTACTTTAACACCTAGCATGTGCAATATATTTTTTTGGGGTCTGATTGTTCCTATATATCTATGGAATCTTACATTGAAGCTAGTACTTGTTTTGAAACAGCATGTTGATACTACTCAAGATAGGGTTGAAGGAAACATGAGATAATTGAAAGCCCAAAACCGTAATCGACAGAATAGGGTAAATTTGTAATCAATCGACATCACCTCCGTCACGGGCATACTCCCTCTGTTCTTAGTGTTCTTAATTTTGCAGTTGATGTTTGAAGGTCAAAAGTTGGGGAGAACAAAATCACTAAGGCTCACTCATTGATGTCAAATGCAATGGTGCTTTGTTAACGTGGGAGCTGAAACTGTATTGCTAGTGCAAAACCATAGAGGTTTGTTATTATTTTGTTTTAATTGTAGTGCAAATATTATTTTGTTTGTTAATATGGATTGAGGTTTCTAGAAAGTTGCTCTAATCTCAAGTCATTAGCTTTCGATCATCTTATTAACGTCTCAAGGCAAGGGTTACACCATCTCAAAGGTGAATATTTCTATAATTTCATCATTTACTATCTTAAGAATGTAACATTAATTGCATCTACTTTTTGATCATCTATATTTATTACTATTTACTTTTACTTCTTACTAATAAGTACGGTTTTGTGCATCAGCAGGCCTTTCAAATTTGAAACATTTGGGATTTGAAAAGTGTGAAGCAATTACGGCTGAATGAATGCGTGTGTTATCTTATTTACTTAATTTGGAGAAGTTGGAATTTGTTAAATGTACCGAGATTCATGGTGGCCTCATCCATCTTAAAGGTTAATTCATCCTCTTCATAATATGGATTTTTACTAGCTGTATTCTATTTTTCTTTTGTCTTATACCAACACGTAATCATGTTAGCTATAATTGTGTGTTTTTCTGTTTTTCACTTTAGCTTGCGACATGATGTTGTTTTGGAATGTTATAGGTTTATCAAAACTCAAATCTTTCACCGTTAGATCTTGTAAGTACATAACGGATTCGGACATTGCGTCACTTGAAGGTACGTTTATAGACATACTTTAATGCTCTACATAAGCTTTTGGTATTGTTGCTGCGTCTACTTTTGGTGAAATTATTGATTTATGTTCTTCTTTTAGGGCTAGTAAATTTGAAGGAATTACAGATTTCATCCCCAAACGTTACGGATTTGGGTGTGTATTAACTGAAAGGTATGTCTATAAATCAGTTAATTATATCATTAGTACAAGATACAGAATGTCTGTTCTTGCAAGATCCTTAACTTTCTAAACTTGTTAGGCTGTGGGACTAGGTTTTAGTTGCCATTTTAGTAAAACATGCTATAAACGCGACAAATAGACAATGCGAATGTGTTCCCTAGGGGAAATCTGATCAACCATTATGTATTTATTTCCTGTATTGCGATTATGAATCTACAACCAACCTGTATTTGTGAAGTAAAGGGAAGACGTCATTTGTTAAGGCATATACCACGTGAAGATGAATGTAGAGTGGATCTACTACCCCAGGTTATATGCACCACCCTTTACCATTTAGTTATAGTGTAGTTTCATCATTATCATGATGTTAACAACATGGCCAATGATATAGGGACACCAAAACATATCGAGATGGAGCTCAGCGATATGTTGATAATCTTTGCTCTAATTTAGGAAATCCACCTACGATAAGATGCCCATGTTGCACGTGTGCAAATATGAAATGGCATGAACCTAAGATGGTTTTTTGTCACATATGCATGAATGCAATGCATCCAGCTGAGGTTAAACAACTTCTACACCCAGAGGGGTCAACGAGTACACAACATCCAGATGTTCCAGAAACTTACTACATGTTGAGGGATGCATTATGTGATGATGAAGTTGTTATTGAAGCAATGGATGAAATGAACGACAACGAGATAATAAAAATAATAGAGGAGGCAGAATTGCCGGTTTTTTCTTGGTGTCCAACTACCACGATTGCTTCAATTGTCTCCATTTTCAAATACAAGGCTCGTTTTAATTTACGATAAGGCTATAGATGAACTTTTTCCACTCATTAAAACAATTCTACCGGAGGGAAATACTCTTCCAGATTCTTTATATGCAGCTAGAAAAGTATTGAAAGCGTTCGATCTTGGTTACCAAAAGATACATGCTTGTGTAAATGACTGTTGCTTGTTTAGGAAGGAGCTACAAGAAGCACAGGCATGTCCGAAATGTGGTACATCAAGGTGGAAGGTTGACAAAAAGTCTAAAAAGGTTATGAAAGGAATACCGGCAAAGGTGCTTAGGTATTTTCCGATCATACCTAGACTAAGGAGGATGTTTAAGTCTGTGGAAAAGTCCGAACAACCGACGTGGCATGATAAGCATAAAAGCCAAGATGGAAAAATGCGTCATCCGGTTGATTCTCCCGCATGGAAACACATTGATAGTAGCTGGCCTGAGTTTGCGGCTGAGCAGCGTAATGTGAGACTTGGTCTCGCTGCCGATGGATTCAATCCATTTGGTGATTTAAGCTCTCGGTATAGTTGTTGGCCTGTGATTTTAGTGATATACAATCTTTCCCCTTCATTGTGCATGTCCAAGGAGAATCTCATGTTGACGTTATTGATCCCGGGTCCCAAGCAACCTGGGAATGATATCGATGTATACCTACAACCGCTTATTGATGATTTAAATGAGCTATGGGACAAAGGGGTGAGAGTGTATGATTCTCGTAGTGAATCGACATTTAATCAAGGCAATTTTGATGTGGACCATCAACGATTTTCCCGTGTATGGGAATTTGTCGGGTTACTCGACTAAGGGAAAAAAAGCTTGCCCCGTATGTGGTGTTCAAACTTGTTCTAAGTGGTTGGAAAACGGGAAAAAACATGCATATATGGGCCATCGCAGGTGGCTTCCTGAGGATCATCCTTACCGTTTCAAAGCAGGTTGGTTTGATGGAACCGTAGAGCGTAGAACCAAGCCCATATATTTAACCGGTTCTCAAATTTTTGAAGTTGTCAAGAATATAAAGAATGATTGGGGAAAGAAGGTGAAGAAAGGGAGGGTATCTGTCAAAAGAAAGAGAGCCGAGACTTCAGTAGACATGAATAATGAATCGATGACGATGGTGACAATCCCTTCAAACTTACCAAACGATGGAAGAAGCGATCAATATTCTATGATTTGCCATATTGGGAGGTAAGTTAACATTTTTGGTTTTTTTATACATTTTTTGACCTATTAACTACGTTATTTGTTGACAAGAAAATGGTGGATTTTGTAGGCCCTGCTGATTCGTCACAACTTGGATATGATGCATGTGGAGAAAAATATTTGTGAGAGCCTTCTTGGAACTCTTTTGAATATGAAAGGAAAAACAAAAGATAACCCGAATTCTCGCAAGGACTTGAAGAAGATGAGGATTCGAAAAGAGTTGCACTTACAGAATGATGATCCTAGATCCTTTAAGCATACGACACCTAAGTATGTGTTATCAAAAAAGGAGTGTAAGATTTTCTGTGAAAGGATAGCATCCTTAAGAATGCCAGATGGATATAGCTCTAACATTGCAAGAAAAGTGGTATTAGAAGAAAATAAAATTCTTGGACTGAAGTCACATGATTGCCATGTTCTTATGCAACAAGTTCTACCGGTTGCATTGAGAGGACTATTACCAAAAGGTCCAAGACTTGCAATTTTCAGGCTTTGTGCTTCCTTCAATCAATTATGTCAAAGAGTTCTTGATGAAAATGAATTGGAAAAATTAGAAAAAGAGGTACCGGAAACCTTATGCATGTTGGAACGATTTTTCCCTCCATCATTTTTTGATGTTATGGTCCATCTAACCCTACATCTCGTGGAAGAAGCACGGATTGGCGGCCCCGTGCATCTACGATGGATGTACCCTCCTGAAAGGTGAGAACTTGAACACCGTATGTTGCTAATAACTTTACAAGATGTTCATTTTGATGACCATTCATTTAAATGATCATTCACTACATTAGGTTTATGAAGACGTTGAAGGATTATGTAAAGAACCGGTCAAATCCAGAAGGTTGCATAGCTGAGAAGTATTTAGCTGGCGAGTTGACAAAATTTTGTAGTGGATACTACAAACAAGCTGATTCTGTTGGTTTGCAAAATAAACGCAATGAGGATCTGGAAAATGATGATCTGTTAGAAGGACGAGCTTTTGGTAGCAAGAGTAAAATTCTAAGTCATAAGATGTTGCAGATTGCTCATCGTTTTGTTCTATTGAATTTGATTGAGCTAGAGCCACTGAGAAAGTAAGACCCACTTACAATTTTTAAGTTAGACTATAAGTATATTTTCATTACATTTTTATATAATAACGACATTCTTTCCCTCGTAGTGTGCATAAGGATGAGCTAAAACGTTCAGATGCACGTCTTTCACGAAATGCACAACAACTTGAACTAAGACATGTGGATTCCTTTGCTTCTTGGTTGTCGAACTTGGTTACAACTGGTGTTTCACATGGCATTTCAGATCTTGTGAGGTTCATAGGTTGCGGGCCCAGAAGTAAAGTGGTTAGTTGTTCAGGTTTCATTATCAATGGGAATAGATTTCATAGACAAGATAGTGAGAAAAGCACTCAAAACAGTGGGGTTTTCGTTGAAGGGGACATATATTGTCGGGCTAGTTCAAAAGACAAGGCCATGAGGTTGGATAAAGTAAATTATTATGGGATAATAAAGGACATTATTTTGTTAGACTATCATGACTTCAAAGTGCCTTTGTTTCATTGTGATTGGGCCAACATAGCAAACGGTGTCAAGATGGAAGAAGGATTTACATTAGTTAATCTGCATGAAGGTCAACATCAATTTGAGATGGATCCATTTATTTTTGCTTCTCAAGCAAAACAAGTCTTTTATTTGAAAGATAGCACCACATCGAATTGGTATGTAGTATTAAAAGCACCTCCGAGAGGGTTTTATGCCGATGAGAACTTCAATGAGAATGAATACTTGCCATGTAGTCCAGTGGATATCTCACAATTGGACTTTATTGATGGTGAAGATTGTCTTTTGCGTGTTAATGAGGATTTTGGTGATTATGCTTCGGTAATCTGTCTTACTGTTTTATTTTTGATGATTGACAATCATTTGTAACATGATGAAGTACACTTATTTCATTTAATTATTTTGATATGTTTTCTTATACATGACCTGGATTTTTATTGTTTGCCTTTTTTAGATTGACGAGGCGAGTGAGAACAGTGATTGACAAATCGGTAAACCATGACGGTCGAGGTAAGGAAATATGCATTAATTTTGTCCGTACTTCTTCTGTTATTTGTTACAAACATTTCATTGATTTTTTTAGTTTTTCATGATTAATCGCAGAGTTCTAAGCAAGGAGCAAAGCGGAATAAAAAGCAAGAGATGGCCGCCGAAGCTATTGCTATAGCTTTAAGTTTGCAAAACAACATGACAGTTCGCATTTCTGAACCACCAATGGGATCTCAAGGTGCACCACGTACAATTGAGACAACGAATGATGTAAATTCACGTACAAAAGGCAAAGGTAAAGCCACGGAAGAAGCATGTGATATGAGTGAAATGCCAAATAGTCAAAATTCAAAACCGAAAAGCAAAGTCACAAGAAAGGTCAAGGCCAACGGCCCAAAGAAGGTCAAATTCAATGAATTCGGTCAATATGTTGGTAAAAAGGCAGCTCCATTTACCGGTTTTCTTTCGGATGCAGCCGAAGGCTTTGTGCCATTGACAGTTCCGACTTGGAGGAGACTCACTAATGAGTTCAAAGATGTGATATGGAATCATGTCAAGGCAAGTCTAAGTCATTGTGTAATATTTCTTGATAACATTATGTGCTAAAAATTTCGTAGTTGTTTTATCTTACTAATTTCATTATGTTCTTTTGTAGAAACATTACATTGTTGAAGATTGCCATAGAAAACGATGTTTTCAAAAAATGGCTGAGCTTTGGCGTCAACAAAAATCTTTGAAGGATATCGAGAAAAAAGTTCAAAGTGCAAGTGTGGAAGCTGTTGCAAGGGATACTCAACCGAAAAACGTTCATTCTTTGGACGATTGGATAAAGTTTGTCAAGCATGTACTATCTCCATCAGATAAGGTAGTAACTTTTGTCATGTGTAATCAACTTTTTTGGTAGGGTTCATGTCACTTTTCCTAATACTTTTTTACAATGAATTGAATTGTGCAGAAGAGGCGTGGATATTACAAAGGCATTAGGAAGTTGAAGGTGTTAAACTACCGCAAAAGTAAGAAAGGATTCGCACGCCTTATGTATGAAATGGTAAGACATTCTAAAATAAATGATTGCATTGCCTTCCTATAGTAATAAAATAATCACTAGATAAGGTTGAACTGCTCAAGATAAGGATGAAAGTGTAAGTTGTAAGTTGATTAGTAAGTTGTATGTGTATTGCAATATATGGCTCCAATTGTCCAAACATCTTCTACTTACGGTTGATTTACAATTTCATCGACTCTATTTTTGTTTCGTAGAAAAAAAAAAGTGATAATCCTGAGGCAATAACAAGGCCTGTTGTGTGGGTTGAAGGCTACACGAGAAAGAAAAAAGATGGTGAAGAAGACGGTGAAGATCCAGAAATTGTGGTGAGATATTTGCATGCTAGAACTCTGCTCTTGCACTTGAATTGGCAATTCCAGATTATTTACTTCTATTGTGTTCTTTTTTATAGAGACAAGTTAAGGAGAAAATGGCTGAACAACCGGATTCATCGCAATGGACTATTAATGATGATCCGGTTTCTCAAGTTTTAGGCCCCGAACGACGGGGACGGGTGCGGGGCTATGGCTTTGGGGCAACACCTTCACAGATTTGTGGAAGAGGTTATGTAGATCGTCAAGCTTTTATGATGTTGGAAAAGAAATATCAAGGATTGGAGATGAAATTGAATGATCTGTACTCTCGATTTAACAGAGTAGATAGTAGTAGTGTGAGTATTTTTACTTATCTTACTCTTATCTTGTTTATTCACAACATGTAGTTTATTCATTTTTATATTGTTCTGATAAACAGGAAAATAGAATGTGCCAATTCCACCAATGGATGCTAATGTACCACCTTTGAAGAGAAAAAAAGAAGCTTCTCTGTTTCAGCTTCTTCCAAACAGGTTAAAATCTCGAAAGGTGAAATGCAAGGAAGGGTATGTGAAGATGTCAATAAACAAGCTCCGCAAATGCAACATGTGCTCTTATTGAGGTGGTATGGTACCGATGAGAAGATTGTTGCTATTGGAGACCTTGCGTCCAAAGATCCGGAAGATAAAGTACATTGCGTTCCTTTGGGTGCCGGTGTTTGGAAGGTTTGGGTTCGGGAAGTGATTGAAGATATTGAAGTGTATCGACCAACGGAAGAATTCACTATCCTCTCCGAAGCCAAAGGAAGCACAGTGGCTTGGCCCTCGAAATCTATTAAACTATTTTAAGGTAAACCATTCTTAAGTCCATATTGCCTCCCAATACTTAGGTGTATTTTGTGTCCTCTCTTTTGTGTACATGGCTACTCGGTATTTTGTTTGACACTTTTGGTAATAGTACGTATCACATTTCATGTCTTTTTTGTACTGGATGAAAACAGATGTGTTGTGATGATGTGATGATTTGAAGTGAAACTTTATTAATATTATATTTTATGTGTCGTGGTGTGTTACAGCCCGGAAAAGAATACAATAATTAAATTGGAATTTTTATTAGCAGGAAATCTGGGTTTTAAAAATTAAAAAAAAGTGTGCTTTTGCTGGTTGTAAAATTTACAACGTGTTTTTGCACGTTGTAAAATATTTGGCGTGTATTTTCCATTTGGCGGTATAAAGCGGAAATTTATTTACAACGTTATTTTGCACGTTGTAAAATTTCTTGGCGGGTATTTTCATTTTACAACGTGTTTCCGCACGTTGTAAATTTTTTGGCGGGTATTTTCCATTTGGCGGAATTAGGCGGAAAGCTATTTACAACGCGTCTTAGAACGTTGTAAAATTTATTTACAACGCGCTTTTCGAAACGTGGTAAACAAAATTCGGTTTTACAACGCTTCATTTTACAACGTGCACGCGAACGTTGTAAAACACTTTTACAACGTGCATTGCGCGTGGTAAAAACCCAGTTTTCTTGTCACTACAAGAAAACTCTAATTTTACAACGTGCATTTTACAACGATCAATGAATGCACGTTGTAATTTGTAATTTTATGGCGTATAAACAAAAGTTCGTTGTTATTTTCTGTAAACAAAGGTAATTTACCACGTGAATTTGTATACACGTTGTAAAATATATAGTGATTTACAACGCGCTTTATATGCACGTTGTAATTTGACTAATTTTAAACTTCCACACACTCGGTGTGTAAGTGTGTGTTTCTTATTATAAACATAATATATAGATAAAAAAACCTAAGTCATCGAGAAACACCAGCCGCTTCATCTTCATCGGACCAACAGCAGCTCGAATTTCGCCACCATCGTCCCCCAACTTCAACTCGCAGGTAGGGAACCACCAGCTCGAAATCCAAACCCTTCACCGCTGCTCATTCTCCACCCTCCCTTGCCGCCGCTCTGTTCTTCACTCTCACTCGCCGCTGCTCTGTTCTTCACTCTCTCTCGCCGCTGCTGCCTATCATCTTCGAACTTCTAATATTGATACACCGCCGCCGTTTCTTGGGACATAACATTGTAGCAATCACGGAATCGTTAAGCATGATAGCGTATGGTTCGATTTTGTAGTTTTCAATACTTTGAAATATGAAATTTCGCATAAATCAAGTTCAATTTGAGAAAATTTTGTGGTGCAGGTTGTCTATGCTCAGTTGCACCGCCTCATTGAGTGTCTTGGTATTTTACTTGGATTCTTTACATTTCGTTTGAGTGAATGCTCTCAATTTCAAGTTTAATTTTCTATTGGTGTACCTTTAGCAGAAAAAAATAACACCTAGCATGTGCAATATATTTTTTTGGGGTCTGATTGTTCCTATATATCTATGGAATCTTACATTGAAGCTAGTACTTGTTTTGAAACAGCATGTTGATACTACTCAAGATAGGGTTGAAGGAAACATGAGATAATTGAAAGCCCAAAACCGTAATCGACATAATAGGGTAAACTTGTTCATTTGTTTTGAACACTAACAGAAAAAACGAAGAAAACAAGACTGGAAAAGTATATTCATTCAATGATGAAGAACCTCAAGGACATTTTGCATTTCAGTCGTGTTTGCTTTCAACTCTTGGATTGTTACAAAGCAACTAAGAACGTTTATATAGCTGAAATTTTGTGCAACTTCAGCTCAGCTATCCTAACAAACACTCTAACAACTTCCATCCGTCAAAAACCTGGCTTCTCTCTAGGTGTTCGATTTGTGTCTCAAAGAACTTTTTCCTTTTTCTTTTGTTATTTCAGCTGCATTGTCATCATATAAGTCCTGCACATGGTGTTGGTTTGTTCTATTTACTGCCTTCTTAAGTCGTAAGTCGTAACACTGCATGAGTGATTGCATATACTGAGAGTATAGTAGTATTTTGAGAATCATGCAGAGAGCTCATAGTGATAACAGAGTAGAATATTAATAGTAGTTCAAAGAGAAGATGCTTGCCATGTGGACAGAAAATTTTGGCTTTAGCCTACTGATAATGAATCAATTTCATTGCTCTTGTAATTTGGTTGTAAATGCATTGTGATTACATTATTGACCTGATGCAATTCTAATATCAGTAATACATTAGGTGTTTTAACCTCCAATCATTCTTTCTTGTGTTAAGATATTCAGAGTCAGAATTATGGTATTTTCAATGGCTTATTGTTTCCTGTGCAATTTGATTGCATATTCACATGTACTGTTTTATTGGAGGAAAACTGGTTCGGTCTTTCAGTTTTATTGGAGGAAAACTGTGTCCATATGGTGTGAGCTTGCAACCAATATATTTATGATACATAAACACACACACACTACAAAAAGACAAGAAAGTCGAAAAAATCTTTTTAAGGAAATGAAGGCGCTGCTAATGTTTTTCTCAAAATAAAATTCTGCGTCTGAAGACATACTGAATTTCCTGCTGTTCCTCCTGTTCATTTGTTTGGTGTTTTAGTTGTTTTTGAAACATGTTGCACTTCATGTTTGTGCCTTGATAGCTTTATTATTCATCGTGAAGCAATTGTATCCATCTTCTTTTTCTGTAAATCATTTTAATATGTTTCTTTGTCTATTTGTTTATTCTTTTGGTAAGCTGAATTTAAGGTCCTGTTTTTACAATTTTGTCCTCCGAATCTTTCCGTTAGTATTATTTTATTATATTATTAATTGAAATTTACTTCCCTTTGTGTTTTGTCACCTGAAAATGGGGATTTTTAATTTTTTGTTTTTTGTTTTTTGTTTTTTTGCAGTCGTGAACTTGACACTGATTGATCTTCCTGGGCTTACAAAAGTAGCTGTTGGTGAGTACAGTATCGTCTGTTGTTTGAAAACGTTCAGATATTTGAAGTTTTTATTTTTAATTTATGGTAACGTGTGAAAGACACAAATTGTGTATATGTGCGTGCAATAACAATCATGTATTATGTGTAGATGGGCAATCTGACAACATTGTTCAGGACATTGAAAATATGGTTCGTGCCTTCATTGAGAAGGTATATTTCATTCTTGCGTGATTCCTCATTGTAAAAGTTCAAAACAAAGAGTAATTTTCCAGCAAATTATTATGCGTGTGGGCTAAGCATGCTGCTGTGTGTGTGTGTGTGGGGGGGGGAGGGAAGGCTGAGCCACTGCCTTAGCTGAACTTTGTGACATTAGTTCTGAAATTCATACCTATCCGCTGGGTGAAAGCTCCCCTTTATAATTTGCAATACTGTGAAGAGTGCAGAATATTAAGGGTTGAGATTGGTGGCCGTATTTTTCTGTGGGATTTGCTGTTTTGATGGGATTACAGATAAAGCATTAAATTTAGTTTCTGAATCTTTCCTCTTTGAAAAGTGTGAAGCAATTACGGCTGAATGAATGCGTGTGTTATCTTATTTACTTAATTTGGAGAAGTTGGAATTTGTTAAATGTACCGAGATTCATGGTGGCCTCATCCATCTTAAAGGTTAATTCATCCTCTTCATAATATGGATTTTTACTAGCTGTATTCTATTTTTCTTTTGTCTTATACCAACACGTAATCATGTTAGCTATAATTGTGTGTTTTTCTGTTTTTCACTTTAGCTTGCGACATGATGTTGTTTTGGAATGTTATAGGTTTATCAAAACTCAAATCTTTCACCGTTAGATCTTGTAAGTACATAACGGATTCGGACATTGCGTCACTTGAAGGTACGTTTATAGACATACTTTAATGCTCTACATAAAGCCACAGAAGAAGCATGTGATATGAGTGAAATGCCAAATAGTCAAAATTCAAAACCGAAAAGCAAAGTCACAAGAAAGGTCAAGGCCAACGGCCCAAAGAAGGTCAAATTCAATGAATTCGGTCAATATGTTGGTAAAAAGGCAGCTCCGTTTGCCAGTTTTCTTTCGGATGCAGCCGAAGGCTTTGTGCCATTGACAGTTCCGACTTGGAGGAGACTCACTAATGAGTTCAAAGATGTGATATGGAATCATGTCAAGGCAAGTCTAAGTCATTGTGTAATATTTCTTGATAACATTATGTGCTAAAAATTTCGTAGTTGTTTTATCTTACTAATTTCATTATGTTCTTTTGTAGAAACATTACATTGTTGAAGATTGCCATAGAAAACAATGTTTTCAAAAAATGGCTGAGCTTTGGCGTCAACAAAAATCTTTGAAGATAAAGGATATCGAGAAAAAAGTTCAAAGTGCAAGTGTGGAAGCTGTTGCAAGGGATACTCAACCGAAAAACGTTCATTCTTTGGACGATTGGATAAAGTTTGTCAAGCATGTACTATCTCCATCAGATAAGGTAGTAACTTTTGTCATGTGTAATCAACTTTTTTGGTAGGGTTCATGTCACTTTTCCTAATACTTTTTTACAATGAATTGAATTGTGCAGAAGAGGCGTGGATATTACAAAGGCATTAGGAAGTTGAAGGTGTTAAACTACCGCAAAAGTAAGAAAGGATTCGCACGCCTTATGTATGAAATGGTAAGACATTCTAAAATAAATGATTGCATTGCCTTCCTATAGTAATAAAATAATCACTAGATAAGGTTGAACTGCTCAAGATAAGGATGAAAGTGTAAGTTGTAAGTTGATTAGTAAGTTGTATGTGTATTGCAATATATGGCTCCAATTGTCCAAACATCTTCTACTTACGGTTGATTTACAATTTCATCGACTCTATTTTTGTTTCGTAGAAAAAAAAAAGTGATAATCCTGAGGCAATAACAAGGCCTGTTGTGTGGGTTGAAGGCTACACGAGAAAGAAAAAAGATGGTGAAGAAGACGTTGAAGATCCAGAAATTGTGGTGAGATATTTGCATGCTAGAACTCTGCTCTTGCACTTGAATTGGCAATTCTAGATTATTTACTTCTATTGTGTTCTTTTTTATAGAGACAAGTTAAGGAGAAAATGGCTGAACAACCGGATTCATCGCAATGGACTATTAATGATGATCCGGTTTCTCAAGTTTTAGGCCCCGAACGACGGGGACGGGTGCGGGGCTATGGCTTTGGGGCAACACCTTCACAGATTTGTGGAAGAGGTTATGTAGATCGTCAAGCTTTTATGATGTTGGAAAAGAAATATCAAGGATTGGAGATGAAATTGAATGATCTGTACTCTCGATTTAACAGAGTAGATAGTAGTAGTGTGAGTATTTTTACTTATCTTACTCTTATCTTGTTTATTCACAACATGTAGTTTATTCATTTTTATATTGTTCTGATAAACAGGAAAATAGCAATGTGCCAATTCCACCAATGGATGCTAATGTACCACCTTTGAAGAGAAAAAAAGAAGCTTCTCATGTTTCAGCTTCTTCCAAACAGGTTAAAATCTCGAAAGGTGAAATGCAAGGAAGGGTATGTGAAGATGTCAATAAACAAGCTCCGCAAATGCAACATGTGCTCTTATTGAGGTGGTATGGTACCGATGAGAAGATTGTTGCTATTGGAGACCTTGCGTCCAAAGATCCGGAAGATAAAGTACATTGCGTTCCTTTGGGTGCCGGTGTTTGGAAGGTTTGGGTTCGGGAAGTGATTGAAGATATTGAAGTGTATCGACCAACGGAAGAATTCACTATCCTCTCCGAAGCCAAAGGAAGCACAGTGGCTTGGCCCTCGAAATCTATTAAACTATTTTAAGGTAAACCATTCTTAAGTCCATATTGCCTCCCAATACTTAGGTGTATTTTGTGTCCTCTCTTTTGTGTACATGGCTACTCGGTATTTTGTTTGACACTTTTGGTAATAGTACGTATGACATTTCATGTCTTTTTTGTACTGGATGAAAACAGATGTGTTGTGATGATGTGATGATTTGAAGTGAAACTTTATTAATATTATATTCTATGTGTCGTGGTGTGTTACAGCCCGGAAAAGAATACAATAATTAAATTGGAATTTTTATTAGCAGGAAATCTGGGTTTTAAAAATTAAAAAAAAGTGTGGCTGGTTGTAAAATTTACAACGTGTTTTTGCACGTTGTAAAATATTTGGCGGTGTATTTTCCATTTGGTGGTATAAAGCGGGAATTTATTTACAACGTTATTTTGCACGTTGTAAAATTTCTTGGCGGGTATTTTCATTTTACAACGTGTTTCTGCACGTTGTAAATTTTTTGGCGGGTATTTTCCATTTGGCGGAATTAGGCGGGAAAGCTATTTACAACGCGTCTTAGAACGTTGTAAAATTTATTTACAACGCGCTTTTCGAAACGTGGTAAAAAAAATTCGGTTTTACAACGCTTCATTTTACAACGTGCACGCGAACGTTGTAAAAGACTTTTACAACGTGCATTGCGCGTGGTAAAAACCCAGTTTTCTTGTATCATTTGAAAATCATTCGAGCGGTAAGTCTTCACTCTTTTTAGCGACTGTTTTAACTTTTTGTTAATTTTGGGTCTCGAATTAAATTTACTGTCTTTGTAGGCTCGGTTAACAACCAAGGTGGACATAAGCAAGATCGAGTCTCCATCCGCTGTTATGGAGGAACAGAAGGAGACCATAGCCAAGCTGACATCCTACATCGAGAAGCAGAAGGCTAAGATCAGCAAACTGGATGATCGGCGTGCCAAGCTCGAATCTGATTTGGCTACCTCTCGAGATGAACTGTCGAAAACTCGCAAGGATGTATCTGTCAGAGATACCGAGTTGGCAAAGGTGAAGTCGGAGCTGGCACAGGTGAGGTCGGAGCTTGATGGGACAAAGGCCGAATTGGCGGAGGCAATCAAAGCTCGTACCGATCTTCAGTCTCTCCTCGACGGTTTAACGACTCGAATGGAAACCGCTAAGCTGGACTTCCTGACCTCAACGGAACTTGAGAATGACCTGACGTTGTTGATGACTCAGGGCATGAAGGGGGGATTCACCATGGCTCTTGACCAAGTCAAAGAAGTCGACCCGAACTTTGATGTATCCACCGTTGCGAAGCCCTATTTGTAGGATCCTGAGGCCATTCCTCGCTACGGTCGGTATTTCACAGAGTTCAAGGCTGGCGTCTCCTTATACGATAAGTATGTGACCCCTGCTCTCGAGGGAGATGGAGCGGAGAATGTCGAGTCGGAAGAACAGGTCGACCCCAACGCCTCCTCCTCAAACCAGCCGGCCGCTTGACGATATCTCTTTGCTGCCCCAATTCTTATAGATCTTTTATTGAACTTTTTCTCATTCGATCTGGTTGTATGACTTTGATACTTTTATTTGTTTAGATGTGTATTTTGTCGATTCGACCTGGGAGACTTAACTTTTCAATTTAACTTTGCATTTTCAATCTATGCTTCTTCATTGAATGTTTTTTTATCTCTTGTTGCTTAATTGTCCAAGGGGTAGCCTTTTTTCGACTTGATTCCTTTGCAATGTAGACGGTGCTTTGTGGGGTGTAGTCCTTTGGACATAATTCCCCTATGGCCCCTCGAAGTATGGCATGAGTTCGTGACTCATGGTACACTTGGATATGAGTCAATTTAGCACTGTACTGCCTTATTGGCATGACTTGGCTGTCTGATCGGAGCTCGATTCGATTTGTCATGCCTCGTCAGGCTTATAAGGACATCGAATTTATGAAATCCTCACTCGAATGTCGCACATCGTGGAGCTTATGATCTGGTCGAGTTAGGTATCCATCGTGGGATCTTCCGACCACCTTGCATCGTGGCTTATTGGAAAGTCGGGAGTGATGTAAGCTCTGTCAGTGACTTGGCTTTTTTCACTGCTTTGTTTTAACTTCATCGTATCGATGGATTGTAGAACGGGAGTGATATAAGCATTGTCAGTGACTTGGCTTTATTCACTATCTTATTTCGACTTCCCCATATCGAGGAATTGCAGGTTGGAGGTGACATAAGCATTGTCAGTGACTTGGCTTTATTCACCATATTACTCTAGCTCATTCGTGTCGATGCGTCTTGTTGAAGTCGATTTTTGGTCTTTTTTTCTTCCACCCCGTTTTCCTTTTTTTTACCCTAGCTTGTAAGTTAAGTACAACTAGAAAAGAAAATTACTTGAATAAAAGACATTGAAATCATTTGTCACACCGAGCTATTACAAGTAACTAGAAAGTAAAGTTGCAAATGTCATAAAGTCGATAAATATTTTAAACATAATATTTTCTCAGGTTGGTGGCGTGCCAGGTTCGAGGCATTGTACTTCCATCCGACCTGCCCAACTGATACGATCCTTTAGGATGCACCTTCAGAATTTTATATGGACCTTCCCAATTCGGCTCGAGCTTGCCTATTGGGTCCTGCCTGCTAGATTCATTCTTCCTCAACACGAGATCCCCCACTTGGAAGTATTTGCATTTCACCCCCGAATTATAATACTGGGAGATCTTTCTTTTATAATTGTCCATTCGATACGCTGCAACCTCTCTCTTCTCCTCGATATTATCTTTCTCTTGAAGCAGGTCTGCGGCATTTGTCTCAACGTTGTATGCCAAAACTCGAGGCGAGGCTAGTCCGATCTCTGCAGGTATCACTGCCTCGCATCCATAGGCCATGGCGAAATGGGTCTCTTGGGTGGCCGAATTGGGTGCTGTTCGATACGACCACAGAATGCTGGGTAACTGCGCTGTCCAATCTCGACCTTCATCTTCCAACCGCTTCTTCAAGCCAAATTTAATTTGCCTGTTTGTTTGATCGACCTGTCCATTGGACTGAGGTCGGGCTACTGACGTTGTTCTATGCTCGATCTTGAACTCTTTGAGCCAATCCTGCACTCGGTCATCCAGAAATTTAGTACCATTATCCGATATTAGATACTTCGCGATTCCAAACCTGCACAGAATATTTTCCCATAGAAATTTCTTGACGGTCTGAGCTCTGATGTCCGTAAGAGCCTTGGCTTCAACCCACTTTGTAAAATAATCGACCGCGACCACAACATACTTGAAATTACCCGGAGCTCGAGGTAGAGGCCCGACTATATCGACCTCCCACTCGTCGAATGGCCACACCGATTCGATGGCATTCATCTCTCATGCCTGTTGGTGTGTTACCACATCATGAACCTGACAAGCCCTGCATCTCATCACCAATCGATTGGCGTCCTTTTGCATGGAAGGCCAAAAATAGCCTGCTAGTTTACATTTTCTCGCCAACATTCGAGCTCCGCAATGATTACCACAAACCCCTCGATGTATCTCTTCAAGAAGATAAGCCCCCTTGTCTTCCGATGCGCATCGCATCCAAGGTGTTACAAACGATTTTCGATAAAGGACATAGTCAAATAGGGCATACCTGGAGGCTTGTAGTCGGATCTTTCTGGCCTGAGACTTGTCAGTCGGGAGAATTCCATCTTTCAAGTACAGAGCTATCGGGTCCATCCACGTCGATCCCTGAACCACTGGTTGCACATCGACTTCATTGTAACTCCGCTCTGCCAACATTTCCACCAGAACCTTCTATTTCGATTTGAAATTCGACGCGAGTTTAGACAACGCGTCGGCCCTCTTGTTCTCACTTCGAGGCACCTGCTCAATGCGAACTGTCTTGAATTTCGATATCAAACCCTGAACAACATTCAGATAACTCTTCATGGATTCTTCTTTAGCTTCATACTCACCTCGTATATGATTCACCATAAGATGAGAGTCGCTATATACCCAGAGATTCTCGACCCCCAACCTCGATGCTAGCTTCAAACCCGTGATCATGGCCTCATACTCGGCTTCGTTGTTCGTGGCCTTGAACTCGAATCGGAGTGCATATGGGAACTCTTCCCCTTTAGGGCTAACCAACAGTAAACCAGCTCCAGCTCCTTCTTTACTCGAGGCACCATCGACGTGGATGGTCCATTGTTCTTCTGATGACTGCTTATCTTGTTCCAGTTGAATCGATAACCCTTCGGCTAGGAAGTCTGCCAGAGCCTGACCCTTGATGGCGGTACGTGGTAGAAACTCGATATCATACTCAGCTAGCTCGACAACCCATTTTGCTAACCGACCCGATGTCTCGGGTTTTGTCAGAATTTGCTTCAAAGGCTGGTCAGTGACCACAGCAATGGGGTGTGCTTGAAAATATTGCTTCAATTTCCTTGATGCATGAACTAGACCCAATGCCAATTTTTCAGCAGGTGTATATCTGATCTCGGCTCCATGCAATGCCTTACTTACAAAATAAATCGGAATCTGCCCCTGGTCTCCCTCTCGAACTAACACTGCGCTCACCGCCTCCTCGCAGATTGCCAGATAAACTAAGAGTTTCTCTCCTTCCCGACGTGAGGACAGTGTCGGCAAATCAGATAAATACTCTTTCAGGTCATCGAACGCTCTTTGACATTTCTCATCCCACTGGAACGGACTCGCCTTCTTAAGTATCCTGAAGAAAGGCAGGGCCCTCTGCGCTGATATCGATAAGAAACGATTGAGGGCGGCCATTCGACCTGTCAGTCGTTGCACTTCCTTTACGTTACGAGGTGCGGGCATATTTTTCAGAGCCTCAATCTTATCTGTATTAGCTCGAATCCCATCTCTTGATATCATATAGCCTAAGAATTTTCCAGACCGAACCCCAAAAGTACACTTCTTTGGGTTAAGCTTCATGTTCGCAGCCCGCAGCACCTCGAAAACCTCTTTGACATCGTCAAGAAACTGTCCCACGGACTTGCTCTTGATCAACAAATCGTCCACATAAACCTCCATGTTCCGACCTATCAGTCCCTTGAAAATTTTGTTGACTGTCCGCTGATAGGTGGCCCCTGCGTTTTTCAAGCCAAACGGCATTGTCACAAAACAAAACGTTCCAAACTCTGTTATGAATGCGGTTTTCTCTGAGTCTCGGGGGTCCATGGAGATCAGGTAGTATCCCCTATACGCATCGAGAAAACCAAACACCTCGAAGCCCAAAGTCGAGTCGACTAACTGATCGATTTTCGGGAGCGGTTATGAATCCTTAGGGCATGCTTTGTTGAGATCTGTGAAATCTACGCATATTCGCCAGCTTCCATCTGGCTTTTTAACAAACACAGGGTTGGCTAATCAATCCGGATAGAACACTTCTTTGACGATTCCAGTGATCAACAACTTGTCAACTTCTTTCCTTACCGCTTCCTTCCTCTTAGGAGCAAGGTTCCTCTTCTTTTGTCATATCGGCTTCTTTTTTGGATCAACATTGAGCTGATGCATTGCAATATCTGCCGATAGGCCTGGCATGTCGTCTGCTTTCCACAGGAACACATCTCGATACTCGACCGGGAGGTTGACCAAGGCTTTCATGTCGGGGTGTGACAACCACTTCCCGATCTGGATCCCTTGGCCCTCCTCTTCCTTCCAGACACAGATCTCTTCTGTCGGGTCGACAGAGACCCAGCTTCGATCCTCCTCTTCTTCTGGTATTAATTCCTCAACCAACACTTGTCCAACTCATTTCCCTTTGATTGTGACCAAGCTACAATTCCTGGCCACCTCGATGTCAACTTTTACATAATGGGTCCCATACCAGGTGGGGAACTTCATGCTGTTATGGAATGTCGAGATGATTGCTCTGAGATCGTATAAATCTGGTCGGCCTAATATCACGTTATATCCCGATGGGGCCTTAACTACGACATAGGTCATCTCCATTGTCCGGCCTTTTTCTCCGTCTCCGACTGTTGTCAATAAATTGATCGACCCGACCGGGTGAATGGCATGTCCTATGAATCCAAATAGAGGGGTAGATAATGGCACAATGTCTTCATCCTTCAGCCTCATGGCTTTAAAGGCTGAGTAATAGAGGATGTTGACGGCGCTTCCACTATCGACGAAGACTCTCTTTACCCGACCTCGACTTATTACCGCTTCTATCACCAACCTTTCACTATGGCTGTGCGAACTCGGGATATCGTCTTTGGGTCCATAACCCACTTCCGTTGTGAACCTCAATTTCTTCGACTCTCTCGATCTGTCCGTAGACTGTCGACTGGATCTAGGTCGATCAGACACATGCCCTGCCACAATTGTGTTGACGTCGTATCCGACGCGGTTATCCCCGTGATGGTCTCGATTCAAATCTTCCCGACAATCATCTCGTCGGTTGTCCCTGTAGGTCGGCTCAGCTGATCCATCCCGTCGCCTCTGATTGTCTCGACGCGGCGATCGGTCTTTCTTCCCGTTATAACTCTTTCTTTTATACTCCCGACGACCCTTGGGCTCGTCCTTCTCTGATCTGTCAATCACTTCATCCAATCGACCCTCTTGAATACAGGCATCAATATCTCTTTTCAAATCAAAACATTCCTCTGTGTCATGTCCCACATCCCTGTGATAATCACAATACTTGTGGGTATTATTTCTCTTCTCAGGGTCCTTGGACATTGGCTTAGGCGTTCGAGCGATATTCTTCTTAATCATAATAGCCAACACTTCTCCTCGTGATCGGATCAGAGTGATAAAATCTCGCTCTTTCAGATTCCCTTTCTTTCCGAGTCGATCTGTGATTGGGGCTGTTAATCGATCAAACGCATTAGATTTCCCTTCATCATTTCGACCCTTTGACTGTCCCTTGGACTGGCCTCGGGTGTCATTCCTTGAATTAAGGCCAAGTGAAATGGTGTGCAGACGCACTGCCTCTTCACCTTGGCAGAATTTGTGAACTATGTTTACACATTCGTCCATATCATTTGGCATCTTCTTGGAGAGCTTGTCGTACAGCTTCATATTGCACAGACCTCCGACAAAGGCATTAACCTGCAGCGCATCGCTAGCGTTATGCACTTTCATGTCCTCGAGGTTGAAACGCCTCATAAAATCGATGGTCGACTCCTCTTTTTCTTGCTTGATATTCATGAGGTGGGTGGCACTGAGATGGAACTTCTTGTTTCCAATGAAAGCATCTCAAAATTTCTGGCTTAACTGTAAGAAACTTGAGATCGACCCGGGGCGTAGTTTATGGAACCACTCTCGAGCTCGACCTGTGAGCAATGTGTCGAAGGCACGACACTTCATGGCATTGTTTGCGTTTCTCAACCTCATCAAAGATATGTATCGGTACAGATGATCCTCCGGGTCCGTGGTACCGTCGTAGGGTTCCATCTCTGGTGGTTTAAATGACTCTGGCATCGTATATATCTCGATTTCTGGGCTAAAAGGTGACTCGAGCCATTCTGTTATCTGCTCTTTCCCCACGATACGGTTAAACTCATTTCGAATGCTCTCTTCGACCTGCTGATGCTGCTTTTCATGTTCGGGATGCTTCCTGGTTATGCTGATTTCTACTTCATCCTCATGCTCTCCTCGAGGATCAACTGGCCTCTTTCCTCTAGCATTCTCACGCTCCCTTCGACCTGGTGGGTCTAACAGGCGTTCCTCTGGGGTATTACAAATTCCCTTACCTATGAATGCTGACGCCACCACTCTTTTCAGGGCGTCTTCATCTAAAGACGCCAAGTGGTCTGCCATGTCCTGTAACTGCGGGGGAAGCAGAGGTCTTGATTGCTCTGCAACTACAGGTACAGATCCAGTGGGTACTTCCTGAACTTGAACCCCTACAGGATCAATATATGTATGCTCTTCGATCTGCGGATTCTTACTGCTCGTCGGTTTCTTTCTTGCTGCTGGAGCCATTGCGATAACTTTACCAACTCACCGGTAGAAGGCCCTCCTTCTAGCGCCAAATGACAATGCTAAATAATGCACCACCGATAAATCAGGGCCACGTGTAATCTAAGGATGAGCTGTAAAGGGATCGAACGGCTGTAACTATGTAAAAGATGGTGCTTTTTGTGTTTTATGGCTGAGTCCAAGAATGTATCTTGGATTGCCTACGTATCCTGTGTGAGTGTCCAGGAATCAAGCCTTACGTAGTTCCTAGAATGATGTATTTATAGGCACATGTCCTTCCTCTGTCCTAAACTTGGGGCGGCTTGGTCTATTGACATAAATACCCTTAAATGGGCCTTGCCCCCTTGCCCAAGTAACCTATTGGGCGGTGAGCCCCGGGTGTCTGGACGGGAGGTCTTGGTATCGACTCGATGCATACCGGCGTGGGAATCGAGCCTTCACTGGTGAATCTCGTATTCGATCCGATGTACATAATTAACATAGGCTTTTCCACATGCCAGCTGGATCAATCAGATAGCTCCACGTGGAAGAGTGAATCCCCGTATCATCATTCAACAATAAATTTTTATTCGATTTTATAAAATAGAATTATTAAATTATGAATGAAAAAAAAACCTCACCGCAAAGTTCTTGGTCAATGATTTTTTTAGAAACGAAAGATTAATACACACACCATTTTCCATTCCAAGTTAGTCTCGAACTCCGGTCACTATCAAGATATGTCTTAGTGTTAACCATTAGACTGGTACCTTGTTGGTACTTGGCCAATGACTAAGGTTTTTTTTTCACACAAGCTAATTCACTACAAGAAAATCGACTTTTAATGAGAGGAATTCCCATCATTAAATGCCCGATTCCCGTCATTAAAGGTTTTTAATGACGGAAATATCCCTTCATTGCTGCCTCCGCCGTTAAAGATAATAATGACGGAATCGCTTCCCGTCATTAATTGTATAATACATTCAATGACGGTATATTTCTATCATTAAACATTGTTTTTAATAACGATTCATCCACTCATTATAGGCTCCTTTCCCCTCATTAAACAACGATTTAATCACAACACATGTCCTCATTAAAACGTCTTTTTCCCGTCATTAAATTGTGATTTAATGATGACACATACCCTCATTAATAGGTTATTTTCCCATCATTAATTTGTGATTTAATGGTGACATATACCTTCATTATAGGGTCATTTCCACTCATTATACAATGGTTTAATGAGGACACGTCCCCTTATTTTAGACTAAAATGAACCAAAAAAATAGGATATGAACACTGCGAAAAAGAATCACAAGCCAAAATTACATGAAACCTTCTTTTCCAGTTTCAAATGTACATTATCAAATACTAACTACAGCTTTACTTGGTGCATGAATGACACTATCACCAATCCAAAAGAACAGAACAAGGAAATAATTTGTCTATAAAAAAGAGTTGTATGTTCTGGGAAGCGATTAAGAGATAGTATCAAGACCTTTTGAGTACCCAAACTCTTTTTATTTGCTTTCTCGTTCTTTCACCACACACATAACCTCCTCCTTCATCATTGAAACTTCACTTCTCATATTCATAGCTTGAACCTCCATTGCCTTTGTAAGAGTATCTAATACAAAAAAGAATTCTAACTCACAATGAAAATGCGTATTATTTTTCAGAACAGCACAACAGAGATCAACTTTACAGGTTCTGAAAAGTCACATAGATAGGACAAAAGATGCCACTACTGCAACGGCTATAATATTAAACAGAGAGAACATATATAGCAGTTTGGTCACAGACATAAAGCATATATAGGTATTCAAGTGTACACTAAAGACATGGCATTTAAAGAGATGTGTGTGTATGTCTACGGCATAAGACTAAAATATTATTAAATGGACAAGTATTTCACATCACAAAAATTAATACACAAGATACTCTGGTTCAGAGAACATTCAAGCCTTTTATATATATATTTGCAGGCTTCAAAAAGACAATTTAGCACTATATCACAGATGATTTAAAAAAGACAGATTTAGAGCATATTTTCTAGCCTTAATGATAATTGTGGCAATATATTGGAAATAGATAAAATCTGTACAAATAATAATATGGTAAAAGCTGAGCTATAGTAGTAACAAACTTACCATCACGATTCTACTTCCAAATAATTGAAGAACAGCAAAGTGTATAATGCGATTTTAGAGTAGTAGTAGTAGTAAAATACTACTGTAATGCTGATGACCTTTTCCCAAGTCAGAAACAACATTCTGTAATGAAAAAAAAGTTAGCACATTACATAAAAATGTTATTAATAAACATTACACTTCACAACAAATACAAAAATCAATAGGGCACAAGAATAAAAGTAGTGAACTCACTTCTGAATATCCCAGACATTTATATGCTTGACCGCATCAGTGGAGGACCTTGACATTCAGGGTGTCTTACTCCTAGCACAAAACCAACACAACACGTATCATTAAAAGATAGTAGACATACGAGCAAAGAAAAGGATAGTAGATATTTTTTAGGCCAAACATCCAGTAGAAGTAATCCTTCACTGTTGAGGCTATCATATCCCATTTGCTCAAAATCTCAAATCAACTCCAATAATGAACATAAGTACAGAATGTTCCAATCCAACATCAATATCATGGAATTGCAGCTTGAAGGAATAGTCAAAGAAACTATTGAAAGTTCTTAACTTTTTTTTTGGTTAAATGTAAAAATGTATTAAACCAAGGTACATAAGAGTACAAGACACTTACATCCTAAACAAAGAGAAACGGGGGTAGCAGCAAGAGCTGAAAAAACACTACCAGTAGCAGCAGGGTAAGAAGAGCCAATAGAAACAACATCAGATTTAGCAAAAGCAGCAGGTATTGGATCAATTTGCTTCCTCAAAACACCAACATCAGAGGCAACATTATCAGCATGTTTACTAGGTGCTAAAACAGCATCAGGACTGGAAATCAAAACAGGTGCAGTTGCATCAGAGGACACCACAGGCACATCCAAAACAGCAACAGGCTTAGCAAAAACAGAACCAGAAAAAGGAACAGCAACAGTCTCACTCACTGAATTCTGAACAGAACCATCCTTCCCAGTAGTACTAGGACCAAGAACCAACCCAGGAGATTCAGAAGCATCAGGGGCAGGCTGTTGAACCACATTTGCAGCAGCATTAGCATCAGTAAGGTCAGAAACATGACCTGAATCAGTAACAATCTAAGCATTCTCAACAAAAACTGACTTTGATCCACCCAAACCAGAAGCTGGGGCATCAGCAGGTTTGAGACTGTTCTTAAATTTACTCACATACAACTGAGGATCAGCATTTTTGGAGCCAGAACAAGAGGCCACACTATGCCCAACTTTTTTACACAAAGCACAAAATGAAGGCAAGTCTTCAAAAAGGACAGTCTATTGCAATAAAGTTCCATTTGGCAGCAAGATATGAATGATATCAGGTAAAGGGTTAGCAACATCAACCTCAACAAGGCATCTAGCAAAGCTAATCCTCTGCTTGGTAGCAGTTAGAAGATCAGTATACAAAGGAACCCCTACATAAGAGCAAATCTTACTCAAAGCCTCCTCATTCCAAAGAGAAAGAGGAAGATTTGGCAGTTGAATCCAGATATGAACAGCAGATAGGCCATCTCTACAGAAATTGAAGAATTCAGGCATCTTCTTTAGTAAAAAAGGCTTCCCTTGAATCAAATAAGGCCCACCACGCAATACATTTTCCAAGTCTGAAAGTTGTTCAAAGGAAAAAAACAATCCAACCTGAAGCATGGTATTGAAATCTACATTTCCTAGACCAAGAGTTCACCATTTTCTTAACAGCTTCTCTTCCAGGAAACCTAGAAGTGAAAGTGCCAATCAAACTCCCCAAGATCATCAGACTCAAAAGATGTGTTTCTAAGATCAACAGAGGGTAAAGAGGAACTCTTATCATCCCAAAGTCTAATAACTTCATTAGAATATAATCTATTTTTCTTCAACAAGTCAGCATAAGAGACAACCTTGTTAAAAACTTCAACATCATTGATAACAGATTCCTATATAATAGGTAAAGAAGGGAAACCAGGAGCAGCCCCAGAACCAACACAATCCCCACCAGTAACAGGGGTCTCACTACTACCAAGTTGGACCAACATTAGAATCAGCAATAGAAGACAACAATAAATCAGAGGCAAAATCGCACAAGATCAAGGCAGATTCTAATTCAAATTAGTGAAATAAATTAAAATACGATATTAACAAGAAATGGACAGAAAATTCCCTGAAATAAGCACAAATTCGAAAACGTCAACCCTTGATTTTGAACATGTGCAGAGATAAACGAAACGACATGGCATCAGAGAATAGTGGTTACGAATCTCGTGAATTGAGGGCTCGAATCAGCGTTGTATCAGAGGAAAGGTCGGATCTTTCATAGTCAAACCTTCACAATGGCAAAAGACACAAAATCAGGGCGAGAAATTTGTTCTAAATCAGATAATAAATGGTAAACGATATATAAACAGGAAAGGATTCACCTTGCCACGAAAAGGACTGTGAATCCTTCAAAATCGCTAATTGAATGCTCCAAATCAAGCCCACGAGATAAACACGTTGCTGAGACCACAATAGCATAAAATCCGGATCGAATCAGCATCCAGTCGCAAAAAGATGGAAGCTTTACACCAATCAAACCTTCCTTAATATTGAAAACGTGGTGGCTTGAATTTTATTCGGACGTAACTATGTTCTTGCCAGAGATTGAGGATGAAAGAGATACATATAAGGGTAATCAGCAAATATTGAATACAGAAGATTTGGGGATTTGATTCATAAAACAAGAAACGGTGGAGAGTAGAAGACGGAGGCTATGACTTTGACATTCAAAATGTCAAAATGAATTTAGGGTAAGGAACCTTGGGTGTCATATTAGGAATCAATGAATTTGGGTTTTTATTAATGTGTTTGTTATTTTGTTAAAAATTTGTAAATTAAAAAAATGTATTATGAAAAAATTTATACAAATAATGAGAGGGGTTTTTTTTATTGTATTTGTAACGACGGGAAATAAGATTATTAATGACGGAATTGAAATTCCGTCATTCATCAACAAATTAATTTGTGTCCCGTCAATATAAGTACCATTTAATGACAGTTTTACATCCTGTCATTAAGTTTTCATTTTTCTTGTAGTGTAAATATAATGTTTAAGGTGCATGTGGAGTGATGGGCAGTGACGGAGCCACATATACTATAATGGTGTCTGTGGAAACTGCTAATAAAGAAATGAAAAACACTACATTTACATAAAAAAAAGTATTTCGGACGTCGTGCGTAAACAAAATTACTTTGAAACAATATTACGGACCCCTGAACAAAATTTTTAGACACGCCTCTAGTGGTGGGCCCCTATGCCTTTGCCTATGATGCCTATTGGTAGGGCCAAATATTCAAAACAGAAAAGAACCAAATTTAATAAAAAAAACCAAATAATCCCAGTGTCATGACCACAAATATTCAGCAATCAGGGGCGGCGCTAAACTTGTTAGGGGTGGGGCGGTTGACCCTACTAAAAAAATTAAGTATGAGTATTAGAGAATATTTTAATAAAAACACACACACTACAAAAAAGTTGCTTTTTAGCGGTGGTTTTAGCAGCGGATTTCGCATTCCACCGTTAGTGTAATGGTTTACCAGTGGATTCATAATTACCGCCGATAAATGTATAATATTTAGCGGTGGATTTTGTATTCCACCGTTAGTGATGTGGTTTACCAGCGAATTTATAATAACCGCCGATAAAGGTATAATTACTATAACATAAATCCAAGAGTTCATATTTCTCATGTAAATAATATTTCAGTTTCTGTTTATAATAACTCTGGTATACCAAAAAAAAAATCTATGTTATCCCTCCTTTTCTCTCTCGCTCATCGCCCTCAAACCCTAGCTACCATGGCTCCTCGATCATCGCCCTCAAGCCGCCGGAGTTGGAGTTGAAGTTGAAGCCAGAATCTGCCTTCCGAATCGCTTTAAACCCGACCAAAAACTCCCCAATTTAGCCTATTTCCACGGCGGTGGTTTCTGTATCGAGTCCGCCTTCTCTGTTCTCACCCACCGCTACATCAGTGTCGTGGCTTCTGTGCCCAAAGCTCTAATTGTTTCAATCGAGTACAGACTCGTTCCTGAAAATCCCCTCCATACAACTCAGCACGACGCCTGGACGGCAATTCAATGGATTGGTTCAAAAGAAGACAATTGGATAAAGAAAATTACGGTAATTTTGATCGATTTTTTTAGGTGGTGACAATTCAGGTGCTAATTTAACTCATTATATAACCCTGAGAGCAGGTTTATTAGATGGAATCAAAATATTTCCACTGCTTTCCGTTATGTATCATCTTCGATCAGTGAGTTCTGTAATTGATTTCTTTTATTTTTGCCTTTTGCTGCTCTCTTCATCTTCCTCCTTCTAGGGTTAGAGATTTCACTTTGTGTAGTTTAAATTTAAATTTTTCCGTGGTTAAGGGGGATTTCATTTGGGAAGCTATAATTCTCGAGCAACAAATTCAGATATGAATGGTTTATGAATGGTTGTATTAAGTATTGTGCTTATGATTGGCTGTATAGCATTTTATAGTCGTCTATATATATATAGTTTAATTACTAACTTTAACTTTATTTAGTTAATTATTTGGGGGAATGAGGGAGAAAGACAGAAATATTTCATCAATTGAGTAGAATGACAGTCTTTTGAAACTTCTGCATAAAGGACAAAACTATTTATCCATTGTCGAAATTCACTTGTGTTCGAAATTCACTGTCGAAATTCACTAATTTTCAAAATTCATTGTCGAAATTCACTAATTTTCGGGATTCACTGTCGAAATTCACTGTTGAAATTCACTGATTTCGGGATTCACTGGGGAGATTCACTGATTTTCGGGATTCACTGTTTCCCATAATTATTTGTGTAGAGTATTAATGTGATTTTTATGGAACATTTTGTATATATGTTTCTTTTTTGTCCTGGAAAAATATATGAGGTTGGTATTTGATTTAATTTTATGGGAAATTAGGAATAAGGACACAATCTGGAATATTTTTAAGTAACAGGAAAGCTACATATTTTTTATAGGGAGAAAGACAACTGCATAATTTTTATAGCGAGAAGGACAAACAGTGAATCCCGAAAATCAATGAATCTGCCCAGTGAATCCTGAAATCAGTGAATTTCGACAGTGAAATTTGACAGTGAATCCCGAAAATCAGTGAATTTCGACTATGAATTTTAAAAATTAGTGAATTTCGACAGTGAATTTTGGCAGCGACTTTAAACAGTGAATTTCGACAGTGAATAAATAGTTTTGACAGTGAATCCCGAAAATCAGTGAATTTCGACTATGAATTTTGAAAATTAGTGAATTTCGACAGTGAATTTTGGCAGCGACTTTAAACAGTGAATTTCGACAGTGAATAAATAGTTTTGTCATTTATGCAAAAATTCAAAAGACTGTCATTCTACTCAATTGATGAAATATTTCAGTCTTTCTCCCTCATTCCCCCTTAATTTTATATATTTAAATTGTTTTTGGATTTTCAATATATTATTTTACTGGCCAAACCCCTAAAGCAGCTAGATGAAATAATGTCATTTGTGGCGGTTATTTTGATTCGCCAATAAAGTTTTTTCGCGGTGGAGTTATATCCGCCAGTAAATCCTTTTTTACCTGCAACCTGTCTTAAGCTGAATCAATGCTTTATTGCCGGTTTCTTAGTCCATTAATGGTGGGCATATCCGCCACAAAAAGTTCTAGGCGGCAAACCCAAAAATCCGTCGGGAAAGGCTCTAATACTTTTAGCGGCGAAGGCAGATGCGGCGGATTTTAGCAGCAGAACAAAACCGCCGCGAAAAAGATTTGGCGGCGGACTATCAGCTTTAGCGACGCAAACAAATCCGCCGTTCAAAAGCTTGTTTTTTGTAGTTACACACATGTTTATGAGAAATCGACAAATAATTTTTTATTTATTAACCAACCATTTTAATATTTCGCCCATAATTAGACATAGAAAATTTGATAAACAAACCTATGTTTAAAAGAGAAAAATAATTGATAAATTCTAACCTCCATGTCAAAAATCCTACAACCGCTCCCGTCCGCAACATATCAGAAAACTACCAAATTTGATAATAAAAAAAAATCCCATTCTCATGCCCACAAACATTCAACAACATATAGGAAAAATATCCAAATTTAATACAAAAAACAACAAATCCCCTTGTCATGTCCACAAAGAGATAAGACACAAGCATTTCACCTGTTTATTTTCAGAAACTGTTGAATTACTATTTTTCCAATAAACTTAAGCTGATGGGAAAGTGAGTAATTATTATTTATATATTTCAACACACCTCTTCAAACCATATGTAGTTTTTAGAGACCCAACACTTGAAACAACAATTTTCGTTAAAAAGTACAATGTAGAGATAGAAATAGACATAGTCTTGTGAATTTTTTTATGGCAAAATGTACAAATTTATGTTCCACTAGAATTCATACATTCTCTCTCTTACTCTAATAAATAAATAGAAAATTAGGAAAAACAACACATTTTGGATTATTTTTAATTAACATGACACCCAAATATTTTTATAGAGAGAAATGACAACTCTACAATATTTATAGCTAAAATGACAAAAAAAAAAAAATACCCAACTCCTGCTTGCATGTTTCTTTTTTCCTTGCTTTTTTTGTTTTTTCCCCAACTTTATTTTCAAACATGCATATCTTCTCATTTGATCTCCAAGCATGATTAAAGTTTTTCCGAATTTTTTATTTTTTCATGCTCTTCATTTTGAGATTTGGTTCGATATAATTACATCGATCGTTTTTTGTGAGATTCACTCTCGACAATGATTTTCAGAAATTACGTCGGAATGTGGTGGATGTGGTCTCAAAATTAAGAGCATGAAAAATTAAAATTTTGGTGAATTTTTTTTAAATTTGGAGTAATAGATTGAGAGATATAAGTGTTTAAAAATGATTGATGAGAGAGAAAGTATATTTTATTTTTGATGAAAATGAGACCAGTTTTTTTTTTAAATAATAATTTTGTGAAAATGTGTTTTATTTACTTTTAGAATTTTTGTCATTCACCATAATTCGCCCATAAAAAATGAATATATATTTTGATCAAAGTTTTAAAACAACGTAATTCTTCAAAAAAAAACTTTTTTCCACCCTTTAATTTTCACATCTTATTTGATATTTTCGACGTTATTTTCGAGGCCATTTCCATACAAAAAAGCGAATTTTCTCTTTTAGTACATTTTATTTTGACATCTTATTGATATTTTTTCTGACGTTATTTTCGAAGTCATTTTCAAACAAAAATTCAAAATAGTGTATATGCGCAGTGCAGCTTTGTGGAAGATGTGTTACAACGAAAGATTGAAATAGTGGGTTTGTGGTCTATACCACTATTTCACTTTTGCGCATAGTCGATTTAGGTGTCGATTCCACAACTTCTTTGTACCAAATATTGGATTTTGGGGGTAGAAAATAGTAGAATTTTTTTGTTGTGAAAAGTGGATTAGGGAAGCAAATCATGTATTTTCGTAAAAAAAAACATTTTTTTCGCCAACTTAATAAATTTTATGTCCTTATCACCATTTTTTTTCTATGGCCCTTTTTCTTATTTTTCTTTCTTTTTATTCTATATATATATATATATATATATATATATATATATATATATATATATATATATATATATATATATATATATATATATAATATATATATATATATATAGCGAGGGTGATTTAACCCAATTACCCGTAATTTTGACCCAAAACCGCTTTGACCCGGCTTACACCCGTATTTTTCTTTTTTTTGAAATGATAACAACATACACGTGATTCTTTTAGTCGAGACAAACACGGGATTCACGATCATAGCCGCCTCAATTTCCGCTTCAAATTCAAATGAATCTGATCCCATTAACAATTTCTTATCTAATCTCATCAAACTCAAAAATCTCATCAAACTTCCCTCAACAGCCTACAATTTCGGGAGGTTGGTTTCTAAATGTACCCGGATTCTCTAGGTATCCGCCTCAATTTCTTTTCAAATGGTAAAGTTATGCGTTTTTACGTGTATTAAAATTGATAGTTGTGCATCCTCTGTAATTTAACGATCTTATATTTGGGATCGAGATCCTTTTCAGATTATTCCATTCAAGTGCTTCAAGCGATTTCGGGAAGTTGGTTTCTAAATCCACCCGATTCTCCGGACTCCGGGTATGCGCCTCAGTTGATTTTCAATTGGTAAAGTTCTGTGTTTTAATGAGTATTAAAATTAATTAACTGTGCATCCTCTGTAATTTTATCGATTTTATTTTTGGGAGAATCTTTTTCAGATTATTGTAACCATTCAAGTGCTTCAAGCAATTGTGCAGAATAACAGGCAATCGCCGTGAACGGTATGTTCGTTTCCATGATTCATGCTATAATAATTTCTGAGTATTTTATCCGGTAACCAACTCTCCATGTTGATCTGAATTACTGAGAAGAACCGGCAAACAATGTGAAAGGTATGTGCTTTTCCGTGATTCATGCAATAATATCTTCACCATCTTCATTTTTTTCAAAGCACTTCCATTAGTTTTCATCTAGGAACCAACTCATCCGTTTCGTGTTCATGATTTTTTTGATTTGCAGTTTCATTTAGGGTTCTGCCTCTGACGCCTATAAGTGATATTTGGTGGACAGTGACGGTTTCGTGCTTTTACCATCGGTAAATTTTTTTTCCTTTTGGTTATGCTCTTTTGCGTAAACATGTTTATTTTTTATTGTTGTCAAATTCATCTGGGGATTTTTGTTTTTGTGCGCTGACTATTTGAAAAATGCTCTTTCTGCTATGTCAGCTATATCTAGATGATATGGATATATTTCTGTGTAGGTGAGTTTTTGTGATCTTATATATATATATTTCTATGTAGGTGGATTTTTTGGATATTATATTGGCAGTTTTTTGTGATTTTACCATGGTCCTCCTACTGAAGTTCTTTTCAATGCTATGGAATGCACCAGTACTAATCTTTTTAAGAATTAACACGCCAATCGCTTAACCTCGCCACTTCCGCACATCTCTCTTTATTATTTTTGCTGCAATTCTGCAGAAACCAGCGCTTCCACAAAACTCTCCTCAGTCCACATTATCAGTTTCAATTTCTTTGAAATTTCATATAATAATTCTCCCTAACTCAACGCTGTCAGTTGCAGCCATCCGTTGAACTATTTCAAATTTGAAATTGTTATATTCATTATCTCTCCATAATTCTCGGCAATAGATATGCAACACATTCATCGATAAGGTACCTATTTTTTTTGGATGTTGGGTTTTAGACTGTTTGATCAAATGATGCATTGAAGCGCAATACTAAAATACGGTTACCATTGGAGAATTGATGTGGAACTCTTGCGTATCATTTGTAGCGATCCAACGTTTACAAGCGCCAAAACCTATAGGTCTTTATTAATCTGGTTTTTACCTTTACCGTTAGTTTTCTCTTCAGTTGTACTCCTATTTTCCATAAAACTGAAAGGAAACACATCTATTTTGTATTTTATGTATTATTTTCTGAGTTTAGTTGAATTATTGGCAGATGGGGTGACAGCAGTGGGAGTTGTTAAAGAAAAAGGAAATGGGAAGTGAAAGCCCGTGTATAATGATTACGGAGTTCAAAGTATACTCCTGTTTATATTGGATGGTGGGTTTTTCATTTTTACCAATATGGTTATCAATATCGTATGCAAATCGACTCAGTAATGACGAGGTTAGTAAAATTATTTTCATGCAATGGGATCCAAGAGTTTCTCTTATGCAAGGTAAAAAACATCGGCTTTACTCCTGCGCTATTCATGTAAATGTGAATGGAAGTAGCTCAGCAGATGCTGGTAATTTCTTGATTGCTATTTTCTCAAAGTTATATCATCTACCTCTTTTGCTATTGGTTTTTGAAGCATTAAATATAACTACTGAACAAGGATGCTCCCCTGCTTCAATATGAGAAGGTGATCTCTTTATCTTTCTTAATTTCTTAAGCTTTTGGTTTTTATTTGTTTTGGTACGTCCCAACTAATAGTTGGTGTTTTGTAGCGGGAGTTTGGCTGTTTTGGTTTGGGATCCTATTTCTTTTATTTATATATTTTTAACTTAAATATCATTATAACAAGTGCAAGTTGTTAAATTTGTTTGACTTTTTTCTTAACGTTTTATTGTATTTGTTGCAGAGACAATTTGTTCGCTTCTTATATCAGCTAATCGGAATTGTGAACCTGATTAGCATCTATAGCAATTGCATGGTATGTTATCACAAGTATACTTAACTTACATAATACGTTATATCATGATGAAGAAACTTCAAAAACTACAAGTACTATTGTTATATTTGCTGATCTATTGTTATTATACACGTGTCTTCTTCTTTTTTATTTTTTTATTTATTATTTTTGAAAATTTGATGTTGTGCTTATTCTTCTTTAAATTTCTATATATGGAAAACTGAAGAGTTCCATTGATCTATCTTTCTAAAATTTCCTCATTCTTGGTCTATCAAAAAATTAATTTACAATGCTTTGAACTTGCGGATAATGAGATAATGGTAGGCTATGAACTTTATGTTTTGTATAATTAAACTTCTATCATATCATTGAACTGTTAAAGATTACTTTAAAGTATCAGGACTTTCATATTCTGAAGTGGCGATCTTAGTCGTCTTGCTAATTATACATCCACATGTGTAGTATCAGTATGAGAACTTTTGGTATTTATATATGATTCCAGAAGTGAAGATTATTACAGTAAAGAATGCCCTAGATGATCCCTGCCATGGGAAACTTGACAACAAAGGCGAAGGAGTTAGGTTGGGAATGAAAGATCAAGCTGTGAGATGGTCTTTAATTTGACACCATGTTGATAACCTATGCATTTCATGGTTTTATTTTCAATAAGCTACTTTATTTTTTTGTGAATGGATGCATCATAATTTCCTTTCACTCTCAATTTCTTATGCAGAACTTCTCTGCTAAGAGAGTTGGAAAAGGATGATGATTGGTATGTGATTTTTACTTGGTGGTGTTCAGTTAGTATAATTGTGCATACTGGTGAGTTTTTGCACAATTCCATACGCAATGTCATATATCTTATTGGAAGGAGACTTCAAAACTTCGGGGAAGTGAAGCAGCATGGATCAAATAATGAATTGTCGACAGTAGATATATACATCATCTAAGAAGTATATAACATCAACTTAATTCCAAATAGGGTGCAGCAGTAACCGGGCAATATAGGATTGAGACAAAATCATGTTGTTGTTGGGCAGGACGCTTAGTTATTTATGCATGGCTTTGGTGATTTTGAATGGTTGAAGAAAGGGCTCGCCTAAGGATGTTGATGTTGATGTTGTTATGCGTGCCTTTGTGAATATAATGAAGATTATTAATGTAGGTGACATTTGTTTACAAATAATAATATTTCATAGTTTATTCAACAATTATGTTTAGATGGATAACATATATGTAGTTTAAGTTTCTGTAAGATGAATGATTATAATACTAAGATAGACCTATATGCTCCCTCCACCTTCTTTGTGGAGGAAAAATGCATTTTTATAAGTCGTTGTGTTGTCTTTACTTTAGTAACGCCTGTGAATGGTTATTTACTAGATAAAAAAAATGTATGATGTCGTTGTACTTGGAAGAGGTCATGATGCGTGATAAGTAACCTTATTCACTTTAGTTGTAGCCTCTTATGTAGAGGATATTGTATATCTGTATTTTGATGATAATTAGTGAGATCTCGTGCATTATGCACGGGTAAAATGCTAGTACATATATATACATAAATATATATATATAAATTTTTTTATTTTGGGGGGGGGGGTGGTTATTGTTTGCAAAGAGGTTTCAACACAGAACCGCCAGCTATGATACTATGTTGAATTACAATCTCTTCCAAAAGTTTAACTAATAGAAAATATATAATTAAAATTTTATATATTTCATCAGAAACCAACAAATACAAACAGCAAAACAAGAGATGCTAATTCTGTTGCTCAGGCATGCACGGCCCTCAATGTTACAATATTGACTGATGAGTCATCCCTACAAGACGATATCCGGATATGTCTTCGCCATGGTGCATTGGGATTTCCAACGATCAGACATGGAAGGCTCCCCTACCAACATCACGGGTGCCAAGCAAGTGGTGGCTTGTTCTTTTCTTGGTGTGGCATTTGTCTTGTGCCTTAATTTCTCCTTGTTGTGTGTTGCTTCTTTTTAGTGGAGGACGACATTCTGTTACACTTTGGGCGATGGTACCTATAAATCAGGAGCTATGGCTGACTAGGCCCACGATAACGAGGAAGAGACAAAGACTTTACAGATGACTGATCTATGGCTAAGGTAGGATGCCAGTAGTGTTGGAACTCAAATTTCATTTTTGTATTTTTATTTTAGGTTATCGAAGATTTGTAGACTGGTAAATAGGGTGATGTACAATTTCTGATACACCTGGATTTTTCCCACAATAAGTTTGTCAGATATAGGTTTTAAGGAGGCAGGGCTATTTCCCGATGACACATTGCATCGGAAGGCCAGGACACGGCATGTACAGATTTTATTTTTATTTCAGCCATAAAATAAGGTGGGTTCTATCAGCACACCCATTTTTACTACTGGCACCCTATTACTCCTGGCACCACAAAAAATTACTTCGGCACCCGGTGATTTTTTATAAATAGAACGTCAGTGCCACCGGCGTTCCTTCTGTGAACACGAATGCCAGTGCCACTGACATTGGTGTTCAACAAGGAACACCAGTGGCAGAGACGTTCCCTATATAAAAAGTGTTAAAACTTAGAAACATCTGTCCACGACTTTCCACTGGTGTTCCTTGTTGGACACCAACGTCAGTGAAACTTAGAAACATCTATCCACAAATCATACAAGAAACAAGAACATGCTGATTGACTAAAACACCCCAGATGAGTCTTTATAGCCACAAAACCCTAGACCTAGCCGCCATAACTAAATACAGGTGATTGACTAAAACACCCCAGATTTGAACTCAGCTCAGCTGACTCCACCAGACGTAACCTGCTAACATTTACCCTGCTGACATTGCCCTTCTGGCCTTGCCCTGCTGACATTACCCTGTTGGAATTTCCCCTGCTGGCATACCCTGCTGACATTGCTCAGCTGACTTGCCCTGCTGAGAGGTCAAGTCACTTTTTCTAACAATCTCCACCTTGACTTGAACTCTCGTTCAAACAGATGTATAACCGGATGTACTGTACCAGATGCATTCGTCAATGCTAGATGTACTATACCATATTCCTCCTCTTTCTTCAGACTTAACAGCTACAGATGTGATTCCACCAGATGAGAGTGAACTCTAGATGAGAAACCAACTTCAGATGAGAACCTCCCAGATTCATATGAGATCATCTGCTGCTAACAGATTCAGACTTGATTGAGTTGAGAATAGATGTGATCAACAGATTCAGACTTGATCACCAGACAAGATATGATTACCACATTCAAATGTAACCACCTCAGCTAAGGACACTCAGTTGAGTTCTTCAGATTCAACTTCAACCAAACATATTGCAGATTTCAAATTCAAATTCTAAGCTGACCAGATGTGAACAAAATAGACATTAGGTTAGACTCCTCCAGATGAGACTTAGCTCCAGATGAGAACTCCACCTTAGACATGTTCACCAGATGCTAAGCAAACTTTACTCTGCTGAGACTTCCAGACACAGATGCAGAACCAAAACATACATGTTCAACAGATTCAGCAGATGCCACTCTGCTGACAGATGGAATCAGCTGACTTTTATCAGCAGACTTCCCAGACTTGAACATTCTCCTACTCAGCCAACTTTCACTCAGCTAGTACTAGATCAGCAGACTTTCACTTAGCCGTCCCAAATTTTGGTTCCACTCAGATTCAACTCTTGATTCTTCAGGTTCAGATGCACAACCAATTGCTAGATTAGTGTTGATTGTTCTCATCAGAGTTATGCAAACTCAGCTGAGTATGGACCTGAAGCTCCACCTGCTTGTCAACACATCGATTTAGATTCAGACCAGATTTGCATTCCTTTTGCAACAAAATTAGAGATGCATCCTCATATTCGATCTTAACACAAATACTCCTTAAATCAAGAAATATTCTATTCAGCTTGTCCAGATGATCTCTGAGAGGCATCCCTTCATGCATCTTTAAACTAAACAGACGTTGCTTCATCAACAACTTGTTGGTCAATGACTTTGTCATATACAGACTCTCAAGCTTCAGCCACAGCCCTACTGCTGAATCCTCTTCAGCAACTTCAGTGATAACATCATCATACAAGCACAACAAAATCATTGAATGTGCTTTCTCCTCCAGATTGGCCATCTCAGCGTTTCCTGCATCCACCAATTTTGTCAATAGAGCCTAGAGCCCTAGTTTCTTCAACAGAGCACGCATCTTGATTTGCCACAGATTGAAATTGTTCCTTCCTGTGAATTTATCAATCTCTACATCCAACCCAGACATCTTGATCTCGCTGGAAAGCTAGCGTTGATCCCAGATCCTAGCGTCAATTACGACCTTGGTGATAATCAACCTAACTCGAATAGATTTTGGACTCCTTGATGATAACCTGGACGCTCCGATAACAGTTTGTTAGGTCAGGACCGTCAGGGATCCAAACGGATTTCAATAATCAAGAATAAACGAGAAAGCATAAATCACACAAGAAACAAGAACACGGGTTTTAACGTGGTTTCCGGCAATGGGCCGACTAGTCCACGGGCAGAAATGAGGAGATTATATTATCACTGGAGATTTTACAGACTCTGATCCGCTGCAAATATTCTAGGTTACAACAGATGAGTATTTATAGCCACAAAACCCTAGACCTAGCCGCCATAACTAAATACAGGCTGATTGACTAAAATACCCCAGATTTGAACTCAGCTCAGCTGACTCCACCAGACGTAACCTGCTAACATTTACCCTGCTGACTTTGCCCTGGTGGCCTTGCCCTGCTGACATTACCCTGCTGGCATTGCCCCTGCCGACATTGCTCAGCTGACTTGCCCTGCTGAGAGGTCAAGTCACTTTTTCTAACATAAATAAATAAACATTTGAAAATGATGCAGCATGGATGGCTGCTTGGACATAGACACGACAAAACTTGCTAGTTTATTTGCAACATCCCTCCATTGTTTCCTTGCTCCATCTATTTGCTCCATGGATGGTTGACACAAATTGAAGAATGTTATAATTGCTGATGATAAAGTCGACCTTTTAAAAGTCTGTTTTTGTGTGCATTGTTGTGTGATGCCGTAATAAAACAAGTGTGATCCAAATACACAGACTATTTTATCCCTCTTCATTTATGAATTCGTGATTTTGGGTTCGTGTTTTTTAATGCAGCGGCAAAAGACAAGGGTAAAAGGAAAAGGATCGAGGTTGTAGAAACTCCTCCAATGCCGCCGTCCATGCCATCTGGGCCAATTGCGCCTGCTCCGTCTACACTGGTCCTGAGTCTTCAACTCTATTTTCAACGCCTTACACAGAAAGCGTACCCCTTAAAATCCTTGCCCGGGAAGGAGTTCCTTCATCAGAGTGCCGCGAGCCTTGTCCCGGGGCCGACAAGCTAAGCTGCAAATCAACATGGTTTCTAGCTTTTCTCATACTTTACGAATCAGCCTGATTTTATTAAAAACATCAGCACAATTCAGTTCAATGACTAAAATTAGATAACTAAATGTGCTATATCCATCTCCAAAGAGATCTGGGAAGGCATAAATGAAAGTTTCGAATGGCATCAAATATTACATTAAATAAAATGAACAAAAAACAACCGGGAGAGTACCTATCCTCCAGGGTTAATTGCCATGCATCCACCCACAACACTTGATTAATGAAATGATATGTCAAGATCAACGATCTATCTGATACAAAAAATTTAATGAAATCTCTTCATCCAGAATCTTTAAAATAAAAGGAATTGTTTTCATTTGCCTTGCAAAATATAAGAAAATAAATAAATAAATAAATAGACCGCTGTGAGAAATCTTGAAAATTTGTTATTCTTATGCACGGGGCGTTACATTATGTATAGGAGCGACGACATAAATTGTGGGCTAGGGTTTGGAAATTCGGTAGATTTTTGTCCTCTTCAAGAAATGTTTGTACATCCAATTTGAAAAACTCATTTGTGTATAAAAATTGATAAGCCAATTTCACACATGTCTGCACATGCGACATATATTGTTAACAGTATTACCCGAAAAAACAATAATGTATTGTTTCAATTTAATAAAACTAATATTTATTATTGATTTTTTTACTTGCGTATAGTACGCATCTATATGAAGACTTCAAGAAAATACTAAGAATACATTCGGTACGCCAAAAACTCAGTGTATAAGAGTTATGTAAAAGAGGAATAAATTTAGGGAGAACTACTTTAAATAGAGTCCGTGGTGAAATTGATTGATGTTTGGGATTTTTCAATCAAACGTCTATTAAATAAAATTACACTGAGTCTGACCTGCAGATCTCAGGTTGTCCGTCGTGCAGACTTAGTTAAAATTACACTGAATCCTACCTGTGGAGTTCAGCTTGTCCATCCTGCGGACTTAGTAAAATCACACCGAATCCGACCTGCAGAGTTCATCTTGTCCGTCCTGCAAACTTAATAAAATTGCACTGAATCGACTTGCGGAATTCAGTCTGTCCACCCTGCGGAGCTCAGTCTGTCCACCCTGCGGAGCTCTATTTGTCTGACCTGTAGACATATTACTTACGCTGAGCCTGACCTGTGAAGCTCATAATAAATTTGCTTTGAAATAAATGCTATTTTACTCTTGATGAGTTTTCTTAATCCAAACTTTCAGCACTTTGAGTACTTTTCATTTTATGCAGGGACGTCTTGCCCCCCAATATTCCATGCACTAACTCATAGCTTTTGGACGGCATACATAGTTGTTTGTTTTCTTATTCTTGAGTCTGACCTAATGAGCTTTAACATCCATAAATATTGAGTCCGACCCGTGGATCTCGGTTCGAGTATAGCCTATAGACTGAGTTTATCATGCAAGCTTCAAGGGGTTTGACCTGCGAAGTTTAGTTCGAGCCTGCCATGCAGACATCGAATTTATCTAAGTACGTACTTCGGAGCTCGGTTTGTCTACCCTGCAGACTTAGAGCTTTTGTCTTAAAGCTATTATACATAATAGAGAGGAGAAATATGATATTGAAATAATATTGCTAAATTGCAATAATTTGTTGAAGTCTAGAAAATGTGCTGGACGTAAAGTTTTGCAGAGATATTTTGTATGCCAGCTCCGTTGAATGGTCCTGCCATTTGAATCTTCCGGTTGATATGCACATTTTTCATGCATTTTAACAACTTTATAGGGGTTTCCTACGGACATAAATTTCATGAGTCCGACATGCGGAGCTCATATGTCAGTTTTTATCGATTTGACGAGTCCATCCTGCGGACTTAATGAGTTGGGCCTTTGCCAACTTATTGAGTCCGACCTGTGGATCTCAAATTGATGTCCGACTCGCGAACTAAATGAGTCTGTCCTTTGCAAACATTGTTGAGTCCTTTTTGTCCGTCCTGCATACTCAATGTGTTTTAGCGGAGTCCTCCTACGGAGCTCGGCTTGTCTGTCCTATACACTTTATGATTGTAGCTGAGTCCGACCTGCGGATTCGCAGCTTGTCAGTCCTGCTGACTTAATGATTTTAGCTGAGTCCGACATGTAGATTCGCAGCTTGTTAGTCCTCCTGACTTAATGATTTTAGTTAAGTCCGACCTGTAGTTCGAATCTTGTCAGTCCTGCTGACCAAATGATTTTAGCTGAGTCGACTGCGGATTCACAGCTTGTCAGTCCCGCCGACTTAATGAGTTGGGCTTTTGCCAATTTCGTGAGTTTGTCCTACAAAACTCAATATCAAAATACACAATGGAACGAAACAACAGTATACTGAAATAACGTTAAAGTGAACCTGATCATTCAGAGTACAACTCATTGGAGTAGTACTGAGAAATAGAGATGATGATTCTCATTACAGGTTTCACCACTTGGTCTACTAGAGGTGTGTTGATCGTACCGATGGGACAATGGTGTTTAGGGTTGATGCGTCCATTGCAGCCAACTGCTCGACTATTGCTTGTTGAGCTCTTGTAGATTCTGGTTGGTGGAGGGATCTATTGCAGTCTCGTCTCCACCATTTTTTTACCTCAATCTGGATGGTTTCCCCCTATTGACCTTTCTTTTTGGTCTGCTTTTGTGGTGGATTTTGAACAAATTTTTGGTAGAAGACCCTCCTTTTAGCGGCAATTAACGTAGCAAAATTTCGTCAATTATAAATCTGGACCATATTTTCCTATTGACGATAATTCAAGACTAAAAAACCCTATAAAAGATGAACGAGGTGATGATTTTGTGGGAGATTTAGACTTAGCCTGAGATATTTTATCTCAAGTTGCCTACGTATCCAAAGTGTGAGTTGGAATCAAGTCTGCCGTAGTTCTTATAAACGTTTATATAGGGAACACTTGTGCCCTTGGCCTGAATGGGCCATGTCCACTAGGGACTCTATTTTCGTGTCTCACAAGAATGATTGAGTCGTAATTATCCCTTAATTGTAGGAGATAATCACGGTATTAATTGATAAATATCAGAGTCTTAATGGCTTAGGATTCTTTCCATAGTTATCCTAATAAACATATCATTAGCACCATATGCTCTAGCCGACCTGCGGCGAGCAGCCGAGGTCAAGGTGATTGAGCTGCGCATGTTGGCCTCTACTTTGTCCTGACCGACCTGCAGTGGACTGAGGATTGACCTGGTCGGCTTCCCTCTTAGGGGCGGAGATCGGCATGTAGGCTTATACTGGGCTCATGGCCCTTAAGGCTAGGATCTTAAGTCTATTTGCCCTATTATTTGGGGGGTTGTGTGTATGACACTTGGCATGGTTAAATCCGTCCTCGTCATTAAGGTTTACGAACCCTCACCCCTGGCTCCGATACCAAGTTAGGATCAAGCGCTTACCGTTGTACTAAAACCAATTGGTGTTAGTAAAGGCGTTACTATATTTCTTTTACTTTAATCAAGTCTTATCTAATCTAATATAACAACTCTATCTTTTTCAAACGGCATCATTTATCTTTTCAAACCCCAAGACTTTATCTACTATTACTCTCCCTCAAATGTTGCCGAGGTTGGAGGCAATGTTTGCCTGTCAACAAAGAAGATGTTACGGCTTTTCCAAACTCCATGACTTTATCTTCTATTATATACATTGTTCTTTTTATCATTTATTTGATAAATTTTATTATTATCTTGGTCATAAAGACCGAAGTTTGTTTATTGGGTTTACGCATTGTGTTTTTAGTTTTTGTATTGCAATATGCAGGTCACCGATACCCCAAAGATTTGTTTGTAATGTCTCGAGCCATGGTTTGATTCTTGATTTAGCTTGGAATGAGTAAGAGAGGGAAATATTTGAACTTCATTTAGAGATTTACGAAAATCAAGGAAATCTAAGCCTTATCAGTAGGTGGAGAAGAAGCAGCAGCAGCACACTTAACAAGAGGGCATTTAGTCCAGGAAAAATCACGTGGTCCTTAATTACAATGATTTTTTGAATATGTCCTAAATGACCGATTAAGTATTAAACTAGTCCTTTTAACCAATAATAAGATATATATAAATAAATAAATAAACATTTGTAAAATAACTCAAAGATTTTGGAGAATGATTTGATTGTATTAACAATTACACTGTGGTAGTATCTATCTATAAATAATATAGTGCAAATTAGTTATAAGGCCGTCGTTAGAGAATTAATGATCATTTAGGACACTCCGAAATCTTATTTAGTTATAAGGACATTCTAATTTTAAGAAGGAAACTTATTTAGTTATAAGGACATTCTAATTTCAAGTGGATAAAGAAGAAAAAAGAAGGAAGAAAAAAAAAAGATGAAGCGCTGGAGAAAAAAAACGCTGAAAAAAAAAATAAATAAAAAACGTTGGTGACATTGATTTTTTTTTTAAATTTTTTTTAAGATGCAGTGACATTGATGTCTGAAGCAGTGACATTGATGACTTATGCAGTGACATTGATTTCTGAAGCAGTGACATTGATGACTTATGTAGTGACATTGATGTCCGATGCAGTGACATTGTTGTCCGATGCAGTGACATTGTTGTCCGATGCAGTGACATTGATGAATGATGCAGGGACATTAAGCTAAACATTCAAGACCGTGTTAAAGAATTGAGGAATTCCACAATGAATCCAATTATCAGGAGGGCACAAACAACGTGTGGCCATTACAAGAGTCATACTGAAGAGTCTTTGTAGTTTCACCAAACTTGTACTTCTATCCATATTAAAAACTCCACATTTGGAGAAATGCAAAACAAGAGCAGAGCTGACTGATGCAGTTGTTAGGTTTTATGCAGTGACATTGCCGACTTATGCAGTGACATTGACGACTTATGCAGTGACATTGATTTCTGATGCAGGGACATTGACGACTTTTGCAGTGACATTGATGTCTGAAGCAGTGACATTGATGACTTATGCAGTGACATTGATGTCTGAAGCAGTGACATTGATGACTGTATTTATAATTAGATAACTGATGCAATGATATTGATGTCACCGCATATACAACTTGATACACACATTTGATAACTTTGTAAAGTAACTTTATTTCTTTGTTATCTTTAAATATTTGATTGATGTTGGTTTATTTGATTAGTGTTGGTTTAAATTTTCGATAACTTTGTAAAATAACTGTATTTCTTTTGTTTTTTTGGTTTAAATGCATATTTTTACAACCAAAGGTATGCATAAATTGTTACAATAACACGTCAGTGTATAATTCGATACAATAAGACATCACTGCATAGATCGCTACAATAAGAAGTCACTGCATAAATCGCTACAATGAGACGTCATTGCATAAATCGCTACAATGAGATGTCACTGATCAAGGTTGCCAATGGATCGCGGCGGTCAATACATCATGGTAGCCAATGAATCGCGGCGTTGAATGCATCGGGGTGGTTAATGGATCCCGGTGGCCAATGCATCCGGGTAGGTGGTCAATGCATGACGGTGATCAATATGTCACGTCAATTTTTATGAAGAAAAAAATTGATTTTATGAAATTTATTCGGAAAAATATCAAATTGATTTTAGAATAAAGAAGACGAAAAAATATGAATTTTAGTGAAAAAATTATGATGATCCGAGTTTTAGATCAAAATATATGACATTTAGAATATGGTGAATTAAATAATAAAAAAAAAATATTTCCTTTCCCTTTCAGCGCTTCTTTTTTTTTTCCCCTTTTTTTTTCCTTCTTCCTCTTTATCCACTTGAAATTAGAATGTCCTTATAACTAAATAAGATTTCGGAGTGTCCTATTACCCCTAATAAGTTGAAAATTAGTCCTTTTAAATAATTGGCCCAATAATATATACACAAAGCAATTTAGCCCGTTTCCCCTCAATTACCCGACCCAAACCCATTTCCAAACACGCGGATCCTGTTAACCATTTTTTTAAGAAGAATTCTGTTAATCTTTCTTTTATTTTTGAGGAATAATTCTGTTTATCAAATCGACACAACCGCCCATCCTAAACCCTATTTCCAGTCGCCTACTCCTCTGTCCACCACCACCATTACTGTTAGGTGTGATGCCCGAAAGACAATTTTTGTAATTGTTTTATTTAATAAATGAAATGATATTATTATTCATATTTATTATTCTCATAATCACCGATGTGACAATAGTATTTACACTACAGAAAACCCTAAGTATATCGTTTATGTAATCACTTAACTCAGTGTATGGTATATACACGGGAGGATTGAGTTAGTGAAGATGTACTTAAAATACAATTAGCCCGTAGTGAAGTTAATCGAGAGTATCGGGTCTCTCCTTTAACGTGCTATTAATGCGCCCAGAACACAATAGTGTGATTGTCTTATCCGGACTTTCGGTTAAGAGAACCTAATGGGGCATTTATATATGATAGATATATCATATAGGGCTGGACCGATTTGATTAGAGTTCACGATATAATTCCGTAATCGAGAAGTCTTATCAAATCAATGGATGATCATATTTATGGATATATCTTAATCCTGAGGTGATCACAGTCAACTGCTTGAATCAGTATGAGGTTTGACTTGACGGTTAAGGATTACACTGAGTCTGTGATCTGAATTACCCCATCTTGGCATTGTACTGGATTGAGTGAGTAGTCTGTGTTATCACAGATACGGAATCCATTCCTTCCAATTATGGAAGTAGATAGACAGTTCCCTTATTTGTTAATCCTAGAAACTGATCGATCCATGGAGTTCATATTACACTGATTAGCTACCAGTGAGTTGTATGAATTAATTGATCACTAGGGGGTTAATGGTAAATAAGGATAAGAGGTTCTAGAAAGGGTTAACGGTAACTTCCCAATTTAGAATGAACAGTCTATGGAGGATTAATCCATGTGTAATGATTATATCAATGGACGCTTATTATTATTCTCGTGAGGAGATAAATATAATCTTATAATCGGAGGAGTGCAGTCACGGGATTATGGTGGCATATTCCTGTGATTGATTTATCAAATATAATTATTCTGTTCGTAAGATAATTATTTATTTGATTTATCGGAGCCGCTGATTATTAGTCCATGGTCCCGACGTGCCTCCTAATATAGCATAGCTATTCTCGGACGTCGAATCCTAATAATATTAATTTAGTTCTTGTTGGACTTTATTAAAACGATATGTGAATTAATTGTTTAGTGGACTATTAAATTAGTTGGGCTAAATAATTAAATACACGGAAAAGACATTTTTCGTGGACTCGGCCCAAATTAGTGTGTTGACCTTTTTTGACCTAATTGGTCAAATATGGTTTGTGCGTGTGAACCTTTTGATAAAAAGGTGGCGCCACTTTTGTGGTTAATAATTATTAGGAAATTAGTTTTCTTGGATAATTATTTAATGTGTGATTTATCTTTTATTTGTTAAATGATAATTCATGAAATATTAGATAATAATATGATTTATCCTAATTTGTTTGGGATAATTATTTTATTTATCTTTTATTTGGAAAAATGATTAATGTAATAATTATCTCTTAATTATTTAATCCTTGGAGGCTAAGTTTTACTCTCCTATATAAAGAGTGTTCTCCCAAGCCTTTTAACACACAATAAATTTCGACCTACACCTCTTAGAGAGGAGAAGGTGAAAATTTTCGGCCAAGGGGAATAAGGGGAAAATCTTGGAGATTTTCCGGGTAGCATATCGGAAGGATTCGAGACGAGAATTTCCTTCCACCGGGAGTTGCTTGGATCACACGTGCGGAAGATCGTGGTGCTCTTCACACCTTGTTCGTTCTTTCCTATTGCGGTTCTTCAACTTGGATTTTGAGATCCAAGAGGTATGATCTACAACCCCCTTGTAGATGTAGATCTAGTTATTTTATTACGTGTATTTTATAGATCTAGATCCTTAAATCGCTTCCGCTGCGGATGATATAACTAACAGTGGTATGAGTCGTCATGGTGATCTATATTTATACGTATAAAATATTAGATCTAGGAGTGGAAAACATGTAGCTTTTATTGTCCAATTTTTTAATTTGGCCAATGCATGTTTATATATATTTATGTTGTTGCGATTGTTGTGGTTTGAAGAGATGGATTGGGGTTGGCATTGTTTACCCGTTAGATCTATTGTAAACTCGTATAAACGATTAAAATTCGTTCATATGAGTATAGGAAATTATGTAATTTATCTTTATTGCAATTTTAATTTCCAGAAAATAGATCTATTTAGTAGCTGTTTAGTATTTTAGTTTTTCCCGTTTATCGAGCCGTTAAAACGAAGATCCCTCCGGTCAGAATCAAGATCAGAAGATGGTGATTTACTCCACAAATTTTGGCATCGATCAGAGTCCGTTTTGATATCCGTTTGTTGCTGCGAAGAAGCTGCTGTAACAGAAAAACACAGGATTCACAGAAACTCTACCTGTGACTTCCTCGATTTTCTGGGAGAGTTTCGACCGTTGAAACGCAAATCTGACCGTTCAGATTGATAAAATTGGAGTTCTGGACGTGTGATAAAAATTTCAGGTGGATCGGGATTCATGTAGATTCCCGATCTACCTCGGAAGTCTTTGATGCGCTGCAGTCAAAGTCAGATTCAGCATCAAGTTGGTCGGCTAACTGGAGAAAATTGGTAAGTCAAAGCACCGATCCAACCGTCCATATTGAAGATCGAGAGGTGAAGAACATATCTAGAAAGTTTCGTCCCGATCCGAGTCCGTTTGGTATGCCGATCGTCGAAGAGTTCGAACAGCTACAGATTTTGTTAGAAAGTAGTAAACCCTAGTTAGGGTTTTGTTTTTTTATTTTCTAATAGATTAGATACGGGGGTGCCAACGATCCATCTCGGTGTTTAAAATTTTCCGCAATTTATTTTTTATGTGTTTGATCATAAAATAGATATAAAATCGGAATTGCCATGACATGCATCATATCATAAATCCACTCCTTGCATACATGTAGAATTTTAATTTTGGTAATTAAAATAGGCATGTATACAAACTCGTGTAATTAGTTGAAATTTAATTAATACGTGGTAATTAATTAATTTAGTAACTAATTAAAGATCCGAGGACGGGTTATGAAATCGTTAAGCCTTTCGGTGTGTGTTCTCGGTGAACCGCTTTAAAGCCCAAACGAGATCACGTTTTCGATTCGTAGTGTCTACGAGATTGAATAATGGTAAAAGAACAATAAATCTTGGATAAAAACGGTTCGCTTATAGGTTGGGTGGTCAACTGAGCTTCGCTCGACCGACTTAACCCTCCTAGTGTGATGTATGCATGGGGGTCCGGCAAGACTAAGCTACAGCGGAGAGCGGAGGGGTGATTCCTTCTTATCTCAATGGGGCTCTCTTGACCCGACTTCGTCCGACTGTCACATATGTTCCAACGAATAGGACGGGTAGGCTTGACTACGTTACCGACACCATTCGGAATCCTTGATTTGATGTGCTTTTATGTTAACATCAAAAATACGTGGTTAGTTAACCCACCACCACTTCCAAAATATTAAGTGGGAGCGGGGGAGGCGACAGCCAACCCCATGGCCTCTACTATAGATACAAGTAAGTGAGAGAAGGGTGACGCCTCGCGGCGCTTTGATTTCGTCCCCTACGGATGGTGTTCACCCCTATCAACATTCATGGCTTGGTCTCCGAAAGGATAGGATTTCTGGGTACTCGTCGGGTCACTGACCTATCCTACGACGGCACACTCGGGGCGTACCTAAGAGATCCGATATAGTAGGTCACACTCATAAAGGATATTTTTGGTAATATCTAGGCTAAAAAAGGAAGGTAGACAATGAATAAAGGGATGTTCGATTCTCGTGGGATGTTCGATTCTCACAAGTTATTCATTGATGAGATTGTCTCGATTTAACCGTCAACTCTTTGACCTACCCTACGGCGGCACTGAGATGCGAGGTTAAAACCTTGGAATGGTAGAGTAGACTTATCTTATAGTTTACAATTCCTAAAATAAAATAATATAGTAGTGTTAAACTTGAATTAATATATGTCATTTTATTTACAGCATTATATCCTTTACTAAATTGCTTAAATTTTATAATTGACTAGTATTGACTTCGTTAAAAAGTGGAAAGTAACTAGGACGTTGAACTAGTTAATCGATAATGCAATTAATTTTCGGAAGAGATATTTTTCTCTTAAGCCTTTTAAAAACCAGAGTGACATATAGTGTCATTCGTGTCAAACGGAAGACAAACTTAGTTTGATCAAAGGTGATTTCGGACATTGAAATTCTTCTAGTGAATTTTGAGTGTGTACACGAGTAATTTTCTAATTGAAAAATCGGAAAATCATGAAGTGTTACTAGTTGGACGATATTTGGAATCGATGAACTAGTGGGAGCTTTATGATTTGTTGTTTTTCTAGAACATTAGGAAAGTATAACTGACTACACACGTTACCGTTCTAATTGAAAAACCGGAAAGTCATGAAATGTCGCTAGTTGGACGATATTTGGAATCGATGAACTAGTGGGAGTTCTATGATTTGTTGTTTTTCTGGAAACATTGGAACTATAGATTTTCTAATCGAAAAAATCGGAAAATCATAAAAATAAAGCATTGCTCGTTAGACGGTATTTGGAACCGATAAACTAGTGGGAGCTTTAATGTTATGATTTATTGTTTTTTCTGGTATATTAGAAAATCCGAGAAGTCCCCACGAGTAACACTCGAAATAGACATCCCACGGTTCAAGAGTAGTGTCTACTCAAACGAACCGCTGGTTCAAGACTGTTTCCATTCACGGAAAGTCAAGAATGGGAGAATATGTCTAAAAGTGTTAGTCATCTAAACTGAGAAAACTTTAAGGCTGAACCGAAAAATTAATTAACTGAAAATCATAGGATAAGGACAATGATTTTGGATCACCAACCTATGAATCCTTGGAGATTTTCTCGAGCTAAGTTCTTTGGAAGAACAAGGTAGCAGTGCATTTAACGATTAAAATAGTAAACAACGGGCAGTTAATTTTAGCTAGAATAGTGGGAGTGATATAAGGAAATGAATCTCGGATTCAATTCTTGGATATCGCAAAATTATTTTCTGTTTAAGATTCGTTGGAACGGATGGATTTACCTTATATTCGATAATTTGTTTGTCGTATAGAAAGTGAATATACCATTTGTATTACGAATCCAAGACTCGGACTTTTGTTTGATAAAGTCAAAACCACTTAGAACTGCTGAAATATGTATATAAAACACATCTTAAGAACTGTTAAAAGCAATTGGTTTCTATATTTAGATAAACGCTTCTTCATATTCCATAGTTAGTGCATAGTCCCTAAAAGATAAGACCTGAAGACTGGCTCAGGGTGATTCCTTTCTCCCAGTCTGGTTACATTGTCTCAAAGGTTCAATGACTAAGTTTCATTTCAATCGGGAAAGGATAATGGTTATAAAGAAGTAACATAGCTTGTTCATGACGACCTTCGGGGTCTGATGAAAGATACAAGCTAGTAGGAGCTTCCGAGTAGTGACTTCTTGTCTGATAACTATTCAAACACTACGGAAAGTTTATCCAAAATATTTTGAGGTTTCTCTATTTTCAACAGAGATAGAGTATTCTATACTCGGAATAGGCCATTCATAGTCCTCGAGACTGATGCTCAGCCTGCCTCATTGTGACATGTTCTCACTAAGTGAGAAACCGTTAAATTGCCTTACATAGTTTTAGATGTGCTACAATACACTGCTTAACTCAATAAAGATATTGGAAGCGAAATAACGGTTTACATTGAAATGTAAGACCGAGAAGTCTACCTAGAATATGCTTTGGAATTTACGGATAAGGTGTGGATTCGGTTCACCCCACTTTCATAAATATAAGCATTTAGCACACGGTGCTTGAAGGTAAGACTGGTAATTTCGCGCATCCGTTCGGTCAATGACCATTCGTGATATATCTTTTTAAGCTATTGAGTATAAAGGTTAGATATAGGATTCTTGAAATCGGGAAGGGACAGTTATACTATTGCATCCTTTCTGATAGAGTGCATGAACAGCAAAACCTTGAACCTTGAAGTACGTTTACTCAAGGTAGTTACTAACTGATTAAAATCAGACCACATCCAACATCGGTTGTTGGTGATAACACTAAATACTACTAAACTAGATCAGAATTTCGATCCACCCAGAATGTAGTGGGAGTATGGTTTATTCATTACCCATTGCGGGTTCTGAGGACTTAATGGTCTACAGGATCGATTGATGACCTATGGCTCTTTTGTGCGCTGTATAGGATTCTGATAATAGAGGTTGGTTTACAAGGCATAACCCTGTGAATGGAGTTTGGTACTCCAGAGCTGTTCATACTCTTGTAGAACCACCTGAGTGTCTCAGGCCCAGTGGGAGTAATTGGATCTACACGGAAAAGAGTAGAATGAATAGGAAAGTTTATCTTTCAGAGCAAAGCTTGAGTGGTCTAGGGGTAATTCCCTAAGAAGTAGAGAGTTAATCAGACCTTGAACTCTCTTACCACTTAGTATTGCATGATTTCGTTCAAAATAAGAAAATAGGGGTGATTCCCTGAGACTTTTCTTGCCAAACAAACGGAGTCTGGATTCATTCGAAACAGAAGGGCATTGACTTATGAACTTATGACAGGATGACTGTCAAGGCTTATGTCCTTTGTGGATAAAGAGCAAACCTCTCGGTCATTGGAAGTCATATATTTCTAAAATATGTGGATTTGACCAGAATATTGATAAGTCTTTTGTAGACTGGATATCAATTTTTGTACAGTAGTGAATATATATATTAGTGTTTGTGAAGGATAACACTGCACCAGTTGGAATCAACATGGGTGTGTTATCTGAAGTCAGAATCGACAATGCCACAATTCTCTGCAATAGAGATTTGGACAACATTCAAGAGTTTGACTCGGTCAAATTCATTAGAATCAGTCACTGGTTTCCCATCCATCTTATTAGTTAAGATGATGCATCTGTGTATGCAACATTCAACGAGGAAGTTCTACCCTATGCCTCAGGAATGACTCTTTAAATCTTCGGATCAAGAGAAATGGGATAGATTCTCTTTCTAATAAGAGATGGTCAGGTTATTGAACGTCAACTTTGATCGAATCTTAGATTCGGCGGTTAACAAAGCAAGTTTAGTATGTCCTTTAGTATCTTGAGAGAACGAGGAATAATATGCGGACATATTCATGTGTGAACTTGGATATGTGTGATACACTGATTTTGACTTTGAGTCAGATTGAGGATGATCGTTAAGTCGATCTCGGGCTCAGTGTTTACTCAGTACCACATGATTACATGGACCGGTAACGTTTCGATTCTACGGATCGTCTCGAGCCGACAACCTGACTAATCATTAAGACCCATGACATTTAGATGTAGGTGCTCCCCGAGTCACTGACCTATCCTACGACGGCATACTCGGAGTGTATTTTGGAATCTAAAATGGTTATGATATGCTTAATGGGTACTAGAATACGGGATGGGTCTCCATTGCTTTAGAGCAAGTGGGAGATGTAGTTTGTTGTATTTTAAATAATAGGGTGTGCTCTAAAACAATTAATCACATGCTTTCGTGCAAGTGGGAGATTGTTAGGTGTGATGCCGAAAGAAAATTTTGTAATTGTTTTATTTAATAAATGAAATGATATTATTATTCATATTTATTATTCTCATAATCACCGATGTGACAATAGTATTTACACTACAGAAAACCCTAAGTATATCGTTTATGTAATCACTTAACTCAGTGTATGGTATATACGCGGGAGGATTGAGTTAGTGAAGATGTACTTAAAATACAATTAGCCCGTAGTGAAGTTAATCGAGAGTATCGGGTCTCTCCTTTAACGTGCTATTAATGCGCCCAGAACACAATAGGTGTGATTGTCTTATCCGGACTTTCGGTTAAGAGAACCTAATGAGGCATTTATATATGATAGATATATCATATAGGGCTGGACCGATTTGATTAGAGTTCACGATATAATTCCGTAATCGAGAAGTCTTATCAAATCAATGGATGATCATATTTATGGATATATCTTAATCCTGAGGTGATCACAGTCAACTACGTGAATCAGTATGAAGTTTGACTTGACGGTTAAGGATTACACTAAGTTTGTGATCTGAATTACCCCATCTTGGCATTGTACTGGATTGAGTGAGTAGTCTGTGTTATCACAGATACGGAATCCATTCCTTCCATTTATGGAAGTAGATAGACAGTTCCCTTATTTGTTAATCCTAGAAACTGATCGATCCATGGAGTTCATATTACACTGATTAGCTACCAGTGAGTTGTATGAATTAATTGATCACTAGGGGTTAATGGTAAATAAGGATAAGAGGTTCTAGAAAGGGTTAATGGTAACTTCCCAATTTAGAATGAGCAGTCTATGGAGGATTAATCCATATGTAATGATTATATCAATGGACGCTTATTATTATTCTCGTGAGGAGATAAATATAATCTCATAATCGGAGGAGTGCAGTCACGGGATTATGGTGGCATATTCCTGTGATTGATTTATCAAATATAATTATTCTGTTCGTAAGATAATTATTTATTTGATTTATCGGAGCCGCTGATTATTAGTCCATGGTCCCCGACGTGCCTCCTAATATAGCATATCTATTCTCGGACGTCGAATCCTAATAATATTAATTTAGTTCTTGTTGGACTTTATTAAAACGATATGTGAATTAATTGTTTAGTGGACTATTAAATTAGTTGGGCTAAATAATTAAATACTCGGAAAAGACATTTTTCGTGGACTCGACCAAATTAGTGTGTTGACCTTTTTGACCTAATTGGTCAAATATGGTTTTGTGCGTGTGAACCTTTTGATAAAAAGGTGGCGCCACTTTTGTGGTTAATAATTATTAGGAAATTAGTTTTCTTGGATAATTATTTAATGTGTGATTTATCTTTTATTTATTAAATGATAATTCATGAAATATTAGATAATAATATGATTTATCCTAATTTGTTTGGGATAATTATTTTATTTATCTTTTATTTGGAAAAAGGATTAATGTAATAATTATCTCTTAATTATTTAATCCTTGGAGGCTAAGTTTTACTCTCCTATATAAAGAGAGTTCTTCCAAGCCTTTTAACACACAATAAATTTCGACCTACACCTCTTAGAGAGGAGAAGGTGAAAATTTTCAGCCAAGGGGAATAAGGGGAAAATCTTGGAGATTTTCCGGGTAGCATATCGGAAGGATTCGAGACGAGAATTTCCTTCCACCGGGAGTTGCTTGGATCACACGTGCGGAAGATCGTGGTGCTCTTCACACCTTGTTCGTTCTTTCCTATTGCGGTTCTTCAACTTGGATTTTGAGATCCAAGAGGTATGATCTACAACCCCCTTGCAGATGTAGATCTAGTTATTTTATTACGTGTATTTTATAGATCTAGATCCTTAAATAGCTTCCTCTGCGGATGATATAACTAACA
>CM044903.1:46828189-47226513 GCA_024500145.1 Gentiana dahurica var. dahurica | reverse complement strand
TTGATGGAGGTCAAGTTAAATTATTAACTCGATGCCTACTAACACACTAGCAAGAGAACTAGGTTCAATTGTAGTATAGCCAGATAGAGTCGAGGTCGATCCCACAGAGACTCGGCACAAATAAAACACAACTTTATCCTATTAGAACTAAATTGAAAGGGCGGTCTACGACCAACTAAATGCAGAAAATAAAATAGTGACAACCACAAGACACAAAAGACCACAAAGACAGACTAAAGACTACTAAAACACGGATAATACGGTTGATATTATCTAAACGAATAGTATTGATTACGCTAGTAGATTATAACTCCCCCATGTGAATTAGGATGATAACGAGACAAAACAAACGTTAAAGATTAATTATTATGACTACGGGAGTCATCCCCTAAGGTAGATTTAGCTCCGGTTAGGCCATCTAAATCATCGTGCCTCCATTACATGACTTCGCTTTTTAATGCCTCCATCTCATATAACTTCTGACACAATTACGAGACTAGGGATGCCGGTATAAACCGTAACCTCATCTAAGCAACATTCCTAGGGTAAGGCGTACTTCTTAGATGCCGATTCAATCTATATCCTAAGTAACAATCACTTTTTGGGTTTCATGTTAAATTATGATGACGGATAACTAAGTTGATCAGGTTTAAATACTCGTTTTAATTTCAATCCAGAGAATCTGACGTAGTCGAAGCCGATCATAATATTGCCCTACACATTACCACACTCGGTCGACCGAACGACAGCACTCGGGCGACCGAGTGACACGTCTAGGTCGACCGAACACAGTTCTGTGTCGGAACAAATCATGATTCCTTCTTAACGTTTCTAGCCTAAACACATGGGTTCGTAAATAAATCTACATCACGCAATCAATACAAATAAAACTACTCCATAATAAAATACATCAGATCTACGAATAAAGATTGCATAATTGAATAGTCATACCCTCGAAGACGAGAGTGACTCCCACTCTTTAATGCGCTCCCTAATCGGAGAATCCGACGAATCCACAATGAACGAACATAAAGAAAATAAAACTAAGAACTTGAGAGCTAAAATTGTATGAATTGTTTTGTGTTGTAGTGGTGTGTTTTTCTCAGCATCGTGGCTGCTGTTTATATAGGAGTTGTAGCCGACATAGGATGGATCTAGAAGATAGAGACGCGTTAATCTGATTAGGCTCGGGTGACCGAACAGTTACGCTCGGTCGACCGAATGGCATGGCTCGGTCGACCGAGCCTCCCTTTTTACGCGTTTTCAAATTCGGTTCGTCTGACTTGTTCCCCACTCCATGCTTTTGAATTGATCTGATTAATCTTTTCTTCAATGCTCCGATTTTCTTCTCTTTTATCTTGAGATTTCTCGATTGCGTGATAATTATCTTCCCGATTTATCATGATCTGCAAAATCAGCATTTATCACCCAATTAATTGCTCTTTTATAATAAAAACAGCTAAATACCAATTATCATATTAATAATCACTTATCATTAAATAATAAATATAAACACGTGATTAAATATGGAATATATATAATTAACTCCGATTTAAGGTTATAATTGATGACATAAATGGGTATATTCTAACTGTCATCAAAATGCCCCCCACTTAAACTTTGCTTCGTCCCGAACAAAGCATCAACAAGTTATTCCCCAAGACAACATTTTCTGTGGTCAACTCATACTTACACAAGAAACCCGAGTCAACTCATACCAGTCATGCTCATAAGATAAGCATTATTCACTACTCGCTATGAATCGAAGTGATTGTGTGCATGTGCATTGGTTTTATATAAATGTAGCAAGATTAAAGTTTATGCAGACTTCATATCTAAATTCACCAACATCAGCATTCATACTTCTTATGCCTCTCAATGGTTAAAGCACTAGAACAATAAGCAAGAGCGTATCTATAGGGTTTTTGGACTTGGAGACCGAGTACTACTCAAAGCCTCTAAAAATTCGAAATTTTTTCAATTTTGCATATTTTTCGAATACTACTAATCTCAAGGAAGAAGACTTTTCATAGAGTATCCCCCTATCTTAGATTAAGCATAGCATCGAATATTACCACAAGCGTGGGGCTACTTTGGTAATGTTCCTACAAGCCCAGTGTTTTAATGCATTGTCAAAACACAGGTACGTCCCAAGCTTATTACTCCGCTTTTGTTGGCTAGAAGATCAGAATACATCAGTCGACAAATGTCGACACTAGGTCCTCATAATCAATTATCTACGCAATGTACACATACTTCTTTCAATTATTATAACTCATGCGGTACTAAGCGATTCATATGTTGAGTAATTGAACAATACCTAATTACTTGCAATTGTTGGCATGAATATCCTTAAGTCTACTAACAATTTATCGCAAAAGTATAATATGACCACGTACTCACGCAACCTTGGTTCGTTTCCTATCAATTCTAAGTATAAGAACTTCACAAGTTTAAGGGTACGAGTTAAACAACTTGGCATTTATCCATAAAATTTTTAAATTTGGCTCAATATTGTCTCAGTATTCCGTTCCCTTTGACCTCAACATATATTTTCAACATATAGCTAAGTCCCTTGCCCCCCACTTAAACTTGGCATTGTCCTCAATGACAAAAATAAATGAGAGTTCAAGATGAAAGACTTAGCTCTGGAAACGGCTCCCAAGTAAAAGAACAACATCGGAGTAATCAGCGGCACAGAGTGGAGAAACAGACACATCCTGTATAAACAAACAAGCTCCACGAAATCGTCAAATACCATGTCTATGGAATTTATGAAATAATGTGGCAGTAATTAGACATAGATATCTAAAAACAGTTTAAGCCACTTTACTTTATACTGCCATGAACAAGACCAGAAGGGATTTAAACCTAAATAAAAACTCATATGATGGCTATCAAGGAAAAAACCTCGCTTATTCCGAACTTAGACTCGGAACATGGCGAGATGAAAAAAACCGTGATAGGCGCATGCTACTTTATTAAAAAGAAAAACGAAAAAGATAAGAATACGTAGTAGTTCTAAGTTTATAGTCGCTAGCTCGACTCAGTTCAAGATGGTTTATTCATAAACAGGTTCATCGAGGTACAAAACCTCATCCTCAGCATCAGGCGGAAGCCCGTGATAATGCTTCACACGATGTCCATTGACCACAAATCTGGACCCGTCCTTAAAATTGAATAGCTCCACCGCTCCAGAAGGAAAGACGTGTTGTACTTGAAATGGGCCATACCATCTTGATTTCAACTTACCCGGGAAGAGTCTTAAGCGCGAATTGTACAAGAGAACCAGATCACCCTCTTGAAAGGTCCTCTCCAAAATCTTTTTGTCATGAAACTTCTTCATGCACTCCTTTAAAATATTGGCATTCTCGTATGCCTCCAAAAGAAACTCCTCCAGGCGAGTTAACTCTAACATCCTTTTCTCACCGGCTAACGTCTCATCAAAATTTAGCATCCTTGTTGCCCACATGGCCCGGTGCTCCAGTTCCACAGGTAGATGACATGCCTTTCCAAAAACAATCCTATATGGTGACATTCCAATCGAGGTTTTATATGCAGTCCTATAAGCCCATAAAGCGTCGTCTAAACGCAACGACCAATCCTTCCTAGTCGTGTTGACAGTTTTTTCCAGGATACGCTTTATCTCTCGGTTGGTGACTTCCACCTGTCCACTGGTCTGGGGGTGATATGCAGTTGCTAGCTTATGTCGAACCCCATACTTAATCATCAGCCTTTCAAAAGGTTTATTGCAAAAATGACTACCATTGTCGCTTATAATTGCCCTAGGCGTCCCAAACCTTGTAAAAATGTTCTTCTTCAAGAATCTAACCACAACCCTAGCATCGTTAGTAGGGGAAGCAATGGCCTCAACCCATTTGGATACATAATCAACAGCAACTATGATATATCGGTTAGATAATGATGAAGTGAAAGGTCCAACGAAATCTATTCCCCAAACGTCAAAAAGCTCCACTTCTAAGATGCTCTTGAGTGGCATCTCATTCCTCCTTGAAATATTACCTGTCATTTGACAAGCATGACATGCCTTTGCATATTGGTGTGCATCCTTAAACAATTTCGGCCAATAAAAACCGCATTGGAGGACCTTAGCCGCGGTTTTTTCTCCCCCGTAGTGTCCTCCAACTTCATAGGAATGACAATGCTTCAGGATATCATTATACTCTTCTTCGGGCACACACCTTCAAAAAATATTATCAGATCCTAGTTTAAACAAATAAGGCTCATCCCAATAATAGTGTCTAAGATCTTTAAGAATTTTTTCCTTTCCTGGACAGTGAGATTTGGTGGTAGGTACTTTGCGGATAGATAATTAACAAACAAACTAAACCATGGTTGCTTCTTCTCCTTCACAACCTCTATTCGCGAAGAAACTGCAGCACAATCATCATGCCCCCCGATGGTGGTGATGGAGAAAAGTTGTTCATCAGGAAAAGATTCTCCTATCTCAGGTAATCCCTCACCATCCTCTAATTGTAAGCGCGATAGATGATCGGCCACCACGTTCTCACTTCCTTTCTTATCTCGGATTTCTACGTCAAATTCTTGCAGCAGTAGAATCCATCTCAACAGTCTCGGCTTTGAATCTTGCTTTGCTAGGAGATACTTAAGAGCCGCATGGTCAGTCCACACAGTGACTTTAGATCCCACTAAGTAAGATCTAAACTTGTCAAAGGCAAAGATAATGGCCAGAAGTTCCTTCTCCGTTGTGGCGTAATTACTTTGGGCAGCATTCAAAGTCCGGCTTGCATAATAAATGGGCCTAAAAATCTTATCTTTTCTCTGACCCAAAGCGGCGCCAACAGCAGTATCACTTGCATCACACATCAGTTCAAACGGAAGATCCTAATCCGGTGCTACCAGAACGGGTGCAGTAATCAATCTACTTTTTATTTCGTTGAAAGCTTTTATGCACTCATAAAGAAAACACGAATGGCACATCCTTGGCCAATAATTCGGTAAGAGGTCGAGAGATTAGGGAAAAGTCCTTGATAAACCTACGATAAAATCCGGCGTGGCCTAAAAAACCTCGCAAAGTTTTAAGATTAGTAGGTGGAGGTAATTTCTCGATCACCTCAACTTTGGCTCTATCCACCTCTATACCGTTCTTTGATATGCGGTGGCCTAGTACTATACCTTCCGTAACCATCAAATGACACTTCTCCCAGTTAAGCACAAGATTAGTCTCTTCACATCTCTTCAATACTCGTGCTAGATGTGTGAGACATTAATCGAAATCGTCTCCAAACACGGAGAAATCATCCATAAATATTTCCAAGAAATCTTCCACCATATCCGCAAATAATGACATCATACATCGTTGAAATGTCGCGGGGGCGTTACACAATCCAAATGGCATTCGATTATACGCAAATGTCCCATATGGGCATGTAAATGTTGTTTTCTCACGATCTTCAGGTGAGATGTGGATTTGATAGTATCCCGAATATCCGTCGAGAAAACAATAGAAAGCATGCCCACTCAGTCTCTCGAGCATTTGATCGATGAAGGGAAGAGGAAAGTGGTCCTTACGAGTTGCATCATTTAGTTTCCTAAAGTCTATGCACACTCGATGACCAGTGATTAGCCTCACAGGAATTAACTCATTCAACTCGTTGGCTTGCACCGTCAATCCTCCCTTCTTGGGAACTACATGGATAGGGCTTACCCATTCGCTATCAGCAATTGGAAATATAATTACCATTTCTAGCATTTTTATAACCTCATCCCTAACCACGTCCATTAATTGTGGGGTTAAACGCCTTTGAGGTTGTGCAACCGCTTTCTACTCAGGGTTAATACCCTTAACGTCAGCTATGGTCCATCCAAATGCTCCGCGGTACTCTCTCAGAACTCTCATTAGTTTCTCCTCTTGTAAGTCCGTCAAGGATGAAGATATAATTAGTGGCAAGGTCTCATCTTGAAGAAATACATACTTCAAATTCGCAGGAAGAGGTTTTAAAGTCAAATTTGTGGGAGGTTCTTCCAAAGAGGTCTTCAACTTTTGACCAGTGAGTTTGAGTTTGAAGTACTTATGCCACGTTGGTCTATGATAGAATCTTTCAATCTCCGCAGCACTTACTTCCTCTACAGGTCTTGGGGTCCCTCTACTACATCCTGGCCATATCATCTTCTCCTCCTCACTACCCACGTACTTGACTTCATCTTCTTCTTCTAAGACAGCATCCAAAAAATCCTTGATACTTTCATGTTGTTGAAATTCTTGAACGATCCTATCAATGGAATCCAACATGAAACATGCATCCTCTCCATCATCAGGTTGCTTCATAGTGTCGAAGACATTGAATGCAACTCTCTCTTCGTTCACTCTTAACACCAACTCGCCTTTGTAAACATCAATTAGCGTTCTACTAGTGGCCATGAAAGGTCTCCCTAATATTAATGGCACTTCGTAGTTAGCTTCCATATCTAATACCACAAAGTCGACAGGGAATACGAACTTTTCAACTCTTACTAGCACATCCTCAACCACTCCACACGGTTCCTTGACAGAACGGTCAGCTAATTGCAATGTGATTGAGGTCTTCTTAAGATCTTTCATGCCTAATTTCCGAAAAATAGATAATGGCATCAGATTCACGCTTGCTCCTAGATCACACAAAGCTTTGTTTAGACATACGTTACCTATGGTGCAAGGAATGAGAAAGCTTCCCGGATCTTTGCATTTTGGGGGTAACTTATGTTGAAGAATGGCTGAGCACTCCTCATTAAGGCATATGGTCTCTAAATCTAGAAGTTTCCTTTTAGTTGAGATGGCGTCTTTTAAAAACTTGGTGTACTCAGGCATTTCAGCTAGTGCTTCAACTAGGGGTATATTGATTTGTAACTTACTGAACATATCCACGAACTTCTTATACCTCTTATTATCAAACTTAGGCTTTGGCTTTGGTGGAGGATAAGGTAGAGTTGAAGGATCGACATCAGTGAAAATTGGATACTTGTTATCGTAAAGTTCAACTCTAGGGCCAGCAGGTTCTTTATACGTTCTTTGCTCAAGCAAGGTCTCGGAAGTATTAGTCTCATTGCTTGGCTCACCATCCTTATTCTTTGTGACTTTTTCTTTCTCTTGCAAGGATGGTGGAGTTACCTCCTTTCCACTTCTTGTCATGATCGCATTCAAATCCTTAGGGTTCTTCTCAGTTTTGCTTGGCAACCCTCCAGGAGGTCTAGTTGAGACTTGCTCAGCTAGTTGTCCTACCTGGTGCGTGAGGTTTTGGACTAGAGCTTCTTGATTGGTTACCTTAGCATCTGTCTTCTGACAATATTGGCTAAAGTTAGTGGCTAATTCATCCATAGATTTTGATAGTTGTCCCATATTGTCAGTGACGACATTACTCAGTTTTTCTATCGCAGCTTCCCAACCAAAAGTTTTAGTCTGCTGTGGTACATAAGTGGTAGGCGGTTTAGGCCGTTCTCCTGCATTAATGTCACTATATCGGAATCCAGGATGGTTATGATTAGGCCTGTACCCTCCCCCGATATAATTGGCTTCTTCAGTACCAGCATTCTCACCTTGAGGTGCTACCCCGATTCCAGCCCCTTTCTCTACTCTTGTCATCCTCTCTTGCATCCCGTCTACCGTATTGTTGATAACAGAAAGTTGTTCTAAGATTTTGGTAGATGCACTATCCTCAAATATGTCAGCGGCCATCTTCACAGTAGCTATGTCATTGCCTCCCCATTGGCTATTCATCGATATTTGCTCCATCTTCCCTTGTGCCTCCTCAGGAGATAAAAGAACAAACGCTCCATTGCTGGAGGCATCTACTCTAATTTTCTCTGTCTCTCTCAACCCATGGTAAAAATTTTGCATTAAAAGCCAAAGAGAGATGTCATGATGAGGACACTTCCTCATAGCTTCCTTGAAACGCTCCCAAGCTTGATCAAAACTCTCCCCAGGTTGTTGCTTAAATCCTAGGATGTCTTGGCGTAACTTAAAGGTTTTTCCCAAGGGAAAATACTTATTCATGAATTTTTGCAACAATTGTTCCCAAGTAGTGATAGATCCAGCCTCTAAAGAGAGAAGCCATTGCTTAGCTTTATCTTTCAAAGTGAAAGGGAAAAGCTTAAGATGAATGTTCCCTTCCGGGATAAATTATGGTTTCACTGTGCTAACGATCTCCAAGAAATTCGTCACGTGAACACCAGGATCCTCGTTTTGGATTCCATGAAAAGTGGAATAGTTGGTCACCATTTGAATTACATTAGGCCTAGGGTGATAGACTTCCGCAGCATCTTGCGGTGCTACGATAGCGGGAATGAATTGTTCAATAGTTGGCGTTGCATAACTTTGCAAAGTACGCCTCGCTCCTTGAACTAGGGCTTGGTTCTCATTATTAGCATTTGCATTCACATTATTGGCATTATTAATAACAGGATTAGCTACCTGGTTTGGATTGACTGGATTGCCTTCCATTTCCGTTTCAGATTCAGAATGCTCAGAATGATCGGTTGTATGTCCTTCTTCCACTTCGTGCTCGCTTTCCTCGAGATTTGGATCCTCTTCTCCTTGTTTAGCCAGTTCCCTAGCTAACTTCCTATTCCTTCTTGAAAATTTCTCTATTTCAGGATTATATGGCTCAAGCGGTTCCTTAGATTTCCGAGTAGCGTACTATAAAATAATAAACAACAATAAAACAATTAATCACTAGTAAAGGCTAGGCCTTTAACTTACTAAATAAAACTAAAACAGACTCGAAATAAGTTTGAGAAAAGAAAAGAAAAAATAAAACAGAAGCAGAATGTTATAAAACTAATACAGAACAGAAACAGAAAAGAAAATAAATTCTCGGTCGACCGAGAGCTGCGGTTCGGTCGACCGAACGCTTTTTTTTTTATTATTATTATTAATTTTTTACGACACTGTTTTTAATATACTGACTCTTATTCACAGAATATTCACGAATCCAGTTCTAACAAAATAAGCTATATCTCAATTTAATGACTCGAGTCCCCGGCAACGGCGCCAAAAACTTGATGGAGGTCAGGTTAAATTATTAACTCGATGCCTACTAACACACTAGCAAGAGAACTAGGTTCAATTGTAGTATAGCCAGATAGAGTCGAGGTCGATCCCACAGAAACTCGGCACAAATAAAACACAACTTTATCCTATTAGAACTAAATTGAAAGGGCGGTCTACGACCAACTAAATGCAGAAAATAAAATAGTGACAACCACAAGACACAAAAGACCACAAAGATAGACTAAAGACTACTAAAACACGGATAATACGGTTGATATTATCTAAACGAATAGTATTGATTACGCTAGTAGATTATAACTCCCCCATGTGAATTAGGATGATAACGAGACAAAACAAACGTTAAAGATTAATTATTATGACTACGGGAGTCATCCCCTAAGGTAGATTTAGCTCCGGTTAGGCCATCTAAATCATCGTGCCTCCATTACGTGACTTCGCTTTTTAATGCCTCCATCTCATATAACTTCTGACACAATTACGAGACTAGGGATGCCGGTATAAACCGTAACCTCATCTAAGCAACATTCCTAGGGTAAGGCGTACTTCTTAGATGCCGATTCAATCTATATCCTAAGTAACAATCACTTTTTGGGTTTCATGTTAAATTATGATGACGAATAACTAAGTTGATCAGGTTTAATTACTCGTTTTAATTCCAATCCAGAGAATCTGACGTAGTCGAAGCCGATCATAATATTGCCCTACACATTACCACACTCGGTCGACCGAACGACAGGACTCGGGAGACCGAGTGACACGTCTAGGTCGACCGAACACAGTTCTGTGTCGGAACAAATCATGATTCCTTCTTAACGTTTCTAACCTAAACACATGGGTTCGTAAATAAATCTACATCACGCAATCAATACAAATAAAACTACTCCATAATAAAATACATCAGATCTACGAATAAAGATTGCATAATTGAATAGTCATACCCTCGAAGACGAGAGTGACTCCCACTCTTTAATGCGCTCCCTAATCGGAGAATCCGACGAATCCACAATGAACGAACATATAAAGAAAATAAAACTAAGAACTTGAAAGCTAAAATTGTATGAATTGTTTTGTGTTGTAGTGGTGCGTTTTTCTCAGCATCGTGGCTGCTGTTTATATAGGAGTTGTAGCCGACATAGGATGGATCTAGAAGATAGAGACGCGTTAATCTGATTAGGCTCGGGTGACCGAACAGTTACGCTCGGTCGACCGAATGGCATGGCTCGGTCGACCGAGCCTCCCTCTTTACGCGTTTTCAAATTCGGTTCGTCTGACTTGTTCCCCACTCCATGCTTTTGAATTGATCTGATTAATCTTTTCTTCAATGCTCCGATTTTCTTCTCTTTTATCTTGAGATTTCTCGATTGCGTGATAATTATCTTCCCGATTTATCATGATCTGCAAAATCAGCATTTATCACCCAATTAATTGCTCTTTTATAATAAAAACAGCTAAATACCAATTATCATATTAATAATCACTTATCATTAAATAATAAATATAAACACGTGATTAAATATGAAATATATATAATTAACTCCGATTTAAGGTTATAATTGATGACATAAATGGGTATATTTTAACTGTCATCAAAATGCCCCCCACTTAAACTTTGAGCCACTAAAGAGGTGTCATGTAAGTAAGTTCAATTCTTGGCATCGTCATAATCACCTCAGATCCTACTGAGCCTTGGTTAGTCGCTCGGATCTGCCTGTGTGGTGGATCGACTCGGATGTTGAACTTGTAAGTTTTGAATTTGAATTGCCAAGTGGCAAAGCTAACTATGACGCAATTATAGCTATTTCGGGAATCGAGGCGTCATTGCCTACTAATACTAACTAGGGCCATTTTTTGAGGTGAGTGGGGGGTTATAAACCCTTCATATCAATCATTTCGCCTTACCAGTTTATTAACGTAAAAGATCCCCTCTCCTCGTTGCTTGCTATTATCCTCTCATTTTTACAAGTAAGTGTCTCATCTTCTCGCAATTTAGCTTTGTAGCCCGATTTCCTTTGTCTTTAGATATAAACCTTATTTCCCCGGAACCCTGTGTCCGATTTCATAGAGATGGCTATTGCGGATAGTAGAGACGTTGGGTCCATTATAGGTCTAGAGGACCTAGACGAAATTTGTGAGTTGTACGGGGTTGACAAGGAAAGGTTTGCCCTGAAGTTGCCTTTGGAACCGCATTTGTTTGCTCCGGACCCGCATCAGGGTTTCTATATGGTTCACCGGGAATATTTTGAGGTTGGTTTGAGGCTGCCTTTTTGCCCAGCGCTCCTCACTGTACTCCGGTATTACGAGCTAGGGCTTTCCCAGGTATCCTCCAATGGTATCAGGGCCATCATTGGGTTTGCTATCTGGTACCGGCTGCTAAACCTATGGTTTACCATGAATAAGTTTAGGTACTTTATCACCGTGTAGGGGTGAAGGATCATCCCTACCGGTACTACTTTTCTCGAAGGCAGGGTTGGTCATCCGACACCCCCATACTCCCTAAAGGTAAGGATTGTTTCAAACGGTGGAAGGAGAGATTCTTCTACGTACGCCATGAAGATCGCCCCGAGCTGAGTCGTTGGAACATGAACGAGCTGGATAAGGATGATCGTCCGGAACTACCGGACAAGTTGGTTGAGAAGATCCACAAGTTTGGGTACTCTATCGAATGGCAGAATTTGTACGACAAGCTGATTACAGCAACTCGGTTAGAGAATGTGGGGCCTGAACCCTACGTGGAATTCACTAAGACTGAGTGGAAGTCCTATAGGACCTTTTCCCTTTGTGATTTATATTGTTGTTATACTTATGCTTTCCTCCGACTAACATTATACTCGCACTTTTTTGGAAATAAAATTTCTATGTTGAATTATCACCAGTTAGAGAAGTTGATCAGTCAAGGTTGGAGGAAGTAAGAAGACCGTCTGAGGAAAGAAAGAAATCTGTGGATTACAAGGAAAAACTCAAGAAGGTTGTTCCTACTTGTATCAAAGAAACAAAAGTAACTAAAGCTGTAACAAGTAAAGTTGAGGAACAAAGAGCTGAAACTGGGAAAGGCATTCCTACTCAAGTTGATATTATCAAGTTTTACCACAATGAGCTGATTCGTATTCAGAAGGATGATATCAGTTTGTTTGGAAAAGTGTTAAAGTCCTTGGAAGAAAGCAAGACTGAAAGAACTAACATGGAGAAAAGATTAGATACTGTCAAAGACAATTGTCACGACACCTTGATTGAAATTCTCAAAACAACCATTGAAAATGATTCAAGGAAAGCTGAAACAACAGAAAGATGGGAAGGCATTCTTAACAATTTGGTTGACATAATGACCTTGAAGGAAAATGGAATGAAAGACTCAGTTGTAGCGCAGACCATATTGGTATCAAACCAACAAAATCTCAACTCTTACATCAAGAGCTTCATCGATAAGAATGATGTCAATAAGGGGGAAAGTTTAGATATGTTAAAAGTCAATGAGCTTGATATGCCAAAAGTTCTGGAAAGCATTGATGATAAACTGGTCGAACTGAAGAAAGCTAGAGGAGATTATACTGATGAGGAAATGGAACTTATTGCAAAGTTTGCTGAACCAACTGAGAAAATGATTGGTCTAGATGCTCGTCTCTACAACATTTTCAAAGACATGCCCTTAAGAGAAGGAGAATCTAGAGAACAATCTTTATCAAATTTTCTGAGTATGCAAAAGATAATTATGCATTTCTAGCACAAATTGAGCAGATAGGAAAGAAATGGCACTCTAGAGATAATCACAGAAAAAGTTGAGAAAGTTGAACCTGAGTTTATTTTGGAATTGCTGAAAACTGGCACAAGTGAAAAACTGAGACAGATAGTGTTTGTATTTGTTGTACTTTTCAAAAGCAAATTTTTCAGTAAACACAATATGTCTAACTCATCGAACATCTATGCAAGTATTCATGGAATTGAAAGCACAGCAACAAATGAAGCCATGAGAGAATAAGCTGAAAGATATGACAATGAAGCTGTCAAGTAAAAGGAAGAGAAGTTGGCACTTAGATTCTTTTCATGTATTGTATTTTAATACTCTGTGTTGTAACTCATTATCTTTAATAAAATCTCAGTTTCTCAGTTCGTTTTGTTTTTATTTTGTTTTTACGTTTTTGCATTTCTTTTAAGGAGGGTATTGACATCATCAAAAAGGGGGAAATTGTTGGAAATAAAATTTATGTTTTGATGATGATTCATCACTTATTCAGTTATTGTTTTTAGACCCCATTGATGAAGTGTCATAACTAGCTGTTATAGTGCAAAGCAAAAAGATGTCTAGAAATCGTTGTATAGGATTTAATAGAGTCTGATAGTTGTATAAGTTAATCAAACAAGCACTGTAATAGTTTTAGGTTCATAACTGAGAAAATGAGAAACTGAAACTGATCAAGAGTACTTCAACTAAAACTAAGGGATCAGACTCAGTTATGAAAGAACTGAAGAAGGTAAGTTCGATGAGGGTACAAACTCAGTTGTCTTATCTAGAAGACTGGAGAACTGAGGGTTCAAACTCAGTTATTGAAGATAGAAGAACTGAGGGTTCAAACTCAGTTTATGAAGACTAAGTCGAGACTATAAAGTTAGACTTCAGTCAAGATTGTGATGACCTGAACTGACTTTATGGATCTTGTATGAAGACCTAAGAGTCATAAGGTCAATGAACTCTTAGAAGATATATTGTTTATGGTGTACTCTGATTTAGTCAATTATAATCAGATGAAGGATAGAGTACTGAGATTTTGAAGAAGAGTAAAAACTCAGTTAATGCTCTTCAAAACTGGAACTGATGACGTCATGGTTAAATCAGTTTTTAACTAAAGAGATTTCAGACCGTTATAATTCAAGCAATTGAATTGGTCTGTAAAAGTGTCCTTTCTGACACTGACACACAGGAAAGAAGCAGGACCACTAACGGCTATAAGAATTCAAATTCAAATGAACTAACCGTTAGAGAAACCCCTATAAATAGATCTCTTCTACAACAAGAAGAGGGCGGAATTCTAAGAATTAATTTAATCAAGAAAGATCACACTAAGGGGGAAATAAAATCATAAGAATTCCTGCTAAGAACTTTATTGCAGGATCAAGAAATATCTTCAAGTGATCCTCAAAGCATTCAAAGAAAGATCAGAATCAATCATTTGAAGAAATACCGAGCTGTGCATAACTTTTATATCTAGAAGAAGAAGCCTAAATATCAATTGAATCATAGTTATTGATTCAAGTCTCAACTTTGAATTTATCAAAGGTTTTAGACTGTAAAACACCAATAAGGTGTGAAGGACAGTTGAGCTACAGTCAGGAAGACTGTGTTTGTGTGAGCTGGTGAAGAGGCAATTCAACCCTCTAAGGACCAGTGTAGCAAGCTTAGTTCAAACAGCAATTCTACCTGTTGAAGACTGAAGCTGGAAGATTGTGAAGCTAGGGATTAGTGAAGGACAATCAAGTGTCTAGAATTTACTTTGTGTCTTGTAACTGTAAACCTCAAGAACATAGTGAATTTGGCCTCCGCATCACAGGGGAAGAGAGGACTGACATGATTACACCACCTGGAACCTCTATAATTCTTGTTCATTTACATGACGCATTATTTACTGCATTACAGTTTTTCTTTATTCACCTAGTTCATATACTTAGAAAACACTAGAAACTGAGTCATCACTTTAATTGATAACTCATATTTTATAAAGACTTATTTAATCCGCTCCCAGTTAACTCAGTTAAGGATAAGTGAGTTTTGACTTATACTCAGCTAAGTTAGCTTAACCCCTCACAAGTTTTTAAGTTGAACTAAAGCTAGTTTAAGATTCAGTTTTTGGGTGAGCTTTTGGTGACAAGTTTATTCACCCCCATCCCCCTCTAAACTTGTGTTAGCCTTTCTAAGGGACCAACACACTTGCAATGGCCGATTTCACAGATTTACTTGCTGGAGCAGAAGGTGAAGTCGCGGTTCACCAGCCCGAGCCGACTCCATCTATCCAAGGTGTGTCCGCAGAGGATCCTACCATGGATGCCGCTGTGGAAGGTGCTTCTTCATCAGCTCCTCCTTGAGAGCAGGCCGATCTGGGCCTTCTCGAGGAGGCAGCGGGAAAGGATCTGGTCATCGGGAAAATGGGGCGGTTGCGACCGATCTCGCTCGAGGGTCGCTCCTCAATGAAAAGCAAGTCCCAAGCCTCTGAGAGGGCTTAGGAGGAAGCCGCTTCCGAGTAGAAAAGGGTCGCCAGTATGTCCGATGAGGAGTTGGTTGTCATGGGCTGCAAGACTGTGGAGCTGGTAAATGATTTTTTCTTGTTTCTTTTGTTTTAAGGTCGAGCTGTTGATGGCCCTAACTCTTTCTATCTATCTCTTCAGGGGGCTACGATTAGTCAAGAAGTTTTCAGAAGGCTTGGAAAAGATTATACGGATTTGGCTGCCCAGAAGAACAAGATTTCTGAGCTGAGGCAGACGTGAAAGGAGCTCAAGGCAGCTGATCGGCTCAAGGATACAGAGATGAAGGCTCTGCCGGCTCAAACCATAGCTCAAGAGGGTGAGCTGAATCCTTGGCAAGTGAGCTTGCTGAGGAGAAGAATATGAAGAAGAAGGAGGTCGCCGACCTCCAAGCATGAGTGGCCGATCTAGAAGCCATGATTCCGGTTCAGTGTGCTGAGGCCGTTCAGAAGTATAAGGCTTTGACGGACATCGTCGAGGCCTTGAAGATGCTGTTGATCCCTGTCATCAACCATGGGTATACCTAGGGAGTGGACGAGGCGAGGATTCAGTACCCTTCCCTTGTGCTGGATGACCTTCCTAAGAAGGTTTACTACAAGCAAGGAATGGGCACGGTCTACACCGAGCGCGTGCTGGATTTTAAGGCAGGGGTGGACATTGTGTCCAAGTATGCCGTCCAACCGGCTGTTGTATCTAGCTCGGCTCCTTCATCCAAGCCCCAGAAGAGTCTGACCCCAGACTCTTAAAGTTTAGGAGAGGAGTTTATTTTTGAAGAATTTGTACCATGTACTTCGATTTTGTTTTTGTTTGGTATAGAGAAGTTGTTTTGTGTCTGTTTTTGAGTTACTTGCTGTTTGTTTATTGTTTATGTTTTCAATGTTTATTTATTGTTGATGTTTTCATTGTTTGTTTCTTGTTGACGGGGTGCGCCCCCAGTATGCCATTAATTATTCTATGTTTTTGGATGGCATACTTGTTTAGATTGTTTAGACGGGTTTTCCTGAGCAAGGCCTGGTCGGATTGACTTCTTGCGTGAAGTTTTTGAGGATGAGCAGGGCCAGGCTATTACTGACTTCTCGTTTAAAAGCATGGTGAGCAGGGCCAGGTCGGAGACTTCTCGGATGAAGTTTATGGACGAGCAGGGCTAGGCTAGTACAGAATTCTCATTAAAAAGCACGGCGAGCAGGGCCAGTTCGGACTGACTTCTCGTGTGAAGTTTATGGACGAGCAGGGCCAGGCTAGTGCTGACTTCTCATTTAAAACCATGGCGAGCAGGACCAGGTCGGACTCACTTCTCGCGTGAAGTGAATGGATGAGCAGGGCCAGGTTAGTGCTGACTTCTCGTTAAAAAGCACGGCGAGCAAGGTTAGGTCGGACTGACTTCTCACGTGAAGTTCATGGACGAGTAGGGCCAGGCTAGTACTGACTTCTCGCTTAATAGAATGGCGAGCAGGGCCAAGTCGGACTGACTTCTAGCGTGAAGTTTATGGACGAGCAAGGCTAGTGCTGACTTCTCATTTAAAGTTTATCTGTGGAGTGTATTGGTTAGCATGTCCTTACGGACTTATAAATAATTGATGAAAATTAAAATTTATTCAATGAATCAGAAATATCCGAGACATATAGTGAAAATGGACAAAACATAACGAAAGTGCAAAAATGAAAAGTATACAAAGCAGTAAATGATAAAGACTTTCCGAACAGATCATGCCAAAAAAAATCCTTTGTCCTTGATAGTGGCCGCATAGCAACTTCGTGTGACCTCTAGATCTCCTTTGATTTCAACCGAGCCACGGGCAGTCAGAAACTTTAAACTGATGTGAGCTGGGGAGATTACGGCCCGAAGATCAATCATGGCCGGCCTTCCTAGGATTATATTGTATGCTGATGATGACTTAACCATGAGGTAGTTAACCATAAGAGTCCTCCCCACAGATTCCTTCCCAAACGTTGTCGCGAGCCAAACCATCCCCCTAGGATGAACAAGAGGACCAGCAAATTCGAACAAGGGTGCTGAAACAGGAGTCAGCTCGGACTCTTTCAGGTTCATTGCCTGAAAAGCTGCAAACTATAGGACGTTGACAGCGCTGCCAGTGTCGACGCAAACCCTCTTCACCAGATTCTTATTCATCATGACTTCAGTAACCAGACCTTCATTGTTCAGGACCAGTAGGAGTGGGTCCCTAGGCCTATAATTTACTTCCTAAAAGGGGATCTGACTTTCTCTGTTCGCCTGTACGCCTCCTGATCGGGCGTTTAGGCTGCCGACCTCAAATGCAATGCCAAGGCCTCCCACAATAGTGTTGATGGTGTTAATGGGCCGGTTGTCCATCTGTTGATCCCTATTGGGAGACCGATCTCTTCTTCGCTGGGGCTCTCCCCGTCGATTGTGCTCTCGGTTGTAGTTCATCTGCGGGTAGTCTCGCCGTCCCCGAAATTCGCCATACTAAGGTCGTTCCATGACCTCATCCAACATTCCTTCAGCAATGGATGTATCCATGTCTCTTTGGAAATCTCTACAGTTGTCTAGATCATGGCAAGTGTCTTGGTGGTAGGTGCAAAACTTGCTCTGGTCCCTTCTGTCCAGGGGGCTTCGCAGAGGCGTAGGAGTTCATGCTAGACCCTTCCTTTTCATGATCGCGAGTTCCTGATCGCAAGGCCTATTTAACGTCAGGAAGTCTCATGGTTGCAAGGCACATTTCTTTTCGGATCTGCCCATAGCTCATACTCCCGTGCGATCTCCAGACGACTTTCTTCTCTTGTCGGAAGTATCCTCGGGCTTCTCTTTCTTCGACTCTGACTTTTCCAACTCTCGCTTCAGTCGGTTGGTTTTTTCTCCTTGACATTGTTTAAACGCTTTTTCCACACATCTTCTATAGACGCAGGGAGCTCGCTGCTCAGTTTGGCATATAGCCTACCTTCACGTAGTCCCGCCACAAAAGACTCGATCCAAATATGATCATCGGTGTCTTGTACTTGGAGTGACTCTTCGCTGAACCACTTAAGGTACTGTAGCGCGGTTTCGTCTCGCTAATGTTTGAGAGAAAACAAGTGGGTAGCATTCTTTTGAAATGGCTTCTCCGTGATAAAAACGTTAAGGAACATCTTTCCTAGGGTATCAGAATTGTAAATCATTCAGGCCTGTATCTTCTTGAACCATTCTCGAGCTCGGCCGGTTAGTAGTACTGGGAACGCCTTGCACTTCATCTCTTCTGGGGCACAGTCGAGATTCATGTGTGTAAGATACTGGAACAGGTGATCCTGGGGGTCTTTGGTTCCATCGTAGGGTTCCAATTTCAGGATCTTGAACCTTGCCGGCCGAGGATGGCTGTCAATCTCCTCAGAAAAAGGGGACTCGAGAGCCAGGAGTGCAAATCTCCTTCCGGATATAGCATCTAGCTCGGCGCGGGCCGCCTCCATCGCCTGGGGCACGACTAGCTGCTTTCTCATATTCGATGAGGATGATCAATCGTCTTTTATGTTGCCTCTATGCCTTGGTGGAGAAGGCGTTTCCTGCCATGACCCATCATTGGGGGCATATTCCTCCTCCAGCTCCTAGTCCTAAGAGTTCTCCCTAGATGAATCTCCGTCCGGCTGATCCTGATCATGTGAATTTTACTCAAGGGGGTCCTCTTCCTCTGGACCTTCTAGGTCTTCATCTTCCTTGTCCTCTTCTTCAAGAAGGCATTGAGAACAGCCTACTTTGTTGCGTCATCTAAGGCCATGAGTTGATCTATCAACGCCTGATGGGTTGTGTCGAGGGAAACTTCATCGTGTTGCTGGTTCTGGTTGTTTTGCATCTGATTCTGTTGCATTGTTGGCATTGCTGCCATTGGCGGCTTGTTGTCATGTGGTCACCATGTTCATTCTGGAGCTTTTCCTGAGATTATCAAATAAAGAGACCCTCCTTTTAGCGCCAGTTGACGATTCCAAAAATCGTCTATATGAAATCTAGGGTTATTCCTCTTGTAATAACCTATCAAAGCTCTAAGAACACTGAACTAGCGAAGAGATTAGGGGTTGATTTGGGATGTTTTAGACTACACTTGATGGTGATCAAGCTGCCTACGTATCCAATGCAGGGATCGGAATCAAGTCTTCGTAGATCCTTAGGGACCGTTTATATAGAGAGGCTTATGCCCTAGAGATGGTGTGTGGCGTGTCCACAGTGGATACTGGTTGACGTGTTCCCTAAGGAAAAAGATTATGATTAGTTGATCTCATTGATATTAGGAGATAATTGTGATATTCAAATATTCGTATTAAGTGATAAAGATTGGAGCCTTTATCACTCAAGATTCCTTCCATAATTATCTATTTATTACGCGCGTGGGAAATACGATTAAGGATTGACTCTGGCCGACTTAGATGGCCCGAGCTGGACTGGTTGAACCCTTCTGTGTCTTGACCGACCTACGGAAGTCGGGGAGGATAGCCGAGCTGGTGTCAACTCGGACTCTGGCGTGCGTAAAATGGCAGGTCTGAGAGGGACTTAGGCTGACTGGTAAGGTCGGGCATGGGAAGGTTTGAATACAAGTGTTGGCCGGCTTGCAGAGGTCGGGATTGAACTCAGACCTGTCCATACTTATCGGAGGTCGGTCCTAAGCATTGGTCGACCTAGAGAGGATGGGATGATTAGTCGAGCTACTCTAGTCCGGCTGCTGGGACATCCGACACCCTTTCACTCTCTACACTTAATGTTGAGCCACTAAAGAGCTACCATGTAGGTAAGTTCAATTCTTGGCATCTTCACTCAATTTGACTAGTAGGAAACGATGAGTTAAGCATGATGCAGATGCAACTCTGAAGTATATAAGTATTATTACCCCAGCTGACGAGCAGGCAGCCGCTAGTGACAACGTAGCCGTAACCTGCCATTACCGACCGCAAAAAAAAACCATAAGTAGCAATATCGGTATGTGGACATTTTCATGCTATAACAACACACTAGTTTCTAGCTTTGAGCCTCCTTGTTGACTTTGTATGTCTTTTATGTGACTTTGTGTGTCATATTGACTAGATGATTGGAAAACTTCTGGGGGTAAAATTTTAGACTTAAAATAAAGGGGGTTTCTTTCTATTCGTTCAAATGAGTTGTTGCATCATAGAAGAAAATTGTATATATGCCCACACAGCATATATAATAGAAACTGTAAATATGAAAATAAATAAGTAAATGATGTGGCAAAGAATGTTGAATTACCCGGTCACCGACGACGAAAAGGCTAACAAAAACATGATTGTGCAAGTCTCTTCGTAATCTCAAGGCATGGATATCAAAGCATGCTAGCCCAAAACTCCACAATAGTTGAAGACCCATGGAAGCTATTAAGTAACTGAACAGAGATAAACACAACAAATATCAGTTAGCAAGGTCCCTGTAAATTCTTGATTTGAGGGGGGGCATAGATACCCAGTTAAAAGAGTAAAAGTATGGGGATATTATGCACTATCAAAGATCCCTATGAAACATCACGGGTATTATAGAAGAGTAGGTCGGCTATGTGGATTTTCTTACTCCCCAATCTCCAACGTGTTGAGTCTTGTTATTTCAGGCATATTATTTCTTGCTCAAGCTATATTTTTAATTTGTTTAGTCAAGCGACGTGAAGATTATGAAGGCCCGAGATTTACTGAAAAAACTGAAATGTAGAGTTGAATCACGGATACTTCTGTAATTCTGTTTGATAACATGCCTTGTAACAGACACGGATACACCCTAGATTGTAACGCCCCGTTTCCGGACACCGAGTCCTTACCGGAAATCGAAACGTTCAATTCGGCACGCATAATATTAAATAAATGATATTTCACGTAATCCTCTACTACGTCGTATCAAATAAAAGCAAACGGAAGCTAAAAGACTCGGGTAATTCTTCAAACAACCAAGAATAGAAACACTAAAGATAGAATAAAATGTAATACTTATTACATCGGAAAACCAAACGAATCCAAGAGTACGAATCTCAAAGACTACAAGGAAACTACAGCATCCAATAATATTCCAAGTCTAAGGCATAAATGAAATAAATGATAAAGAAGGTCTTCAACTCCGGCGTCCTCAAACGTCGTCATCAAAGTCCTCCTCAAAGTCTTGACTAACATGTTCATCTTCTCTCCCCCAAACACATAAATAAACATGCATTTGAGGTAAGTACAAAGTACAAAGTAAGAAGTAGAAGCTACAATTTAATTAAGGTTATTATAAAAAGATTATCTTGGTGAGACCTACTCAATCTAGGGTTCACTCCATGCCCATCGACACGTCATGACTAAACGTTTCTAGCTGAGCTTACCTTTGTTACATCATTACTCAAGGACACAATGCATGGTGAAAATTCCACCACGAGATATACTTGCCAACTACGGTGAATAGCACCGGTAGTCCCAGAATCTCCCCGGTATGCATATACGCTCGATGGATTTCCTCCACCACCCTTCAGCCTTTTGAGCCAGTAGCGTTGTCCACCTTTGTATGAACGTATCACATCGCCGATTTGAATCAGTGCCTAACCAAGAATAAGTGACGTTTTATCTTTTGTCTACACATATGTAATTATTAGTGTGAATTAACTAACCACCTAAGTGTTTTCAGATTAAAACTCACCTTAACAACACTACTCCCTCACTTAGACAGCTAGACATCACATCTTAACAATTACACAGACATTGATGAACTCTAGTTCATCAAAGCACAAGCCCTTTCATGCCCTTCCGACGGATCCGAACTTCAACTCCCTTTAAGAGTACATTCGGTGTTTTAACTGAACGAATCAGAAATTCAATCGAAGCTTGTTCATATTTTAATTAATGTTAACATATCAGGATTAAGGGTTTAAAACAGTGAAAACACGATTATGAAGCCAAAAACCAACCTGAAACGCTAAGACATTATAAACAAGGTAAAACAGGCCAGACGCCCGTTTGAAATCCTATGGACGCCCGTCCACTAAACCCCAAACGCCCGTCCGTCGAAAACAGCTGAATCAAAAGTCTGACTTCAAACGCCCGTCCGCCTATTTCAGACGCCCGTTTGAGTTACTAGGGTCTCAGACGCCCGTCTGCCTAGTGCAGACGCCCGTCCGACTGGGTTTTTCCCAAAACGCTAAAACCTTCACAACTCGATTTCTGAATCGTTTCTAACCTAATTAACCTCGTTTTCAACTAAGTAAAACGTAGAAAACATATCTAAACATCTATGATCCTTTGATCAACGAAAAAGCATAACTTTCTTGCATCTACGCATCATAAAACTTGATCTAAACCTCAATAACAATAATTAGAATTATAGGAAGAGCCTCTTACCTTTTAAGCAGCAAATTTCTACTCCAAACCACAGAAAACAGCAGCAAATCTGATCCTTTCTGCAGAAAAACATGTGTGATAAATCCAAACTTAGATTAGATTCAATCACACGCTTCTAAACGACAAAAACAACGAATTGATGAGTTTGAATCCATCAAACTCGAAGATGAACTGAATTAGGGATTAATCATACCTTAACAAAGCTTCAACTTTTTGATGTCACAACGTTGCTCTCTCACAACGATTCCGGTGCTCGACTCTGATCTGAAAACCGTCAAGAATTGACTTAGAACCGATGACAACAATCCCTCAGCCCTAATTCTTGCACACACATGCAGTAGATGAGTTTTGGAGGTGGAAAATCTGATTAAAAGATTATGGGCCTGATTAGGTTGATTTTCCTTAAATAGGAAAAATCCCAATATTACCTAATTGCACTGATTTTCCTTAATCACTCTTATTAAATCAAATTTTCTTCCTTAAATATTTATATATATATCACGAAATTATGTATATAAATACCCAAATTATTAAACTCCGAATGAAAGGAACCGAACCCAATATTTCGTTTTCGCAAAATGACACGTCTGCCCTTTCCCGAAAATCGGAATATTACATTCTTCCCCCCTTAAAGGAGTTTCATCCTCGAAACTTAGAACATACCTGGTAAGTCCATAAAATCTGGGAACTCACCGATCATATCGTCCTCAACTTCCCAAGTAGCTTCATCCGGTGAATGATTGCTCCATTGCACTAGAACCAAAGGAATCAACCGTCTCTTAATCATCTTTTCTCTCCGGTCCAAAATTCTGATCGGTGCCTCATCACACGAAAGATTGTCTTGAAGAATCTCCGGATCAACCGTAGTCTCAACATCCGTCTTGGTCAAACACTTCTTCAACATTGATACATGAAACACATTGTGGACTCTTGACATGGATTCCGGTAACTTAAGCTTATAAGCCAACGGTCCAACTCGTTCCAAAATCTCAAAAGGTCCAACGTACCTAGGGCTTAGCTTTCCCTTTTGTCCAAAACGTTTCACTCCTTTCATTGGTGAAGCTCGTAGGTAAACTCTTTCACCAACTTCAAACTCTAAGGGCCTTCTTCTAACATCTGCCCAACTCTTTTGTCTATCTTGAGCCGCCTTCAGATTCTTCTTGACCAACTGGACCATTTCCTTAGCTTGCTCAACCAATTCCGGCCTGGTGATTTGTCTTTCCCTGACTTCATCCCAAAACAGCGGCGTTCTACATCTTCTTCCATACAACGCTTCAAACGGTGGCATGCCTATACTTGCATGATAACTGTTGTTATAGGCAAACTCCGCTACCGGTAGGTAATCATCCCATGATCCGCCTACTTCCAAAACACAAGCTCTCAACATATCTTCTAGTGTTTGGATAGTTCTCTCAGATTGTCCATCTGTCTGAGGATGAAAGGCCGTACTCAAATCCAACTTGGTTCCGAAAGCTTCTTGTAAACTTTTCCAAAACTGACTGACGAATCGACTATCTCGATCCGAGACTATAGAGAGAGGGACTCCGTGTAACTTCACTATATTATCCAAGTATAGTGTCGTCATCTTCTTCAAGGGCATATCAACCTTATACGGTAAGAAGTGAGCGGACTTGGTCAATCGGTCCACGATCACCCAAATCGCATCACTACCGCCTCTCGTCTTAGGTAAACCGGTGATAAAATCCATAGTGATCTTATCCCACTTCCATTCAGGGATATCTAACGGCTTAAGCATTCCTCCTGGTCTTCTATGTTCTGCTTTAACCTTCTGACAAATGTCACACTCTGCAAAGAACTTGGCTATCTCCAGTTTCATCGAGGGCCACAAAAACCTTTCCTTCAAGTCTCTGTACATTTTAGTAGCTCCCGGATGAACTGCAAAAGCAATCCTATGAGCCTCTTCCATGACTCTCTGCCTTAAATTAGCAACATTAGGCACACACAAACGATCCTGATACCAAAGGTTTCCATTCTTGTCTAAGACATAACCCATTGTGGGCTTTTCTCTTGCAACTCGCTTCAAGTCAACCAAAACTGGGTCTTTGTCTTGCTTTTCCCGAATATCATCCATCAACTCGGACCTTGCTAACAACGGTGCCATAAACTGTCGGTCTTCAATCTGATCAAAACTCCGAATCTGCAGCCCATCTAACCTCTCTGCAATAACTTCAACACTTGAAACCCCAAACACCGGTTTCCTACTCAAAGCATCGGCTACTACATTTGCTTTACCCGGATGGTACTGAATATCCAAGTCATAATCCTTAACAAACTCTAACCATCTCCTTTGTCTCATATTCAGATTCTCTTGGGTAAAGAAATACTTCAAGCTCTTGTGATCGGTGAAGATCCTGGCCTTAACTCCATACAAATAGTGCCTCCAAATCTTCAAGGCAAACACTACTACTGCTAACTACAAGTCGTGGGTTGGGTAATTCTTCTCATGCACATTCAACTGTCTAGATGCATAAGCAATTACCTTCCCTCCCTGCATCAACACACAACCCAAACCTTGTCCCGAAGCATCCGTGTAAACGTCATAATTATCAAAGATCTCCGGAACTGCCAAAACTGTGGCTGTGGTCAACTTCATCTTCAATGTCTGAAAAGCCTCTTCACACTCACTGGTCAACTCAAACTTTACATTCTTTTGAGTGAGCCGGCTAAGTGGTGTAGCTATCTTTGAGAAGTCTTGTACAAACTTCCTATAATAGCTAGCCAAACCGAGAAAACTTCTAACCTCTGAAACGGTAGTCGGTCTGGACCACTTCTCAACTGCGTCAATCTTCGCGGGATAAACCTTAATGCCATCTCCAGAAATGACATGACCCAAGAAACTCACTTGATCCAACCAAAAGTAGCACTTCGAGAACTTAGCATACAGCTGGTTCTTCTTCAAAGTATCCAACACTATCCTTAAGTGTCCTTCATGTTCTTTCTCATCCTTAGAGTACACTAGGATATCATCTATGAACACTATCACAAACTTATCCAAGTATGGCATAAAAATGCGCTGCATTAAATCCATAAATGCAGATGGAGCATTAGTGAGTCCAAAAGGCATGACTAAGAACTCATAATGTCCATACCTCGTACTAAAAGCCGTCTTCGGTATATCTGCTACCTTGATCTTCAACTGATGATAACCCGATCTAAGATCAATCCTGGAAAATACTCTCTTGCCTTGCAACTGGTTAAACAAATCATCAATCCTAGGCAAAGGGTACTTATTCTTGATGGTAAGATTATTCAATGCTCTGTAATCTATGCACATCCTCATGCTACCATCTTTCTTCTTCACAAACAACACTGGGGCTCCCCAATGAGAAGTACTAGGCTGAATTATGTTCCTCTCAAGCATATCCTTAAGCTGCGCTTTCAACTCCTTCAATTCAGCCGGTGTCATTCTATAGGGTGCCTTAGCAACTGGTGCCGCTCCGGGTACCAACTTAATCTCAAATTCAATCTCCCTATCCGGCATGTTTCCTGGTAACTCTTCTGGAAACACTTCTGGATACTCCTTGACTACAGGGGTCTCCTCTAACTTAGGCTTCACTTGTTCCACATCCATTACGTACAACAAGTAGCCTTCACAACCTTTCCGACAAGCTCTTATAGCCTTAACCGCTGAAATTATAGGGTGACGTTTCTTGCTGGGCTTATAAACATTCCCCTGATAAGTCTTATCTGAATTTCCCGGTATCTTAAAGGTCACTCTCTTTTCTCTACAATCCAAGTGAACATAGTTCTCGGATAGCCAATCTATTCCAAGAATTACATCAAAATCTGAAAAGTCCAAAACCGTAAAGTCACTCTTGCAACGATACGTTCCAACTCGAACATCTACTTGCGGCATCAACTTGGTTACCTTAGTCACTTTCCCTAAAGGTGTTGTGATCTCCAAGGTGTTTCTTAAAGGTTCTATTGGTAAGTTAAGCTTCTTAGCTACCTGAGTCGACACAAAAGTATTAGACGCTCCCGTATCAAACAATGCTGTAACTGCTAAGTTGTCTAATATTATTGTACCTAGGATGTGAATTCATTTATTTAAATACAGTACAACATGATTTAAATCGTGCCATAAAGTACTCTAATAAATTACAATAAACAAAAAGGTACCTGAAATAACATTATCGTCTGGTTCTGCTATCTCAGCATCCACTGCAAAGACTCGAACTAGGCGACTTGGGCCGCCTTTCCCACTTCCTTGCTTCGGAATATTCGAGCTCCCCTTCGTGGGACACATCTTGGAAAAATGTCCTAAATCTCCACAGTAGTAGCAGCCTCCTGTATTAGCCTTACACTCACCTGAGTGATTCCTGTTGCACTTAGAGCATAAAGGTGCTCCGGTTGGTGGTTTACTCGCTGCAGGGGCCGTTTTCTTCTTGAAATTGTGTTGGGGTGCTCCCCGGCTATTGCCCTGGCTTGTTCCAAAATTCCTCTTGCTCCTGATAACAATGGTGGCCTTCTTCCTGAATGTCTCAACCTCTAAGGCCTTATTCAACAACTCAGCCATGTTCTTGGCTGTGAAACCCAACATGCCAGACTGTATCTGATACGATAACCCTTCCTTGTATAGGGCCATCTTCCTCTCTTCTACCTTCATCAACTCAGGGTAGAATCTTCCCAACTCGTTAAACTTGTTGGTGTACTGTGATACTGTCATGTAATTACCTTGCTTATGCTTTAGAAATTGACTTGCCATGTCTGTCTGCACTGTTGCTGGAAAATAATCATTATAGAACATTGCCTTAAAGCTTTCCCAATCTGTCACTTTATCATTACTGCTCTGTATAGCATCTATCCATGCTTCAGCTACACCCAAAAGGAAACTAACCGCCAACTATTCCATCTCAGTCTCAGGGACATGTATGTTTCTACATGCCTTCTCAAAACTCCTTATCCACTCTTCGGCCTTCGAATGCTCGACATTCCCAAAGAAGTCTTGAACTTTGTTCCTCCTTAATCTCGTATACCAATCAACCGTTGGTGCTTGCTCATGTGCCGGTCTGACTGGTGGGGCTTGCGGGTAAACTGGTGGGTATCCGTACGGTATCTCTTGCTGGTATGGCCGTTGCTGGTGGAAACCGTAGGGTGGGTAACCAAAGCCTTGATGATGGTCAAAACGGGGTGAAGGTGGTACAGTAGGTCAAGGAGTATGACCCACTGGAGGAGGGTAGAAGGTCTGATGTTGCTGATGATGGAAACTGGTGGCGAGGGGTGGCTCACCGGTGGAGGGTAAACACTCACTGGAGGTGGATAAATGCTAGTTGCTGGGGGTACGTAGAATGGTGGAATGTCTCCCACTACAGTGACTCGTATAGGTGCTTTTCCTGGTTCTCCATAAATGTATTTATACCTTGGTTGAGGGTAGCTCACTGGTGGCGGTACTAAACCCGCTGGAACATCACTTATCAATGAAAACTGACCCGAACTTCCCAAATGCCATTATGGGTGTTGCTCCTGATGAGGTTGCGGTGACAAGCCCTGCTGAGATCGTGGTGTAGGGGTTGCAGTATGAGGGGGTGGAGTGGGGATCGGATGTGGTGAAGGATTCTGCCTCACAAAACCGCCTCTAACGACTGGGGTCGGACTTTCTCGTCAAACTCCTGACGCTTCAGCGCCTGCTCCGGTTCTAGTGAACACCATCCTGATGATCAAAGAAAACCAGAACGTTACTAACAGATCTAAAGGAAACTTATCTTAAAAGAAGGGAAGCCTAAAAGACGCTTTTCTCTGATACCAACTGTAACGCCCCGTTCCCGGACACCGAGTCCTTATCCGGAAATCGAAACGTTCGGCACGCATAATATTAAATAAATGATATTACACGTAAGCATCTACTACGTCGTATCAAATAAAAGCAAACGGAAGCTAAAAGACTCGGGTAATTCTTCAAACAACCAAGAATAGAAACACTAAAGATAGAATAAAATGTAATACTTATTACATCGGAAAACCAAACGAATCCAGGAGTACGAATCTCAAAGACTACAAGGAAACTACAGCATCCAATAATATCCAAGTCTAAGGCATAAATGAAATAAATGATAAACAAGGTCTTCAACTCTGGCGTCCTCAAACGTCGTCATCAAAGTCCTGCTCAAAGTCATGACTAACCTGTTCGTCTTCTCTCCCTCAAACACATAAATAAACATGCATTTGAGGTAAGTACAAAGTACAAAGTAAGAAGTAGAAGCTACAATTTAATTAAGGTTATTATTAAAAGATTATCTTGGTGAGACCGACTAAATCTAGGGTTCACTCCATGCTCATCGACACGTCATGACTAAACGTTTCTAGCTTAGCTTACCTTTGTTGCATCATTACTCAAGGACACAATGCATGGTGAAAATTCCACCACGAGATATACTTGCCAACTACGGTGAATAGCACCGGTAGTCCCGGGATCTTCCCGGTATGCATATACGCTTGATGAATTTCATCCACCACCCTTCAGCCTTTTGACCCAGTAGCGTTGTCCACTTTTGTATGAATGTATCACATCGTCGATTTGAATCAGTTCCTAACCAAGAATAAGTGACGTTTTATCTTTTATCTACACATATGTAATTATTAGTGTGAATTAACTAACCACCTAAGTGTTTTCAGATTAAAACTCACCTTAAAAACACTACTCCCTCACTTAGACAGCTAGACATCACATCTTAACAATTACACAGACATTGATGAACTCTAGTTCATCAAAGCACAAGCCCTTTCATGCCCTTCCGACGGATCCGAACTTCAACTCCCTTTAAGAGTACATTCGGTGTTTTAACTGAACGAATCGGAAGTTCAATCGAAGCTTGTTCATATTTTAATTAATGTTAACATATCAGGATTAAGGGTTTAAAACAGTGAAAACACGATTATGAAGCCAAAAACCAACCTGAAACTCTAAGACATTATAAACAAGGTAAAACAGGCCAGACGCCCGATTGAAATCCTATGAACGCCCGTCGGCATTGGACGCCCGTCCACTAAACCCCAGACGCCCGTCCGTCGAAAACAGCTACATCCTGAATCAAAAGTCTGACCTCAAACGCCCGTCCGCCTATTTCAGACGCCCGTTTGAGTTACTAGGGTCTCAGACGCCCGTCTGCCTAGTGCAGACGCCCGTCTGCCTAGTGCAGACGCCCGTCCGACTGGGTTTTTCCCAAAATGCTAAAACCTTCACGACTCGATTTCTGAATCGTTTCTAACCTAATTAACCTCGTTTTCAACTCAGTAAAACGTAGAAAACATATCTAAACATCTATGATCCTTTGATCAACGAAAAAGCATAACTTTCTTGCATCTACACATCATAAAACTTGATCTAAACCTCAATAACAATAATTAGAATTGTAAGAAGAGCCTCTTACCTTTTAAGCAGCAAATTCCTACTCCAAACCACAGAAAACAGCAGCAAATCTGATCCTTTCTACAGAAAAACATGTGTGATAAATCCAAACTTAGATTAGATTCAATCACACGCTTCTAAACGACAAAAACTACGAATTGATGAGTTTGAATCCATCAAACTCGAAGATGAACTGAATTAGGGCTTAATCATACCTTAACAAAGCTTCAACTTTTTGATGTCACACGATTCCGGTGCTCGACTCTGATCTGAAAACCGTCAAGTATTGACTTAGAACCGATGACAACAATCCCTCAGCCCTAATTCTTGCACACACACGCAGTAGATGAGTTTTGGAGGTGGAAAATCTTATTAAAAGATTACGGGGCTGATTAGGTTGATTTTCCTTAAATAGGAAAAATCCCAATATTACCTAATTGCACTGATTTTCCTTAATCACCCTTATTAAATCAGATTTTCTTCCTTAAATATTTATATATATGTCTCAAAATTATGTATATAAATACCCAAATTATTAAACTCCGAATGAAAGGAACCGAACCCAATATTTCGTTTTCACAAAATGACACGTCTGCCCTTTCCCGAAAATCGGAATATTACATAGATACTTCGGAAACATGCGTAGTGTGAATTCGCAATTTTTTAAATGTTGAATACATGATCCGGATACGGATATCCATAACTCAGATATGTAAAATGGAGAATCTTTTCGAGAATTGAAGAAAACTGCCAGAAAGGCAATGGAAAACTACCAAAATGAAGAAAGCCTATTAAAAAAATGAGTAAAACTACTAAACATTGTATTATTACACTTACAACTACAAACTAACTTACACAGATTCTTTTGAGCTAAGAGCCTGAGCTTGACTGATACAGAACTGGAACTCAACTCAAAGTGTCAAGCCTCAGATTATATGCACAACTTAGTAGATTCACAAGGCTCTAAACTAAACAAGGTCTAACTTATTAAAGACAAGTAAACTGACTAGTCAAATTCTAAAGAAATTCAGATTCAACCTTAAATTGACAGCACAGATAATCCGAGGTCTAATATATACAACTAATAGAGTTCAACTATCATATATTCAAGACCCAAGTTAAATACAAGGACTCAATTAGTATGCAATTTTCAGTTTGATTTATCAAGTCACAATAGATTGGCCATGCGTATACATACTCTAAGCACATCAAGTAAGATATAAGCAAATCAAAATGTAAAAGAGATACTGACCAAATTACAAAGACAGAAGGCGAAACAGAGTAGTATCAATACAAGCTTCCAAACTGATTCTGATTTCAAACAAAGATGAAAAATGGATATTGATATATCAAGTAAGAAATTAGCAAATCAGTGTGAATATTAGTAGGATCTTAAATGACTTTTGTGTGTAGTATTTGTTAAACAAGTCATAAACAAAAATGTAAGCCTATAACTTACCATGTAAAGGTTGATAAAATGTATTTACTTCAATCCTAATAGAACTAAGCAGTTCAAAGAAAATTTTTTACCACACCATTACAGCACCACACTTCAAAGTTCTTTGAATTATTCCTCCATGCTTACAAGTGCAATTATCCAGTGCATGACTGAAAATAAACATGTAAAGATCATTTGTTGAACAAAGAATATATGTATATTCTTATTCACAATTGACCCAATTGCTTGTAAAAACTTTAATACCATACACAAAACAGCTTTGGAGAAAAACCACAAGCAGTCATCAAAACCAGATGTTCCTGGACTACCAATATGTTCTGAACCTTTATTCCTGGACTTCATGGCTTAATATAGCTTGATCGTGAGGCTGGACATGTTAAAGAATTAAAATGATGCTTAGGGTCAACACAATATATTATAACTAGCATTAGACTTTTTGTTAGTAGAAGAGGTAGAAATAGTGTATTGACCACACAAGTAACTATTACTAATTACACTGTAGCGAGTGAAATAACTTATAATCATAAAGATAGTATTTCATTTGATCTTTTCTAGAAGCATATGAAGTAGATGCGTATCATACTCATAAGTAACTATTAGATTCTGAACCAACCAATTGGATTCAAAGAAGACTCTCCATGTCCAAACTCAATCTAGTGAATTCTGTTTGTACCTAAAAAGATTAAGATTTGTGTTTACTTACCTATTCACACGAAATGCAACTAGACGAGAACATAAAAAAATCACAACTTACTCATAGAAATTATGTTAACTCCAGAATTTTCAGCATAGGCTTTCATTAAAAGAAACAGAAGGAACATAAAAAGGACAGAAAGAGTGAGATACAAATGGAGAACATGGAACAGGCTGTAGAATATTAAAGCAGGGGAAAAAAGTATGGGTCCTAGTGATGGAGAAAGAGAGAGATGAAAATATATGTAATCACACACAACGAGATATATATGTATGCATGTATGTATACTATACATGCGTATATGCATAATCTATCTATATAAGTGATATGATAATGGGTAAAAAAGCAAAAATATAGTGCACTAATAAATCTGAAATCTTATACTAAGAAATAGCTCATAGAATAAGAAATTTAGAGAATGTAATAAGATGTACTAATTATGAAGTCTAGATCTGAAGCTGCAGTAGAGTCAATTGATGGCATTAATGAACAAGCAATGGAAGCATGGAACAGAGCCTGTAAATTAGATGATACACAAAATTTTTGCCCGACATATTTTCCCACCATTGCATTTCGAACCTATGAACAAACTAGTAATTTTAAATTGCCCTTCATTTAGTCAACATGTCAATAATCATGGACCGTTTCTATGGAGACAGATTCACAAGAAAAGTAAATCTACCAAAAGAAAAGGTCCTGACAACAAGACTTTGAGATACCAAAACAGGAGGGCTCACAAAAAGCTCAAAATTACAAGAATAAAATAAACATGACACTTAATACCAATCCCGCATGCTTAAAGCCACAACTCTACATGAATGTAACAACTACCTTATTAGGGCCCATGTTCCATCTAACGGTGTTTGATTCGAGCACCTTGGCAGTTGGAAGCAACTTTCTCCTGTACATAGGTCAACATAATAACACAAAACTTCTGATACTGATAAACGGTGCACCTTCTCACCCTCTAACTGATACAACCTTCAAGACTGAAGGTATAATTCTAACATGCGCAAGTGAAAGTTATGGGTGTATATATATATATACATAAACATAGATATAGATATCGCTATACACGTGAACTGAACAAACACAACAAGGCCTAAGCAAGAGTACATGAGCAATCTCCTCTTAGATTACCTCAGCCTATAGATTTTAAAATTTTTGAAAAATGTCTCAACCAGCAAGCCAATGAAAAGACAAATATTTGACAAGATAAGGCACAAGTTGGGGGTATACCTCTACTTACCAAGCATCCTTCTCATTTTTTATTTCACGCCTCTGAGTAGCCTCAACTTTCTTGAAATGTCATTCCACCTCAATCTATTTCTCTTTTTGCTCTTCCAAAAAAAAAAGAAAGGCTGAAAATTTCTCAACTTGAAAAAAACAAAAATTTAAGTAAGTAAAAAAACTATAATATACAAACATACATCAAGAAGGTAGACCATTCGGAGACTCAACTTGTCTAGCACCAAATGGTTTGTTGCTCGACAAAAGGGCTCTCTGGCGTGTTGTGAGAGCCAGTTCTTTTTTGTTATATGTTGGTGAAGCAGTGGCAGCTTCTTTCATTTATTTTTCTTATTAAACCCTATAAAGCTCGGAGGTCGTGTAGCAGAAAGTGTAGACGATACTAGCTTAGCAAAAAACCTAATAAGTAATAATCTGTAACAATAAACAATATTTTACAAAACAGAAGGTCTGAGCGCCAGTCGTCTGAGGTGGTCGCTCACCGGCGATGAAGAAGATGAAATCCCTAATTTGTAACAACAAAATGAGATTTTTCGAAACGATAAAAGAAAAGGTTCACCTTTAGGTATGAGACGAAGGTTAGACGCCAATTGATGGAGGAATAGAGGCCAATCTCCAGCGGTAAAGACGATAAATAAGGGCTGATGGGCAGGAAAATGGACAAAACGATTAAGGATGTATTTTTTTGAAGAAACAAGTAGGGATTTGGGGATGGGAATGTTATATGTCGAAAGAGTTTTTTTGCTGGTTAATAAAAGTGTTCTTTTATTAAATGAATCAGAATTCTGTAAAAAATTATTAAAAGAATCAGGAAATGAAAAGTAATGAGAAGAATTTTTTTTTATGTTTTTTTAATGAAAAGTAAAGACGAGATTCTGAATTTCGTCATCAACTAACATATTTCATTATTTCTCGTCATTAAAATGTCATTTAATGACAACATTTATCACCCGTCATTAAGTTCCCCTTATTATAAAACATTTTTCTTGTAGTGACCACTACTAGATGATAACACTGCATACAGATCTTTGGTGGGTAAGTTAATTCACCTTACCTTCACTAGACCGGACATAGCTTTTGCAGTTCAGTAGTTGAGTCGGTTTTTAGATACTCCAACTAAAATCACAAGAAAGATCCTCACAGATTGCTAAGGTACTTAAAAGCTAATCCAGGGCAATGTATATTTTTTTCCAACTGAAAACAACCTTGTATTAAAGGTCTTTACAGACAATGACTTGGCTGGTTGTCCTGAAACCAGAAAATCAGTATCAGGCTACATAATATTTTTGGGAATTCTCCTATTTCTTGGAAAGCTAAGAAACAGACAACTATAGCCACGAGTTCTTCATAAGCTGAATATAGAGCTATGGTCAATGCAATTTGTGAACTTCAATGGCTGGTTTACATTTTGCAGGATTTGAAGATTCATGTTTATGAACATTGCTCATAATCCTTTGTTTCATGAAAGAACAAAGCACATTAAGATTGATAGTCATGTTGTAAGAGACAAAGTGAAGACTGGCCTTGTCAAGTTTCTTCCGATCAACCCCAAATAACAGGTTGCTGACATCCTCACCAAGGCTCTAGATGCACCTATTTTCTCATTTTTGCTGAACAATTTGGGAATTTCAAATATATTTCACAGCTCCAGTAGCTGAATGAAGTGATGAGTGCAAGTTGGTCATGTACCATTCTCAGCTTGAGGGGGTGTTACAGTATACGTGCTGAAGGAAGTGTTGAGTGCAAGTCAGCTGACTCTGAAGACTCGGCTGATCACATAATGACTCAGCAGCCTGCTGAGTTAATCAGCATATCCACTACAAGCAGAAAATGGCTATTCAGTTAGACACCTTTATAACCGTTTGTAACTTACTTATAACTGATTCATGAGGTATATGAAGCTATGAATACCCTATGATCAGTAGCATTGTAACTTAACTCTTGTATTATTCTTTGAATAAAATTTCTTCCACATTCTTTCTTTCATTTTTGTTGTATTTCACAACTTCAACACATATCGTGTTTGAGCCATGGAGATGTCAATGGAGATCTGTAAGATGTTCATGTCATGAAGCTATGATCCAGAAGATCTAATGGTGATATATTGTTCTTGTGATGAACACAGTGATTTGCTGAGAGCGATGCAAATCTACTGGTAGTTCTGATGAACTGGATGAAGATTTGGTGGTCCGGATGAAGTTGTTGAAGTACAGGATGATGATTACGCCAGAAAACCAAAATCTGGCTGTGTTGGGCTGCTTGAGCCGATAACAGCTACTGTAATCTCAGATATGATCACAAATTTGACCGTAAAAAATGCTCAAAGCGTAAATTTCCGTGTAACGGAGCCAACTGATAACATCGGAGTTATCACAAACATGTTTGTTTAATTTTAGTGGTGGATATTTGGATCAAGTGAGCAATGTTTCCGGTGAAGATGCGGCGGTACTCAATAACAATGTGAACAAAATATAAAGATTGGCAGTGGTGTTCTGCGTTTATCATTAATCCAACCCCTCCCCTCCCCCCCCCCCGTATGGGGTACAAATGCCGCTATTTATAGGGACTAAGAGTCGGCGGTTACAAAGGGGGTAAATGAAATACAAATAAAGCGTAAGTAAATACAAGGCCGGGGGGCGAGATCTGATGGGGCGAGCTTGTATCTTAACCTCTGTGGGTTCTTCATCTGTAACCGTCATGTATGAACTTTGTTGCCTAGTCGAGCGAGCTTGAACCGAGCTGGCGGACGGCAATCTGAGGTCAAGCATCTCGGCCCCCAATGCTTCGTGTCGCCGTATAATTGGTGAGTGAAGGCTTTACCGATGGACGCCCATTGCCTAGCCATTGATAAGAATTGTAATGGCATGAGGCAGAATGGATTGTACCCGGCTCAGTTCGGCTTATGAAGGTGCGAACTGATTTGGTCAAGGACCCTATTCGTTATTGGGTCTACGTTCAGGCTCAATATGAATATGCGGGCTCCTTTCCTAGACCGACACCCGTTGCCTAGCCAATGATAAGAATCGTAATGGCATGGGGCGGGCTGGATTGTACCCGGTCCAGTTTGGCTTATGAAGGTGCGAACTGATTGGGCCGAGGACCCTATTCGTTATTGGGCCTACGTTCAGGCCCAATGTGAATCTGCAGGCTCATTTCCAAGATCGACACCCATCTCCTAGCCAATGATAAGAATCATAATGGCATGAGGTGGGCTAGATTGTACACAACCTAGTTTAGCTTATGAAGGTGCGGACTGATTGGGTTGAAGATTCTATTTTTTATTGGACCTACATTTATGCCCAATGTGAATCCGTGGGCTCTTTTCCGGGCTTGGCGTATCAGGAGAGAGTTTATGAATGTGTTGGTAAGCAAAGATAATGAAGAAAATATGAGGGAAATTTTGTTTTTAAGGTTATAGCATAGAATGGGTGCATCAAAAACAGGCCGGAACTGTCAGGGAGGGTTTCAGACCAAAAGGAGAAAACTTTTAAGCTCAGGGCTTCTGCACTTGTGGTCCCACTGCCGGAGTTGTTTTAGACCAAAATTAATAAAATTCATTTTTTTTTTGTGTTTATGGAGCCTAATGATGTGTTTAAGTTAAAAGTGGATACATTCTTATTTTTATAATGACGTCACTTAGATCCAAGAGTGGCGTAAGGAAGAAATTAAACTCGGGGTATTGCATAGTTACATTTTTGGTCCCCCACTGATGATCTTGGGAATCAATGTGCTAGTTGTAGTAAATCAATCATTAAAGTTTGTAACTTGTTGTATCCGGTGATTTTGTGCAAAAATTTGCTGAAGCTACGCTTTCATATTGTTATGTCGAAAAACATGATGCCAACGTGTTTCGGGTAGTCTATTGAGGCGGGGTATGATCCCACCGTAGTGAACTGGTCGAAACTGCTAGAGCAATTTCCAAATTATGTGCTTACTGAATGACATACTTTGATGTGTAAATAAAACTCTGTTGAAAAATGAATTCGAGAAATTGGAACCGTTCGTTAATGGAAATAAATATGGATATAAATAATTGGCTGAAATTACACGTGATCCTGAAACAAGGGACACGGTAATGTTGTGCGTGGGTGGTCATATGTGTTTATGAAAAAAAGAGCTCAATGATTTGGGTGTGTAAGTGTTTGTGGAAATTACACGTGTTCATGAAACATTTGACATGGTAATGTTGTGTGTGGTCATACATGCTCATGAAAAAGAGGGCATGATGATCGGTTACGTGTGTTCGCTTTACAGTCCACAACAAGGGACTGTGCAATAGGGGTTGCTAGTTCAAGTGTGTGTGCAGGGGTTATGCCTTGACAAAGTATGACAGTTGTTGGGTGTGTGTGAGTACATAATGTGCTATTGGGGATCATAGGTGCGGTAATTGAGACCTGACATACATGAACTTCTAGGGGTATGTGTAGTGAGGTTAAATGTTTGGAGGTGTCCTCACCGAGATTACTGTAGGTGCAAAAGTCAATCAAACCAAATGCATGGTGGGGGGTGTGTGCGTAGATGAACTTAAATTATGTTTCATAAAAGAGATGACTTGAAATGCAAGTAACCTGATAATGTGCAATGTGATTGTGAATTGTGGTGTGTGCTTACTTGCTTAATACTTGATATACTCTGTGAAATATGCATATAATGTGTTAAAAGTTAATTTTATGAGTCATGAATTACCTTCAACAATATCTTTTTTATTTAAGCAAATTGACGCTCATATTTCATTTGTACAGCTTGGAGATCGTACTTCTGTTCTTTCCTATTTCATTTGTTGTTAATTAGTTTCCGATTTGAGAATAAAGACCGTTTCTGCTATCTATCAATTTGTTATGTTTTTTTTCCTATTTATTTTGTTGTTAGTTTCTTTTTTGAGTATAAGGACCTATTTCCTTTTTTTTTTTTTTTTTTTTTTTTTTTTTTCTGAGAATGAGAGTTTCTAGACAATTTGGCTTTTGATAGGTTAGTTATCTAGTTTTCGGGTCCAAGTTGGATTAATACACTTTTGTCATTTTTATAGATGATATGAGTTAAGGCTAATGTGTCATATTGGGTTTCGGCAATGACACGTGCCAAACGGTTCGTTCTTCCAAATATGCTCAGATTTCAAGAGTGGTTCATTACAAAAGGACACCCTTTTCGCAACAAAGCACACAACGCATGAGGAAAAGAAATGAGGTTGAGGGTTATAGGAAGATTCAAAGGAGATTCATGAAAGTGTTTATTCTATCATTTGTATAAAAACGGGGAACAAAGTGTTATCAACTTTTACACGCATATTAAACTCACTCAATGGTATGTAACGATAAAACTCCACACACACACACACACACATAAAAAAAAAAAAAAAAAAAAAAAAAAACCAAACAAACAGACAGACAGTCACAAACAATACTAAGTTCAAACTTTCACATACACTAGAATGCAATTCCCACTGAAATATCACTAAACAGACATCAGTTCCTTTAGCACTAATAAATCCAAAAGATGGAATACAACGTGTGACAACATAAAATTAGCCAGTTTGCTACAACAACAAAAACAGACCAAAAGACAGGTGCCAAAAGAAAATGACACATTTATCAGAGAAAACAAAAAAGGAGAATGTCTTCTAATTCAAACAAGTTACGGTCTCATTTGTGAAGAGGGCAATAACAGTTTTCAGTTCCCACATCGCTAGCAAGACAAGGAGGGTGAACATTGTCATCTTTATACCAAATTGACCGTCCCCCGATCAATTCATCCAGAAAGTCGTCCAGCTTCTCAATGGTGACATTTGGCATCACGATAACATGTGCCATGTTTCTCTCACAAGCTAGTTGCCATCGACGGACAAATTCCTCATCACGGGGTCGCTCAAACACAACAGTGCTGCTCAACTCGTTAAGCATGGCACTAATCCCAGCTTGTTTCAAACGATCCTTAAGATAATGAGCATTTCGAAGACATTTTTGGACTTCCTTTTGAAAACCCTTGTATCCTTTCCTGTTCAACGTGTACCAAAGGAAAATCGGGGCATGGCCGTTCCTGCTACCCATAATGGTAGCATCTCTAGAAGCTAGATACTCAACATCGCTTGAGAGGGCGTTGATGTGTTCCAGTCTGGTAATCTGAACACCACAAGGCATTGGGCAACCAACAAATTTATGTCCTGAGACACTCACGCTACCTATTGGCTTCTTGAAACTAACCTTAGGGGCCTGCATAAACCCAAAGTCATTAAAGACACGGATGTGATAAATGAAATCGAAGAGAAAACGAACCACTTAGAGGATTCTATAATTATTAGCACTTGAGCATTATAGATGAAACTTAACTAGAACCTAGAAATGTCGCAGGCCAGAAACAGATAACAGTCCACAAGCACATTTAAAAGAACACAATAACAAAATAATAATAACAAGAAGAACACCTCTTGCGGAAGTTGGTGGTAAAAATCAAACCCAAGGCCCAACCTTGGAGCAACCCGATACCGTACATAAATGAAATTAGAATAACGAAACAAAATAATTAGAATAACGAAACAAAATAACTTCCCGCATGAATTATATGTGGTCTTTTATTAAGCATGAAATCTGAAATCTTTTGTTATAACTGAAGTCTAACTGATTTAAATGTTGAACTTATATTTAAAGTCTGAATAATGACAATGATTAAAGTTAAAAAAATTAAATATAATAGGAGCTATTTAACAATTTTTTGATAGTAATATACATACCAGTTAATGTTTTAGTAAGGGCTTGGATTTGGCCTATGGGTAAAGTCATCCCACTCTCTGGTGACAACCAGGTTTCAATCCTCATCCACTCCCCAATTAAACAAAAAATCATCTTCCCTTTCCCCAATTTAAGAAAATTAAATTAAAAAATCGTTATGAATTAACCTAATTTTTAATACATTTGAAAGACATGACAAAAAAAAGTGAACTTCTTTTTACACAGCAAATGTCTTCCGATTTTTTCCTAATTTTACCCATTAAATTATCTTATTTAGCGCTTGCTTATTCTGACTCAATTCTAGACAGAATGTTGGAAATTTTTTTTGTCCAAATTTGGGTCAGAATGTATGAAAAGTGTTTTCTGGCAGATATTGAGTCTAGAAAACACCCACAGTCAACCACATCCTTCCTAATATTGGGCCAGAATAGTGTGTTATGTGTGAAAAGATGTTCCAAAAAATAAATCCACTATTTCAGTAAATCATACTTCAATCACTTTAAATTTGTTAAGAGAATATAGATGCACTAAATAAATTAAGTGATAAATGGTGTTAACAAACAGGGCCGTCAATAATAGATTATAGTGTTAAGAGAGAAATTAGCAACCTCTTCATTTCTCAAAATCAGATGTGAAATGGTTTTTGTCTTCTTCCCAAATTCTAGTTTTCTCCACTTACTTTAATTCTCAAATAAGTTTCTTTCCCACAATATTCTCTCTTGACTATCGAGGAGTGCATTACAGTTTATGGCATTGCAGCAGCCTCATGCTAAGAAGACCCCATTTCAAGGCACTGCTTTGCTTCATGGAGAAGAAAGAAGATTTCATCATAAGAGAAGACCCTTAAATATGTGTAGGATACCATATAACTTACGAATGGGGATTGAATTTGGCCTAGTAGTGAAATTCATTGCACTTTCTGATGTTAACAAGGGTTTGAATCCCTAACCCCTCCCACAGTAATATATGTAGGGACATGTTAAAGGCACCCAACCAATTCTACTGTCGGCATCCCACCGGTTCATATAATTAAAATCTAAACTAGCACCAGAATAGTTATTTTGGCCCTATCTACATCTATTTTAGGCACCACCTATAACATAGCATAACACTAACTCCAATTTCCTTTACTTTGGACAGATTTCTTTTCATATGCATTGACCCGTCTATTTAAAAATGCACATCCACAGCAGAATTTCTTTTTGGACAGGAAATTTTAAAATGGAGGCTCCTCCATCCCACCGATGTGCTTTAAAGCTAGTAACATTCGGTTTTCCTCATTTCCAACCTCACCATCTCAAATGCCCAGTGTTCTAAAACACGGCCTAGGCAGCCGCATAGGCAGAGTCCTGTTTATACCCTAAGCGGGTTGGGTCCTGGACAAGTCCTAGGCGGGGGTCTAGGGGTTTAGGCAGGTCTAGGGGGTTAAGTTTAAATATAATGCTTTAGATCTAGAATTCTAGATCAGAAAAGTAATCATAATAAATCAAGCCGCACTACCCTGAATTCTTAGAATTTTTACTAGTTATTTCTATTTCTTACGTATTTTTGTACTTTTGACTCTCTGCTTAATGCTTATGCTTTATGACTTATGTCGGACAACCGACTTTATAGTGGTATTATTAATCTAAAAATAATAATAAAAGAAAAAAGAAAAAAATCTAAACGCCTGCCTAGCCGTCTAGGCGCCCAGTCACTAACCTACTAGCGGCTAGTTTTTTTTTTTTTTTTGACATATTTTTTTTTTTTACAAGTTCTTTTTTTTTTTTTTTTGTGATAGGTCTAGCGTTTTTGAGAACATTAAAGAATCCCAAACAACAAAATCCACCAACACCATGTTCATCTCTTTAAATGTGCCACAGCCAGCAACGGCGGTGACAGGAATGGGTCTAACAACAAGAAACAGCGGAGGGGTCAAGAAGGAAAACAAGAAGGAAGTAGCAAACAGGAAGAGAATGGATCAAATAAAACCCAGATTGAATATTAACTGGGACGATTTATTGGTGAATCTGAATCCGAATAACGTGGTGGCATTAGGATAGACGAGGGTTCTTGCATGGGCAAGCGTGCAGGTATCAATAGCATTAGTATTGGAGACTCTCAAGTACTCTTTCATTGTTGCTCTTCTCATCTGATTATTAATTATTACACCAATGCTGATTATTTGAATAGTAGTTTGTAAATGCAATCCCTGTGAAGTTGATGTCTATTTGACTAAAATGGAAAGGATGGAGGGAGGATGAAGAAAAGGGGATGAAGGATACATGATGAAGATGAGAGGATGAAGAAATGAAATTGTGAAGGAGAAGTTCATGGGCTGTTTCTTTTATCGATGTTTTAGAGGAAAAGATGGTGTGGTGTCCTAGGTAGTATATGGGTCTTTTTTCGTATTATAAAAAAAGTGAGGGATCATTGTATAATTATTTACGTTGGACTGGATATTGTTTAAAACTGTGGTGTCAAGGTAGGAATGTCAATTTTGTAATTAAAAGTGTGGTGTCAGTAAAGGCTCTATAAATTTCCTTCAAAAGTGTGGTGCCAAAAGTATATTTCGGTCGAATCAGTGATTTTATGATGGTCCAGGAGTAAGAAAAGGGCCATCATATCATCACCTTTAGCCAATGAAAATCACTAAAATGACAGTTTTTTTCTTTAAATAATCAAGGATCCACCAATAGATTTCTCATTCCTATTGGTTTGAGACGACCAACTCATATCTGGTCCAAAACAAAAATAAAATTTGCTTTCTCTTTATCATTGCCTGGTGCTATCGTTATTGAATGGTTTCTTGATCAGGAAAGAGTGAACCAGGACACAATTTTCCACCAAGCTACCAAATTGTGGTAACAATGTTGAAATTGCTAGAAAGTGTTACCACAAAAAGGGATCTATATTCCTTATTATCCACAGTAGGATGTTTTGTGTTAACAAAATTTCTAAAACCTGGCAGGAAGAATAAAACTATCATGTATCTTAGAAAAACTTTTCTCACTCTTAGGTTCAACATGCATTTCGGCAAATAGAATGGGAAAAGGCTGTCACAACCATGCACAAGGATTTTATGATCTTTCATTTACCAGAATGTTAAAATTGTTGCATGGAACTACCACGGATTACGAAATCTAGAAAATGTAAGCATCAGCAATGTAATCATGTCGCAATTTCCCCCCATAACTCAGAATTATCTTGTTCCCCTATGTTGCCGATACAACGTTGCTACATGAACAGATGACAAGGGGGAATGGTTTAGAAAAGGCTATATTTCTGATCGCAGCACTCTAAACTTTATGAAAACTAGACTGATCATCACCTAAAGGGAACAGCATGTTTGCAGACTCTTGAACATTTCAGGAGAGGCAAACCTAGAAAGGGTGCAGCAAAGATCTCACTTTCAGTTCCATTCTAGAAAGTAAGAAGTACCACAATTTGGTTCAAATTCTGTTAGTTTTGTTTTCTTTTAATCTCAACTTCCGAACTGTTGAAGTCAATAAATGTCTAAGCAAATCACATCCCCAACAACTTTAAGCATTAGGTAAACATTATAATAAATTATAATACAGGCAATGACCATAGCAGGAGGTCATGAGTTCAAACCTCTTTGCCAACATTATCTCTCTATTTGTATTGTTCATGTAATGGGCTTCTTTGTTCGGTTTGGAGTGTCCGACGCTTTCTCAGCCGTTCATATGCATTTATGTCCTTTGTTGACCAGGCTCTTTGTTTATATACACGTGAGAGGCATGTGGTGTACACAAACCGAGCCACACGGAACATCAAATGTTTGAGTTTGAGTTTGTTTAATACACGAGCAAACTCAAGTTTATTTGTTAAACACATTAACTAAAGTTTGAACTATAGTCATTAATCTATTCCTTGAGCTTACACGAACCTACCTCTCTCTTTACAACTTATGTCGAGGTTCTGCAACTCCCTCTTCCAAGTGTATAATGATAAATGAATTGGTTGTCTCCGTGTGTGTTCATGAACCTAAACGAACATTTGAGGGCGAGCTTGTGTTTGTTCATTTAATAAAAAAAATATAATAATATGTTTGAGGCTTGACCTTGGTTCATTACTTTAAACAAACAAACGAATGTGAGCTTATTCGAGCCAAACTCTAGTTTGTTCACGGCTGACTATGTTTGTATGTAGCCAGAACCTTAAGCTTTGGGAAGAGAAGGGTAATTGAACACCAACTATCATGAAAGCAAGGTCAAAAGAAATCCTAAATAATAACAGAGAGGTATAATAAAATTTGGGCATACAGATTAGGTAAAACCCTAGAAAATGATGAAGCGATGTTTAATCTTAGAAACATTCGAATATAGGGATCTTAAGATAAGGCTATATTACTTAAACTAAAGAGACTTTCAAGTCATCCAGATTGGACTATTTCAACATGCTAAATCCAATTAGGAACGAAACTAAAGTAAAAGAATGTTTCAGATCAGGTATACAGTCTAATAAGCCAAAACTCAAAAAGGCAGTGGCAAAACCTAATCATTTCCCTTCCACATTCAGGAGACAAAATCCACAAGGAAAAGCAGAAACTTACACGTTTCACAAATGGCATCATGAGCCCAAATAGAGCACCATCACAGTGAATGTAGAATCTATCATGAGAAAACCCAGCCTCTTCAAGGGTCTGTATCACAAGATCAAGATCATCAACCGCACCTTTAACAGTAGTACCTGCAATCCAAAAAGCCCATGAATCCCATTAAGAAAATTCTTACTGAAAGTTGGAATTGCATAAATAATCATGGTTTCCTGTTTCTCCAATATGCTTCCTAAAGCATCAAAGTAGTTTATAGAGTCAGTACCTATGTTGACATTAAGAATGGCTGGTTTTCCTTTATTGGGAAGGAGCTTTTTCTTGAAATCTGCACAGTCAATCTCTCCGGTAACTAATGTGTCGACCTTCACACATTCCATTCTGTACATTCTAGCTGCCTTGAAGACAGAATAGTGAGACTCTCGGGAAGCATATAAAATTCCATCAGGAAAGACTTCTCTCCTGCAACACATCACAAAGTTCCTGTAAACATCCTAGAATGCAACTAATGATATCCTAATTCGACTACAGAAGTATTGAGTACAAACATGTTGCATGGTGAGGGATGTCACTTGAGGTCCATCCATCAAACATGAAAATATGTTAGAATATGAACGAAAATAAAGATTTAGCTACTACGATTATTATTTACTTCTTTTCAGTTAGTTGCAGTGAAGACATGCAAATATAATAAGATAAAAAGACTAACCCAACAAGGATTCCATGAAGATTTCCCTCAGTACCACAATTAGTAATATAACCCCAATACTCATCCTTCTCAATCTCCCACAAGCGTGCAAACCAGTCCAAAACACCAACTTCAAACTGTCTGGAGTGAACACCATAATTGCTCTCAATAAACGGATCCCCCAAGTTGTTGATTGAAAAATGTTGCAGCTGTGCAAGAGCACCATAGTCGAAGTCCAAATTATACGGATATCCTATCAAATAAACGAAAAACGAAAAATTCACCAATTAAATTCAGTTAAGAAATGACGCAATGTTTGAGTGACACATCTACCATGAAGATCCAAATCAGATACCAAAAAAAAAAAAAAAGCAACACTTGCAGAAGAAAAAATAAAACAAACCGAGAAACACCTAAATGGTGCTTGGTCCGTTCAAGGAGGGTTTTCCGGTACCGAGCCAAAACGCTGGCCATGGAAGCCTCTTTATCGCCGGTAGAGTCATCGTCGGCGTCAGGCTCTGTGACAGCCAAACTCGAGGTATGAACGTTTCTCCCTAACACGATCTCCCTATCCTTCTCCCCATTCAATAAGTCAGATGATGAAATCATTGGAGGCAAGGGTTCTGAAACCACAGCCGTCGGATCAAAACACTTCTCATTCACCGATAGCCCAGACTCCGACATTGCACTTTTGGATTGCTTAATGTAGGACGATATCATTACAACTGCTTCAGAGGTGCTTCCCACCATTGAAGATGATTATTTATAGGAAAACGGTGAAGGTTAGTTTGAAGTGCTATTTTTAGTAGAGAAATGGGAGGATCGGATCAGGTCCGGAAAACTGAGAGGCTGGACGCAGCAGGAAATTCCTTTGGGAGAAAAACGCTGCACGAAAGTAGAGGAGAAGGAGAATTGGGTCACTTAATCAACGAAGGGCGAACTCTTTGACTCAAATCTATTTGTTGATTACTACTACCTCTCCTACCTCTCCTACGATGTAAATCCGTTTTTCAGGCATATTAAGAAATGTGATTAAATTAATTATGTGTAATTAATTTTAATGAAATTGTCTAAAATGATTTTTAAGTGATCTTAATGCAATGTAAGGGAAAGTTGATGGTAAATAATAAATTAGGAGAATAAAAAGAGAAAAATTTAATCAATACTTTATTTGTTTTCTAAATGGATTTATATTTTGAGATAAAGACAAAAAAAAGCTACATCTTGCATCTATCGATTAATTAGCACGCAATTTAATTAGTGCTTATTTCTTAAGTTCGAAGCTCTCTCTGATACCAATGTTAAGAAATCAACTAGTCTATGTAGCGGAATTTACAAAATTGATTTCCGATCTCAAGATCGATTTCATTTAATACAATAAACACATTAAGTAGTTGACGGGTGATTATCTTGCTTGATGTAATAGATCGACGCTCTGACCATCAACGGAGAGTAGTAGTGCGCGTGAGCCGTCCACGTGTCCGGCCTCTATCAATATCCACACGAGCACCTCGCCGGAATCCTTCTTCGATTACTACAGAAAATCTGGTTGCTAGACCGGCTTTTTTCTCTGTCTAAATCCGTCTCTAAGAAACTCTCAGCTTTTCACAAGAATTGTGAACTTTTGGAATTGTTTTGTATAAAAGAACTAGTCAACCCCTTTCTTTTATAGGAGAAAGTGGCGCTCCAATTGTCCCCAATCTAATTGGGAGAATCTTCCTAGTAGATTGAGGAGAAAGAATATATTTTTCTAATAAAATAAGAAAAATAACTTTGATTGATTTATCTCTTTTAATTTAATATTTTTTATTAAATAAATCTAAGATATTGTCAATATCTAATATTGAATATCTTTATCTTATTACCATAAATCTATTTTTCCAAAATCAATTAATATCCAATATTAATATATGATAATATCATTAATTAAATTACACATCCAAGTGTATCTTATACCGTGTCCTACGCCTCATGTGCCAAAATGGGCATCCGGAATATTCTTTAATTAATCAATATAATTAATATATTGTATTTAATTTATTCATAATAAATAAATACGTCAAATTAATTTAATCACTATAACACTTTATAGTCGAGATAAACTTTCCTTATTTGGTTATCACTATAACCGCATTTTAATCCGGCTAGATGTTCGTTATTTGTGTGACCCAATAGGCTTCATATGCTGGCCGTAGACATAAAATGTAAATTACGAAAATGCCCTTCAAACCTAACGATCATGGGATAGCGTCTAGCAACACACCGTGACCCCCAATTATCGGAAGAGTCAAAAGCAATGACTACTACCTTTCATGTGAAACAGTTACCGTGTAAATAGAATCATGTCGCTTTAATAATATCCATACGATCGTATCTCGAGTGTCAGTACATCAACGATCGTATCTTATAATCTGGATATCATGCTCTCTCGGAATAACTCATTTACTCCCACTTTGCAAAGATTCACGAGAGCTGTACATTCCTTATAAGAAGGCCATTTCGGACATTTACTCCTAAACATAGGATATGTGATTTCCAGACGAACAAACATGTATCCTACGCATGCTTCAATATCACGCCCGAGCACTACCGCATGATCGCCCCATGGTTAGGGGAAACCTCAATAGTGTCAAAGCATGACAATCCATACCGTGATGCCATGAAGACTCCGGTCTCAGGATAATTACATGAGTGCCACATACTGGAACACTTAATGTAAGTGGGCCAGTCTAACGTACGCATTCTCTAATACACGTCCACATACAGTCCAAGCGTCTCTACAATTAGATAGACGAGATCTACAGATATCTTCAATAAGATAGAAGATATCCAATACGTGCTAGTCTAAACATACCATCAAAGTCATGTTCGATAGTACATACGACTAGAGACATTTAAGTATCAAACTTATTAAGGTGAATAAATATCTCATCAACCACAATCGATATCACGGTTTCTCTACCAAGTTTAATACTAAAGACGCTACTATATATATATATATATATATATATATATATATATATATATATATATATATATATATATATATATATATATATATATATATATATATATATTCAATAACATGAAGATAAACAAGATATATAATAACAAAAATGCTTTTATTAATCATAATAAAGTTATTACATGAACTAAATAGATTGTATATAACACGACCTAGTCGGACCCGGTCCAACCCGATTGGGTTTAGGATACCATTTCAACAATTCCAGACCCGAATTTGATCTACTATGCATGTATTGCAAAATGGACAACAATTCTTGCTGAATTCATTCTCAATTCCGGTCACAAAAGGAACGAAAGCTCGGATTATTCCATAGGGAGAGGAGGAGTTAGTGTGCCTGATGGGAAGCCATTGCTTGGGGATTCTGTTAATTGTTTGAAGAAAAAGAAGAGGTTTTTGTTAGGTGATTGTGTTAAGGTGACTGGTGGAAAAGAAAGATAAATGATGAATATGAAGGTGTCGAGGCTTCTCATGAAATGTCAATCAGATTGAGGAGAGATTTTTCGGTTTCAATGCATAAGAATGGATTTTATTCGGGTGAAATGGGACATCAGAAGGGCAACAACGTATGGAGAAAGCATGTATGGGTGGTTTTATCAATGGATTTGATCATTTGTGTCATCTTATTTGTTATTTGGTTGTGTATATGCAGAGGTTTCAAGTGTATTAATGCTTAAGTTATTGAGAGGGGGGAGGATTTCCACTTGATGTATATATACATACATACATATACTTAGCCGAGTTCCAAAGAATAGAGGTTGAATAAATTCCATATCAGATATGGGTGACGATAACATCAAATCCATCTTAACCGATGATTTAGGGTTGTCGTACTTCTAGCAAGCAGGCAATGTTTGAAAGGCTTGGAGCTTAGTATGACATGTGCAACTTTGTGGAATATCTTAGCTACAATGCCAGATATTATTTACTTCCCGCCGAGCAAAAGGTGTTTGTCTTCAAACATGCTGTCTTCTAGATGAATTGTTTCTTCCAAAATAGACAGTGGCAGTAAATTGAGATCTCAAAAGAGTTTGAGAACCACAAAGAGATATTCAACCATTGGAACATGAGCAGGCACCGCATAGCGATGAGGTGTAAGACACTGCTTAGTGCACACAAGAACTTTATGAGTCTGCAGATGACCAAACGCCAGAAAGGGCTATTGGTATGTTCATCTTAAAGAATAAAGATCTCAGGACTTATGTAGAAATGCTTGGAAGGCAATAGTAAAAGATATGGCTAGGAGCCATAATATATGAAGCAGACTCCATGTATGACAACCAGGTTGTGAACCTAGTTTCACTTACTTGAAGGGAATGTCCTTAAAAGGTGAAACATGTCTTTATGAAAGACTAACATGGAAGGTAATGCCATTACTAGTTAAGCTGAGTTGATGGCTAAAGGCTATAGGGTGAAAAACTTGTAATTACCTTATGCTACCGGCTATGCTTAGGTATATTCAGATAGTGCTTGTTGTAGCTATGTGTCACGGCTATATGATAATGTTGAAAACGTTGGGCCAATGGCTTGATGTTCATAGATGATAACGTGATATGTAAGCTTATGAGATCCATTTATGGACTTAAACAAGTTTCTCTATAAGTTCTTTAATTTTGATTTCATCAAGAGGAAAGATATGCCTTATATGTAAAAGGGTTAGTGGGAGTGTTACAGTTTTTGAGTAGGTGTTGCATATCCTTCTTGAGAGTTGTTGCCCTATGTCACAGTCAATTAATGTTTGGTAATTGATGAGAGATAAATTTATGATCATTATTATGACATTTCGCCCCACTTCTGATACCATTTTGAGCATTTATGTATCAAATCAAGTCATAAATACTAAGTTTTATCAAAATGTATAAGTAGTAATTATTATATAAATTATCGTGTTTTTATGGTATTTTTATAAGTTTTTTATCGATTTAATAACCGGACTGTCGTGATAAAAATTACTATATTTTATAAACGTTTTATTTTTCACTATTATGTTAAAACTAAAAATATCATAACTAAAGACTGTAATATTAACCTAAAAAGAGTCAGTAAAATTCAACGCAGTTTATGAACTTTTATTGTCAGATTTACTCGCGGTTCGTTTCTTTGTATTCAGGTAAGAAAGATAAGATTTACTGCGGAGACAGAACTAAAGACTGGATAACGAGACGAGAGTTTTGCCTGACTGAAGAAGGAATACTTGGAGCCCAAGGCCATCAAAATATCCCACGTAACGACAGGTTTTGAGGTCTAAAAAGATGTATTTTAAGGATTGAAGAATGTGCCATAAGGTAACAAGTTCAAACGGATCAATTGTCCTGAATGCTTCTACCGTAAAATATATACGACAAACATTTGACCCAACTTAAAGGCATTTTATGGGGAAGACTTCTTCATGAAAGTTTTAGATCTTCAAATGAGCTTTCCAACGCATTTTGAATCATGTCAATCGGAGGTCTACAACTCAAGTTATGGTCGTTTTACCAAACAGCTGTGAAGAATCTTTATAAATCGTCAAACGTCGCAAAAGAGCTTTTACCGGCGCAAACCGGGCCTTTAGCGGCGCACGCCGGAAAAATGCAGATTTTTGCCCAATTTGATGCATGTTACTTGCAATGATGATCAATATTCCTAAAATCCTCCCACATGCTATATCTACCTATATATACTCCCCCATTTTCATCTCTTCTTCTTGCCCCTCTTTTCCTCCTTCGTTCCTTTCTTTTTTCTTATATATATATATATACACACACACACACACACACACGCCCCAAAATATATATATAAATCTCTATATATATTTCCCTCTACCTCTTTCTTTTTATTTCTTTTATGTTTTGGGCCCATATATATATATATATATATATATATATATATATATATATATATATGCATATGTGTATAAATAAATAGAGTAGTATCGTTGTAATGCTTGGATTTATTATCGAGGATTGTTGTCTCGGAAGCCGTTGTTACTTTCACGAGGATTAGGCTCCGATTCAGCAGTTGTAATCGGTAATTTTCTAATGTTATTATGTTTATTATCTCTATCTATTTATACATATATATATTAGTAGTAGTAATATCTAGCCAAGATATGAATCTGAATTAGTTAATCTTTTTGGTAAAATGGATGATCGACTCTGGTAATAATGATTAAAACCAATTATAATGAATATTTTTCTACCTGAGCTTAATGAAACGTTAATATTGACATAGCTAATCAATATAAACAAAATCGTAACCTAATGACAAACTAAACGGTGAAGTTAGGATATGAGAAAAAGGTAGAAAAACCGGAGGGTAAAAATGGCCGAGTGAAAACGTGACAACGGAATCCTATTTCCTACCCGGGGGCAGATTTGTCTTGGGAAAGATGAATCTTATTAAATTTGTGCTCAAGATCGTAATAATGTTAAAATCAACGGTTTAATTGAAACTAACACCGGAAAGTTAAATCGATCCGCCTGACAACCGGAGCCTTTTGAATAACATCGGTCGTCTGACAAACGGAATAACCTCTTTTATCCGGGGTAGATTTGTACTCGGTACCTGTTCAGACTAACTGAGATTAGCATGGGGCAGTTGTGGAGATTAAACTAATGACAATTTGACATATGACAATTTCATACGCTCGTGTGAGGAGGAGTTGTCTAGCTTAGGAGTACACCGGTTCATATATAATTGACCTCCTTGCATCAAGGAAAAGATCTGTCTCATTTATTTCTACTAAAAAGAGATCGTAATTCAGTAACGTATTCTTGGCTAGATCTCAAAAATATATATATTATCTATTTTTATATTTATATATTTACTTACTGCTTTAGTAACAATCTAACTAATCTAACTATCTAACCCGAGGAAAATGGTAAAAACTGCGACTTAGATCGAGTTAATAATAGCTTCTTGGTGTTTAAGATCTTCATTTCCCTGAGGATACGACCTGACTCACCAGACTAGCACTACAATTTGACCCGGTACACTGCCGGTAAGGATCGTAACACCTAGAAAAGGTCCGTCAGTAATTGAAGGACTTTTCAAAACCTCTTGAAGGTTGCAGTTCTTATTTTGGAAATAAGAATCTATAGTGATAGATTTAGATGCTGTACGATTATCACAGTTCACCCTCATAGATGAGATTCTAAAATAGTTTAGCATAGATCATAGCAAGAGATACTGCTAGCCAGTATTCTCGAGATCTATCTATGCTAGGACATCAGTCCTAAACGATGAGGTGAAAGATGATACTTATGGAAGGTCCCCTTTGTTTCTGCGATAGGGTCCATCATAAGTGTTGTGAGTTAAACCAGATGTTCATACTACATGAAGAGTCATAAGAAGGTATGAAAGTGATTTTGGTATATGTCGAGAATATCATTAAAAGGGTTAAGGATAAGTTCCTAGTTTATTGAAACTTGGAATCGAATAAACGTAGATATACAGATGTGCACTCAGAGTCTTATGAAGATAGTGGGAGCTACAGTCAGTGTTTTTGCAGTTGCTTTGATAAAGTGATACAGTGAACTGGAAATGTTCTTAGCTAGAGAACACTGTGGATTCTATAACTGGGCCAAAACACAGTATACGCCTTGGAGGCGCAGCGGGAGCAGTACATGGATCTAGAAGGTTCATTCCTGAACCTTGTGCGGTTCTTCCACGTCTTCTATATAGCTGATATAGTAGTGGATTCATTGCTTGAAGCAAGGACCAAGGTCTCATCAGAGATTCATGTGTGTGTTGAGGCTGTTCCTTTTGACTTGATCATTTGGAGCATGATAGGAAGATAGTCTGAGTACCCACAGATAGTGATCCGTCACGCTTAGGGTTGGTTACGAGTATTGCATGAGATTTTTGTGTTTCAACTTGGTCTTGTGTGTACGAGTGATTGGCTTTAGGCCAAGTGGGAGATTGTTGAAATAGTGTCCTAAACCCAATTGGGTTATACCGGATCCGACCGGGTCGGATCATTTTTACTATTCTTTATGTTTATACATATGATAAATGGCTTTTCTGTTATTATATACTTGTTCGTTTAACGGACCAATTATGATATTATATATATGATAACATCCCTAGTGTCAAACTATGAAAGATAAATCATAATGGTGATTATGGTTGATGAGATCTCAACTCACTTTAAAAGGTCTGATACTTAAATGTCTGTAGTCGTATGTGCTATTAAAAGGGACATTAATAGTACGACAAGACTAGCACGTATCAGATGTCTTCTATCTTATTGAAAGTAGGGATAGAACTCATCTATCTAAGTGTTGAGACACCTGGACTATACGTGGACGTGTATTAGAAAATGCGTACGTTAGACTGACCCACTTACTTTATTAAGTGTCGCACTATGTGGTGGTTGTGTAATTATCTTGAGACCGGAGTCTTCATGACATCATGGTGTGGATTGTCATACTTTGACGCTATTGAGATTTCCTTGAGCCATGGGGCGATCATGCGGTAGTGATTGGGTATGATACTGAAGCATGCGTAGGATTCATGTCGCTCGTCCGGAAATCGTGTATCCTATGATTAGGAGTAAATATCCGAAAGGGCATTATTATAAAGAATGTCTTATTTTCGAAAGAATTTGCAAAGCAGAAGTAGTATGTTACTTCGAGAGAGTAGGATATCCAGATTATACGATGTGGTCGTTGATGTTTGACACTCAAAGTACGACCGTATGGATATTGGAACAACGATAAGATTCTATCTATTTACACGGTAACCGTTTCACATAAAAGGTAGTAGTCATTGCATTTGACTCTTTTGATGATTGGGGGACGTGGACGTGTTGCTAGACGCTATCCATGATCGTTAGGTATGAAGGGCATTTTCGTAATTGGACTTTGTGCCTACGACCAACATATTCGGAAGCCTATTGGGTCACACATATAAGAACATCTAGCCGGATTGAAATGTGGTTATGATAACCAAATAAGGAAAGTTTTATATCGACTATAAAGTGTTATAGTAATAAATTAATATGGTTGTATTCATTTATTATGAATAAATTAAGTACAAGATATTAATTATGTTGATTAATTAAATATACATAGTTGATGTATGAGTCGAAATTATTTGTGTATATTGATACACATGCATTTTTGCAAATTAATTAATCATAGCATTATATTAATTAAAGAATATCCCAGATGCCAATTTATGGCAATATGGGGTGCCACTTTCTAGTGTATAAGATACACTTGGATTGTGAAATTTAATTAATGATATTACCATATATTAATATTGGATATTAATAGATTTGCATAAATTGATTTATGGTAATAAGATAAAGATATATTCAATATTAGATATTGACAGTATCTTGAAAATATTTAATATAAGATATTAAATTAAATAAGATAAATCAGTCAAATATATTCTTTATTTTACTAGTAAAATGTTTTCTTCTCTTTTCTCTACATTGGGGCACCAACTTCATTATAAATATGAGGTGGGTGTCAAGCTCTTTTATACATCACAATTCCATGAGACTAATAGTTCTTGTGAAAAATAAGAGATCTTCTTAGAGAGAGTTTTGAGAGAGAGAAAAGGATGGTCTAGCAACCGAGTTTTCTGGTAGCAATTCATGATTGGATCCGGCGGGCTGTTCGTGTGGATCAATAGTAGAGGCGGACAATTGGGCGGCTACGTGCAGAATCTACAACCGTAGACAAAGCGTCGATCCAATTGGATCAACCAAGGTATTTTCTTGTCTATGCTTGTTGATTAAATGAAGTCGATCCTGGTTAAAAGGAAATAAATTTTGATTTCCGCTGCATTCCTACCTAGATTTCCTTACACATAAGACTGCAGAAGATTTCCTACAAGAATGTATTTGACTTTTGGAGAAATATGGTGATAAAATCACATACAGAGGAGTTTACAACAACCGTTTATGGTCAAGAGATTCTTGTCTCTTCTGATTTATTAAGAGAGGTTTTTTGGATTTGCTGAAGGCAATAGAGCACCAAGTAACCCAGAAAGCTTGGATTTAGCAAGGTTAGCTTTTGTTGAATCTATAAAGAATGATGCAGATGAGTAGGTATCTCTTGGAATCAATGTCTAGTATATTGCTTATGAATATAAATTGCTGAACAAGTATGTTGCAAGGAATCTGTTAGGACTGGTAGGCAGTTATGACAAACTATCAGGGCCAAAGATTGATCTGATGATTATCATCTTAAGGAGTATGAAATTTGACTGGGCTGGATTCTTTATGTTTTATAAGAAGAAAGTGATAACTGAGGAAATGGAGATCATAAAGAAAAGAATCAAGGATAACAAACCAGTGATGTATCTTGATTCTTGATTTTTCATAAAAGTCAAACCTTTAGGGTTACTGATTCAGAGCCCGTTGAATCATCTGGGCATTGCTAATGTAGCACCTCAAGATATAAAAAAAGCAAGGTATAAGCCAGAAGTCAATACTCCAATTCCTGGTCTAGATGATGATGAATGAGATGAACAAGAGTTGAGTGACCAGAATGTGGAATTGAGAAGCAAAAGGAAGGCTGATCCTAAGGATGCTGAGTCTGGGATATCAGTAGAAAAAAGAAATGCTGCCAAGACAAGGAAGATCACTGATATTCTTCCTCCAAAGAAATCCAAACAACCATCAGACTCTGCAAAGTCTGCTGAAGTATCCCATGCTCCTGCTGAACCCAAAAAGAAGACAGTTGCACAAGTTTTTACTGAACAAGTTAAGGATGCAACCAGAAGGAGGAAAGTAGTATCCAAAGAAGCACTTGAACAATCCCTGTTTGGAGACCCAGAAAGACCTTTGAAAAGGTTGAATCCAATTGCAAATAAAAGGACTGGACATGGAAAAGGAAAATATTTGAGGATCTTGGAAAATCAAAGGGAAGTAGAAGAAGAAGGAACATATGTTGTTGTACTAGGAGTTATAGAGCCAACTGAAGTGATTACTGAGATTGTACAAGAGCCTATTGAGGAGGCTACTGAAGTTGTACAAGATCCTGCTGAGACTACCAAAACTCAGAGGGAAGATGAGTTGGATAAAACCCCTTCTAAGGAACATACAACTCAGGGGGAAGAATTGTTCAACAGATGGAGGTAGTAGATATAAATATCCCTTTGAACGAACCTACTGATGTATTTGTATCTGCTGAAGAAACTCTGTCTTATTTAGTTGAGACATTTGGAAGTCAACAAGCTGAATCTCAACCTACTGCAAGGAAACATACAATGCCTATTGTTAGGAGGCCAAAGAAGCAAAAGGAAGATCCAGACTTCAAGAAAATCCAAGAATACTTTCAATGGAAGTTTGGCTTTTATAAAAAAGTAAAAATCTGTAGCAGACCCAAAGACAGGTTTAGAAGAATGGGTTTTTCAAGCCTTTGGAGTGGAAAACTTGTTGGGATTGATTGACACATCTTAATTGCAAATGAGGCTGCTGGAGCTCATAGTAGATGGAAGGAAGAAAGGTAAGATTATGTTCAGAGATCCTAAATTTAGACCTTTTGGTGATATAGATGATTCATCCTCTGACTCTTATGATGATCATCCTATGCACCCTGGAGAATCTAGTGGAATTGAAAAGGAGAGGTCTACTGAACCTGCTAAAAAAGGATCTGCTGAAATAGACAAGGAGCAAACTACTAATAAATGACAATGTACTGAAGGCCAGCAGGCTACTGGTAATATTGAAGAAGTAGTATTGACTACTAAGGTATTTCAACCTGAACAGAAGAATGAAAAAGAATTGTTGAATACTTTTAACTTTGGAAGCTAATTTAGAGTCAACAACAATTCTTGAGGGTGCTGAAGAACAGATAGATGCAGTATTCAAGGAATCTGTTCAAAATCAAGATATAATAGATACTGAAGGAACTTTGGCCAAGGCTGCTGAGGAATTGAGTGTTGTTGTTGCACAGAAAGCAGTTTTAGAAGAAAACTTGGCAGTTTTTCCTCCAATCGATGGAGTCCAATTTGAATCATCACTAGATATTCAAGACCCTACTGAAGAGGTGGTTCAGTTTTCTGGGGATCAGACAGCAACTGAACAAAGGTCAGAACTGGTGGTTTAATTCACTGGGGAACATAAAATGATTGGACAAAGGTTGGAACTTATGATGGGATTGAAGGAATACCCTACTGACAGCATGAAACATGCTGAAAAAGGTGTCCTACTGATAATCAAGAAGAGGATGCTGAAGCACAATCTAAAGAGCAACTGTTGGATTGTGGTGATAATGATGAGGAGTTTGAGTTACCACCTGAAGAAGAAGACCCTATCCACGATAATGTTTCTGATTTGGATGAGGGTAGTCCTGAACCCTATGAGTGGGATAGAACTAGGGCTATTGTAATTAGACAACCCCGACCAGATGATAATTTGGAAGAACCTGCTGGAAATATGGCTGGTATTGTGTTAGGAACATTTTATTATGTTTTGATGATGGCCATACTAGCTGTTATAGCAAGCCTGAAATAAGTTCGAATTCTCTGTATAAGTCTTTACATAGAGTCTGACATGTTTTATAAGTTGAGTCAGACAAGTATTGTACTAGTTGGTAAAAACAGATTTTCTGCAGAGTGAACCCAGCCAAGTACCAGCAGAGAAGCATGAAGACATTATGATCTGACTTATAACCAAGAAAGTCTGTGATGACCTTGGATAAGTCTAAGCTACATTCCAAGTGATGAAACTCAATGTTTAAATGTGGTGTACAATGATCTCACACAAATCAAGGATCAGTGAAGTACAAAGATTCTCCTGAACCTAAAAGAATGAAGGAAACAGTGAATCGGCAAAGTGAACTGACTATCGGCTGAGTGAAGACAAAGCAGTGAAGGAAGATCTAAACGGCAAAGTCAGACAGTCACTTAACTGTTCAGAGAACTGTCAAGTAAACCTTATTTGATCAGATTTTGAAGTATGAAGAAGATATGGTGGATCAAGCATTAAATGCACAATCAATTGAGGATCAATCACGGACGGATTTTCTGATGAACATTTGAAGAAAAATCCGATCACTGAAATCAAGGAGAATATAATTAAGGGGGAATCAAGAATAAAATCAAGGATTATTCCCCTCATTAAAATAGCCAACGGACGGAAATTCAAATCAAGGATTATCATGGTTATAAATAGAAGGCACTAACAGACAAGAAAAATATATAAGAGAACGATTAAGTTTGATAGTTTACAAGCAGAAACTCTTTCAAAGTTAAAAGCCTTCATCTGTGCTAAAAGGAAATATCTAGCTATCAACTCAGGAATCAGAACTTCATTTACAAATCAAGCTTTGAGATTGATCAATAAGTCTGTGGATTTAATTAACATCAACTGAGGCAATTGAATCAGAGGAATCGAGAAGGAGTTGCAACCTTTGTGATAGCTGATAAAGGATTTGTTCTGAAGGAGCAGTGATAAAGACTAAGTCACTGAAGCTTTTGAAGCCAGGGAGTGATAGTCTTGAAGATTGTGAAGCTTGAGTAGTCAAGGAAAATCGTACTGTTGTATCTGTGAAAACAATAATGAATTCCTCCAATCATCACAAGAGAAGAGTGGATTAAGGGATTACACCACCCTGAACCACTACAAAACTTTGTGTCTATTTACTTTCAGCAATTTACTTTTCAACACTTTACTTAACTGCATAATATATATTTGTGGTTGCATAATCTACTTTGAAACAACATTTGAAGAAGGGACTTATCCGCTGCTTAAAAGCTTTTAAATATAAGAAAAGTTTTTGAAACTCCACTACAGTCATTCACCCCCCTCTGACTATAGCTTTACCCTTCTCTGGGACCAACATATTGCTGCCACAATACTAGGTTATATCTTGGAAGAATGGAAAGATGTTAGAGAAGATATCACTCAGTTAATGAATCAACTAAGGACAAGTGAGCAATGGTTTTAATATCTTGTCAATTTGGTGGAAAATAGAGAAAGGACCACTGAAACTGTTTCATCAAATGTTACACATTTACAGTTCAACTGCAATGATACGATTAGAGAAGCCACTCAATCAAGGTGGATTCTGCAAAGAGAGATATGTATATTTTTGAGGGAATTTCCACTTTACAAGAAAGTTGATAAAATAACTGAGACATCAACCCCTGCTGCACTTGATCCTAAAATTTTGGAAAGTAAGAATCTGCTGGAACAAACTTTGGAAGGCCAGAATACTTCAGTAGACACTAGAACATAAATTATGGAGGGACAGCTGAATAATCTGGTAAATACACAAGAATGAGTTTTAAACCTGCTGAACCGCTTTATTGATGATGTCAATAAGAGGGAAGAAGGGCAGATAGTAGAAGCAAAAGAAGCAGCAAGGATGTTTCAACATAGAAGATTTGAAGAAGAAGTCAATGCTTTTAGAGCCCCTGCACCTGGAAGAGTTCAGTTAATTGATGAACTACTGAAGGAGTTTAAAGCTGCTTACAAATGAAGAAGGAAACCTTACAAAGATATGACCAATTTTGAAGGTTTAAACTACTTTCTTGGACTAAAATTATGGGATGCACAGATCAAATCCTTGAGAGCTACTGCAAGAGGAGGTCGAAGAGGAAGTTCAACAGTGGAAGAGGTCAATCTGCTGAACAAAGACTGAGGAGTTTGTCAGCAAAAGATTGTTTGGAAGTATTCAAGCTATGCTATATGAGACTAGGATTCAACTGGCAAGGCATCCAGTTGACCATTGTTGAGGCTTGGAAATAGTATAAGATGGTACATACTTGGATTGATTTCTCCAGAGTTGAAAATCAATGGATGGTAGACATGCATAGAAAAATCAAAGAGTACCAACATAAAAGAGATCAAGATAGAAACTAGACCATCATATCTTCACTTTTTATCTTTATGCTAAATCTAGTTGTATTAATCTTTGAAAAAGTTTGAAACCCTAATGAAATATATGAAGTTTGTTCTGTTTTTAGTGTTTTTATCTTTTTGCTTTGCTGTAAGGAAGGTATTGGCATCATCACTAAAAAGGGGGAAATTGTTAGACAAATTTTAGTTTTAATGATGAGTGCCAGACTAGCTGTTATAGGGCTAAGGCAAAAAGATGTCTAGAATAAATATATAGGTTTTCTAGAGTTTAATCTTTGTATAGGTTTGATCAAACAAGCACTGTAGAGAGGCCAACTGACTTGATTCAGTAGACCTATCTGGGTTAGATGTTCAGTAGAGTGTCTAAGACCTGTTGAAGACTGAAAGCTGAGGGTTTAAACTCAGTAATGAAGGTTAAGGGTTCAAACTTAGTACTGAAGTTTATAAGCCAATGATATGGGATCAGAATTTAGGTAAGTCTATGATGGTCTAAACTGATCTTATATACATTGTATTTAATGTCTAAGTTTCATATAAGAAAATGTGATGATTGAAACTTAGTTATATTCAAAGTGGTGTACTCTAACATCACAATCAAAAGTTAGATGAGAATCAGTCAACTGAGTGTTCATCAAGAACACAACAGACTAAAAGTCAGTTGACAAAATATATACATCAGCAGACTTATGAATCAGACATCTGCTGAGTATATAAATAACAGATTAATCCAAGTTTTTCTGAAAGATTAAATGGATAAGGATGAATTACAAGCATTGAATTAATTAGTCAATCAATGGCTAGGATGAAAGTGACGTTGTAAGGATTTCAGAGCCAAATCAAATTGGATTTAAATCATTGGTTGACAGACTATCTGCCAGAAGGACAATGACACAGACAGAGAAGTACGGTAGAGGGAATTTCTAGGAATTATCAGAAAATCCTATAACGGTCAGATTTGAAATTCAAATTCAAAACCAGGATTTTCACCTATAAATAGAGGACCCCTGGGATCAAATCAAACACCGAACTTACAAGCAATCAAGAGCATCCTATCCTGCTGAATTGAGCTTTCACACTGATCAAGAATTTTCTTCAAGTGTTGTTGCATTCAAGTATCACCTAGTATCTACACTTGGAGATCTTAAGCTGCTGATCTTTTCATCTTGGTCAAAAGCTTGCTGAAGCTGAATCACTTACTTGATTCAACCCATTCTTTTAAGAAGTTATCTGAAGATAGAGAAGCACTGCTGTAGTGTCAAGAACTGTTGTTTTGTGGTGGAGCTGGTGAAGAGGCAATCCTACCCTTCAATGACCAGTGGAGTACTTAGGAGCAGCAATCCTACATGTTCTTAGTATTAAGTTTTTGAAGCCATAGTTATTGGTCAAGGACAAACAGTTTAGGGACTTCTGTAACAGCAATCTCAAAAGACTCTAGTGAATTTCCTCCAACATCACAGGAGAATAGTAGACTGACAGGATTACACCACCTAGAACCACTATAAAACTTGCCTACTTTACATTACTGCATTTACTTTCTGCACTTTATCTTATGGCATGTTTTTCATATCAACCTGCTGAACTAGCTACTGGATTCACACAAATTTCACGAGTATCTAATACTTAGTATCATCTTTAAACAACAAGTATCAAGGCATAACTTAATATATTCCGCTGCAACAGACTCTATAGAATCAATAGTCAGCAGGCTGCTTAGATCAGCAGACTATTGACCCTGCTGAGTTTGCAAACTCTAAAAAGTTTCAATTGTTAAGTTTATTCACCCATCTCTAAACTTAACCAAAGCCTTTTCAAGGGACCAACACTCTTTCTTGGAAAGGGTATTATAAGTAATTTATAGTATGCAAGAGTTTGAACATCCTTTTTTATTTCCATGTTTGTTGTTTTAGTTTATTGCAATCAGCGGAACAACTAATGTATTTATCCTACTTGTAGTACTAGAAAATTTTAATATCATTTGATCGGGCTTTTCAGAGTTAAGAATGTTTATTTATTTTAATCTTTTTTGTTCAACGATATCCGCATGCTCAAACTTAAACTCCTGGCGTTATCTTTACTTACGTCTTACGACGTATTAGATGCACAAAAAAGATATAATATCCAAGCACCACATCATTCCCCTATGAGAATTACACTACAAGGCCATATAGAGAGCAAAAAAAGTAGAGAGATGGTTCAAAAAAAAGTGGAGAGATTGTAGATCATCCAATTACACAATCTTATCAAATCTTATCAAACTCCTTAAGCTGATCTAACATGCAACCAATGACTTGATTTATAGGATACCTCTCCCACTGTTCAAAATGGTATGCCAACTAATAGCACGATACAATACCCTCACTCGTTTTGCCTTCCATTTGAATCAAAAGCACCTCCTTCTTATGTAGAAGGAGACGGCTTGTTCTCCGTTATGCCATAATACGTAAGAGGGCGTTCGCTTAAAGATCCTGGCCAAATTTGCTTATTCCTGTGGAAAACAAAATCCCGTAAATACAAGTTTATCTCACTCAAAAACCCCCTACAACAGTTATTGCATATACAAAATAGTATTGATGCCACTTATTGAAACAATAGAATAAGCGGTTAAATTTAATCATGGGAAAAGGAAACAAGAATAAGGATGTTCAATCTTCAAATAATGGTATAAATATAGGCCTAGACTCACCAACAAACTGTCACATTCTGTGTTGCGAGCATACAAAAAATTATGGTGATTTAACCAGTTATTCATGTGCCTTTAAGGAAACTCTTTTCCTATTGGCTATAAAGTTGGATCTGTTGTAGTAAGGGTGGTCGTATAAATCGAAACAACAAAAATTATCTGATGCTTATGGAGTACAATTTGAAGAATTAAAGGATGCAAATAGGCCTATTTGCATACACCTAAACATATAGCTGAGTCCAATGCAAGTGTAGTTGAAGAAATTGGCATCCAGGAGGTTGGTGAATTGAAGTATCTGCTGAAAATAGCTCCAGAAAACATATTGAGATTGATGAAGAACATCTACAAATGGAGGCTTAAAGCGGGCAAGAAGGTATTCGAGGAGTAGTTTGAATTCAATTTTTTCATTTAAGGTGGGCGATATCACTTGCTCTTAACAATGTAGAATGATGATGAGGATACTGGTTCGGGAGCTATGGGTGTTAGGGGTACGGGATTCTTTATTCCTTGATACAATGAAGGAATATGGTGCTGATTTAGAGAAATTAATGATGCAGCTTGTAAAAATGAAATCAACATGGGACCCCTTAACAAAAATACTCACTAATACTTTTGAAGTAACAAACAACTTATATGATGTGTTCAGAGCGATGTTGGTTTCAAGGTAATTACTCGTCGACTACCTTTGCATCTGGTTTAAAAAAAATAACATGTGGTATGCACAAGTGATTTCACCAGGTCTAATATGTAATGGTCTTACAACACCTAATTATTTACTCGAGTCATAGAATTGGGAGACATGTTTATGAAGAGAGTTGTTGCAGCTGCATTGTTCAATTATAAAAATTCAATTGCCTTCACTTAGGATTACAGACTACATCAATCATTCAACAGACAAAAAGTGCAATGCACACTCATTCCATCTATAAATTATATATGCACACTCTCAATGATTGGAAAACTACCTAACTAAAGACAACTTACACATTGAATGACTCATCTCATAAGCTCAAACCTACGTACCCACCTCAAACAGAGACACCATTTCCAATTGGGTAAAGTACTAAGACAATTTAGCAAAATATAGTTCTATTGGAGCAGACTCAATAATAACATCTTGCTTGGCATTGAGCACTATGAGCTTAAAATGTTCTATTAGGCATTTCAATGCTCTTTTTTAAAGTTACCAACACGTTTCTTGATTATATACACTGAAAATGATAAGTGACTGAAGAACTTGGACCTTTGGTAAGGGTTCTATATGTGCCTACAAGGCCACACACCACTTCTAGAGGTTACTTAAAGATTAACCAACAACACAGTGCAGCAGGAACTCAATAACCAAATTTTCAATTGCTAATTCATATACTAATTAAAATAACTAACATATTTATTATTTAAACCAGTGCAAGCAAGCAAACACTTGTTCTGAAGCTATTTGTGTGTGTGTTCATTCCTCTCAGATTACATACCTTAAATTTATCCACATCCACCCGTGTATAAATGAAACGAGGGTAATGTTGCTCCAAAGTCTTCAAAACATCTTTGTACCTCTCAAGTTCTATTCTCCCTCGTACGTGTGTAAATATTCAGCAACCACTTTCGGATTATGTGTCAAGATCTCATGATATTCAGCAAAAGTCTTAGGGGTTATAAACTACGAAAAACAAAAAAGAATCAGACACAAATATGGGTGATTTATGAACAAATATAAAATAACAACCTACAATCCTACAAACTATGAGTCCTACCTGAATTAGATGCATAAACAAGAAATGCATTGTTGATCTCCAAGAAAATAAGACAACGGAAGCCAAAAATCCAAAATAATGTTAAATAAAATGGAAAGAAACGTCTAAATTTGCCCAAGTGAAATTCAAGTTAGCCATCTGATGTAATTGACAAAACAAGAGAACAACGCAACAATTTAAAGGATAAGAAACAGGCATCCAACAAAGTTTTGTACAATCCAATCATTCCCCATCTTCTTATAACTAAAACAGGTAAATTTTTGCAATCAACCAGCAAAATAAAAGCCATGCCATTAAAAAATGAGAGACAAAGCTAAGCATCTACACAGAAAGGACTCAATAGACGACCAAATAGAAATTGCAAAAGAACATTGCAAAACAGAAAGAAAAAAAAGTGAGACTGAAGATGGTATATGTTTTAACATCAACAAATGGAAGAAAACGAACTCAAATGAGTAGATAGAACCCACCATTTTTGAGGGGAAGAGCTTTGTTGTGCTACCGCTGTTTTGTCGGTCAAGAAAGATGTTCCCTAATTAGGTTGTGGCATGGTTTATAAAGATGGACCTGTTTGCTAAAGCCCAATAGCTCTCCGGGTCACTTAAAATTCGGCAAATAGCGTGAGAAACAGAAACCCTCAAATTTGACTTAAGAGCTCGATTAAAATGATGGAATGCAATGAAATGAATCCAATTGAATGGAATGCAATGAAATGAACTGATATCACTATATTTGATAGACAGTGGAATGTATTCATTTTTATTCAATTCCAATGTTTGTCAGCATCAGAATTGAACTAGTTTTGGTTTTGTGTTAAAGAGATGGAATGATTTCTCATTCTATGTTTTAAATTTTTATTCCATTATTGGCCATTCCCGAGCTTTTTTGATGGAATCAAATGTACCTATCCACATTCCGTTGGAATCATAATATATTCCCTTTATAAAATAGCTTTAAAACATTGGAATGGAATGATACCGTAACTCAAACCGAATATTATTTCGGTGAATTATTTAATCGTTAAAATACATATACAAATATATATTTTTTCTAAAATACCCAAAACAACGTAAATACCCCTAATGTTATTTCGGGGTTTTACATGTATACAAAAAGGTATTGCTGCTTTCAAACCTGAGCAACAATTATTAATAATAAAATTAATCACATATCTAAACATGAAATGTCATTTTTCAACCACATCATACCTACCACTTGTTGAAACGATATAATAAGTTGTTGAATTGAATCATGGGAAACGGAAACAATAATAAGGATGTTCAATCTTCAAATAATGGTATAAATATAGGCACAGACTCACCAACAACCTGTCACAATCTGTGTTGCGAGCATACTCTGGTGTTTTAACCAGTTATTCATGTGCCTTTAAGGAAACTCTTTTCCCCTCTATAACAGATTTATCACTATATTGGCTATAAAGTAGGATCTGTTGTAGGCAGAAGCAAAAACCTAGCTAGGACTCATTGACAACTTCATGGACACCTTACTGGAGACCTAGACTTCCAGAACAAAGTCTTGGATCAGTCCGGGCGTTGTCCAGAGTGACGGCTAGGGACACCAGCCCAGGCTTCAGCCTCAGCCTCAGCCTCAGTTTAGTGTCCTGGACACCCAGAATCTAAGTCTAGGATCAATCCGTATGGTTTTCCGGGTGAAAATATGGGACACCGGCCTAGGCTATAGCCCAGACATAGTTTATGTGTCCAGGACGTCCAGAACCTAATTCTGGGATCAGATCGGACGGTTTTCCAGATGAAGGGACGAGACCGGTCCAGTACTCAATACAGACCGGGTTTTCGGACACTGGATACCCATGAGCCAACTCTAGAACTCAGTCCGTGCGGTTTCCCGGCTGGAGGGACTGGAAACCAGCCTAGTTCTTAGCTTCAGAGTCAATTTCATGGCTTACAAATACCCAGAAAACATGCAACATATAATTACGTTTGATTTCGTGCAATTTAACCATAACAACAGAGCTAACCATCTTAAAACATAACTTGAAAACAAAGAGGGAACTTTTGATAAGAAGAACTCTTTACCTCTTCAAGGTAACGAAAACGGAGCAAAACGGTGAACAACCTACAATCAAGCTTCAAGGTCGTGTGAAACTATGATCGAACGGAAAAACCCTAACGTAAGCACTACGAAATCCAAAACAATGTGATTAGGGGAACAGATTAAGCTAGGTTTATAAAAGTTACCTTCTTGAGATGGAAACGAGTGGTTATGCCTTTATCATTACTCGTGCTGCAGTCATGTGTTGTATTTTGCTTAAATAAGTGTTATAAATACATTTTGTGTGAATGAGTTGTGCACTTTTTATATCTCTATCATCTTTGAATTTTGATTAAACTAAGTGTTATAAATTCTTTATTTTATATACCATTTATTCTATTGACAAAACCACAAGTACCAGGTCATCACAATTTTTTTATGCTTTATTCAAGAATCATTGTACGGATTATTTATGTAGGCTATGTCGATGCTACCTAAATAGTTTAGTGATATTTGTTTATAAGGACGTGTTTTGGGACTTAATTAGGCACTTAGAACACGTTTAAAAGATCATTAGTTATAAAGAAGTATTATGTTTTCTATTTTGCCGTTCACATATAAATCATCTTCAATGTATATTCCATTGTAATAAACACCGATTCTTCGCCTCATCCGCACTTTTGATTCTTTGGATTCGTTTTTCTTTCAATTATCTTTGTTACGCAATTCCTGTGCGTTTGATCCGAATTTTTCACCGCATTTTAGTCTCTATTCATCCATCTGTGTGTATTTTGTTCTAGATTCATCAATTTCCGGCCGATTTGTGGTTCAGAGCTTCGAAAATCATCCAGCTTCATTTTTCATTTTCTGCTTCAATTTTTTTGGTAATTTTTTAGATTTTGTTATTACTCTTATTTTGTTATGCATATTTCTCCACTGATTGTTTTGTTTCTTCATTCGGATCTTAAATTTTCATATTTATCTTGTGCTTTTCGAGATTTGTTTATTACTCTTGTGTATTGGTGATTTTGTTTCTGCATTCTGACTGTAGCTATTTTAAGTGGCATATGAGTTTGAATGATTTTGCTGCTTCTTTGAATTAGTGTTTCTTCTTTTCTGTGTTTATTCAGTGAGTCTGTATTCTTGTTTTTCTGATTCGGATTGTATGACATTACATAATGTTCTGATGCAGTGACTTCTTGTAGCAGTCAGTATTATTTTAGTGTTACATGTGTTCTTTTTTTTAATGATTTTTGTAACATATGAAGTGTATTTTCAGTTAGAATTAGTATATGTGTTCCTTTTATGTGAATTTGATATTTCTGTTTGTAATTTTGTGAATATTGTGTAAATGAATTTTGATTGAAATGTAAACAGAGTTATTTGAGATTGACTACTGTGATGTTTCTGTTATGTTTTTTGTGATTTATTCTGTATTGAGGATAGACAGTGATATATTTCAATGTTGTTGAATGAATGTTGTAGTCAGTGTAGTGGAATTTCAGTTTTAATGACTACTTAGCCGATGTAGTGTATGTAGTGACATTCATCTGTTATGCAGTGACATTCATTTGTTATGCAGTGATATTGACTGCTATGTATTGACATATACCTTTTTTTGGGCACTGTGTTATTTTTAGGTAATTTTATTCAATATTGATCTAATGTATTGAGATATCAGATTAATATTGAATAATTATTGGACTGAATGAAATTTGATTTTATTTGGAATGCGTATTTATGTGATGTAGTCATTGCAGTGACATCCTTCTCCATTGAAGTGACATACTCTTTTTTTTGCTGCAGGTTTATATTGTCTTCACAATGTTGAATCTTATGTGCACCTATAAGGAAGAGATGTGTGTTGTCACAGCGACAGCTGATACTACGTTAAAGTCTATTCATGATAGAGTTTCAAATCATTGGCCGGATTTGAAGGATACGTGTATCGGTTTGTATTATGTGTTGCCTAATGATCCCATGTGGCTGTTATATTCCGATGATGATGTGAAGGCCATGATTTCTGTTGTGGAATCTTACAATGCTAAGCGTGTTAAAGTGGATGTTGTAGGGAATGGTGTTGTTGGTTCTTCATCTTCTTACAATGGTGGTAGTTGTGTTGGAGCCGGGGATGTTGTTGATGATGAGGTTTCTCTGATTTCATCTTCCACTGATAGTAATGTGTGGAATTTTGGCTGGGACAAAATAGTAACCAAAGAAGGTCAACTGTTTGTTGGTGGTTCTGATGATTTTAGGGAGTGCCTTCAAAAGCGGTCTATACAAACACGTTTTAAGTATGTGTACAAGAAGAATGATAGTTGTAGGATTTATGCTGTTTGTGCTAAGATGAATGAAGCAAAATATGGTTGGTATATGCGTGCTTCAAAATAGAAATCAAGTGGATTCTTTTATGTAACTAAATTGTGCAATGTTCAAACTTGTGGTACGTCTTCAAGATCTTTTAGGTGAGTTCGTCGTATGACTTCTGATCTTCTTTCAAAGGTTGTTCTTCGCAAGGTTCATGAAGAGTAAAGTTTCTATGCATTAGATTTGTGACTTTTGGCCGGTACTGATCATGGGCATGCAGTTTCTTATGCTGTTGCTTGGTCTGCTGTTAAAAACGCTAGGGATTTGTTATATGGTGATGTTAAAATGTCATCAAAAGTTTACGCGGTTATGTTAATAGTGTGTGTGAAACGAATCCTGGTTCTGTTGCAATTTTAGAGGTGCATCCTGAATCTCGTTATTTTCAACGGATGTTTATTTCGTTTGATGCTTGTATTCGTGGGTTTAAGCATTATCGACCAACGCTCTTTCTGGATGGGGCTCATTTGAAGTTTGATCAGACTAGCCATTTGTTGGGTGCAACTGGGAAGGATAGGGAGAATTGTATGTCTTATTTTGAATGACAGTTTATCTTTTATGCAGTGATAGTTGAGTTTATGCAGTGACACTTGATTTTATTGTTTGAGAGTTGGTTTTTTTTTTGTCACTTTCCATTGGCATGGCTCTTATACCTGATTTTTTGAGTTCCTGTAGCAACTCTCCCTGCATTTAGTTTCTGATTTGTGTGTTAAGATTGTGTTTTTGCACTTTCTTGTTTTGGTAGTTTTTGGTCCATTGGAAAGGCTAACACAAGTTTAGAGGGGGAAGGGTGAATAAACTTGTCACCAAAAACCTAACTTAAAACTGAATCTTAAACTAGATTAAGTTCAACTTAAACTTGTGCGGAGTTAAGCTAACTTAGCTGAGTATAAGTCAAAACTGACTTATCCTTAACTGAGTTAACCGGCAGTGGATTAAATTAAGCCTTTGTAAAATATGAGTTACTAGTTAATGTGCTGACTCAGTTTCTGATGTTTGCTGAGTATGTGAATTGAATGAATATAACTATGATGTAGTAAATAAATGCGTAAGGTAAACAGACAAGAATTATAGAGGTTCCAGGTGGTGTAATTCTGTCAGTCCTCTCTTCTCATGTGATGCGGAGGCCAAATCCACTATGTTCTTGAGGTTTACAGTTACAAGACACAAAGTAAATTCTAGACACTTGATTGTCCTTCACTAATCCCTAGCTTCACAATCTTCCAGCTTCAGTCTTCAATAGGTTGGATTGCTGTTTGAACAAGCTTGCTACACTGGTCCTTAAAAGGTTGAATTGCCCCTTCACCAACTCATCACAAACACAGTCTTCCTGACTGCAGCTCAACTGTCCTTCACACCTTCTTTGTGTTTCACAGTCCAAAATCTTTGATAAAATGAAAGTTGAGACTTGAATCAATGACTATGATTCAACTTGTGATTTGAGCTTTCTTTTCTAGATAAATAAGTTATGCACAGCTCTATATTTCTTCAAATGATTGATCTTGATCATTCTTTGAATGCTTTATGATCACTTGAAGATATTTCTTGATCTTGCAATTAAGTTCTTAGCAGGAACTCTATTAATTGCTTTTCCCCCTTAGTATAAACTTTCTTGATTAGATTAATTCTTAGAATTCCGCATCTCTTCTTGTTGTAGAAGAGATCTATTTGTAGAGGTTTCTCTAACGGTTAGATCATTTGAATTTGAATCCTTATAGCCGTTAGTGGTCGTGCTATTCTTTTGTGTGTCAGTGTCTTTCCTGATTTTTCTGCATACCCAATAAGATTGCTTATCTTATAACGGTCTGATTTATCTTCAGTTTTTCTTATCTTCAGTTAACAACTGATTTAAACATGACGTAGTCTGTTTCCAGTTTTTAAGAGCATTAACTAAGTTTTTACTCTTCTTCAAAATCTCAGTACTCTATCCATCATCTGGTTACAATTGACTAAATCAGAGTACACCATTCAATCAAACATCTAAGATATCATTGTCCTTATGATTCTTAGGCCTTGATACAAGATCCATAAAGTCAGTTAAGGTCATCACAATCTTGCCTGAAGTCTAATTTTACAGTCTCGACTTAAGTCTTCATAAACTGAGTTTGAACTCTCAGTTCTTTAGTCTTCAGTAACTAAGTCTAATACCTCAGCCTTCAGTTCTAGATAAGTCAACCGAGTCTGTGTTCCTCAGCAAACTTAACTTCTTAAGTTTCTATAGGTGTGCTCTTATGTCAGTTTTCCAGTATCTCTATAGGATCTCAGTTTTCTTCAGTTAATTACCCAATTTCTCAGTTCTAAGCTAGAACTATTACAGTGCTTGTTTGATTAACTTATACAAATATTAGACTCTATTAAATCCTATACATTGATTTCTAGACATTTTTTTGCCTTGCACTATAACAGCTAGTTATGACACTTCATCGATGGGGTCTAAAAACAATAATTGAATAAGTGATGAATCATCATCAAAACATAAATTTTATTTCGAACAATTTCCTTCTTTTTGATGATGTCAATACCCTCCTTAAAAGCAATGCAAAAAGATAAAAAAAAAATAAACAAAAATAAGATGAACTGAGAAACTGATATATTATTGAAGAGACTGAGTTATAATACAGAGTATTAAAATAAAATACATGGAAAGAAACTAAGTGTCAGCTCCTTTTCCTTTCACTTCAGCTAAACTGAGTTTATCAAAATCTTCAGCATACTTCTTCATGGCTTCAGTAGTTGCAGTGCTTTCAATTCCATGAATATTTGCATAAATGTTCCATAAGTTAGACATATTGTGTTTACTGAAAATTTTGCTCTTGAAGAATACAACAAATACAAACACAATTTGTCTCAATTTTTATTTCTTGTGGCAGTTTTCAGTAGTTCCATTACAAACTCAGGTTCATCTTTCTCAACTTTTTCTGATACTTTCTGCAAAGTGCCATTTCTCTCCCATTTGCTCAGTTTGTGCCAGAAATGCATGATAACCTTTTGCATACTCAGAAAAGTTGATAAGGATTGTTCTCTTGATTCTCCTGCTCTCAAAGGCATGTATTTGAAAATATTATAAAGGCGAGAATCTAGACCAAGTCTTTTCTCAATTGGTTCAGCAAATTTTGCAATTAGCTCCATTTCTTCATCTGTAAAATCTCCTCTAGCTTTCTTCATTTCGATCAGTTTATCATCAACGTTCTCCAGAACTTTTGGCATATCTAACGCATTGACTTTTAACATATCTAAACTTTGCCTCTTGTTGACATCATTCTTATCGATCAAGCTCTTGATGTAGGAGTTGAGATGTTGCTGGTTTGATGCCAATATGGTTTGAGCTACAACTAAGTCCTTCATTCCATTTTCCATTAAAACCATTTTGTCAACCAAGTTATTGAGAATGCCTTCCCATCTCTCTGTAGTTTCAGATTTCCTTCAATCATTCTCAATGGTTGTTTTGCGAATTTCAATCAATGTGTCATGACAATTGCTTTTGACATTATCCAATCTCTTTTCCATGTTAGTCCTCTCAGTCTTGCTTTCTTCCAAGGACTTTAACACTTTCCCAAATAAACTGATATCATCTTTCTGAATGCGGATCAGTTCATTGTGATAAAACTTAATAATATCAACTTGTGTAGGAATGTCTTTTCCAGTTTCAGCTTTTTGCACTTCAGTTTTATCTGCTCCATCTTCAGTCACTTTTGTGTCTTTGATAGGAGTAGGAACAACCTTCTTAAGTTCCTCTTTATATTCCATAGACTTCCTCCTCTCCGCAGATTGTCTCCTTATTTCTTCCAGTTTTGACTGATCGATTTCTCTGACTGGTGATATTTCAACTTTGAATCATCATCAGATTCTTCACCAACTTTATCAGCCTCAGCTTTTGCTATCTCTCGTACAGTTTGGTCTGTTGGGGACTGATAGCCAGTTGGGGACTGATAACCTTCATTTTCTTCATTTTCAGATTCTAACTGAGTTTTGGAGTCTGAATCTTCACTACTTTCTTCAGAGATATCTTCATCATCAGCTTTCTTATCATCTCCAATTTTCGTTTCTTGAATTGATGTGAGAATTCCTCTTTGCAAATTAAGGTCTCCCGGTGAATCATCATCATCATTGTCATTGTCATCTTTCATAGAACATCCTCCAGCTGCAGTTTTATTCCAATGATTGTCTCTGATCAACGCATATCCATTGCTCAAAAATTCATCAGTGTTTATCAGTTCGGACAAATGAGTGATGTTAAAAAGATAAAACATCCATTTCTCTGTGATTTCCATTTCTGCTAACTGACTCCTTTGATTTGATATTGAGCTCAGTTTCCAACTTTGATAATCATGAAGTCTCTTGCAGTCAGCTAATATCAGTTGTCCGACGTTAACAGATGATTCAGGTGGAGTTGTGATTGCTTCACCTTCTCTTGGAATCTCCAGATTAGATTCCACAGAGGCCGTAATTCTTTCCGTTTCTTCAAGATCAGTTTTGCTGGTATCCTCTTCAGCATCAACTGGGACTAAGCTCGTTTCAGTTTTGATTATGGGAACTAAAATGGTAGACTCAGTTTCCAAGATCTCTTCAGCAACAACAAGTTCTTCTACATTCTCAGTAACATGTTCTTTTGCTGACTCAAGTTCCAGTACAGCAACTGGTTCTTCTTCAGCCTAATCTTTTGCTTGTTCTACATCTTCTTCAGCAAAAAATCCTTCTACGTCCTTGTTTTACAGAACAATATCTGTTTTACGGACAAGCTCATCCAGGGTGATGACTTGTACATGTCTTGATTCAACTTCAGCAAGATCTTTTTCATTAGGTTGAGACGTTTCAATGTTCTTGAATGATTCCTCATACTCAATCCTAGATGCTGATTTTTGAGGTGTGGATTTAGACTTGGAGAGTAGCTTATGCATGGCCATTGTCTCTAAGTCAATTAACCTTTCTTCGCTGTCAGTTTCTTCATTGTCAAACTCATCTCTCAGGGTCTGTTCCCCCTGAGTGTCAGCTTTCCACTGAATTTCAGTTATTGGTAGTGAAGGAACAATTTCTTCTCTAACTGAGGTTTCTTTCTCAGTAAGTACTTTCTTAGTTTGGATTGGTTTGGTGGGGGTTTCTTCAGTTCTCAATTTCTTTGCTGATCTATCAGTAACTGAAGTAGCGGATTTTGTTGAAGAAGGCTCCAAAACCTTCTTTGCAGTTTCACTAACCTTTGCTTGAATTGAAGCTTCTAGCTTCCTCTTCCTTTCTATCAGTTCAGCTACTTGTTCAAAAAGTTCAGCACTGGTTCGTGGTTTCTTTGATCTTCTGCTCTTCTTCTTTGGTTCAATTCTGGAACCTTTTGCATTCCTTTTTCCAGATTTTTCCTTAATGATTACAATTTTCCCGTCTACAATTGCAGTTTCCTTCTTCTTTGCAATTTTAAAGTGGTCAAGAATTCTTTGAACTAAAATTGCCAGAGTCTTCTTATGATAAAATCTGCCTTTCTTCACATCTGTCTTCTTCTTGGGTACATCAAAACATTGTGCCATTAGTTGATCTAGAATGTATCTTTGCCAGTTGAAATCTTCTTTAAACCAAATGACATACAGAAGTTCCAATTTGTTGCCAGACAAATTGCTAAAGTTCCCTGCATTTCCAATTACGCAATTTGCCAACATCTTGGTAAGAAAAGTAAATTCAGGTTTGAGTTGGCTTGTGCTTCCAGTCTCCAATACTGGGGAATCTGAATATACGGCGATAACTTTCCATAATTTTTCTTTCTGTTCTTTGCTGAATTTGACAGTTGCTGAGCCTCCAGATTTGTCGAAGCCAAAAATATCTGGTAATAGATCTTCAGTAACTTGAATTTGCTTTCCCTTAATAGTGGTCGTGAGAGTACGAACATCTTCTCCCTCAATGGATGTCTTTCCGAATTCATATAAATCTCAAATGCTATTTAGACAAACGCTTTGCAGATTAATGTTAAACACTTTCTCCAAACCCTTGATTTCTTGAATTTTTGTAGCAATTTCCTTGGCTAGGGTCTGATCAGTGTATGTATCAATGAATTGATGAAGTGATATGATCATTCCAGGTTCACTGGACGAAGGCCATTATTTCCAGAAAATTGAGTTGGATCGAGATTCTTGAGAGAAAGAACTTCAAAGGATGATTAGAATAAATGCTGAGTGTAAAGATTTAATGGGAAAAATACGATTGTATTTATAAGTGGTAGAAAAAGTGGTTAATAGATCTGAGTGGGATTCAAAACGTCTTATCAGGAAACGTTAAGATTGCAAAACGGATGATGAGTGGAAAAAGATGGACGGTTGAGATTAAGGTAGGTCACATCTGTAGCATGTATAAGTAAATTCGGTAGGTGCAGTGTATCTCTAGCTGTAAATGTCCAGTTTTGTCCTTATCCAGAATTCGTAGTAAATTCAAAAACTCAGTTGTAAGTACAACTCAGTTTCAAGAATTTCAACTTCTCAGTTTTCAGCTGTTCATCTTTTTCTGCAAAATAGAATGAGAGATTTTTGGTACCCGTACCTGTTTGAGTCCTTTTAGATTAGTTTCTGTATTCTTGTAAGTCTTATTAATTTTATGCTTATACCTATCTCAATTTTTCAGCTGAGTATGGTCAGTTTTTACAGAACTTTGTTGTTTTGATCTAACAGTCTTTTGTTCATTTGTTTGTGAAACTGATATAATATTTTAAAGATTATTGGTGCATTCTAGTCTTCATCAGTAGGAAAAAGTCTTCCTTTCCTCCTGAATCCATTATTCCATGAATGATTTTCATTATTTTGTGAATATGACTTGAATGTTCTTTTGACTGATCTCTGATCAGTTCTGCCTTTTTCAGTCCTCTGATACTTTCTGTAAAATCTTTCAATTTGTTGATTGCCACTGACTGATTTTACAGTTTTTTCAGTTTTAGTTCGAGGCTGTGCTGAGTAATTGTCATTTCTAATAATATTGTCAGTTTTCTGGGCTTTTGACTTTTGTGCAGCTACAAACTTGGGTGCAACTGTACTAGGTCTAATCTTAGAATTTTGCTGACTATCAAACCCTAAACCAGTTTTTGTCTCCAAATGGTTTTCCAGGATTGAATTGAACGTTAGGAATTGGATCAACTGATGATTCTGTGATGTTTATTACCTCTGTTAATTCATCAGTTGAACAGATTTCCTTAGTTCCCTTATTAGCCTTGATAAGATTGCTCTCAGCAGTCAATCTTAGAACTTCAGTTTTCAATAGATCTTTTTCCTTTTTGACATTCTCATAGTTCTTTTAAATTACCTCTAATTCCTTTATGAGTATGTCCAAGGTCTCATTGAAATCTGCCTTTCTATGATTGTTCATGGCAGTGTGAGTATTGAAAGTAGAAGTGCTTGCCTCATGATGTTTGTCTGGAAGTTTTTTAGTTTTATCTTCTTCATGTTCCAATATCTTCTTGCCTTTATCTAATCCGGCATTGTTGCTTGCTAGGTCAGTTCCAAAAAGTATAATTTCTTCATTACTTTCACGATGATCAGTTCCTTCAAAGCTTATGGGTAGAATTTTAGCATTTCACCAGAGCCTGCAATTTATTTTTGTATTTATCAAAACATAAGAATGAACAATTTATCAAATTTCTAAAGTGTTCCTGTGTGTCCATGATGCAGTTTTTGAAAAACTTTAAGCAAACAAGCTGATATAGAGATTCAGGTAAGAAACAATTGATACCCAGTTATTACAAATTGAATAAATGAAGCAGTAACAACTTTGGATCACCTCCAAAAGGAAGATCTACTCAGATACCAATTGTTGGTCCCTTGGAAAGGCTAACACAAGTTTAGGGGGGGAGGGTGAATAAACTTGTCACCAAAAAGCTAACATAAAATTGAATCTTAAACTAGATTAAGTTCAACTTAAACTTGTGCAGAGTTAAGCTAACTTAGCTGAGTATAAGTCAAAACTGACCTATCATTAACTGAGTTAACCGGCAGCGGATTAAATTAAGTCATTGTAAAATATGAGGTACTAGTTAATGTGCTGACTCAATTTCTGATGTTTGCTGAGTATGTGAACTGGATGAATATAAGTATGTTGCACTAAATAAAAGCGTAAGGTAAATAGACAAGAATTATAGAGGTTCTAGGTGGCGTAATCCTGTCAGTCCTTTCTTGTCCTGTGATGCGGAGGCCAAATCCACTATGTTCTTGAGGTTTACAGTTACAAGACACAAAGTAAATTTTGGACACTTGATTGTCCTTCACTAATCCTTAGCTTCACAATCTTCCAGCTTCAGTCTTCAACAGGTAGGATTGCTGTTTGAACTAAGCTTGCTACACCGGTCCTTAGAGGGTTGAATTGCCCCTTCACCAGCTCATCACAAACACAGTCTTCTTGACTGCAGCTCAACTGTCCTTCTTGGTGTTTCACAGTCAAAAAACTTTGATAAAATCAAAGTTGAGACTTGAATCAATGACTATAATTCAACTTGTGATTTGAGCTTTCTTTTCTAGATAAATAAGTTATGCATGGCTCTGTATTTCTTCAAATGATTGAAATTGATGTTTCTTTGATGCTTTATGATCACTTGAAGATATTTCTTGATCTTTCAATTAAGTGCTTAGCAGGAATTCTATTGAATTGCTTTCCCCCTTAGTATAAACTTTTTTGATTAGATTAATTCTTTGAATTCTGCATCTCTTCTTGTTGTAGAAGATATCTATTTATAGAGGTTTCTCTAACGGTTAGATCATTTGAATTTGAATCCTTATAGCCGTTAGTGGTCCTGCTCTTCTTTTATGTGTCAGTGTCCTTCCTGACATTTCTGCATATCCTATAAGATTGCTTATCTTATAACGGTCTGATTTATCTTAAGTTAAAAACTGATTTAAACTTGACATAGTCAATTTCCAATTTTTTAGAGCATTAACTGAGTTTTTACTTTTCTTCAAAATCTCAGTACTCTATCCTTCATCTGATTACAATTGAATAAATCAGAGTACACCATTCAATCGATCATCTAAGATATCATTGTCCTTATGATTCTTAGGCCTTGATACAAGATCCATAAAATCAGTTCAGGTTCACAATCTTGCCTAAAGTCTAACTTTACAGTCTCGACTTAAGTCTTCATAAACTGAGTTTGAACCCATAGTTCTTCAATCTTCACTAACTGAGTCTGATACCTCAGCCTTCAGTTCTAGATAAGTCAACCGAGTCTGTGTCCCTCAGCGAACTTAACTTATTATGTTTTTGTAGGTGTGCTCTTATGTCAGTTTTCTAGTATATCTATAGGATCTCAGTTTTCTTCATTAATTTCCCAATTTCTCAGTTCTAAGCCTAGAACTATTACAATGCTTGTCTAATTAACTTATACAAATATCAGACACTATTAAATCCTATAAATTGTTTTCTAGACATCTTTTGGCTTTGCACCATAACAGCTAGTTATGACACTTCATCAATGGGGTCTAAAAACAATAACTGAATAAGTGATGAATGATCATCAAAACATAATTTTATTACCAACTGTAGTTACTTTTTTGTTGCTGTGACATTGCTTTTGTGTTACTTTGCTGTGATGTTCTGATTTGATATTGTTCCAGGAATATATCCTCTATGTTATGGTGTCGTTGATTTTGAGGATTTCGATAATTGGAGATGGTTCTTGTTGCATTTGAAGAATTTGCTTATACCAGTTCGTCGGATGACGTTCATGACCGACATGAATCCTGGACTATTGGATGCTATACGGGAAGTGTTTCCTGATGCATTTTATTTTATTGAATTTACCATTTGAAGTTGAATATGAAGACTTGTTTCAGTGGTAGGTATGTAGGTAAATCTTTGCGTGAGAGAATGGTTCAATTGTTTTACCAATGTGCTTATGCTCCGACTGTTGATGAGTATGACAAGTACATGGTTGATATGATACTTGAAGGTGGAGAGCATGTAGAAATGTTCTTTGTGAATTTGGATCTGAAGAATTGGGCCAATGCTTATTTTGAAGGTTATCGGTATGGTCATACTGCTTCTACTTTGGTTGAATCGTTTAATGCTTGGATATTTAAGGATAGGCACCTTCCTGTGTTGAATATGGTTGATGGCATTCGTATAGAGATCATGACAATATTCTCAGATAAGGGTGCTGCTGTAGCATCATTCAAGTCTTTGATCTGTCCCAAAGGTGATTCTATTTTGTCTAAGCTGATGGATTCATGAAGTCGCTTTGGTGTTGCTAGTTGTAGTTATTATAAGTATGAGGTTTTTTCATCTCCGCCGGCAAGTGTTAATCTGGATATCCGTGCTTGCTCATGCAAGGAGTGGCAGCGGAATGGCTATCCGTGTATTCATGGATTGGCTATGATTAGGAGTACATGTTTCCCTTTGAATGAGTACGTCGATCCATGTTTTTTGACACAGTCCTATTTTGATTCATATGATTTTGGAGTACAGCCAATTCCTAGTCCATTTCTTAAGAACAATTCTGTAGATCTTATTATGCTTCCACCTGTTCCAAAGAAACAACCTGGTAGGCCCCGGATGAAGCGTCTTCGATCTCGTGGTGAGACGTCAACTCATGTTATCAAATGTGGTCGTTGCCATGCCTTTGGCCATCATAATAAGAAGGGTTGTTTTTCTCGTCTTGATTGATAGTTAATCTACTTGTCTGGTTTTGCAAGCAGCGACTTTTGGATTTAATATCGATGATTTGTGAGATTCCCTAATGTAGTGACATTACTGTTATTACATCAGTATGCTGATTGACTTTAGTACTAATGCACTGATCTTTATTATGTATTTTGTGCTTATTGCTTTTATATTTGTAATCATTTTTATTCCTCATATATGCTTGTCATTGGTGTTTTTGTATTGGTACTAAATTGAAGATGTAATGAATGCAGTGACTTGAGTGTGCCTGCATTTTAATGTGTATGGAGTGCCAAGAGTTGTAATTCATTCAGTTGCTATTGTATTCATTGTAAAGATCTTATTATATAGTTATTGTGAAGTCATTTGTATTTGTTTTTTTATGCACAATGTGTTAGTGATGTTTCTCTATTTGTGTTTGTTTAGTGAGTTCATTGAAATGCTTGTTTGAGTAAGTGCAGTGACATCAGTGTCACTGCATTTTTATGAAGTTGCATTTTGCATAGAAATTCTAATGCATATAATTACCTTTTTTTACATAAGATGTTAACAGCAATGCACAAACTATTAGAAATCAATGCACAAGAACATGAACCATCAACGATTTCCAATTTCTCAAAATACAATAAACCATCAAATATGAATTAGTAATTATGAACCATTGAAGCTTTGTATTTTATAGCATTACATAGAATGAGGTTTATTATATACTGAATGTGAATTCATTTTTGCTTCTTTTTATCCCCCCATACGTTAGTGTCATTTGTATCTTTGTATTTTTTTTCCTGAATGAATTGAAATGTTTTTTTATTTAGTGTAGTGACATCGTTGTCACTGCATCTGAATTAACATGCATTTCAGTGTTAATTCCTTGTCCTGCTAGTATTTTCATGTACTCACTTGAATGATAAAATGAATGCACAACAATTAGAAACTTTACTAGCATTTTATGAAAAACATGAAGCCTCAAACATTTATGATCTGTCTAAATAAAATGAACCATCAGTTATAAACCATCAACAAAAACTCCTACTGCCTTATGATATTCTACTTTTCAACTAGTTCATATAAATGATTTACCATCAACATAGCAAAACAAGTAGAATAGTCAAAACAAGTAGAATCTACAGCTATTTTTGTTCCGTATGTGAAGTCTGTTAAGCATTAATGAATTTAGAATCATTCATTTGAACTGCTGCACTTGTTTATCTGCCAGTTGTGGTGGAATTTTCAAATCTTGTGCTAGCTTGTAGATGTAGTATGACAAGTATAGGGCACAGTTCCTGCATTACATTTCAATGATTCTGTTGTTATTGTGTATCGTTAGTTATGGTCATTATGTTAAGAATTGCATTCAGACTTACGTTTGATTATCTTGTAAAGGTATGTTTTCAACCCTTTCCACTTTCATTGCTATTCTCGGCTGCTGGCTGTTCGGTTCAATGGCTTGTGAAAGCATCTCTAACTGCAAAATAAGAGTAGTACATGTGCAATGTTTTTGTTATATTAGATATTCTGGGAATAAAATGCAGTGACAGTAAATTCAGTAACAGAAACTGCAGTTTTTATCATGATTTCTTTGATAACTTACTGTAATTTCACAGTCTTTGTTGAATGCATCTGGTATGTCTGGCTTCACCGCTGCCGAATGATACATTTTCCAGGTGGGGTCTCCTAAAGTGTATGTTAGGAGTACCTAGTGGTATGGCCTTGGTTCTAATCCCATACAGTATAACGAGAGGAAAACTTTGTTTCCTTGATGTATTATGTCCAGCATCTCGATCGTTTTCTCATTTCTATAGGTTTTGTCACGCTCAATCTCTTCAAATATTGCCTGCACATTGAATTTTCATGAGATTATGAATGTGAACTGGAAGCTAGTTATTCAAATCAGTTTTGTATGCATACCCATGTTCCTGCACTAAATATGTGGTGTTAGGCTTAACTAAATGTGCACATTTTAAGAGCTCAATGAATCCTTGAACAACCTGTTGCAAATTTCATTAGTCTAAGTTAGTTTATTTATTTATCAAATAATTTAGTGGCATCAAGTAATGCAGTGTGAGTAAGTTGGAATTAGACTAAGATGCAGTGACGGTAAGATGGAATTAGACTTTATGCAGTGACAGTAAATTTTTTACCGTTTCGTCTATGTTCAGCTCATTGAGAACTTCCATTATCGAGTTGAAGGTCACATATGGGTAGTCGCCGAGTGATTTTCCCATACTACTGAAGGATGTAGGAGCTCTGATCTGTACAAAAAAATAGATCGTTGCGCAACGGATGGATCACGATCTATAAACTACATATCATAAATAAAGGATCTAAACTTCCTACAAGGGGGTTTAGATCTACTTACCAATAGTCGGATGAGTAGCCACAATCTTCCAACGTGTTCTCCAAACGGCGGTTGGTGGACACCGATCCTTGGAATTGAAACCTCCTTGAAATGCATCAAGAAAAACTACAAGTTTTTCTTCAACCAGAAACCCAAGACAAGAAACAAGTTTTTCTCTCTATTTTATGTGTGTATGTCAAAAATTTCATCTCTCATATGTCTCGGAAGGACTCTCTTTATATAGGAGAGTAAATCCTTTGCCTCCAATTTTCTAATTAATTAAATAATTAATTAAAAAAATCACAATAAAAGATAATTCCATTTATAAAAGATTGTGATTAATCAATCAATCAATTACAAATAAATTATCTTTTATTAATTAATTACTTACCAAGTAAATAATTAATCACTTAAGAAAATCAATTCTTGAATTTAATGAGAGGGTGGCGCCACACCTTAAGGTTTTAGGCCCGCATAAAATTATTTTTTGTGTATTACATTATTTAGCCCAACTAAATAATATTTCGCATATCAATTAATTGGCCTAGCCAATTAATTATCACTGAGGCCCAATAACAAGAAAATACTCGTATTATAGGAGCCACATTGGGGACCATGGACCTATAACCAGTAGCTCCAATAAATTAAGTAAAATATTCATCGAACAGAATATTTACACTTAAATTATTAATTCCGGGATTACGCCACCATAAACCCGAAACTGAACTCCACAAACTATAGATATATACTTACACTCAATCCTATGAGTAAATAAGTGTCCTATGTGTAAATACCGGACTAATAGCTAATTAGTCTAATATGAACTCCCGGGATCAATCATTTTCTAAGAGTTAACAAATAAGGGGACTGTCTCTCTACTTCCCGCAGGAAGGAATGGATTCCGTGTCTGTGAAACACGGAACTACTCACTCATTAGGGAATAGTGCCAACGAGAAGTGACTCAGATCACATATAAAAGTAATCCTTAACTAACACATCAAACACTACCCCGAGACAAGCCGTACCCTGTGATCACCTCAGGATTAAGGTCAATGCATATATGATCATCTAATGATTTAATAAGTTTTCTGAATAACGGAATTATATCGAGAAACCCAGATGAAATCGGTCCAGTCCTATATGAATGCCCCACTCAGGTACCCTTTACCGACAGTCCGGATAAGAATATCACACCGTAAGGTGTTCTGGGCGCATTATTGGTGTTTTAATCATGAGACCCTAAACTCTGATTAAGTTCACCACGGACTAACAGCTTAAGTATATCACCACTAACTCAATCCTCACGTGCATTCCATACACTGAGTTAAGCGGTTACATAATATATACTTAGGGTTTGCCGCAGTTTATTACTTACAAGCACAAAGCAAGTAATAAGGTGTGATAAATTATGTTATCCATTATCAAAAACAATTACACAAATTGTCTTTCGGGCACCACACCTAACAATCCCCCACTTGCACGAAATGACAAGCAACGATTGTTTTTTGAGCACACCCTTTATCATCTTATTCACAACACTCCCCCACTTGCTCTAAAAGTAGATGAGACATATCCCTCAATGCCGTACCCTCCAAGCACTCGACTTGGTACACTGATTAGTTAGGTTGTCGGCTCGAGACGATCTTTAGGATCGAAACGTCGCCGGTCCATTTAATCAGGCGGTATTCTCTCACAATATGCTTTTGACCTCTAGTGCCTGAGAAGATCCTTCTAAGCTATCGCTTCACTATTTTCACAACGAAGTGATATCGGCTCACCAGACCTGGAATTACTCCCAGATCAGGAAAGAAATTCCTAAGCTATTTCGCCACTCTAGCTGCTCCGAAAGCTGCTACGTATCCGATTAATTAAAGTCGAATTGGCGGTGCTAGATTTCTCCAGACTATAGCACCATCGCAATGAGTAAACAGTGAGCCCGAGATCATCCCAACGATCATCCTTAATCTGACTATATTTCAGAATCAGTATAGTCAACCATATTCAAGTTTGCACCCGAATATACAAGCATATTATTCCTCGTTGTTCAAAGATACTTGAGGACGTACTAAACCGCTATTCAATGCTCGAATTAGAGATTCAAATACTATTGACTTGTGATAACCTGACTTGCCGTTATCCAAGAGAGACTCTATCCCATTTTCACTTTATCCGAAGATTTAGAGAATCATTCCTGAGAGGTAGGGCAGGACCACTCTCGTTGAATGTTGCATACATATATGAAAGATCATCTTAACCAATAAGAGGGATGGGATAGCCAATGACTCATTCTTATGAATTTGACCAAATCAAATTCTTAGAATATAGTCCAATTCTCTCATCCAGAGAATCTTGGCGTGTTAGTTTCTGACTTCAGATAGCACACCCATGTTGTTTCCAACCGTTGCACTGTTATCATTCATGAACACTAATACTACTACTTTACCAATATTGATATCCAGTCTACTAGAGACTTATCAATATTCTGGTCAAGTCCACATATTTTAAAACATGTGAGTTTAAATGACCGAGAGGTTTTCTTAAATCCACAAAGGATATAAGCCCCGGCAGTCATCCTGCCATTTGTTCTAACCAAGACCCTTATGTTCCGAATAAATCCAAACTCCGTTTTTTTGGCAAGAAAGTCTCAGGGAATCACCCTTATTTTCTACTTTCTAATGAAATCTAGCAAGACTGAGTGGTGAGAGAGTTCAAGGTCTGGTTAACTCTCTACTTGTCAGGGAATCGCCCTAGACCACTCACCTTGGCGCTGAAAGTTTAAACTTTCCTATTCATTTGACTCTTTTCCTTGTAGATCCAATTGCTCCCACTGGGCCTGAGACACTCGGGTGGTTCCACAAGAGGCTGAACAGAACTGGAGTACCAAAACTCCATTCACAGGGATAAGGCTTTCAAACCAACCTCTATGATCAAAATCATATACAGCCCACAAAGAGCCATAGGTTATCAATCACCCTTGCAGACTATAAAGTCCACAAAACCACAATGGGTCAATGGTTAAACCATACTCTCACTGCGTTTTGGGTGGATTGATATTCTGATCTAGTAAAATATATATCAGTGTATTCACCAACAACCGACATTGGTCGTGGTCTGACTAAATCAGATAGTAACTTCCATGAGTAATCGTGCTCCAAGGTCTAAGGTTGTTATTTATGGATTCTTTCAGAAGGGGTGTGACAGGCCAACCGTCACTTTCTGATCTCAAGAATCTTATAACCAACCTTTACTCGTCAACATTAAGATATTTCACGAACATTAATCTTCTGAACGTGTATGCAAAATCTCCAGTCCTACCATCAAGCACTAAGTGTTAAATGCCCATATTTGCGGAAGTGGAGTAAACTGAATTTACTCCTTATCCATAAACTCACAAGCATCTTCTAGGTAGACTTCTCGGTTTACATAATAATGTTAACCGTTATATTGCAACCAATATCACAATTCGAGTCAAGCAGTGTATATATAGTAGCACACCATTGACTATATAAGGCAAGATTACGGTTTCTCCTTCAGTGAAAACATTCCACTAGACAAAACCCGATCGACCTGAAATTTATAGGACTTGTTCATAACTTCATGTTAGTCAATCTGAACGGTCGGATATTTGTCTCAACTTTCCGAACTCTTCCAGAAACTCAACAAACTCACAGCTAGGGTTTTTATGGCTGCTGTGCTTTTCTGTTACAGTAGCAACTTTATTGCAGCGATCTGATATGGAGACGGTCTCCGATCGATACCAAATTTTGAGGTCTTGTTCATCAACTTTTGATCTTTATTCTGAATGGAGGGATTGTCGTTTCAACGGCTCAATCAACGGGAAAAATAGAAAAACCGAACAGCAACAAAACAGATCTATTTCTAGGAAATTTAAAATTACATAAACAAATAAATTACAAAATTTCCAATACTCATATAACGAATTTATATGAGTTTACAATAGATCTAACGGGTAAACAGTGCCAACCCCAATCCATCTCTTCAATCACAACAACCAATCATATATGCATATTTAAAAAAAATATCTACATGCAATTCCACTCCTTTTAAATCGTTTATCTATGAATATAATTCATAGATCGTGGATCTGGGTCCGATACCACATGAAGGATGTAGGAGCTCAGATCTGTACAAAAACAGATCTTTGCGCAACGGATGGATCACGATCTATAAACTACATATCATAAATAAAGGATCTAAACTTCATACAAGGGGGTTTAGATCTACTAACCAATAGTTGGATGAGTAGCCCCAATCTTCCAACATGTTCTCCAAACGGCGGTTGGGGGACACCGATCTTTGGAATTGAAACCTCCTTGATATGCATCAAGAAAAACTTGTAACTACAAGTTTTTCTTCAACCAGAAACCCAAGACAAGAAACAAGTTTTTCTCTCTATTTTATGTGTGTATATCGAAAATTTCATCTCTCATAGGTCTTGGAAGAACTCTCTTTATATAGGAGAGTAAATCCCTGGCCTCCAAGTTTCTAATTAATTAAATAAATAATTAAAAAGAAATCACAATAAAAGATAATTCCATTTATAAAAGATTGCGATTAATCAATCAATCAATCAATTACAAATCAATTATATTTTATTAATTAATTACTTCCCAAGTAAATAATTAATCACACAAGAAAATCAATTCTTGCATTTTATGAGAGGGAGGTGCCACACCTTAGTGTTTTAGGCCCACAAAAATTGTCTTTTCTGTGTATTATATTATTTATCCCAACTAAATAAAATTTCACATATCAATTAATTGGCCTAGCCAATTAATTATCACTGAGGCCCAATAACAAGAAAATACTCGTATTATAGGAGCCACGTTGGGGACCATTGACCTATACCAGTAGCTCCAATAAATTAAGTAAAATATTCATCGAACAGAATATTTACACTTATTATTAATTCCGGGATTACGCCACAATAAACCCTAAACTGAACTCTACCAACTATAGATATATATACTTACACTCAATCCTATGAGTAAATAAGCGTCCATTGATATAATCATTACACACGGACTAACCCTCCATAAACTGTCCATTCTGATTGGGAAGTCTCCGTGAACCCGACTCAGAATATCTTCTCCTTATTTACCATTAACCCCCTAGTGATCAATTAGTTCACATACCGGATTAGTAGCTAATTAGTCTAATATGAACTCCCGGGATCGATCATTTTCTTAGGGCTAACAAATAAGGGGACTGTCTCTCTACTTCCCGCAGGAAGGAATGGATTCCGTGTCTGTGATACACAGAACTACTCACTCATCAGGGAATAGTGCCAACGAGAAGTGACTGAAATCACATATCAAAGTGATTCTTAACTAACACATCAAACACTACCCCGAGACAAGTAGTACCCTGAGATCACCTCAGGATTAAGGTCAATCCATATATGATCATCTAATGATTTAATAAGTTTTCTCGATTACGGAATTATATCGAGAAACCCAGATTAAATCGGTTCAGTCCTATATGAATGCCATCATATATAAATGCCCCACTCAGGTACCCTCTACCGACAGTCCGGATAAGACTATCACACCCTAAGGTGTTCTGGGCGCATTATTGGTGTTTTAATTATGAGACACTAAACTCTGATTAAGTTCACCACGGACTAACAGTTTAAATATATCACCAATAACTCAATCCTCACGTGCATGCCATACACTGTGTTAAGCGGTTACATACTGATATATTTAGGGTTTGCAGCAGTGTATTACTTAAAGCACACCCTTTCTCATCTTATTCACAACACTCTCCCACTTGCTCTAAAATTAGATGAGACATATCCCTCAATTCCGTACCCTCCAAGCACTCGACTTGGTACACTAATTAGTTAGGTTGTCGGCTCGAGACGATCTTTAGGATCGAAACATCGCTGGTCCATTTTATCAGGCGGTATTCTCTCTCAATATGGTTTTGACCTCTAGTGACTGAGAAGATCCTTCTAAGCTATCTCTTCACTGTTTTCACAATGAAGTGATATCGGCTCACCAGACCTGGAATTACTCCCAGATCAGGAAGGAAATTCCAAAGCTATTTCGCCACTCTAGCTGCTCCAAAAGCTGCTACGTATCCGATTAATTAAAGTCGACTTGGCGGTGCTGGATTTCTCCAGACTATAGCTCCATCACAATGAGCAAACAGTGAGCCCGAGATCGTCCCAACGATCATCCTTAATCTAACTATAAGTCAGAATCAGTGTAGTCAACCATATTCAAGTTTGCACCCGAATATACAAGCACATTATTCCTCGTTCTTCAAAGATACTTGAGGACGTACTAAACCACTATTCAATGCTCGAATCCTAGATTCGACTATTATTGACTTGTGATAACCTGACTTGCCGTTATCCAAGAGAGACTCTATCCCATTTTCTATTAATCCAAAGATTCAGAGAATCATTCCTGAGAGGTAGGGCAGGACCACTCTCGTTGAATGTTGCATACGTATATGCAAGATCATCTTATCCAAGATGGGATATCCAATGACTCATTCTAGTGAATTTGACCGAATCAAATTCTTAGAATATAGTCCAATTCTCTCATCCCTAAAATCTTGGCGTGTCAGTTTCCGACTTCAGATAGCACTCCCATGTTGATTCCAACCGTAGCAGTGTTATCATTCATGAACACTAATACTACTACTTTACCAATATTGATATCAAGTCTACGAAAGACTTATCAATATTCTGGTCAAGTCTACATATTTTAAACCATGTGACTTTAAATGACCGAGAGGTTCTCTTAAATACACAAAGGATATAAGCCCCGGCAGTCATCCTGCTATTTGTTCTAACCAAGACCCTTCTGAATAAATCCAGACTCCGTTTTTCGGCAAGAAAGTCTCAGGGAATCACCCCCTATTTTCTACTTTCATACAAAGTCTAGCAAGACTGAGTGGTGAGAGAGTTCAAGGTCTGGTTAACTCTCTACTTGTCAGGGAATCACCCCTAGACCACTCAGCTTTGCGCTAAAATTTTAAAATTTCCTATTCTTTCGACTCTTTTCCGGGTAGATCCAATTGCTCCGACTGGGCCAGAGACACTCAGGTGGTTCCATAACAGGCTTAACAGAACTGGAGTACCAAAACTCCATTCACAGGGTTAAGGCTTTCAAACCAACCTCCATGATCAGAATCCTACACAGCCCATAAAGAGCCATAGGTTATCAATCACCCTAACAGACTATAAAGTCCACAAAACCACAATGGGTCAATGGTTAAACCATACTCCCATTGCGTTTTGGGTGGATTGATATTCTGATCTAGTAGTATTTATCAGTGTATTCACCAACAACCGACGTTGGTCGTGGTCTGACTAAATCAGATAGTAACTTCCATGAGTAACCGTGCTCCAAGGTCTAAGGTTGTTATTTATGGATTCTTTCAGAAGGGGTGTGACAGTCCAACCGCCACTTTCTGATCTCAAAAATCTTATAGCCAACCTTTTGCTCGTCAACATTAAGATATTTCACGAACATTTATCTTCTGAACGTGTATGCAAAATCTCCAGTCCTACCTTCAAGCACTAAGTGCTAAATGCCCATATTTGCGGAAGTGGAGTAAACTGAATTTGCTCCTTATCTATAAACTCACAAGCATCTTCTAGGTAGACTTCTCGGTTTACATAATAATGTTAACCATTATATTGCAACCAATATCTCAATTCAAGTCAAGCAGTGTATAGTAGCACACCATTGACTATATAAGGCAAGATTACGGTTTCTCCCTCTGTGAAAACATTCCACTAGGAGGCAGGCCGAGCATCAGTCTCAAGACTATGCGATAGCCTCTTTCTGAGCATGGAATACTCTACTCTCTGGTAATAACAGAGACACCTCCTCATATTTGTGGTAAGATAAACCATGTTTTGAGTGGTTATCAGACAAAATGTCACCACTCAAAAGCTCCCACTAGCTTGTATCTTTCACTAGACCCCTAAGGTAATTATGAACAAGCTATGATACCTCTTCAAATCTGTTACCCTTTTCCGATTGAAAGGAAGCTTAGTCATTGTTCCATTGAGACAGTGTTCCTAGACTGGGAGATCGGAATTACCCTTAGCCAGTCCTCAGGTCTTATCTCTAGGATATATGCACTAATTAATAGATGTTGAAGAGTTGTTTATCTTAATACGGAAACATTTTTCCTTTAATAGTTTAAGACGTGTTACCTATACCTTTTCAGCATTTCTTAGTGGTTCTGACTTTATCAAACAAAAGTTCAAGTTCCAAAATCGTACAAATGTCATATTCACTTCACTTAAGGCAACTGTAGTATCGAGATAAAAGTGAATCCATTTGTTCCAATGAATCTGAAACAGAAATTAAATTTCTTCGATATTCAAGGATTAAAATCCGAAATTCTATTTCCTTATATCACTCCCACTATTCTAGCTGAAACCACTGCCTCTTGTGTACTCTATTAATCGTTAATGCAAAGCTTCCAGGTTCTTCCAAAGAACTTAGCTCCCGAGTCGAGTTACTCGGTTAAGAAAGTCGCTAAGGATTCATTGGTTAGTGATCCGAAATCACTTTCCTTATCCTCTACTTTCTTTAATTAATATTTTGGTTTAGCCTCAAACTTAATTTAGATTATTTCCCATTCTTGACTTTCCTTAAAAGGAAATAGTCTTGAACTAGCAGTTCGTTTGAGTAGACACTACTCGTGAACTGTGGGATGTCTAATGAAAGCGTTACCCAGTGGGACTAATTTTCTAATAAATCAGAAAAACAACAAAAAATAAGATTAAAGCTTCCACTTGTTTATCGGTTCCAAATACCGTCTAACTAGCAACACTTTAATTTATGATTCTCCAATTTTTCTATTAGAAAATTTCTCGTGTAGACACTACACAATTAAAATTCACTAGAAGAATTTTACCGTCCCAACCATCTTTTAAACTAACTATGGTTGTCTCTCGTTCAACACGAGTGACAGCAGTGACATATTTATTTACGTCACTTAAGTCTTGAAGGCTCAAGAGAAATATCTCTTCCGAAAGATTAATCGCATGTATGATTAATAAGTACAACGTTCTAGTTACTTACCACTTTTAACGAAGTCGTTACTAGTCAATTTAAAACATACACTAGCAGTCTAGTACCCTATAGAGATATACAAATTGTTGTAAATAAAATTGACAGAAAATAAATCCAAATTATACACTACTAATTAATTTTAAACTAAATGTATAGTCTATCCTACCGTTCCAAGGATCTAGTCTCACGCCTCAGTGCCGCCTTAGGGTAGGTCAAAGAGGTGACGACTAAATTGAGATCTTTCTCTCGATGATTAAAATGGAATCGAACATCCAATTTTAATCCTCGATTACCTTTCTTTTTCAGCCAAGGTATTACCAAAAATACCCATAATGAGTGTGACCTACTGTTTCAGATTTTTAGGTAGACCCCGAGTGTGCCGCCTTAGGGTCGGTCAGTGACACGATGAGTACCCAAAATCCTATCCTTTCGGAGACCAAGCCTTGAATTTTGATAGCGGTGAAAGGCTTCCTTAGGGAGGCCGGTCCCAGGCCGGCACGAGGCAACACCATTCTCTCACATTGCTTGTGTCAATAGTAGAGGCCGTGGGGTCGGCTGTCGCCTTCCCCGCTTCCACTCAATATTTTTGAAAGAGTGGTGGGTTTACTGATTTCGTTTTTGGACTTGGTGTATCTTTAAGGAACAATAAATCATGGGACCGAATGGAGTCAGCTATGTGGGCTAGCCCACTCGACCTATTCGTTGGAACATATATGGCCGTCGGACGGATCAGGGCAAGGGTAGCTCCGTTGAGCTGTAGTCGCTCATCGGATAGCTCAGCCTTGCCGGACCCCCGTGCAAACGCCACATGTGGATCGATAAGTCGATCGAGCCGTGGCTCAGTTGACCACCCATCCATGGTTTGACCCCTTTCAAACCATATTCACCCATAATTGTTCAATCCCTTAACATCAAACTTTCACGTAGACACTACGGACAAAAAACGTAATATCGTCGAGGTTTCGGGATTTCACTCCCTATGCTTTTGCAAGGTGGGATTCACCGAGAATCCATCACCTAACCATGACGATTGACAAAACCCGGAATCCTCGGTTTCCCTAATTAGTTTCTAATTAATATCATACAATTAATTAAAACTAATCACGTGTTGTATACATGCCTAACTAATTCCACGAATTAATTTCTACATGTATATGCATATGGCGTGGAATTCATGATATGATGCATGTCATGGCAATTTTCCGGTTCTACACATACATCCTGAGCATACATACTAGTACGGAAAATAAACATCAAGATGGACCGTTGGCACCCCCGTCTCTAACATATTAGAAAATAAATAAATAAACCCTAACTAGGGTTTACTAGTTTCTAATACAATCTGCTGCTGATCCGTTTCATCGATCATCGGGCATCCAAACGAACTCTGATTGTCACGAAACTTTCTGGCCGTGTTCTTCACTTCTCATACTTCAATATGGACGGTTCGATCCGAGTTTCGATGGCCCAATTTTCTCCAGAAATCTGCCGATCCAACTGCTGCATCTGTTTATAACTGCGGCGCAATAGTGTCTTCCCGGAGCCGATCGGGCATCGAGACATAACCCGATCGACCTGAAATTTTCAAGGCTTGTTAATAACTTCATGTTAGACAATCAGAACGGTCGGATCTTTGTCTCAACATTCCAAACTCTTCTAGAAACTCGACGAACTCACAACTAGGGTTTTTATGGCTGCTGTTCTTTTCTGTTATAGCAGCAACTTTATTGCAGCGATCTGATATCGAGACGGACTCCGATCGACACCAAATTTTGTGGTCTTGTTCATAAACTTCTGGTCTTTATTCTGATTGGAGGGATTGTCGTTCAACGGCTCAATCAATGGGAAAAACAGAAAAACCGAACAACAACAAAACAGATCTATTTCTTGGAAATTTAAAATTACATCAACAAATAAATTACAAAATTTCCTATACTCATATAAAGAATTTATATGAGTTTACAATAGATCTAACGGGTAAACAGTGTCAACCCCAATCCATCTCTTCCACCACAACAACCAATCACATAAGCATATTTTAAAAATAAAATATCTACATACAATTCTACTCATTTTAAATCATTTATATATGAATATAATTCATAGATAATGGAACCTGGCTCTGATACCACATGAAGGATGTAGGAGCTCAGATCTGTGCAAAAATAGATCTTTACGCAACGGATGGATCACGATCTATAAACTACATATCATAAATAAAGGATCTAAACTTCCTACAATGGGGTTTAGATCTACTTACCAATAGTTGGATGAGTAGCCACATCTTCCAACGTGTTCTCCAAACGGCGGTTGGTGGATCTTCCAACGTGTTCTCCAAACGGCGGTTGGTGGACACCGAACCTTGGAATTGAAACCTCCTTGATATGACCAGAAACCCAAGACAAGAAACAAGTTTTTCTCTCTATTTTATGTGTGTATGTCGAAAATTTCATCTCTCATATGTCTTGGAAGAACTCTCTTTATATAGGAGAGTAAATCCTTGGCCTCCAAGTTTCTAATAAATTAAATATAATTAAAAAGAAATAACTATAAAAGATAATTCCATTTATAAAAGATTGTGATTAATCAATCAATCAATTACAAATCAATTATCTTTTATTAATTAATTACTTACCAAGTAAATAATTTATCACACAAGAAAATCAATTATTGCATTTTATGAGAGGGGGGCACCACACGTTAGTGTTTTAGGCCCACGGAAAATGTCTTTTCTGTGTATTATATTATTTAGCCCAACTAAATAATATTTCGCATATAAATTAATTGGCCTAGCCAATTAATTATCACTGAGGCCCAATAACAAGAAAATACTCGTATTATAGGAGCCACGTTGGGGACCATGAACCTATATGTAGGATGTAATATCACCGGATGGATCATAGATCCACCCGATTACGCAGCGGAAACTACAAGATCTAGATCTAACAACCAAAATACATAAATAAATAGATCTAAACCTACGAGGGGGTTTAGATTGCTTACCTATTTATTGTGAATAAACACCAAGAACAATCCGAGATCCAAGATCCATGAATTGAGAAGCCACCGTCTTCCAACGTGTATCTCCAAGCAACACCAAGTGGATGGTGATTCAAGCCGCTTGACCTCCTCGATATGCTACCAGAATAATCCCGAAGATTATCCCAACTCGAAACCCTAGTATTTAGGCCGAAATATCAAAGCATAATACTTCTCAACAATTTCGAAAATTGTGTGTCATTTAAGCTTGGGAGAACTCTCTTTATATAGGAGAGTAATCCTTGTCCTCCAAGGATTTAATAATTAAAAAGATAATTATTAGATTAATCCTTATTCCAAATAATAGATAAATATATAATATATCCCAAACAAATTAGGATAAATAAATATATTATATAATATTCCATTATTTATCACTTAACAAATAAATGATTAAATCATACATTAAATAATTATCCAAGAAAACTAATTTCTCTAATTATTCAATCATAAAATACGCCCCCCCTAATTAAATAAAGGTCCACACGCATTTTTGACACAATGGGCCGAGTCCACGAAAAATTTCTTTTTCATGTATTTAATTATCTAGTCTAACTAAACAATTAATCCACATATCAATTAAATAGTCCAATCCAACTATTTAATTATAATTCAGGTGAAACGACGAGAAAACCTATATGCTATATTAGGAGCCACGTCGGGGACCATGGACCCATATTCAGTAGCTACAATAAATTAAATAAAATTATTCGTCAGACCGAACAATAATATTCAATCTATTAATTCCGGGATTACACCACCATAAACCCGAAACTGAACTCTGCCGAATATAGATAACTTACACTCAACCATGAGTTGATAAGCGTCCACTGATATAATCATTACATACGGATAAATCCTCCATAGACTGTTCATTTCGAGTCGGGATATTTCCGTAAACCCTTCTCGAAACATATTATCCTTATTTACCATTAACCCCCTAGTGATCAATTAGTTCACATACCGGACTAGTAGCTAATTAGTCTAACATGAACTCCCGGGATCGATCATTTTCTTAGGGCTAACAAATAAGGGAACTGTCTGTCTACTTCCCGAGGGAAGGAATGGATTCCATATATGTGATAGCACAGACTACTCACTCATTCCAGAATAGAGCCAATGAGAAGTGTTGGACCACATACTACGAAGTGATCCTTACTAACACATCAAACTCTACCCTAGTCTAAGCAGTTGTCTGTGATCACCTCAAGATTGATATTAATCCATATATGATCATCTTGTGATTCAATAAGACTTCTTGATTACGGAATTATATTGAGAACTCAAATCAAATCGGTCCAGCCCTATATGATTATCATCATATATAAATGCCCCACTAGGTACCCTATTACCGACAGTCCGGATAAGACTGTCATGCCGCAAAGTATTCTGGGCGCATTATTAGCATTTTAATCATGAGACCCATACTCAGATTAATCAACGCTACGGACTAAGTTAATTTTAAGTACATCTCACTAACTCAATCCTCTTTTGTATAGCCATACACTGAGTTATGTGATTACATAAACGAGGTACTTAGAGTTTTCAGTAGTGTCTTAATTATAAACATAAATGCATATAATAAGATGAATTATTAATTCTATCCTAAAACAATTACATAATTGTCTTTCGGGCACTACACCTAACAATCTCCCACTTGCATGAAAGGCAAGTGGATTAATTGTTTTAGAGCACACCCTTTATATCTATATCTACAACATTCTCCCACTTGCTCAAAACAAGTGAGACATATCTCCAAGATTCATACCCTCCAAGCGCATCTTAGTAATTCATCCTTCCAAGCACGACCGGAGTGTGCCGCCGTAGGGTAGGTCAGTGACCCGGCGCGTACTTAGAATCCGAATACCATGTGACTTGGTACACTGATCAGGTAGGTTGGCGGCTTGAGTCAATCTTTGGGATCGAAACGTCGCCTTTCCATCTAATCCGGTGGTATGATTTCAATATGCCTTTGATTCAACACTGAGGACGAAATCGACTTAACGATCATCCTTAATCTGACCTAAAGTCAGAATCAGTGTCATCACTTATATTCTAGTTTGCACCTGAATATACTAGCATATTATTCCTCATTCTCCCGAAGAGACTTGAGGATTCACTAAACATCCCATTTAGTATTCATCCGCAGGTTTAGATAACCATTCCTGAGAGGTAGGGTAGACTACATCGTTGAATGTTGCATAAATGCAAGAATATCTTAACCAGGTGAATGGATGGGATTGCCAATGATCGATTCTTGAGAATTTGAGCGAATCCTTTAGAATGAATCCCGATGGCATGTCAGACTCTGACTTCAGATAACACACCCATGTTGTTTCCAACTGTTTCAGTGTTACCATTCACAAACACTAATCTACATACTACTTTACTAATATTGATGCCCAGTCTATGAAAGACTTATCAATATTCTGGTCAAGTCCACATATTAAAATATATGACTTTGAAATGACCTAGAGGTTTGCTTTAATCCCCAAAGGATATAAGCTATGGCAGGCATCCTGCCAAAGGTTCTTTCTGAATAAATTAAGATACCGTTAGTCTCGCAAAAAGGTCTTAGGGAATCACCCATATTTTATGCTTTGTAACGAATCCGTTATTTGTTCTTAGCTAAAACCCTTCTGTTCTGAATGAATTCAGATTCCGTTGTTCGGCAAGGAAGTCTTAGGGAATCACCCCTATTTCCCGCTTTCTGACGAAATCAAGCAAGACTGAGTGGTAAGAGAAATCACGGTCTGGTTAACTCTCTACCTTTTAGGGAATCACCCCTAATTTTCTCAGCTTTGCGTTGAAAGTTAAACTTTCCTATTCATTCGACTCTTCTCCGTGTAGTTCCAATTACTCCCACTGGGCCTGAGATACTCAGGTGGTTCTACAAGAGTTTCAACAGAACTGGAGTATCAAACTCCATTCACAGGGTTATGGATTTTAAACCAACCTCTATGATCAGGATCCTACACAGCCCACAAAGGACTATAGGTCATCAATCTACCCTATAGACCGTAAGGTCCTGCAATGGGTAATGGACAAACCATACTCCCACTACGTTCGGGGTGGATCGATATACTGATCTAGTTTAGTAGTTTTTATTAGTGTTATCACCAACTGCCGGTGTTGGATGTGGACTGAACAAATCAGTTAGTAACATCTTGAGTACAAATACTTCAAGATCTAAGGTTGTTATTTATAGACTCTATCAGACCGAGTTTGACAGTATAACCGTCATTCTCTGATTTTACGAGTTTTATAACCAACCTTTACTCAATGCATTAAGATATTTCACGACCTGAACGTGTACGCAAAATTTCCAGTCCTACCTTCAAGCACTAAATGCTAAATGTCTATATTTACGGAAGTGGGGTGAACCGAATTCACTCCTTATCCACAAATGTGTAGGCATCTTTTAGGTAGACTTCTCGGTTTTTCATTACAACGTAAACCGTTATTTTGCAACCAATATCTTAAATGAGTTTAGCAGTGTATCGTAGCACATCAATAACTATATAAGGCAAATTTATGGTGTATCCCTTAGTGAAAACATTCCACTGGGAGGCAGGCCGAGCATCAGTCCCGAAGACTACGCAATAACCTATTTCTGAGTATGGAATACTCTATCTCTGGTGAAATCAGAGATTTCCTCCAAATATTTTGGATAAACTTACGGAGTTTCGAGTAGTTATCAGACAATATGTCACCACTCAGAAGCTCCCACTAGCTTGTATCTTTCATATGACCCCGAAGGTCGATATGAACAAGCTATGTAACTTCTTTAAATCTATTACCCTTTTCCCGATTGAAAGGAAACTTAGGCATTGTTCCTTTGAGACAGGGTTCCTTTGACTGGGAGATAGGAATCACCCTAAGCCAGTCTTCAGATCTTGTCTTTAGGGAACATGCACTAATTAATAGAATAGAAAGAAGCGTTTATCGAAATATGGAAACCATTTGCGTTTATATATTTTAAGATGTGTTACTAATACCTTTTCAGCAATGCTTAGTGGTTCTGACTTTATCAAACAAAAGTCCGAGTCTTGGATTCGTGCTACGAATGTTATATTTATCGTCAATAAGACAAACAAATTATCCTATTGAAAATGAATACGTTCGTTCCAACGAATCTTAAAACAGAAAATGAATTTTCTGTGATACTCAAGAATTGAATCCGAGATTCATTTCCTTATATCACTCCCACTAGTCTATCTGAAATAACTGCCCGTTGTATATTTTATTTATCGTTTAATGCAAAGCTACCTAGTTCTTCCAAAGAACTTTAGCTTTCGAGAAAATTGCTAAGGATGCATTGGTCAGTGATCCGAAATCACTTTCCTTATCCTCTAATTTCCAATTAATTTTCTGATTTAGCCTTAAAACTACTTAGTTTAGATGACTAACACGTATAAACATTCTTTCCCATTCTCGACTTTCCTTAAATGGAAACAGTCTTGAACTAGCAGTTCGTTTGAGTAGACACTACTCTTGAACTGTGGGATGCCTAATGATAGTGTTACTAGCTTGGACTATTCGATTTTCTAATCGACAAATCATAAGAGCAAAGCTCCCACTAGTTTATCGGTTCCAAATACCGTCTAACTAGCAACACTTTGTATTTATGATTTTTCAAAGATTAGAACATCACCTAGAACTAAGCTCCCACTAGTTTATCAGTTCCAAATACTGTCTAACTAGCAACGCTGTGTTCATGATGTTTCAATGATTATAAAATCTCCAGAACTAAGCTCCCACTAGTTTATCAGTTCCAAATACTGTCTAACTAGTAACGCTTTATTCTTGTTTTTCCAATGAATGGAAAAACTCTTGTGCAGTCCATTACACATTTCTAATGATTCAGAAAAACAACAAATCATAAGACTAAGGCTCCCACTAGTTTATCGGTTCCAAATACCGTCTAACTAGCAACGCCTTATGTATATGATTTTCCAATTTTTCAATTTAGAAATTTGTTGTGTAATTACACTTTTAAAATTCACTAAATGAATTTGTCTGATAGTCCTATATCATCTTTTGTAAACTAAGTATGGTCGTCTCTCGTTCAACACGAGTGACATCCGTGACATACCTATACTATGTCACTTAAGTTTTTAAAGGCTCAAGGGAAAAATCTCTTCCGAAAAATTAACTGCATTCTTTTGATAATTACAATGTACTTGTTACTTCCACATTTTTAATGAAGTCCTATTACTAACAGTTTAGTAGCCTAGAGATTAAAGTTGTAAAATAAACATGACAGAAAGTTAAATTCAAAAATAAATTTTCACTACTAGATTTTTATTTTAGGAATAATAAACTATAAAAAGTTTATCCTACCATTCCAAGGATTTAACCTCGCATAGTACTGCCGAAGGGTCGGTATCAGCACTATGACGGTTAAACTGAGACAATCTCTCTCAATGATTAAGCTTCGAGAATCGAACATCTCACGGGAATCAGACATCCCGGACCTTAATCATTGATTACCTTCCTTTTTCTAGCCTAGATATTTCGAAAATATCCATAAAGAGTGTGACCTACTATATCAGATCTCAGAGTACGCCCCGAGTATGCCTACGAGGGTCGGTCAGTGACCCGGCGAGTACCCAAAATCCTATCCTTTCGGAGACCAAGCCTTGAATTTTGATAGGGGTGAACACCATCCTTAGGGGGCCGAAATCAAAGCGGCATGAGGTGTCACCCTTCTCTCACGTGCTTGCATCTATAGTAGAGGCCGTGGGGTTGGTTGTCGCCTTCCCCGCTCCCACTCAATATTTTGAAAAAGTGGTGGGTTTACTAATTACGGTTTCGGTCTTGACAATAAGAAACAATAAATCAAAGTACTCCGAACAGGGTCGGTTATGTAGGCAAGCCTACGCCGTCTTATTCGTTGGAACATATGTGACTGTTCAGGCTAATCCGGCAAGAGAAGCCCCGTTTAGCCCGAAGGCTTATCGGCTATGCTAAGTCTTGTCGAACTACTGTATCGTACATCACACGTGGAGGGAAGTCGATTGAGCCGAAGCTCGGTTGAACTCGCCCAACCATGGTTAAACCATTTCCGAACCCGTGTACAATGATTTTCCGATTTCTAAATTATCAACCAAAGCGCAATCTCGTTTCTGTTTAAGGTGGGTTCACCGAAAACTCAACGATTTATCTAAGTGGGATTCACCGAGAATCTATCACTAAAATCGTCACGATTGACAAAACTCGGTTCCTCGGTTTTAATAATTAGTTACTTAATTAATTAACATCCACATATTAATTAAAAAAAGCTTTTAACTAATTATACGAGTTATACATGCCTAATTTATTCGAAATAAAGTAGCTACATGTATGCATTGGAGTGGAATCATGATATGATGCATATCATGGCAATTTTACGGTTTCTATCACGTAATTTCGAGCATACACAAAAAAATAACGGAAAAACTAAACACCGAGATGGATCATTGGTACCCCCGTATCTAACCTATTAAAAAAAAATAAACAAACCCTAACTAGGGTTTACAATTTTCTAATCTGCTGCTGCTGCGTTTTATCAATGATTGGACATCCAAACGAACTTTGATCGCCACAAAACTTTATGGACCTGTTCTTCACTCCACCTACTTCAATCTGAACGGTTGGATCTTCGTTTCAACGGTCCGATTCTCTCCAGAAATCCGTCGATCCAACTGCTGCATCTGTTTATAACTACGGCGCAACAGTGTCTTCCCGGGGCCGATCGGGCATCGAGACAAATCCCGATCGACCTGAAATTTTTAGGGCTTGCTCATAACTCCATGGTAGTCGATCTGAACGGTCGGATTTTCGTTTTAACTTTCCAAACTCTTCCAAAAAATCGACGATTGGACATCGAGATCGACTCCGATCGTCACGAAATTTTGAGGGCATGTTCTTCAACTTTTATTCTTCATTCTGACTGGAGGGTTTGTCGTTTCAACGGCTCAATCTCCGGGAATAAATAAAAAAAATGAACATAAACAAAACAGATCTACTTCTAGGAAACTAAAATTACAAAATTTCCTATACTCATATAAACGAATTTATATGAGTTTACAATAGATCTAACGAGTAAACAATACCAACCCCAATCCATCTCTTCAACCACGACAATCACAAGGCAACATACATGAATAAATTTCGATGCATATAGAAAAGCAAACAAAAAACAAAAAACAACAAACAATCTAAACATGCTTTTTCCACACCTAGATCTAAAATTCACATACTTTGATAGATAGATCAAAGGCTCCGATACCACTTGTAGGATGTAATATCGCCGGATGGATCATAGATCCACCCGATTACGCAGCGGAAACTACAAGATCAAGATCTAACAACCAAAATACATAAATAAATATATCTAAACCTACGAGGGGGTTTAGATTGCTTACCTGTTTATTGTGAATAAACACCCAGAACAATCCGAGATCCAAGATCTAAGAATTGAGAAGCCACCGTCTTCCGACGTGTATCTCCAAGCAACACCAAGTGGATGGTGATTCATGCCTCTTGACCTCCTCGATATGCTACCGGAATAATCCCGAAGATTATCCCAACTCGAAACCTTAGTATTTAGGCCGAAATGTCAAAGCCTAATACTTCTCAACAATTTCGAAAATTGTGTCATCTAGGCTTGGGAGAACTCTCTTTATATAGGAGAGTAATCCTTGTCCTCCAAGGATTTAATAATTAAAAAGATAATTATTAGATTAATCCTTATTCCAAATAATAGATAAATATATAATATATCCCAAACAAATTAGGATAAAGAAATATATTATCTAATATTCCATGATTTGTCACTCAACTAATAAATGATTAAATCATACATTAAATAATTATCCAAGAAAACTAATTTCTCTCTAATTATTCAATCATAAAATGCGCCCCCCTAATTAAATAAAGGTCCACACGCATTTTTGACACAATGGGCCGAGTCCACGAAAAATTTCTTTTTCTTGTATTTAATTATCTAGTCCAACTAAACAATTAATCCACATATCAATTAAATAGTCCAATCCAACTATTTAATTATAATTGAGGTAAAACGACGAGAAAACCTATATGCTATATTAGGAGCCACGTCAGGGACCATGGACCCATATTCAGTAGCTACAATAAATTTAAAAGAATTATTCGACCGACCGAACAATAATATTCAATCTATTAATTCCGGGATTACACCACCATAAACCCGAAACTGAACTCTGCCGAATATAGATAACTTACACTCAACCATGAGTTGATAAGCGTCCGCTGATATAATCATTACATATGGATAAATCCTCCATTGACTATTCGTTTTGAGTCGAGATATTTTCGTAAACCCTTCTCGAAACATATTATCCTTATTTACCATTAACCCCTAGTGATCAATTAGTTCACATACCGGACTAGTAGCTAATTAGTCTAACATGAACTCCCGGGATCGATCATTTTCTTAAGGCTAAAAAATAAGGGAACTGTCTGTCTACTTCCCGAGGGAAGGAATGGATTCCATATCTGTGATATCACAGACTACTCACTCATTCCAGAATAGAGCAAACGAGAAGTGTTGGACCACATACTACGAAGTGATCCTTGTTAACACATCAAACTCTGCCCTAGTCTAAGCAGTAGTCCGTGATCACCTCAGGATTGAGATTAATCCATATATGATCATCTTGTGATTCGATAAGACTTCTCGATTACGGAATTACATCGGGAACTCAAATCAAATCGGTCCAGCCCTATATGATTATCATCATATATAAATGCCCCACTAGGTACCCTATTACCGACAGTCCGGATAAGACTGTCACACCGCAAAGTGTTCTGGGCGCATTATTAGCATTTTAATCATGAGACCCATACTCAGATTATTCAACGCTACGGACTAAGTTAATTTTAAGTACATCTCACTAACTCAATCCTCTTGTGTATAGACATACACTGAGTTATGTGAATACATAAACGAGGTACTTAGGTTTTTCAGTAGTATCTTAATTATAAACATAAATGCATATAATAAGATGAATTATTAATTCTGTCCTAAAACAATTACATAATTGTCTTTCGGGCACTACACCTAACACTATAACCAGTAGCTCCAATAAATTAAGTAAAATATTCATCGAACAGAATATTTACACTTAAATTATTAATTCCAGGATTACGCCACCATAACCCGAAACTGAACTCTACCAACTATAGATATATATACTTACACTCAATCCTATGAGTAAATAAGCGTCCATTGATATAATCATTACATACGGACTAACCCTCCATAAACTGTCCATTCTAATTGCGAAGTCACCGTAAACCCGACTCAAAATATCTTATCGTTATTTACCATTAACCCCTTAGTGATCAATTAGTTCACATACCGGACTAGTAGCTAATTAGTCTAATATGAACTCCCGAGATCGATCATTTTCTCAGGGCTAACAAATAAGGGGACTGTCTCTCTACTTCCCACAGGAAGGAATGAATTCCGTGTCTGTGAAACACAGAACTACTCACTCATCAGGGAATAGTACCAACGAGAAATGACTCAGATCACATATCAAAGTGATCCTTAACTAACACATCAAACACTACCCCGAGACAAGAAGTACCCTGTGATCATCTCAGGATTAAGGTCAATCCATATATGATCATCTAATGATTTAATAAGTTTTCTCAATTACGCAATTATATCGAGAAACCCAGATTAAATCGGTCCAATCCTATATGAATGCCATCATATATATAAATGGCCCACTCAGGTACCCTCTACCGACAGTCTTGATAAGACTATCACACCCTAAGGTGTTATGGGCGCATTATTGGTGTTTTAATCATGAGACCCTAAACACTGATTAAGTTCACCACGGACTAACAATTTAAGTATATCACCACTAACTCAATCCTCACGTGCATGCCATACACTGAGTTAAGCGGTTACATACTGATATACTTAGGGTTTGCAGCAGTGTATTACTTACAAGCATAAAGCAAGTAATGAGGTGAGATAAATTTTGTTATCCATTATCAAAAACAATTACACAAATTGTCTTTCGGGCACTACACCTAACTATCTCCCACTTGCACGAAATGACAAGCAACGATTGTTTTTAGAGCACACCATTTCTCATCTTATTCACAACACTCTCCCACTTGCTCTAAAAGCAGATGAGACATATCCCTCAATGTTGTACCCTCCAAGCACTCGACTTGGTACACTGATTAGTTAGGTTGTCGGCTCGAGACGATATTTAGGATCGGAACGTCACCGGTTCATTTAATCATGCGGTATTCTCTCTCAATATGCTTTTGAACTCTAGTGACTGAGAAGATCCTTCTAAGCTATCTCTTCACTATTTTCACAATGAAGTGATATCGGCTCACCAGACCTGGAATTACTCCCAGATCTGGAAGGAAATTCCTAAGCTATTTCGCCACTCTAGCTGCTCTGAGAGCTGCTACGTATCCGATTAATTAAAGTCGAATTGGCGGTGTTGGATTTCTCCAGACTATAGCTCCATCACAATGAGTAAACAGTGAGCCCGAGATCGTCCCAACGATCATCCTTAATCTGACTATAAGTCAGAATCAGTGTAGTCAACCATATTCAAGTTTGCACCCGAATATACAAGCACATTATTCCTCGTTCTTCAAAGATACTTGAGGACGTACTAAACCGCTATTCAATGCTCAAATCTGAGATTTGACTACTATTGACTTGTGATAACCTGACTTGCCGTTATCCCAGAGAGACTCTATCCCATTTTCTCTTTATTTGAAGATTTAGAGAATCATTCCTGAGAGGTAGGGCAGGACCACTCTCATTGAATGTTGCATACATATATGCAAGATCATCTTAACCAATAAGACGGATGGGATATCCAATGACTCATTCTTGTGAATTTGACCGAATCAAATTCTTAGAATATAGTCCAATTCTCTCAACCAGAGAATCTTGACGTGTCAGTTTCCGACTTCAGATAGCACACCTATGTTGTTTCCAACCGTTGCAGTGTTATCATTCATGAACACTAATACTACTACTTTACCAATATTGATATCCAGTCTACGAAAGACTTATCAATATTCTGGTCAAGTCCACATATTTTAAAACATGTGACTTTAAATGATCGAGAGGTTCTCTTAAATCCACAAAAGATATATGCCCGTGCAGTCATCCTGCCATTTGTTCTAACCAAGACCCTTCTATTCCGAATAAAGCCAGACTCCGTTTTTCGACAAGAAAGTCTCAGGGAATCACCCCTATTTTCTACTTTCTAACGAAATCCTCTTTCTTTGTCCTCTTTCTTGTATTTTCTTCACCCCCTTTCAATTGTGAAATCTGGGGCTGTTGATGAGTATGAGGTCATAACTGTCATGTAGGTTTTATAAGATTTCATGCAGCAGGAGTGTGTTGATCAGCATCATCCTGTTCTTCCAAATTTTGTGTGACCTCATGAGTTGCAATGTTATCAATTTCATCTTGTAATGCTTGAATCTTTTTTTCCAGTTCTTCAATTTTTCTTTCTTGGCTCTGCATCTTCTCTTCGAGGCTTTCATTGCTCTCTTTCTCACCTTCAAGTTCAGCTATCAAATTTATGATTGTGGTCTCCCTTGTGAATATTGTTTGCTCAAGTGTTTCCACTTTTTCTCTAAGATGCTACATCAGTTTTTTGTTTTTTTTCTTCCTCTTCCAACAGAGCGGCAATATTTTTCTGTGAAGCTCCTTGTTCATTGTAACTCTCTAACAGATTGATGATGTACAAATCCTTTTCCTTCATGTTCTCTTTTTGCCGCTTAATGGTAGACAACGCAATCTCAATCTTTTCATTCAATTCTTTAACTTCAATCCCCAACTCAGTTTTTTCAGCGTAGTGACATCTAATGTCTCATTGACGTCTGCAAACTTTGCTTCAAGTTCTTTATATTTCTTCGACATATCAACTTCTGCTTGTTTCAAGTCTTCTACTTTTGATGCTAGACTTAGATTCTGATATTGTAGATCTTCAACGCTTCTCCTCACCATTCAACATTTTCTTGATCACTCTTGTCTTTTGCCTGCAAACATATTTTAAAGTACAATAATTAGTAAATCAAGTTCCTTCTTAGTGTCACCATTGTTGTTTATTTGCAGTGACATTATGTGATTCAATGACATTATGTGATGTCAATGCATTGGGGATTTTAGTACTTTGTACTTGTCATTACTATGGCTTGCTTGAGTTCTGCAATTTTGTTGTTGGCATCTTCTAATGCTCTTGACAAGGTGATGTTTTGCTGTTTCATCTCTGGAACTTCATCCACATCCTGCACTAGTTGTAGCAAATGTGAATATTAAGTTCAGTGATATAATTTTATTTTCATTGTCTTTGGTGGCAAAATGGAAAAAGTAGTTTCACAATTGGTGGTGATGGTGTTGGGGTCATGAATCTGAATGATGGAGTTCTTCCATATTTAGTTGTTGATTTGTGTGCTTGTTTAGGAGTGTGTTGTTCTTGACCTCTTCATTGTGTTGTTGTGGTTCCATTTCTTCCTTATTGGCTTTAGATTGCCACTCACTTGGTTCTGCTTCCATTCCATCCTCTCCAGATTCGATATCATCACTTTCAGAATTTGATTCATGCTTTTCTGATTGCCCCTGTTCTTCTTCTTTTTCCATGCTATCCTCTGCACATTCTTGTTCATCACTTACAGAATTTCTTTCACGCACTTCTGATTGTCTCTCTTTTCTTTTTGTTTCCATGCTTTCCTCTCCACAATCATGCTCTTCATGATCATCAGTTTTAGAATTTCTTTTATCCTCTTCATTATCATCACTTTCAGAATTTATTTCATCCTCTCCAGCTGTCATTTCATCATCTCTAGCCTTGTGACTGCTTCATGTCTCTTTCTTTTTTGCCAAGCTTTGTATGAGGAGGAACTCAGTCAATGTTGGAGTCAATTCTTCAGCATTGAACTGTTTCAATTTGCGTTATGAAATTATTCAGTTATTTCTTTTATCATGGACTCACATACAAGTATTTTGTGATATTAAATAAAGAACTACAACAAGAATGTAGTGCAGTGCATTTCATTGCAGTGACATGCAATAACAATGCAGTGACCATTTACTAACCTTCAAATTTGAGAGACAATGACATTCTTAATATTTACCTGATGTTTGCCCATGTGTTGGAGCGATGTTTTTGTTAGAATACCCTGCAGTTTTCTTAGATTCAACTTTTTTATCCCTGGAATCCATGTGTGTGCCAAAATTTTCTTTCCATGTGCTGCTTTTTGTTTTCCATTTTTTGCTTGACCAGATCTTCTATGATGTCTATGTGCTCGCAGAACCAATACTATAACCTTCCAATAGATAAATATGCATTAGAATGAAGTGACATTGGTTTCCAATTAGCATTTATGATGAAATACAATTATAATCAAATGTTGAGTGAGTAAACATACCTGCAGGAACACAGTGCATCCGTTTACATATCTTGCATGTGACCATTTTCGATTAAGCCCATATGGGATGACCAATCAAATGATCATAAATTACTCAAGTCATCAAAATAGTATAGGAATGACCATGGTATGTTCTTCCCTGAGGTGGCGAAGAAGACTGTTGCAAGTAATAGTAGACACAGTAGTTTCACCGTGTCTTCAACTAATGTTGAATCAGTTTCTTTTACTATATCCTTTATTTGTTCTTTCACCCCACTTATCTTTATTCTCTCAACATCAGAGAACAATATTTTTTGAATTGATAACTCCTTTTTTTGAGTTATTGCACATGTCCCTTACCTCTTTGTTTCCATCTTCTATCGTAAGTATGAGCTTCACATCATTTCTCGTTGGCAAGTGATGGTCCTTTCCAATATTGAAACCCCCCTTCTGTTTGTTGTATGCCATTATCATCTCATCTAGCATATCTTTCTTCTTTTTCTACATTATAATGTCTTTCTTTTCAAATGCATCAAACAAATGTCTAAATGGAGTTTTCTTCATTAATTTCTGATGCTCTTATGTTATATGTCCTTTTATGTCATCGAATATCTGGTGCATACTGTTGAGTGTTGATCTGTATTGTTCTCTTGTCCTGTAATAAAAAAATTAACATGGGTTAGTTGATGCAGTGACATGTAAGTTTTTGTGTTTTCCATGGAATGATAATGCATTGATTTGCTATTTGTATCTTATGCCTGCAATGACCTGATATTTTTCAAGCTTGTCATTGTAGTGACATCCCATTTCCCAAAAAGTTGTGTACCTACTCATATGTTATTCTCAAAGTTATAATGCAGTGACATGAAATTTCTCACTTTAAAAACTTTAAACTTGTCATTATCTTTCTTGTGAATACAATATCATGATTTTTTCAGTATTATGATATAGTGAACTAAAATTTTGTCCAATCTTTACACCTCTGCCATATATTTTTCAGTGGCATCATGTTTGCACTTCAACAACTTTTCATAAAGTGTACTCATTATTCATTGATATGACATTCTACTTCTTTTGAATGCAATGACATGATGTTTTCAACCTTATTATGAAGTGACATCAGAGTTCTCATTCGAATAAAAACACAGGCATGTAATTTACAGCTCTGCCTTGATTCCTTATGTAGTGACATTATACTTCTCTAGTATTTACTGCAATTTATTTCCAATCATGTACACACAAAACATATTTGTATCACAATGCAGTGACTGCATCATTACATAACATTATAATGCAGTATAAAGTAGCCTCATTATTCATTGACATGACATTCTACTTCTTTTGAATGCAATGACATGATGTTTTCAATCTTATATGCAGTGACATCAGAGTTTTCATTCGAATAAAAACACAGGCTTCTAATTTACAGGTCTGGCTTGATTCATTATGCAGTGACATTATACTTCTCTATTACTTACTGCAATTTAGTTCTAAGCTTGTAAACACAAAACTTATTTGTATCACAATCTAGTCACTTCATCATTACATAACATTATAATGCAGTATAAAGTGGCCTCATTATTCATTGACATGACATTCTACTTCTTTTTGAATGCAATGACATGATGTGTTCAACCTTATTATGTAGTGACATCAAAGTTTTCATTCGAATAAAAACACAGGCTTCTAATTTATAGGTCTGGCTTGATTCCTTATGCAGTGACATTATACTTCTCTCTGCAATTCAGTTCTAAGCTTGTAAACACAAAACTTATTTGTATGACAATCTAGTCACTTCATCATTACATAACATTATAATGCAGTGTAGAAAACACTCCCTACTATGATTTCAAGTACAATTTCACCCAATGTCTACACTTATGCCCTAAAATTTCTATTAAGTACAGAAAATCGTATATTTTGTTGCATGTACAATTTGAATAGATACTTACCCAGCTTTCTTCTTCTTTTTTGCTCCATTCTTCGATTTTTGTGGTGTTGCTCTTCTCTTTTCTACAGAAATTACTTGCTTCCTCCTTGCCATTGTTCAGTCACTGTATGAATCGAGACTTCTTCTCTGTGATATTGTTCTGATTTTCTTTTAATTTCGCTGCATTCTCCTTGATTATTCATCCGATTTGGCTTTGGATTTGTCAGTTCATCTTCTTCGAATCAATGATCATCAGTTTTCTTTCTATTTTCTTCAGAGAAGTGCGTTTTCTGTTTTACGCTTTATGAGTAATTGTAATTAACTGTAGCGTATTTGCTAGGGCTAATTTGGTCCATTTGTTAATTTTTTGTCCTTATAACTAAGTGTTTTTTTTGAGTGTCCTTCTTGCCTAATTAAGTCCAATATGTGTCCGTTTCAATAATTGTCCTTTTTATATATATGAAGTTGGATTTCTCGGTTTCGAAATTTCTTCCGATTTTCATATAAATAGGTACTTCAAATCTTAATTTATGGTTTGCATGTTTATGCTCTATAATGAAATCTTTCTTTGTTGTAGTTGTAATGAGTAGCTAAATGTTATATAGCCGAGTTATGCGATAATCTTTGAAATCAAATCCTAGTTTGTTCTTGAGGTGTTCTTGATTTTTTGATTGTTGATTCTCGATGCTACCATAGTTCTAGAACTTATAGTTAATCATGTTCGATCACTCGATAATCCTATTTCATGTATCACCTTTATATATGTATTTTGCGAGAGGATATAGGAACCAGGGTTCTAGGATCACCCTGTAAAACCGACTTAGTTGTTTAGTTTCAGTTTCGTGTGTGAGGCTGTATCAACTTGTTGAGCGTTTCATTGATCGTAGACCGTGTTAGGTCAATTAAATCCGGTCAGCAGACTATTGAACCTGACATAGGAGGGTAGATTATTGAAATAATCTCTATTCTCGGAATTAGGAAACGACACGCTTCAAGTGACATCGAGAACGTTTAGGTAAGTCAAAAAAACTTCCGGATTTAGCTAGGGTTTGTGAGTATTAGATTGGATCATAGCTCGGCTATCTCTTTTATATAGTTTAGACTGTTTTCTTTTATGCATACTTAGTTATTACAACCGGTGATCTGACAAATCACCCTTTTCAAAGATCGTGTTTACCTAAACTAAGAACGGTACCGGCTTTGATACTTAACTAGATTCCCTATGGGATACGACCTTTCTCTCAATTTATAGAACAACCGACTCGGTACCCTGCCGGTTAGAGTTGGCTTACTGTAAAACTGCCATCAAGTTTTCTGGTGCCGTTGCCGGGGAATCTAGTTGATATCTTGTAAGTTAGTTAAGTTCTTAGGATTAGGTCTTTTTTCTGTTTTCCTTTGTTTGTTTTGTTTCTTTTGTTGTTATTTCTGATCACACCATATACTCCGGTAGTGGTAGTGACAAGATACCGTGATTGTGTTCATGTTGTTTCCCTATTTTAAAAATGATGAATCCATACTATGATTCAGCAGCCGGGATTGAGTTTATTTCTGAAATCTAAAAGCTTGCAATGAAGAAACGAAAAGAAGCTCAAGAATGGAAGAGTCTGGCTGACGAGGTGAGATCGGGAGAAGGATGTGAGAAAGATAGAGACGAGGGGATTCCATATCTAGAAGAACCAGAAGAGACAATGGCACAGAACGGGGTTAATGGAAGAAGGAACGAAGCAGGAGTAGTGGTGCAAGTAGAGAGAATGACTATACGGAATTATATGATGCCAACGATTGAGCAGTTTCTGCCCGTAATTGTTCAACCGGAGAATGCGGCCGAAGTTTTTAATCCAAAGCCAATGTTATACAAATGGTGAAAGACTACACTACTTTCCATGGAGTACCAAACTAAGACCCATGTGCACATGTCACCAACTTCTTGGAAATTGTTAGCGCAATCAAACCATCAGATGTGCCCGAAGATAACATCAAGATTAAATTGTTTCCATTCACGCTCAAAGATAAGGCGAAGATATGGTTGTTGTCTCTAGCAGAAGGATCCATCCAATCTTGGACATATTTACTGCTGAAGTTTATGAATAAGTAATGCCCATCTGGGAAGTTGTTAGAAATAAAATTTGAGTTTTGATGATGATTCATCTATATTTATTAATTGTTTGTTCACACCCCTTTGATGAAGTGCTGAAGCTAGATGTTATAGTGAAAAGCTAAAAGATGTCTAGAACTAAATGTATAGGATTTATTAGAGTTTGATAATTGTATAGGTTATAGCAGACAAGCACTGTAATAGTTAGAGAGTAACTGCAAATCATCTAGAAAAATGTCAACTAACTTAAACTGAAAATGTCACTCAGAGCCTAGAACTGAAGTTCACTCATAACTGAAGAAGGTAAGTTCGCTGAGGGACACAGACTCGGTTCACTTATCTAGAAGCTGAAGGCTGAGGGAACAAACTCAGTTAAAGAAGGATGAGGTTCACAGACTCAGTTATTGAAGAATGAAGAACTGAGGGTTCAAACTCAGTTATGAAGATTAAAGCCGAGAATGTAAAGTTAGAATTCAGGGAAGTCTTTGTTGGCTTGAACTAACTTTATGGATCTTGTATCAAGGCCCAAGATACATAAGGACAATGATATCTTAGATGATTTATAAGATATGGTGTACTCTGATTAAGTCAAAAGAAATCAGATGAATAGGGTACTAAGTTTTGAAGAAGAGTAAAAACTCAGTTAACGCTCTAAGTTAGTTAACAAACTGATAACTAACACACTCAGACTAAAACTGATCAAGATACTCAGTTATAGGGTCAGTCATCCAAAGAACTAAATCAACATATGAACGTTACAAATCAAGAAATGTTATTGGATGAAGCACTGACATGTTAGAACGGTCACTGACATCTGACATCTGAAAATATAGACGTTAATAGAATTCAAATTTTAAGCAAGATGAACGTTGGACCTCACACTATAAATAGAAGACTTGGCATCAAGGATCACAAACAAGAATCGAATACAAGTTTGCAAGCATTTTAAGACCAAGCCATGTTCATCTGAATTGCTATCAATTTTGTGCTCAACAAGATAATATCTAGATATCGTCAAGTGTGCAGGCTACAAAGATGTTGGATAGGTGTCCTAAACCACACCGGGTTGGACCGGATCCGACCGGGTCGGGTGGTTTACAGTCTATTTAGTTCATGCATTAACTTTATTATGATTAATAAAGGCACTTATGTTATTATATATTATTTGTCTTCATATTATTAGTTATATATATGTAGTAACGTCCCTTGTGTCAAACTGTGATAGAGAAACCATGATAGTGATTATGGTTGATGAGATCTCTAATCACTCTAACAAGTTTGATACTTAAATGTCTCTAGTCTTATGTACTGTCAAATGGGAGACTTGTAGTATAATTAGACTAACACATATTGGATGTCTTCTATCTTATGGAAGGTTGGGATAGATCTCGTCTATCGAAGTATAAAGACACTTGGACTGTACGTGGATGTGTATTAGATAATGCGTATGTTAGACTGATCCACTTACATTAAATGACACACTATGTGGCGGTTGTGTAATTATCCTTTGGACTGGAATCTTCATGGCATCACGGTGTGGATTGTCATGGTTTGACACTACTGAGATTTTCCCTAACCACGGTGCGATCATGCGGTAGTGATTGGGTGTGATATTGAAGCATGCAGAGTATACATGATTGGTCGTCCGGGAATCGCGTATCTTATGATTGGGATTGAATATCCGAAATGGTCTTCTTATAATGAATGTCTAGCTCTCGAGAATCTTTGCAAAGTGGGATTAAGTGTGTTATTCCGAGAGAGCATGATATCCAGATTATAAGATACGATCGTTAATGTATTGACACTCGAGATACGATCGTATGAATATTATTACAGCGATAGGATTGTAAGTTACACGGTAACTGCTTCACATGAAAGGTATTAGTCATTGCTTTTGACTCTTCCGATGATTGGGGGTCATGGTGTGTTGCTGGACGCTATCCCTTGATCGTTAGGCATGAAGGGCATTTTCGTAATTTGCACTTTGTGTCTACGGCCAACATATTCGGAAGCCTATCGGGTCACAAACATATGAACATCGAGTCGGATTAAAATACTCAGTTATAGGGTCAGTCATCCAAAGAACTAAATCAACATATGAACGTTACAAATCAAGAAATGTTATTGGATGAAGCATTGACATGTCAGAACGGTCACTGACATCTGACATCTGAAAATATAGACGTTAATAGAATTCAAATTTTAAGCAAGATGAACGTTGGACCTCACACTATAAATAGAAGACTTGGCATCAAGGATCACAAACAAGAATCGAATACAAGTTTGCAAGCATTTTAAGACCAAGCTATGTTCATCTGAATTGCTATCAATTTTGTGCTCAACAAGATGATATCTAGATATCGTCAAGTGTGCAGGCTACAAAGATGTTGGATAGGTGTCCTAAACCACACCGGGTTGGACCGGATCCGACCGGGTCGGGTGGTTTACAGTCTATTTAGTTCATGCATTAACTTTATTATGATTAATAAAGGCACTTATGTTATTATATATTATTTGTCTTCATATTATTTGTTGTATATATATAGTAACGTCCCTTGTGTCAAACTGTGATAGAGAAACCATGATAGTGATTATGGTTGATGAGATCTCTAATCACTCTAACAAGTTTGATACTTAAATGTCTCTAGTCTTATGTACTGTCAAATGGGAGATTTGTAGTATAATTAGACTAGCACATATTGGATGTCTTCTATCTTATGGAAGGTTGGGATAGATCTCGTCTATCGAAGTATAAAGACACTTGGACTGTACGTGGATGTGTATTAGATAATGCGTATGTTAGACTGATCCACTTACATTAAATGTCACACTATGTGGCGGTTGTGTAATTATCCTTTGGACTGGAATCTTCATGGCATCACGGTGTGGATTGTCATGCTTTGACACTACTGTTAAGGGTGATTTTATATGATTTATACTGTTATATTCCGTAACGATTTCCCCCATAATCTGATAAATTGCATAGAAAAGTAAGCGTTCATTAGATTTATTGAGAAAGAGAGGTTAAGAAGTGTTTAAGTGCAAAAACCGGGTTAAATTGTGTGATTTTATGAGTATTTATCTATCTATGTGTGGTTTTACATTTTTGCATGATTTTATGGTTTTGAAGGTACATTTACATGTCATGGAGAGGGATTTAAGGAGCTTAAAAGATGACCAACTGAAGTTTAAACGGAAAGAAGAAGGTGCAAGTTGAATTTGGATTGAAGATATGCAAGTCCAGACGTGCGTTCACCCCCGTCCAGCCTGGAATGGCGTCCAGCAGATTGGACTGGCGTCCAGAGGAGGGGAATTTGAACAGAGAGTTTGGACGCTGAGCAGACTGGCGTTCACCTCCGTCCAAGAAAAGTGAACGAGCGTCCACAAGGTCGGACGGGCGTCCAGCCGCCGCCAATGCTGAAACCGACCTAAAAACCTATAAATAGGCGCGTTTTATCAAACCATAAGGACCATATTTCGACCCTAGGCAGCCACAAGCCCCTTTGGGGCAGCTTTTGCTGCGTTTTTCCTCTATTATAAACAGTTTTTCTTTTACTTTTTATTCATGTTAATTGCATCATAACGATGGGCTAAGGCTAGGCGATTGAGCAAGCATGTGAAACCATCTCAACATCATCTTGCTTTCGACTTTGGATTTGTTTTGTGAGTTTTATTAAAGCTTGTATCTTTATTATGCTTTTATATTGATTATGCAATTATATCGATGGATTGTTGCTTATTGATGTTTAAAGTTGATGAGAATCGTTGTTAGACCTAGATCACCATATTAAAGATGAGACTTTTAACCTAAAAATAAGGAGAGTTGATAGGTTGAATTTCTAGGTTGCTAGATTGAGAAATCTTACACCTTGGTTAGTAAAACGTCAATCTTTAAGATCGAGAGATGAGAGATTGATAGGCGGATTATCTACGAGAGTAGAAGTTCATACCTTTGGTAGGTGAACCACAACCTTTATTAAATCTTCACTAAGCGATCTAGGGTAGAAATTGAGTGTTGCGAGATAAGTGGATCATTGCTTGTTCTTCGTTAAATTAATTGAAACTATCTTGTGCCTTGTTCTTCGTTGCCAAGTTGGAATTTTATTTTCGTTTTAGTTTTTAGAATAGAATTAGTTAATACGTGTTCGAAATTATCTTTCCTGGCTTTGGACTGACAATCCTCTGTCCAGTTTATTTTCCGTTTTAGTTTTAGGGTTAGTAATAAATAGTAGTGACAATTTTAGAAGAATTAATTGAACTAGATACCCCGATTCCCTGAGATCGACTCCGGTATTAATCGCTATGCTACGATCCCTACACTTGGGGAAATACCGGATTTATAAATTTATTACTTCTTGTTTTGCATAGATAAAATCCGTGACAACTACTGAGATTTTCCCTAACCACGGTGCGATCATTCGGTAGTGATTGGGTGTGATATTGAAGCATGCAGAGTATACATGATTGGTCGTCCGGGAATCACGTATCTTATGATTGGGATTGAATATCCGAAATGGTCTTCTTATAAGGAATGTCTAGCTCTCGAGAATCTTTGCAAAGTGGGAGTAAGTGTGTTATTCCGAGAGAGCATGATATCCAGATTATAAGATACGATCGTTAATGTATTGACACTCGAGATACGATCGTATGAATATTATTACAGCAATAGGATTGTAAGTTACACAGTAACTGCTTCACATGAAAGGTATTAGTCATTGCTTTTGACTCTTCCGATGATTGGGGGTCACGGTGTGTTGCTGGACGCTATCCCGTGATCGTTAGGCATGAAGGGCATTTTTGTAATTTGCACTTTGTGTCTACAGCCAACATATTCGGAAGCCTATCGGGTCACACACATATGAACATCGAGTCGGATTAAAATGCGGTTATAGTTGATAACAAAATAAGGAAAGTTTATCTCCAGACTATAAATGTTATAGTGCTAAATTAATATGGTGGTATTTATTTATTTTTAATAAATAAAATACAACATACTAATTATAAATAAATTATATTAATTAAAGAATATTCTGGAAGCCATTAATTGGCTATATAGGGCGCCACATTGAAGTGTACCAGATACACTTGGATTGTGCACTTTAATTAATAAGATTACCATAATATTAATAAATTGATTTTGGAAAATAGATGTATGGTAATAAGATAAATATAATCAATATAAGATATTGGTAATATTTAGATTTTATTTAATATGAGATATTATAATAAAAGAGATAAATCAATGTAGGAGATTTTCCATATTTTATTGAGAAAAGGTTTTCTTCTCCTCCACTCTATTGGGGTACCACTTTTGACTATAAATAAGAGGTGGGTGTCAAGCTCTTTTGTACATCACAATTGCAAGAGTTTATAGTTCTTGTGTAAAAGAGAGATCATCCTATAGAGAGTTAGAGAGAGAGGAAAAAGGCCGGTCTAGCAACCGGAGTTTTCCATAGCAATCCAATGAGGATTCCGGCGAGGAGTTCGTGTGGATTAGCGATACAGGCCGGACACGTGGACGTCTTGCTCACTGTACTATTATCTGCTGACGGTCAAAGCGACGATCTTATAGATCATCCAAGGTATAACCGTCATACTACTTACGTGTTTATTGTATTAAACGAAAAACGATCTTGAAAAGGAAATCAAAATTTTAAATTCCGATGTGTTAAACTAGTGATTTCCAAACAGTGGTATCATAGACAGACTTCAAGCTTAAGCAATAAGCATAATTTAATTGCGTAGTAATTAATCGATAGATGTAAGATCTAAAATCACGAGACGTTTAAAACAAAAAAAGGTTCAATTGGGGGGCTCGGCCGACTGGCGGCAGCCCCCCTCCTCTGCGGCGGCGGCGGCTCTAGGGCTGTCGTCGTCGGCTATCCTCTTCCAATCGGGGAGATCGACTTTTTCATTTTGTCATATTTATTGTGCATAGATATCTCTTTTGTTTAGTTGTGTCATATGGTCAACAATGGTTCAAATAGTTTGGGCCACTGAGGAAACCATTGTGGCATATTAACCAAAATATTGGCCTTTCCAAATTTTGATTTGGAATAGGCCTAGGCTCTTTTCAAATATTTGATTTGTAAAAGGCCTAGGCCTAGGCCACTTTCAAAATTTTGATTTTGAAAAATGGCCAGGCCTAAACCAAATTTGGTTTAGGAATATGCCTTTTGGTTTAGGAAATCAAATGGCATCCCTTTTGTTAAGAACCAAAAGGAAAGGAAACAAATAAGAGACCTTATAATTTTAATTTTAATTTGAATAGTTCAAATTTAATAAATGTGAAATTAGAATCGATTTAAAATTAAATGCTAATTTTAATTTTCGATTAAGTCATATAATTAATTAAAAGTTATTTAATTATTTGATGAGATAAAATAAGATGCATAAGTAGTTAAAATTAGAATTTAATCTTTTTCATAAGATATAATTGTATGGATTAGATGTGCAGATATAATGTGATTATATGGACCCCGATTGATCATGGACTCGACCAATAGGATAGATGTGAATGTTTTCTTTATGTTGGTTTTTGAAAATTGTCCTAGCTAGGTCGTTATGAAGAATGTGACCTAGTTTACTTTTTGCTTTTATCCCATTCCCGTTAGCTCCCCCCCTCCCCGTGTGCGGCGGGTGTAATTATTTATTAGATAGATTATTATGTTACAAGAATGGAGCAAGAAAAAGAAGACCAAAGAGAAATAAATAACCCATTGGCGTACAACAATAAAGATCCTATTGGCGGTTGCAGATACCCTTAGTTTGTGACCCACGGTTTCGTCAGTTTGTATTCGAAACCGCACCTAGGAAAAGTCCATGATCATACCGGTTATTTTCTACGTGGAATGTTGTGTATGTTTTACTTGATATGATATCGTAGTAATATGCACATAGTAGATGAGACCATAATTGAATACAAATTAATTAAGAGAATTAATTTAAAATTATTACCACATCAAAAATCAAGTCGAAATTGCCTCCCCATATTATAACGACTGTGAAGAGCCCTTGTTCAGACCCAACTCACTAGCCTAAGCGGGGGTTGACCTACCTCGGGTATATCGTCGTTATCGAGATATGATCGTAAGAGATCTGACGAATATTGGGGTTAAGACTCGACTAAGAATTCTCTCGGCCACCAGCCAAAGCGGGGTCGTTTGGATTTTAAAGGCAAGGGTTTGACTTGTTAGGAAATCTATGCGGGAACGCAGCGGAATTCAAAAATTTATTTCCTTTAACCAGGATCGACTTCGTTTAAGCAATAAACAAATAAGCAAGTAGACGGTGGTTACCTTGGTTGATCTATAAGATCGACTCTTTGACCGTCTAAGGAGAGTAGTTCTGCATAGAGCCGCCCAAGTGCTCGGCCTCTACCGCTAGTCCACACGAACAGCCCGCCGGAATCCCATCATGGATTGCTATTGGAAAACTCCGGTTGCTAGACCGGCCTTTTCCCCTCTCTCCAACTCTCTATAGGATGCTCTCTATTTTACACAACAACTATTCGCTCTTGGAATTGCGATGTACAAAAGAGCTTGACACCCATCTCTTATTTATAGTAGAAGGTGGCGCCCCAAGAGAGTGGAAGAGAAGAAAACATTTTCCAAATAACATAAAGAAAATATAATTGATTGATTTATTTCATTTAATTTAATATCCTATATTAAATATTTCCAATATATTGTCAATATCTTATATTGACTATATTTATCTTATTACAATAAATCAATTTACACATGTGTACAAATCTATAGTCATTAATATCTAATATTAATATATGATAATATTATTTATTTTATCAATCGATGTACACAATCCAAATACATCTAATGTAGTTGGAAAGTGGCGCCAAACATACCTATCAAATACATATATGTTTAATCAATTAATATAATACTATGATTAATGAATTTTCAAAATGCATGTGTATCAATAAACACAATAAATTTCGACATATATATCTAACATATGTATATTTAAGTAATCAACATAATTAATATCTTGTAATTTATTCATAATAAAGAAATACCACCATAATAATTTACCACTATAACCTTTATAGTACGAGATAAACATTCCTTATTTGGTCATCAACGATAACCACATTTTAATCCTGCTAGATGTTCTTATGTGTGTGACCCGATAGGCTTCCGAATATGTTGGCCGTAGACACAAAGTGCAAATTACGAAAATGCCCTTCATACCTAACGATCACGGGATAGCGTCAAGCAACACACCGTGACCCCCAATCATCGGAAGAGTCAAATGCAATGACTACTACCTTTTATGTGCAACAGTTACCGTGTAAATTACAATCCTATCGCTGTAATAATATACATACGGTCGTACGTCGAGTGTCAAACATTAACGACCGTATCTTATAATTTGGATATCAAGCTCTCTCGAAGTAACTCATTTACTTTCACTTTGCAAAGATTCGTGAGAGTACGACATTCTTTATAAGAAGGCCCTTTCGGATATTCATCCCTACTGATAAGGTACGCGATTCCCAGATGACCATACATGTATACTCCGAATGCTTCAGTATTATACCCAATCACTACCTCATGATCGCCCCATGGCTAGAGGAAACCTCAATAGTGTCAAAGCCTGACAATCCACACCATGATGCCATATAGACTCCGGTCCTAAGGATAATTACACAACTGCCACATAGTGTGACACTTAACGGTGTAAGTGGGTCAGTCTAACGTACACATTCTCTAATACACGTCCACGTACAGTCCAAGTGTCTCTACACTTCGATAGACGAGATCTATCCCTGCCCTAAAGACAGAAGATATCTAATACATGCTAGCCTGTTCATACTATCAATTCCCTGTTTAATAGTACATCAGCCTAGAGACATTTAAGTATCAAACTTATTAAAGTGATTAGAGATCTCATCAACCATGATCGCCTATCATGGTTTCTCTATCACAGTTTAATGCTAAGGACGTTATCATATAACAATTCATGATTAGTTCTTTAAAAGAACAAATATATGGCAATAGAAAAGCCATTTAATATATGTATAAACATAAAGAAATAGTAGAAATGATCCGACCCGGTCGGATCTGGTCCAACCTGATTGTTTTTAGGACACGATTCCAACAATCTCCCACTTGGACTAAAACCAATCACTCGCACACACAAGACCAAGTTGAACCACAAGAATCTTGTGCAATACTCGCAACCAACCCTAGCCATGAATGGATCACTATCCATGGGGACTCAGACTATCTTCATACCATGCTCCATATGACCAAGTCAAAGGAACCGCCTCAACACACACACGGATCTCTGACGAGACCCTGGTCTTTGCTTTAAGCAATGAACCCACTTACTATATCAGCTATATAGAAAAGGTGGAAGAACCGTACAAGGTTCAGGAATGAACCTTCTAGATCCATGTACTGCTCCCGCTGTGCCTTCAAGGCACTACTGTGTTTTGGCCTAGTTGTACAGTGACCCATAGCCAAGAACATTTCCAGCTCACTGTATCACTTAATCGAAGTGATTGCAAACCCAGACACTAGCTCCCACTCGCCTTCATAAGACTCAGGATATACGTCTGTATAACTATATTTATTCGCTTCCAAGTTTCGCCAAACTAGGAAACCATCCTTAACTTGTTTAAGGATATTCTCGACATTCACCAGATCTACTTTCATACTTGCATATGACTCGTCATGAAGTATGAACATCTGGAATAACTCTTATGATGGTTCCTATCGCAGTAGCAAATAAAACCTTCCATAATCATCATCTTTCACCTCATCTTTAGGACCAGCGTCCGAACATAGATAGATCTTGAGAACACCGGCTAGCAGTATCTCCTTTCACAATCTATGCTAAACTCTTTTAGCATCACATCTATATAGGTAAACTATAATCTAACAGCAGTTAAATCTACCGCAATAGATTCTTATTTCTGAAAGTAAGAACAGCCAATCCAAGTGCTTTCGTAAAGACCTTGAATTACCAAACAATAATTGACTGTGACATGGGGTATTAATTCTCAGAGAGATATCCAATACCTTACTCAAAAATCGTAACACACTCCCACTATCCATCTTGCACATTGGGCATATTCCTTCTTTTGACTCAATCAAATTCCTTTGATTATCAAACAAAGAAATCGTCTAGAGAAACTTGTTTGAGTCCATAAAAGAATCTCGTGGGCTTACATATCATGTCATAATCTATGAACATTGAACTTTCTGCCCAACGACGTCTTCAACACTATCATATAGCCATTATATGAAGTTACAATAAGCATAGTCTGAATAGAACTGGGCTCAGCCTTACAATGACATTCCCTCTAGGTAAGACAAACTAGGTTCATAACCTGGTTGTCACTGATGGAATCTAATTCAGATATTATGGCTCCTGGCCATATCTCTCAATCTTTCCTTTCAAACATTCTTTCATAAGTTGTGAGATATTCATTCATCAAGATAAACATACCAGCAGCCTTTTCTGTCTTGAGGTTATCCACAGACTTATATAACTTTTGTGTGCACTGAACAGTGTTCTACAACTCATCTCTGTGCGGCGTCTGCTCATGTTCCTTTGGTTGAATATATCTTTGTGGCTCTCAAACTCTTTTGAGATCTAATTTACTCCAACTATTTCTTTTGGGAGAAACACTTCCTTTAGAAGATAGCATGTTTGGAGACAAACACCTTTTGCTCCACAAATGAGTAAATAATGTCAAGCGTGCTAGCTAAGACATTCCACAAAGTCGCATATGTCGTACTAGGCTCCAAGCCTTTCTTTATCTGCCTATGACAACTTCAAATCATCGGTTATGATAGATTCGACATTATCCTCTTCCACATCTAATATGGAATTTATTCAACCTTTATTCTTTGGAACTCGGTTAAGTATAAGGGCACTATCCTGAAACGGGTAAGGGATACTTCGCATGGCTTGCGTCACACCTTTATCATATAAAGTGTTGTTTCCATTTTGGGAACACAATCTAATTGCGTATCCCAAAGATGGTATCCTTCAAGGGAGAATCTTATTCCTTTTCAGATGACTTCTGAAACACCCTTAAGGTATTAATTACTTCAATCCAATTGAAGATTAATTCCTAAGTAGCTTATCAATCTCATATTCATACTAGCTCGAACTTTTCAGGCTTTCCGAATTATGCACTTCACTGAGTACACTTGACTATTTCTAAAAATAGTCGTAGAGATTAACAAACAATTATTTGTGGCATTAATTGTCATAAGCCAACAAACATCGGTATGCTTAGGCTTTAGACAATTTTCTAGATTTTATAACCTTTTCATAAAAGGGTAATTTAGTCAACTTTAGATAAAATACGTATCACCCACATGATTCATAATCACATGGTTCAGACATCATCTAAATGACATTTGATTATAAGTTTCTCTTCTAGAGAGTTGACATCTAGAACAACTACAAATATCAAGAATAACAGACATACAAATATTTAGTCGAGATCTCATCAAATATATCAACTATATGGTGACATCAATCTATTATGTTAGATTCAGTGACCTTCCCACTTTATCGGAATAACATTTATTCTTTACAATTGAATATGTCTACTAAATCCTAACAAATAACTGAAAGTATGTTCTTCATAAGAACAGGAACATAATAATATTTATTTAGTTCCCTTATCAGTTTACTAGATCCAGAATATGGTAAGTGTCACAACATTTGCTTCACCTTCCATATCTGCATTTAATCTTTCTAATTAAATCATACTCGTAAGATATCATATATCTTAGATTCGACTTTGAACTTAGATAGATTTATCTCAACTCATTTGCCTATAATAGAAATTTCAATAAGTTCTTTACTTAAGCACATGCCCTAACTTTTCTATCAATCCTTTAAGCACTTGTAAATATTTCTTAATGTAGTCTTCATAAGACTTAAGAAAGATCACAAGAGCTATGTCTTTAATTTCCTTTCATAAAGAAAATCTAAAGTTTATTAAATAGTTTATTTAACCATTTAGATCGTATTTAAAACATTAACAATTTAATTAACCTTTAAGCATTGGTAGAATTAAGTCGATACTTAAATCTTACAATTTTGAAAACAACCTTTCCAAAATTAGATGTGGTCATTCTTATCCAACGTTTGAATTAATTGCCATCGTATGACATAATGGTCATATTGGATCGTATCCAATGTCATGAGCTTCCGGTTTTTTCATGAATAATTAAATCCTTGGAGTACTGCATCAAATATGTAGTCTCCTTGTCTCTAACTACTATAACGGGATTGCTCGTGTCATTGCTTATTTTAAAAGGATTAAAATTACTTAACCATATTTGAGAACGTTTCTCAAAAGGTAACAGTCATAATTTGGTTTTACTAATAGAGAATAAAAACATAAATATAAAGTTTGCTAAAACTACAACACAAAAATGAAAATAAAAGAGTGTTGTTGTTTATACATGCAAAATCAAAAATCATCTTTGGTTTATGATTTTGCTCCCACTAGTCAACTACTCCCAATTGGCTTTCAAGATTTTTTAAAATTCTCTAGTGGCTGGAATCCTTTCTAGTTGACTTGATCCCCGACGTGGGCCGATCGACCGGGTCAATTTCGACGGGTAGGTACTTCTTACCAATCGCGTCCAACGCAAATTTCAGTGGTTTGACTAGTCAACTCTTTGACAATTCACATCGTCTATATGATAGTCAACGTTATGTCTCTAATTTAGACGGTCTTGACGTGGGCCAATCACCGCAAGATTCTTAGTTGAGTCGTAAACCAAGTATTCCTGAGATCTCATAACGATCATATCTCGATAATGACGATATTCCCGAGGGAGATCAACTCACGACGTGGGCCGATCAGTTGGATCCGAACAAGGGCTCTTCACCGCCACTATAATATTGGGAGACATATAATAACTCGATTTTTGTTGTGGGAGTAATTTTAAATTAATTCGCTTAATTAATTTCGAATTAATTCTCTTAATTAATTTATTACGGTCTCATCATGTATATCTATCTCTATAGAAATACATCCTAGACATTCATCTAGATCGTGCCTAGTTATGCATCTATCGTATCATATAAAATAAATACAAGCACAAAATAAATAAATACGTAAAATAACCGGTATGATCATGGACTTTTCCTAGGTGCGTGTTACCGTTTAGTCCCAGAAATAGCCTCTGGCTCATCGTACCGGTGGAAGGTTCACGACTACATCTCTAGCGACGCCAATGATACCAAGTCAAGGTCACTACCATCGCACCCTTCCTAGAGCGTCACCAGAACTAGGGGGCCGGATCACGACCTTGGACAAATGGCCCTCAAAAGGCCGCACAAGACTTGAGAGGAAACAGGGAGCAAAGGCAAGACAAACGGAGCTGGCGGCCTATGCGACCACAAAAGGTCACCGCCAAGATATTCTATCTACTGGCAGTTCAGATATTTAATGTTTGCTTAGCTATTAAGTGAGATTAGTGACTAAGCTGCTTCGCAACACCTGTCTTTTACTTAGCTCCTAAGTTCTCTCTTCCTATAAAAGGAAGTCTTGTGTAACCTGGATCATATATACATTTTAATGCAAAAAGCAGGCCAAAGCTTTGCGAAAATACATCCTCTCTCATCCTCCTCCCATCACCGCTGCACAACTCCGGCTAGCTTACATTCAATCACCCACAAATCAGCCAGATATCCACTAAACTCTCACCGCTAGGCCACCGTGATTATTTCTGCATCATCAGTTGGCTCCGTTACCAGGAACTAAGCAACAACATGCACACAGTCCAAGGCAAAATGTCACCTAAAAAGTGCTAACACTCAGCAGATCGAAGGATCTCCCTCCAGCTGGTTTGGAAACATCCGGCTGTGTCCCCTCGTCTAAGTTCACGCAGAAAAAGATGTAATCTTACAAAGAAAACCCTCAAACTGCCTCTGTTGCCTTCCTTTAGTGAAGAAAACCATCGAAAGGTGACCTTTTCTACCTCAAAAGCATATACCCAGAAAAACCCTCATCAATACAAAACACACTTCTGAAAATAGTCATACACTTTTCCGGGGTTATTACGTACAAATCTTCACTACCTTTCCCCTGAAAGCCACCCTATAGCGATGGCAGGAAGTAAAGGACAGCTGACGCCAAAAACCCAAGCAAAGGGTGGCACGCAGCACCAGGCTCGCGGAGAAGGTGTGGGAGAAACACTCGAAAATATTCCCGCCGAAGGAGAAGGGTCGCAGAGAGAGGCCCTAGCCCCTAGCGACGCCCGGAACGTCATTAATCAAAAAGCTAAGTCAAAGGAGGCTGTTGCTGCCCTATGTGAGGCTCACAAAGATAGAGCAAGGTCGCAACAAAGCCAAAGATCGACCCCCGAGGCAAGACCAGGTTTTCAGGAAGACTCGGAGATCGCAGAAATGAGGGAATATGCGAGGTATGCGGAAACTATGTATCTAACTAACTCTCGTTTGGTGGCGAAGGGCCAGGCCTCAATGTTGATTCGACCCCCAAATTCTCCCAGAAATGAAACCGCTCCTGCGGCCATAAATAAGGGCCGCTAGAGCCAGATCCAGGGAATCGAGATAGAGGAAAGTGTACACTCATCGGGTCGCAAGGGACCGAGGAAAGAAATCACACAAACCTCAGTCCTCCCAGAGCGCGATCATCAGAGAGGAAAGACGGACGAAAGAGGATCAGCTTTTAAAAGGTTAGGTGAGAAGGACAAGGCCTCGGCCATAAGTCGTCTCAGCCTTCCAGGGGGAGAAATACCCCTCAACAAGAAAGAAACGAGCAGGATGCTCGCGTGATTATAAGGGAAAAAAGAGCTCATCAGGAGGGATCACAAGATCAGGGGGAATCAGGCCGCAGTAAACCGAGTTGATATACAAGCGCTGTCACGACCCAAGCTTGACCGCTACTTAGCGGAACAGATGGAGATAATGAATAAAGGGCTCACAGAGTTAAAAAGGTCAGGGCCCACTGAGAAGGTCGCCCCAATCTTAGGGATCGACGTGCTCGCTAAAAGAATCACCGAGACATTTCCTGCTAGCAATGAAAAGGTTAGCTACCCTAGTTATAACTACTACAACGGGAATTCTTGTCTGAACGACTGGCTCACTGCCTTCCTGGGCCGCATCACCTTAGCAACTTAAAATAAGTCCGCCTGGTGCATCGCTTTAGTCGGTTGCATGCATGACAGGGCTACGTCCTGGATACGCGGGCTTCCTCACGGCTCAGTTGAAAGTTGGGAAGATCTATCGGAAAAGTTCGTCAAAGAATTTGAATCGGCAAGCAGACCAAAGAAAACCATTGAGGATCTGTACGAGGTTCGCATGGGAGGACATGAGTCCGGAAAGGAATACCATGAGCGGTTCATCAGAGTATATGATCAGACAAGAAACATTCCAGACGATACAGTCATAACATGCTTTCTCACCGGGATCGCCAAAGGTCCGATGAAGAAAGAATTTAACCTGCGGCCCCTAAAGCGGGTCTCAGGGAAATGCTGGAAAGGGCTAGAATGATGGGAGTTAGCGAAGCACCATCCTCTGGGAGAGCAAAGCCTAAAACAGATCAACATTCATAGAAAGAGGATCGCACGGACGATCGCAAGAAAGAAAATGGGCGAGAGGCTAACCATGACCGCGAGGTAAAGAAACCGTATATATTCAGCGAGGATAATTTTACCCCGCTCAATACAAAAGCATCCCAGATACTGTTCGAGATCCATGAGCATTTCGATAAACCCAAGCCCATGAGGGGCGATCCCGATATCCGTGATAAGTCAAAATACTATGACTATCATAAAGACCACGGTCACATTACAGACGAATGCTTCACCCTGAGGAGGGAAATGGAGAGGCTAATCCCTGGGGGACCAGCGACCAAATATAAGCGTGAAGGAAATGCCGGCCCCAGTCAGGGACGCCAACCCCGCGTTTACTAGAAGGAAGTGCAGGTTATTCATGGGGACATTCCCAGCAACAGTCAACTGAAATCCCAGATAAATCAAATCAACACACGCAGCTTCGAAAAATAGATAGTGTTGTGGGAAAATGAGAAAAGAATCATGTTTACCAAAAGTGAGCTAACCACAGTCGACGGCCCTATGGAAATACCCCTCATCCTAAAGGTCGGGGTGAATGATAAACATGGCATTAACAGAGTGATGGTCGACACCGGGGCTGGCCGCGATGTCATTTATTTCGACTGTTTAAAACAGATCGGATTCGGAGAGGCCAAATTAAAACCCTCGAGGGCTTTACCAACGATACGGTACGGGTCAAAGGCACAATCGACCTCAACATCACTCTAGGCGACTATGAACCCAGCCGAACTGAAGCAGTCACTTTCTTACTCATCGATCTCCCCTCGTACTATAACATGATTTTGGGGATTCCGGCCATGAGAAAATTTCAAATGGTGGCATCTGTTCCACACCAAAGGGTCAAGTTCCATGTAGGGGACGACATTGGGGTCACCACTAGCCGGCCCGGATTTTTTCTCGAATATATGACCAAGAACAGGTCCGACTCCAAACGACCTAGAATGGAAGGGTTCAATATGGCTGCGGGTCAGATAGCCACGATAAAAGAGGTCCCAGAGGGGGCTGTAGAGGTCGAAACATTACAAATCTGAGACGAGCCTGACTTCACTACCGAGGACGAGCTGGTCGAGGTCATCGTTAATGACAAATACCCAGATCAGATGATAAAGATAGGGCCGCAAACAACCGAGAAAGTAAGGGAAGAATTGATCGAGCTTCTACAAGAAAACATGGACGCCTTTGCCTGGGAGGTGACCGATATGTGAGGTGTGGAGTCGGAGGTCGCCTTGCACTATCTAAGCGTCGACCCCAACTTCAGGCTGATCCAACAGAGAGCGTGCCTCTTCTCCATAGAAAATGAGGTCGCAATAAAAAATGAAGTCGAAAAACTCCTAGCAGTAGGCATAGTCAAGGAACTTCAATATCCCACTTGGTTAGCAAACGTAGTAATGGTGAAGAAGCACAACGGCAAGTGGCGAATGTGCATCGACTTCACTGATTTAAAAAACGCTTGCCCCAAAGATCCTTATGCGCTACCCCGAATCGATAAAATGGTAGATGGGATCGCCGGTTTTGAAACGCTAAGTTTTCTGGGTGCCTATTCGGGCTATCACCTGGTCAAGATGGTAGACGAGGATAAGGAGCTGACGGCATTCAGGGCCACCGGCGGACTCTATTACTATGAGATGATGCCATTCGGTCTGAAGAACGCAGGCTCAACATATCAAAGGATGGTGAACAGAGTTTTCAGCACGCAAATAGGCAAGAACATGGAGGCTTACATCGATGATATGGTCGTGAAATCAAGTCTCCAAGGCCACCTGGAGGACCTTCGCGAAACCTTTGCAAATGTAAAGAACCACTCGATGAAGCTAAACCCCGCGAAATGTACTTTCGGGGTCCAGGCATGGAAATTCTTGGGCTTCATGGTAAGTCAGAGTGGGATCGAGGCGAACCCAGAGAAAATTGAGGCACTGATAAACAAGAGCGAGCCGACTAGCATCAAGGAGGTACAAAGGTTGAATGGAAGAGTAATAGCCCTGGGAAGATTTATCTCAAAATATGCCCAGAAGAGCCTACCCTTCTTCAAAATCCTGAAGGGAAGTAAAAAATTTTCTAGGACAGAGGAATGCTCGCAGGCTTTCAAAGAGCTCAAGGCCTACCTCTCAAGCCCCCCATTGCTAACTAGTCCAGTGGTCGGAGACGTTTTGCTACGGTACTTAGCCGCCTCGGATAGGGCCGTCGCCGCAGCACTTATCAAGGAAGAGGGTACCTCGGAAAGACCTGTTTATTATGTTTCTAAGGCTCTAAGCCCAGTAGAAATTCGTTATTTTAATATCGAAAAGTTAGCCTACTGTGTTGTTATAGCCGCCCGAAAGTTAAGGGCTTACTTTTCATCGCATTCAATTATAGTACTATCGAACGCACCCCTACGGCAAGTTCTCCAAAAGCCGGACCTGTCAGGTCGTTTGCTGCGTTGGGCCATCAAGCTCACCGAATTCGACATCCGTTACGAACCTCGAAAAGCTATCAAAGCTCAAGCATTGCCCGATTTTTTCGCAGAAAGAAGCTTCAACGAAGATATCCAGGAACAGACCGACGCAAAGCATAGCCCCGACAAAGGTACCACTGCGGACGAGCCTCAGCGGTCAAGTCACTGTTGGCAACTTTATGTCGATGGCGCTGCCAACCTTAAAGGTTGCGGTGCGGGCATCATCTTACTAGAGCCTGGAACTTTAGAAGAAATTGAAAAGGCCCTGAGATTCGACTTCACTGCGTCGAACAACCAAGCAGAGTATGAGGCAGTCATCGTAGGACTTGAGCTTGCCCGAGCCATGAAAGTCGAAAGTGTGCAAGTTTTTTGTGACTCACAGTTGGTGGTCAATCAAGTGACCGGGTCGTTTGGTATCCATTGCAAAATTTTGCAAAAGTATATTAATCTTGTCAAAAAACTCGAAAGCAGCTTCAAATACTGCCAATTCACCAACATTCCTCGAGAGGACAATCATAGAGCATACTACTTGTCCAAGCTAACCAGCGAGGACGAAATAAGCAACCCATCGATCATGGTAGAGCATCTATCAGGGCCCGCTATCGACAAGATCGAAGTAATGGACTTGGGAGACCCTAAACCCTGTTGGATTGACACCATGAAGGCCTACATCGACTCTGGAAAACTTCTTGACAATCCAAACGTGGCTAAGGCCCTGGTTAGGAGGGCCGTCAGATACACCATCTTGAATGATGTTTTGTATCGATGATCGTTCTCTAAACCTTTACTAAGGAGCGTGCGACCTGAAGAAGTCGATGGAATCCTCGCTGAGCTACACGAGGGGATGTGCGGCGGTCACACGGATGGCCGCACCCTTTGCCCAGAAAGTTTTATTGGCCGGATACTACTGGCCGAAACTCATAGAGGACGCCAAGGCATACGCCAGAGCGTGCGACGTATGTCAGAAATTTGCAGATATTCCCAGGCTGCCATCGGTCGAGCAAAGCATTGTCGTCGCCGCCTGGCCGTTCGACATGTGGGCCATTGACCTCATTGGGCCATTGAAAAAGGGCCACTCCGGATGCGAGTACGTGGTGGTCGCCTTCGACTATTTCACCAAGTGGATCGAGGCCAAAGCCTTGGTAAAAATCAATACCAAAGACATAATCTACTTTTAACTTGATCAAGTATGGACTAGATTCGGCGTCCCCAAAGTAATAGTGTCAGAACACGGACCTCAGTTCAGAGAGGAGTTCGACGTTTTCTGTAGAGAGAATAACGTCAAGCATTTGCAATCATCAGTGTGCTACCCGCAAGGAATTGGTCAGGCCGAGAATGAAAACAAACAGGTACTGAGCGTGCTGAAAAAGTGTTTGGGCGAAAAGGCGGGTAAATGGCCTGTTCACCTCCCCGCGGCCTTATGGGCACTAAGAACGTCGCGAAAAACAACTACCGGAGAAACTCCTATTGCTTTGACCTATGGATCTGAAGCTATGGCCCCTGTAGAGCTGGCCCTACCAAGTTTAAGGGTCGCCCATTTCAGCGAGGCAGATAATCCGCACACAAGGGAGCTCGATCTTGACTTAGCAGAGGAGCAGCGGATCGAGGCATACGGCCGTTTGCTCAATTGCAAACAAGCTGCCAAGCATCAACACGATAAGCACATTCGCAGTCATCACTTTGACGTGGGAGATTATGTCTTGCGAAAAAGGCAGGCCACTAGCCATGAGGCCAAGAAAGGAAATCTATCGGAAAGCTGGGAAGACCCAGTGAGGATCGCTCGAGTAGTTAAGAGGGGCCTTATGTGTTGAGTTATAACCAAGGTCGTGAGTACAACCGGCCTTGGCACGCAGACAATTTGAAAAAATATTATATGTAAAAATGTCCATCTACCTTGTACGAGCAGAGCATGCGAAGCATGGAATCAAAATAAGGAAACATCTTCATTTAACAAGGAGGGGTACATTTGTTTCTGGCAAACCCGCGGCCTACAACGCCTCTTGATTTAACCAAAAACAAGGGGGCCGCAAATAAATAAATAAATAAATAACTACATGCGGTACCTCCGTTATGCTTAGACGGCATTCAGGTGAACCCACAATGGTCCAATGAGTGCGTCGGAACCCTAGCTAAACTACATAGCCTAGCTATCAGCGAGACAAAGGGGATACGACGATCACGATTCATCGAAACCGCGAAGTTGACTGCCTCACGGTAAATCAAGACCCCCCAATCAATGTCAACCTGGGGGTCGCGGATAGCATGCAAAAGAAGAGCTTTAGCTTCACTAACAACCTCAGGATCCATGATCAGAAGGGTGCGTGAGTTGATAAACTTTTTCCACTCACGGTTGCTGCGAGATAAGTCGGACGAAGGTCCCAGTGCACGAGGCCATTGAGAATCAGGGAAAAGCTCACGGATTGCCCGACGTAAGCGAATCTGTTTACTTGACTCATCACCAAGATTCCAAGCAACCTCGTAATGGGAGGAGGGATCGATAGCAGGTATACGAAGGACACCATTGATAGCTTCTGGGGTAAAGGTGACTGGGACACCACGAAGGGTAACACAGTCAGCAGTCCCTTCGGATGCAACTAAAAGATAAAATGGAGTAAAAATCCCTCATTATCGTATGATTGGAAGATGTCGAAGGTGGCGAAACAAAATCTGCCCACCCAGAAAACCGCACCCGGAGCAAAGAGCCATCACCCTCAACCTTGCTCTCATTTAAACCCCTCTCCATCGCAAGCTTGACCACGTCAAAATAACGCCAGAAGTGATCTTTGGCAACAGGGGAGGCAGTAAGGATGAAAGGGGATACATCACGCATCGGACGGGCTTTAAACACTCGGACTCTACCCTCTCCGGATGGAAAAGACATGGCTCACACAACATAGATTTATGCAAAAGAAGAATGAAAAGGAAGTTAGGCTTGCCTCCTCCTTTTATAGCAGAGGTTAGCAAAAGGAACGGCCACGATCAACAAGATCCTACGGTCATCATTCACGCGGCATATCTGAAATTTGAAATTCAAAGGGCCCATTTAATGTTCATCAGTTATTATCCCGGGATTTCAGGCCGTATTGACCACGCGTGCGCTGCCAGTGAGCTGTCAAATTGATTCATATCCCTTGATTCCCGGTAGTCGAGAAGGGTTAGTTTAGTCCAATCAATTAGGCTCTTAAGTTCTAGGCGAACACCTACTCCGCCTACATCTCAGGAGGCCACATCCAGAAAATTTCAAGCGTAAAAAAAATCCAAGCAAAATATGGCTCGGCTCCAGCAAGGGGGCCGCATAAATCCTTGCAAAATCTAGCCCAGAAATCCCCAGCAAAGCCTAACGTAAAATTCTCAACACAAGTCGCAGGAATATTGCTTACCACCAGTCCGCAGCGACCAAGAAAAGTACAAGGTAGTGACGACTTCTTGTTTTGCTCAAATCCCTTCTGTCCTCGCCCAAAACAAAGGGGGATGGGGAAATTTTAACGCTCCGCAGGTGACGCAGATAAGCTAATACAAACCAGGTCGCTGTTACCTTTGTTCCAAACATAAAGGGCCGCATATTGGGATTTTCAATTGATTTTCGTCAAAAAGGGCCGCAGTTAATTATTTTTGTGACTAGCTAAACCTCGCCAAAACAAAGGGGGATGGGGACATACAAGATCCACAAGATACAGGAAATAAGTCAAAGAAACAAGTACAATACATAAATCAAGTGGCCAAAAACGACCACAAATCAAGTTTAACAAGCCGAACGAAAAGTAAAGGCTAAGAGATATTACAATCATCAAAGGAAAACGTTGGAGTAGTTAAAAAACAAGCGAAGTCAAATTATTACAAGAGCGCAGAGAATAAATGTTTTGAAACAAAGTGCAAAACCAATTAAGTAGACCTGGGAGGAGTGTCGATGTACTCGTCGCCAGGTTTATTGTTCGCAGCAGCAGGAGGATTCTTCAAAATAGCAAAGTTGACAGGATTAACTGGAGGAGGATCCCACACGGGGTCGCCGCGCTCTATCTGATTGGTCTGAATGGCGACGATATGGTCTGCCGGGTAAGGAATATCTGGATGAAGGGCCAGCAGGTCGGGAGTTTGCTGGGACATGTTAACCCACTGGAGCATTTCCTCAAAGGTAAGTCTCTCTATACCGTCATAGGCCCAAAGACAGCGAGCAAGGTGATTAAAACCTTGGTCGAAGCTCGCCTCCTGATAATGGCCAAACTCGTCAGAGAGCTTAAAAGCATCCACAGCCGCCGGGCCCTCCTCCTCAGCGGCCTTATTTGCAGCATCGAGCTGTTCTTTTAGACTCGCAATCTCCTCCTGCGCGGCCGACAACCCCTCAGCAGACTTGCAGGCTTCGTCTTTCAGAGCCAATACCTTCTTCTGCAGCTCCACATCCAGTTTGGCACTCTCTGCCATGGCCTTCCTCATCCGCTCAACCTCGGTCAGCGCCTCCGAACTCTTATTCTCAGCAGCGACCCTGGCTTTATCAGAGGCCCCAAGAGCCGCTGTCACCATCTTAAGTTCGGCCTTGCATTTCTCAGCAGCCGCAATTGCCTTATTTATACGAGTTCAAAGCTGAAAAAGGGGAAAATATAAGCTCACCAGAAAAGCAAAATCTGAAAGAACGAAAATACAAGACAAGTAAGAACTCACCATCGAGGCAGCAATCCAAAATTGACCCGAGAGATCCTTGAGTTCAGTGACTTCATCGCCGGAAGGGGCGTCATCCTTGACCACGACACGATCAGTGATACCCCTTCCAATCACCATTTGAACCCCGCGCGGTGAGTCCCATGCTAGGCGACCCAAAGGAATGACATCATCAATGGCCTCCCTGATCCGGCTCGCCTTAGTCATGTCAAGGCCTTGGATAAAATTGGCGTCCAACCACACGACCTCTTTTCTTTTGTAGCCACGAGGCAATGTTCCTGGCGGCAGCGGCCCCATCCCCTCGGAGGACTCTTCAACAATTACCTCTGTCCGCTCAGAGCCTTTGTCAGTAGCTCGCTTGTCTGAGCGATCAGAGCCTTTGCCAGCTCCGCCTGCAGTTTTGGCCTTTTCAGTTCTGGGTCGCTTCTAGCCCTGAGGCACTTTAGCGGGTTCATCAGCCTGCAGCCTTTTTTAGGCCCCCCAGCCTGGCTTGAGCTCGCATCAACAGGAGCCGCTGATGGTCAGTTAGGGTCGTATGTCTCATCAACAATAGTGGCATCCACAGTGAGGGGTACTTTCCTCAAAACCTGTTTCAGGGTCGCCTGTCGGGTTTTAGCCTGCTCGTCGGTGAGCCTCTGTCTTTGAGCTTTGCGTTCGGTAACGTCCATACCTGTAAAAGAGTTCATAAAAAACAGATCCAAAAGAAAGGGCAAAACGACAACTTATGAAATGAGCAAATAAAAAGCAAAAAGTTACAAGGCGGTTCTCTACTCGGGTCGCCTTCACATACAGGACGCTCGGACGGAAAACATTTGCCTAAATAGCAATCTCCTATCCATTCGGGATCACTCTCCTCGGGGACCATGGTGACTAAAGCTTCCCCTTTACCTGGGCCCGATATACCGGCCATGTGCGCCAGGGGAAGAGCCAAATCGAGAAGGTCGACCCAAGCTATGTTTCTTAGAGAGGGTTCAATCCCGTCAGATTGTATAAGCGTCATGAGCCCTTTGACAAAGTGACGTTCAAGAACCAGGGGATCGCCAATAGAAAGGGTGGACTTTCCTTTGCGCTGTGCAGCCTTAGGGAACGGCCAGCCAATTTTGGACTCCACCTTAAGAATCCGCTCTTGCCATATGTGGATTTTATTGGGCAACAAAAACAGCAGGTGAGGCATCTTGGTCCTCAATGATATTTGCCCCGGAAGGCCCGTTGCACAGAACAAATGGAATTATCCCAACAAAGTGAGGGTGCGTTCTATCTTCATTGTCCGACACATCACAATAAAGGCCATGATCTGAATGACGGCCCCAATAGCAAAATGAGAAGGTAGAGCTCCCATCAGCTTGTAAATCTTAACAAAGAACAGGTCGAATGGAGGTCTGAACCCCGCAAAGAAGTGATCGAAGTGCAAAATCAAGGTATCATCCGGACGGTGAGCACAAATGTAATCCTCGCGATCTCCGGGTTTAAACTTATCCTCCTCCTTCGAGTAGTCGAGCAAAGAAAACCTATACACACTTGTGTCAATTTTAAATCGGCGCCGAATAAATTTGTGTAGATCATCACTGTCGCGAAGCTTCACCCACTTCTTGTCCAGCGCCTTCTCATAAGTAGACAGAATAGAAAATTCTCTCAATGCCTCTGGATTATTGGGTTTCGGGTTTTTCGCCTTGGCAGCGGCCTCTCCAACAGTTGTTTTGGGATCATTTTTCCTTTTTGGTTTCTTTGGGAGTTCCCAAATAGTCTTGCGAGGTAGGGGGCATTCTCATCCTCACTCGACCCCATAAGCTCATGAAGAGCGGCATCCTCAATATATGCCTGGTCGTCCTCAGCGGCACCGCTAGGGCTGGGTTCAGCGGGCTGATCTTCAGCATCGGACATCTCTCTTTCACCGGCCTCGCTAGTACTTGCCCCCTGTGCTCGGGGAATATCTTTGCGACTCTTCCTACGTTGCGGGGTGGGGACTGGGAACATAACGTTCAAGTTAAAGGGATCATCGCCTACTTGTGCAGCGGCCCCCTTTGTGGTTATCTCGTCTAGCAGGTCATCCCCGGTGGACCCAACGGGGCTAGAGGGGTCATCATCCTCTATATTCTGTGCGTAATCATAGGCCTCCTAATCCTTGTCGGAGTCGCCTCCAAAAGAGTACTCTTCATCGGACATCCTGCAAAAACAAGAGGAAAAGGTGGAGCTTTTAGACCTGGGATAATGGGAATTAAGCCAGGAGGTGATCGCACCTATCTCGACGCCTTCCCCTCCGTTTTTACAGGAGAAATGGAAAGCAAATTGCAAGTGCAGTAGAACAACACACTATCAGGAACACCAACCCAAAAAACCCCAACCTTAACTTCAAAAACATCTTGCATACAAGCACATTGCCTTACAAATGATCAAAGTCACTAAGAAAGCTTGAAATATGGAAGGAAAAACAAAGAAAAAGGCCAATGGAGGAGGGATTTACCTGTTTCTGGGAGAAGCTAAAACTAACAGCCGCAAGAACACGCCGGAACCTTCAAATCCTTGCCGGAAACCTCGAGTTCACTTCAAACCACCACCGAACCCTCTCTACAAACCTTCGCCAGAAAACACTTGACAATCCCAGTGTTGGTCCCAGAGAAGGGTGAAACTATAGTCATAGGGGGGTGAATGACTATAGTGGAGTTTCAAAAACTTTTCTTTTATTTAAAAGCTTTTGGGCAGCGGATAAGTCCCTTCTTACTATGTTGTTTTCAATTCAGTTTAGACAATCACAGATATAAGTTATGACGTAGGCAAATTAAATAAATGCTGTAAAGTAAATTGCAGAAATTAAATTGACACAAGGCTTATAGTGGTTCAGGGTGGTGTAATCCCTTAATCCACTCTTCTCCTGTGACGATCGGAGGAATTCACTATTGTTTTCACAGATACAATAGTTTGATTGTCCTTGGCTTCCCAAGCTTCACAATCTACAAGACTATCACTCCTTGACTGCAACAGCTTCAGTGATTCAGTCTTCCTTGCTGCTCCTTGAGATCAAAATCTTTCAACAGCTATCACAGATTCAACTCCTTCTCAGATTGCCTCTGATTCAGTTGCTTCAGTTTGATGTGAATGTGATTCACACACTTGGTTGATCAATCTCAGCGCCAACTATGACTTTGTAGCTCTGATATCTGAGTTGATCACTAGATGTTTCCTTGTAAGTTCAGAGAGAAGGCTTTTCAAATTGACAGAGTTTTCACTTGATTTTTCTTATTAGTTTGTTACACTCTCTGTCTGTCCATGCCTTCTATTTATAGCCTTGAATAACCTTGATTTTGAAATTCCGTCCGTTGGCTATATTAATGAGGGAATAATCCTTGATTTTATTCTTGATTCCCCCTTAATTGCATTCTCCTTGATTTCAGTGATCGGATTCTTTCTTCAAACGTATAGCAGAAAATCCGTCCTTGATTGATCCTCTATTGATTGTGCATTTAATGCATGATCCTCTGAATCTTCAACGTATATTAAATCTGATCTGGTAAGTGTTACTTCGCCATTTTTAGAACGGTCGAGTGATCCTTCGTTTTAGCTTTTCCTTCACCGTTTCGTCTTTACTCAACCGAAAGTGAGTCTGCTTTGCCGATTCACTGTTTTCTTCTTTGATTCTGTTTGAGGAGAATCTTTGTACTTCATTGATCTTTGATTTGGGTGAGATCAGTGTACACCATATTCGAATATTAATGTGCATTGCTTGTAGTATAACTTAGACTTGTCCAAGGTCATCACAGACTTCCGTCGTTACAAGTCAGACCTTTAAATGTCTGCATTGCTTCTCTGCTGGTGCTTGGCTGGCTTCACTCTTCCGAATATTTGTTTTTTTGATTTTGCCGTCCTACCAACTAGTACAATACTTGTCTGACTCAACTTATACAACATGTCAGACTCTAAGTAAAGACTTATACAGAGAATTCTAACTTATTTCAAGCTTGCTATAACAGCTAGTATGGCCGTCATCAAAACATAATAAAATGTTCCTAACCATTTCCCCCTTTTGATGATGCCAAAAACCCTCATAATCCTGAACATAAGTAATCAAAATTTTCGTAACAACTGAACACAAATTCAGCAATTTTATTCATCCATCATAGGGCAATAAGATATTGCATCTTTTTATTTAAAGACAGGGCACATAGAAGTGATCTAAAAATCTTTCAGATTGAGTGTAAGATCTACTTCTTCACATCTTCAACCCTGATGCCTTTGCCTTTGCTGCCCTTGCCCTTTTCTGTTGGGCTTGCCTTCTCTTTACTGCTTTCAGGCTTAGAACTTCCTTCCCCCTTTTTGGCAGCACTAAAAAAGGCTTCAAGATTTGTTGGTGCTGTATCAGAATCAGGGAGAGGTCCATATCTTCTTTCCAGTATCTTGTTGTTGGCCTCACCAACTTTGAGTAGAAGGTCCAATTGCTTGCCAGAATGCTTCATTACCTCATCCAGATGCTGAATTGGATGAGTATGAGCATTGAGAGTGTCCACCAATGGCTTAAGATTGTTGTCCATTGTCTCAGCATGGAATTCAATTCAAGATTGGTTTGGACATGATGAGGAATGAGTTGCTGTAAGTTGCAAAATAAGTTCCTTTGCCTTTCCATGACTTCATCCTGAATCTTGATGTGATTAATGAGGGCCTCAATCTTGTGGTTGAAGGAGGTAGCTTCACTCCTTAAGGCATGCTTCAAATTTTGCCTGCTGTAGTATTGCCTTTCCATGTCCACAATGAGGGGTTGAATGTCCAGATTGAAGACTCTTTCTGGATCAATTTCTTCTGGTGTCACATGGGCATCCTCTTCATCCTCATCATTTTCACCCTCAACATCTTCATTTTGCTTCTCCTCATTTTCCACTTCAACTTCTTGCTCTTCCTTTTCCTCTTCTTCCTTTTCATTTTGTGCTTCTTCTTTTTCTTCCATCTGCTTTTGTTCTGCCTCATTAGACACAGGGTCATTTAGAGGTTGTTGTTGAGTGTGAGCTTCTTCATCTGCTACTGTTCCCCCTTGTGCAATTGTGGAGGAGTTGACAATTTCGGCTGAGTGAGCTTTATCAGCTGGCTCACTGAGCTGTTTGTCAACTGTACCTATGATTTTGAAAAGCACTTCTTGGAGAGTCAGTTCATCGTCAGAAATCCCCAAATCTTCTTGATTTGCTTCAAGATTTCTACCTCCTAGTTGTTCATCCTCTAACTCATCTTCTGCCTCATCTATTTCTTCCTCTTCAGATGAGGTGATTCTGTATCCTTCCTCGGCTTCCTTCAGATATGTGATTTCCTCTTGTTGCTTTTCTTCTTCAGTTGCTGTGTCGTCACTTATTGTCACAGGTTCATTCAAATTGCTGATTCCAGTCAGAGAGGTGCTTTCATGTGCCGTTTGGGATCTAGTTCTTCGTCCCACTCCCGATCTACTGCCTTCAGGTCGCTTTCTTTTGCTCCCAGCAATGGGTTTGGGCTTCAAGGAAGCCTTGATGTAGGTAAACATGGTTTTTGACTTGTGTGGGGACTGTAGATTGTTGGGTTTTACCTTCAATTCGTTGCACAGGTGTTGAAGAGGGAACCCATATGATTTCCTCTCCCAGAAATCGCCCTTTTTCTGTAAACCCTTGCTTGGTGCCGTTGTTGATAGATCAATTTCCTTTTGAATTTGGTCCTTCAATCGATTGAAAACTAACGTTGCCCAGTCGAATTTGGTACCTTCGTAGATGACGGCCATCAGTCTGATCCAAACCACAGTCAGATTTTCCATAGACCCCTTTCTGCCCTCGATATTCTTGGTGATGACTGGTGCAAATTCCGCGAATGGAAGTTTGAGCATTGATCTGGGTAGGTTGTATGTTTTGTTGTTTCTTCTGGGATTCTTGGCTATTTCAGCCCAGAATTTCTGGACGTCAACCGTCACAAACTTAACATTGGCTGGACCGATTATGGGAAGTTGCAGATATCTGTTTAGTGTACCAGGCGTTTTGACTACGTCTCTTCCAAAGATTGAGCTCGTGATGCGGTCGACTTCAGTCTTCTTTGTGCTAGGCACAAATTTGGCATTTTTCCAAAACGCAATCAGATTTTCATAACAAATTCCAGTGATTGGGGGGTTTTGGAAGGTCATCATCCCTAAATTTGAACAGCAGTCAACCAAGCGTTAAGCTTTCGCATCATTTTCACAATACGAGAGATAATGTTCTGGTTTGAAGAATGAACCAGTGATGATTGACTTCTCATAGCATTTTTCAGTGGGAGAGATTGTGGAAGATGAAGCCATTGATAGTGGATAGATGTTTAGAAAGGAGTTCTTCAAGTTTTCAGTGAAAATCAGAAATAGGGTTTGTAAGTTTGCAAGAGAGCGTAAAGATTTCTGAAAATCTCTAAGTCTTGTTTATATAGTGTGATTTGGGTAGTGTGAACGTGGTTTGAATATGGAAGGATTTTGTGACATAATGGCGTGATTTTGTGTATGCGAATTGCGATATTCTAGCGTAATGGGGGAGTGGTTTGAGGTAAGTAATGATTAGAGCCCGGGAATCGAGGAGTTTATAATTCGAAGAATAATATAAATACCTCCATGATCATAAGTCGATCTCCACATGTGTAATCTTTCACAAAATAATCCTCCATAATTTCCTTATTCTCCACGTGTAATCAGAATTGATTTTGTTCACACTTTTAATTTATCCAAGTCTTTATTTCGGTGAAGTGCCTTGGCTGGTCACTTAGCCGATCCAATGAGTTCTTCACTGAGCTACTCCATTTAACTGTTCCTAACAATCAGTTAAGTTACCTTCGCCGGATACCAGTGCCTTACCTGCTTCATCTTCTGTAACGGCAAAGGTTGTACCAGTTGATGAAGTCACTTAGTCGATTACTCCAGTTAGTCGCTATTTGATACTTATTCAATTTCAATCATTCCTAACTCAGTTCTCAACATACTAAATCTTTCATAACTGCGTGGTTTAGTGAAGATGTCAGCCAATTGATCTTCAGTGGGTATGTGTTTTAGGATGACATCCCCCTTTTCAACATGGTCTCTGATGAAATGATGTCTTACATCAATGTGCTTTGTTCTTGAATGCAATACTGGATTTTCAGTAATAGATATTGCACTTGTGTTATCACACATGATTGGAATTGTTTTCTCTCTCACTCCATAGTCCCTTAGCTGTTGTCTTATCCAAAGTACTTGTGCACAACAGCTACCTGCTGCTATATATTCTGCTTCAGCTGTTGATGTAGATATGGAGTTTTGATTTTTACTGAACCAAGAGACTAGTCTAGTTCCTAGCATTTGACATGTTCCAGAGGTGCTTTTTCTATCTATTTTGCATCCAGCATAGTCAGAGTCTGAATATGATATCAATTTAAATCCTCCATCTTTTGGATACCAAATTCCAACATTTATAGTGTTTTTCAAGTATTTGATTATCCTTTTAGCTGCGAGAAGATGTGATTCTTTTGGTTGAGCTTGAAATCTTGCACACACTCCTACTGCAAATGCTATATCAGGTCTGCTTGCAGTTAAATATAATAAGGATCCAATGATTCCTCTATACATTTTCTGATCAACATCCTTTCCTGCTTCATCTTTTCCAAGTATGACTCTGGCACACATTGGTGTGTCTGCTGTGCCACTTGTATCCATCCCATACTTGTGTATCAAATCTCTTGTGTACTTGGCTTGACTTATGAAAATGCCATCCTTCATTTGCTTTACTTGAAGGCCAAGGAAATAGTTTAATTCTCCCATCATGCTCATCTGAAATTTGCTCTTCATCAGGTTTGCAAATTTCTCACAAAGCTTTTCATCCTCTGATCCAAAGATTATATCATCAACATAGATTTGTACTAGAAATGTGCTTGCTCCTTCCTCTAGTTTGAATAGAGTCTTGTCAATAGTTCTCTTGTTCAATCCATTCTTGATTAGAAATTGTGATAGTGTTTCATACCATGCTCTAGGTGCCTGTTTGAGGCCATAGAGGGCCTTCTTGAGTTTGTATACTTTGTCTTCTTTTCCTTTGATTTGAAATCCAGGAGGTTGTTCTACATAAACTTCTTCTTCCAAAAGTCCATTTAGGAATGCACTCTTGACATCCATTTGATAGACTTTGAAGTCTTTGTATGCAGCAAATGGTAGAAAGAGTCTGATTGCTTCCAATCTTGCTACTGGTGCAAATGTTTCATCATAATCTATTCCTTCTGCTTGAGAATAGCCTTTTGCAACTAGCCTTGCTTTGTTTCTGACAACAGTTCCTTGCTCATCCATCTTGTTCCTGAATACCCATTTTGCACCAATGATGTTGGCCATATCTGGTCTGTCAACTAGTTCCCAGAATTCATTTCTTTCAAATTCATTTAGTTCTTCTTGCATGGCTGTGATCCAATCTGCATCTTGGATTGCATCATCTATGGTCTTGGTTCCACTTGTGATAGAAAGCAAGTTAGCATGTGCTCCAGTTGTCTTCTGGTTCTAACTCCTGTGTGAATATCTCCAATAAATTGTTCTTCAGGATGGTCTCTTAGCCAATTTAGATCTGGTTGAAGTTGTTCTTCACTTGGTGCTTCCATACCTTCATGCTGAGCATGAACTTCAACTTCAGGTGCTTCTTCTGTTGTATTGATATGTGGCTCCTCTTGATTTTCAAAATGATGATTCAGGATAGTAGCTGGTATGGTTGCATTTGTATAGATTTCCCTCTGTGCTGCTTTCTCTTCTTGGTTTTGAAGATCTTCACCATTTGTATTTGGTTCATCAAAGACCACATGTATTGATTCTTCAATCACCAATGTTCTTTTATTGAGTACTCTGAATGCTTTGCTGGTGCTGAGTATCCCATGAAGATTGTTTCATCTGTCTTCTCATTAAAGGTATGCAGCTGGTTCCTGTTTAAGACAAAACATTTTGATCCAGACATATGAAAATATGAGATATTGGGTTTTCTAACATTCCATATTTCATATGGAGTCTTTCCATGATATTTGTTGATGATTGATCTGTTTTGTGTATGACATGCTGTGTTTGCTGCTTCAGCCCAAAACCTCTTTGGCGGGCATGCTTCAGCAATCATTGTTCTAGCTGCTTCTTTGAGAGTTCTGTTTCTTCTTTCTGCTACACCATTTTGTTGTGGAGTTCCTGCTGCAGATAGTTGGTGTAACACTCCATTTTCTTCACAAGAGGTTCTGATAATTTCATTTAGAAATTCAGTGCCTCTATCTGATCTGATTTTGATAATCTTTAGCTCTTTCTCATTTTGGAGTATTCTCAGCAAATCTGGCAGCTTCTTGAGTGTTTCTTTCTTCTTGTTCATGAAAATGGTCCAGGTGTACTTTGAGAAGTCATCCACCACTACAAGAGTATATTTCTTACCACTCCCACTTACTGGTGTGACTGGTCCAAACAGGTCCATGTGTAACAGATGTAGAACTCTTGTTGTAGATTGATAAGGCTTTGACTTGAATGAACTTTTGATCTGTTTTCCTTTCTGACATGCATCACATAGACTTTCTTTCTTGAATGTGATCTCGGGCAGGCCTTCAACTAACTTGCTCTTTGATAGTTTGTTGATGGCCTTGAAATTCAGGTGATTTAATCTTCTGTGCCAAATCCAGCTTGTTGATTGTTTATTCTTGGCAAGTAGACATGTTTCTGCCTTGGCTGTTCTCCAGTCCACCACATACATGTTGTCTTGTCTTCTACCTGCAAGAACTACTGTGTTGGTTTTGCTGTGAATCACTTTGCATCCTTCTTTGTTGAAGTGCACATTGTAGCCTTTGTCACAGAATTGACTGATGCTCATCAGATTGAAGTTAAGTCCCTTGACATATACCACATTTTGAATCTTTAGATTGTTCTTGAGTATTATGCCTTCCCCCTTAATCTTTCCAGGGTTTTCTTTGCCTCCAAATGTGACTTTGGGTCCATCAAAAGCTTTGAAGTCAGTGAGCCATTTCTTGTTTCCTGTCATGTGTCTGGAACATCCACTGTCTATGTACCAGACATCCTACAAAATAGATTAATTAAGTTTAGGTACCCAACACTGTTTGGGTCCATACCTGTTAGCAATCATGCCTCTCATACCAAGTGTGTATCCAAAAGGTCTTCTTTTTGGATAATTGAAGTCATCAACTTCATATGTATAAGGCATGGCAGAATAGTTTCTAATATTTTTACTGAAGGTATTCTGATACTTTTCTCCACCTTTTGGTGCATTTACATCCTTATTCACTTTCCAATATGCAGTAGGAAACCTTTCTTGCTTCATGTGTCTAGGAACAGATTGGTTTTTCTAAACACATGATGCATTTTATGGAATGGTTTCCTCTTGTATTTTAGAGGTGCAACATTCCAATCATCCTCTGAGGGGTAAAGTCTGCCTTTACCTTTCAGATGGCTGTTGTTCTTGATTGACTGGAATGAGGATTTAGTCTGCTGTTTCACTACACTAGATTTTGACTTCACCGGAACAGGATGTTCTATTGGAACAATGGTCTGTCCCTTTCTAAATTTTGATCCATTAATGGTTCTGAATTTAGAATTGTGTTGACCATTATTTCTACTTTCATCCTGACTGTTGTAGCCAAGACCTGGATCCAAACCATTTTGAGGGTTTGTAAGCTGGTGCTTTTAGTGGTGCAATGGTTACCTTTATTAGTGAGGTGATTTTCTTAACTGATCTGTTAATAACAGATGTATGATCATCTGCTTTTTGTTGATCATTTAAGTAGGTCTCCTTACTAGTTAATTCAGCTTTTGCTTTATCCAGTTCTTTCTTTAATCTCTTATTCTCTTTTCTTAGATCCTTGCATTCCTTTTCCAGAATTTCATGATTCTTTTCAATTTCATCAAATTTAGTCATGAGATTTTGGACTAGGTCTGTTGTATCTAATGGGAGACTAGAAGATTGTGCAGTGTTAGATGTGGATGCATTTGATGAGGAACAGGAACTAGATGTTACCTCAGTTTCATCTGATTCTTTAGTCATTAAACATAGGCTTGTTTCCTTAGTGTCTGAGCTATCACTTTTATCTTCATCCAATTCTTTGGCATGAGTCATAGACATGCTTTTTCATTTTCTGAGCTGTCTTCTTCATCACTATCATCTGAATCATTATCAGATGATTCTTCATTCTTTTCACTGCTGGATTCTGCCTTGAGTGCCTTCTTGCTTTTTCTCTTTTCAGATGCTTTGTATTTCTTCTTTTCATCATCTTTGTCATTTTCTTCAGGACAATCAGCCTTGAAGTGACCTTTCTTGTTGCAGTTGAAGCATCTGTATTCATCATCTTTCTTCTTCATATCTTTGTTTGAGCTTGACCTCTTGTTTGATGATGAATTCCCTTTGAAGGGCTTCTTTCTGCTAAACCTGTCAAAGCGTTTAACTAATAAAGCTACCTGTTCTTTTAGTTCATGTGTCTCTTCGCTGATGCATTCGGCAAAGTTACTTTGCTGGGGTGCAACTAATGCAGTGATTTTGTGTGTCTCTGCCGGAGCACCATCTTCACCGTTCAATTCGAATTCATGAGCTTTTAATTGGGACATCAATGTCAGAGTGTCAGTGCTTGCAAGATTTGTTGTTCCTCTGATTACTGATGTTATGATCTTCCATCTTTCAGGTAGTCCTCTCAAGATCTTCAAGCATACTTCTTTCTAGGGATATATGTGTCCAAGCTGTTGCAATTCACTGATGATGCTTGAGAATCTGTTGTCCATTTGATCAATGGATTCACCAACCTTCATTTTAAAGTTCTCAAATTTCTGTTTTGCAACAGATAATTTGTTTTCTTTAACTGCTTCAGATCCTTCATTTATCAATGATAGCTTGTCCCACATCTCCTTTGCTGTTTTGCAGTCTTTGATTCTCATGAACATGTTGCTATCTAGGGTTTTCAAGATCATGTCTTTTGCAACAAAGTCCATATTTGCTCTTCTCCTGTCATCATTGGTCCAATCCTTTTTAGGTTTGTCAATTTCCTTTCCTTGATCTGCTCCTGTGCCTACCACAATAGTGATTGTGATTGGTCCATCATTAATTACATCCAGCATCTCTTCATGAGTTGCTGCAAGATGAGATAACATTCTTATTTTATATTCATCAAAATTATTAACATTAAAAACAGGTACTTTTGACAAGAAGGTTGAGGAATCCATCAGTGCAAATGAAGATATAAATGTAAGCGTATAGAAAACTCAGATTTGAAAACTACTTTTGAAAATAAGTGATCTCCTTGTTACCAGAAATTAGATCTGAACAGGTTCTGATGCTAGGAACACTGCTCCGATACCAATTGTTGGTCCCAGAGAAGGGTGAAACTATAGTCAGGGGGGGTGAATGACTATAGTGGAGTTTCAAAAACTTTTCTTTTATTTAAAAGCTTTTGGGCAGCGGATAAGTCCCTTCTTACTATGTTGTTTTCAAATCAGTTTAGACAATCACAGATATAAGTTATGATGTAGGCAAATCAAATAAATGCTGTAAAGTAAATTGCAGAAATTAAATTGACATAAGGCTTATAGTGGTTCAGGGTGGTGTAATCCCTTAATCCACTCTTCTCCTGTGACGATCGGAGGAATTCACTATTGTTTTCACAGATACAATAGTATGATTGTCCTTGGCTTCCCAAGCTTCACAATCTACAAGACTATCACTCCTTGACTGCAACAGCTTCAGTGATTCAGTCTTCCTTGCTGCTCCTTGAGATCAAAATCTTTCAACAGCTATCACAGATTCAACTCCTTCTCAGATTGCCTATGATTCAGTTGCTTCAGTTTGATGTGAATGTGATTCACACACTTGGTTGAACAATCTCAGCGCCAAGTATGACTTTGTAGCTCTGGTATCTGAGTTGATCACTAGATGTTTCCTTGTAAGTTCAGAGAGAAGGCTTTTCAAATTGACAGAGTTTTCACTTGATTTTTCTTATTAGTTCGCTACACTCTCTGTCTGTCCATGCCTTCTATTTATAGCCTTGAATAACCTTGATTTTGAAATTCCGTCCGTTGGCTATATTAATGAGGGAATAATCCTTGATTTTATTCTTGATTCCCCCATAATTGCTGTCATGGATTTTATGTAATGAAAACAAACAAGTAATAATATTTATAAATCCGATATACCTCAAGTGCAAGGATCGTAGTAAAGAGGTTAATACCGGGTCGATCTTACGGGGAACTAACGATTGGTAATCCTAGTCTTTGTTTAACTAACTATGTCACGAAAACTAACCTAAACCGCAAGTAAAACTAAACGAGACTGAAAGTAAAAATAACACGAATGTAAAACTGGACAGAAGAATAAATCTAAAGCCAGTGAAGATACGGGTTGCGAACAATTTAAACTACGACTAAACCTAAGGTGCAATAACAAGATTTAACTAAACTAGACAATTCAAGTTTTAGGGGATTAAATTCAAATTATAACAAACAAACGAGCAATTGATCCACTTCTCCTATCAACATTCAATTCCTAATCCGACTAATTCGTGACTTCTAACCAAGTTGTGATTCACCTCATCTAAAGTACGAACCCTAATTTCTTAGATAGTCCATCTATTAATCTTTATCTTTCGATCTAAGATTAATGCTTCTTCTAACCAAAGGTGTGAACTTTAACGTTTCTAATCTAGAAATCTAACCTATTATCTCTCGATATATAGATCAAATAACTATTCTTTTATCATGGAGATCTAGGGTTTACATGACTTTCATCAAAGTAAAACAATCAAGAATGCGCATCTTTCAATATAATTGCAATAAACATTCAAACATGATAAAGAAACAACTTGTATTAAAAACTCACAAATTAATCAAGATTCGAATCTGAATAGTTGATGGATAGGCTTCACAATGCTCGTTCAAGGGCTTTTAGCCTCTAAGCATCCTCTTGAAAGCTTGGAATTGTTCAAAGAAAAGAACATAAAACTAACTAATTTAATCTAAGATTTAAGTACATAAAACTGAAGGAAAAGTATGTAAAAACGCAGCCTGAGCCGCCCCTAGGATTAGGGTTTTGAGTAATGTGTAATTGGTATCCCTAATGTGGAAAAACGCAGCTGTATTTATAGAAAATAAAGTCGGCTGTGCTGAGGCGGTGGAAGGACGCCCGTCCACCTTGTTGGACGCTCGTTCACTCAGCTTTGGACTTCCTTCAGACGCCCGTCCACTTCAGCGTCCAAACTCTCTGAATCAACTTTCTTCTCCTGGACGCTCGTCCATATCTTCAGACGCCCGTCCGCTCTGGACGCCAGTTCAAGCTTCTGGACGCCAGTCCAGGATCGACTTAATCTTGATTTTTCCATACTTATCTCTTTTGTATCAATGCAAATCATCATTATCTCTTCTATCATCAATGTAATTCGACTCTTATCTCTTTTTGATCATCATTTGAGCATCAAACATGTACCTACAACACATCAAAACATCGCAAAATGTAATATCATCCAAATAACCATAAAATCACAATTAAAACACCAAAATTAACCTATTTTGCGAATAACTCATTTAAAATATCATTTACTCAATAATTCCATTAAACACTCGTTTCATATGCAAATTATACAAATATGAGAGAAATTATCATAAAATATATCAGTATAAATCGTATAAGTTCACCCTTAACAACTCCCCCACACTTAGCTTTTGCTTGTCCCGAGCAAAACAAAACGTAAATCAAGGCTCGGAAAAAGAACAGACATCTCAGACAATGTAGCATAGATCCAATAAATCAGAAGTTCTCCACTGTGTGTGTGCAAGGCCATAGAAAACTTCCGCTAAATCCAAACTTGAGAAACTCAAAGCAAAACTAGCTAACACCCCCTCTTAGACTAGCAATAAATGACACTCATAAGATGTACCCTACAAACGTAAAATAAACTGAAAAGGATGATCGAATACATCTAGGGCCTTTCTGAAATACTCAGAGGATAATCCCTACAACATATCTATCAGTTTCTACTGGGATAAGATAGACGATAACTTAGTCTTATATCCATTCATACCGCTTCCTTTTGCAAGTTGATTTAATTATTCCACTTTTAAACGAACATCAGAATGAGCTCTTGCCCTGTCATAGCAGAATAGGATATTCGAGATATACCCTACCTTACTCCAATCATAAGGTAGCTTTTTCTGACTGTCGTGAGCTTTTAGTCATCATAGTGGTATAGGACATACGTGGTATACCCTATCGCACTAAAATCATTGACTAGCTTCCGACACACACAATTAATACATTATAAACTCAACTTTTTCATTTGACAATAAGTTACGTGTTACTTATCACATTCAAACCTTAGATATTCACAGTATAACATACTTCGGATCTAAATACAAACTATCATAAATCTCAAGATATATACGTAGCACTAAGCACATGACTCATAAGAAAATCAGACATCGCTCGTCCAAAAGGGGTATAACTTTATAAATTAGCTCATCGTTCACTTTGACTCGTGAAGAATAGATCTCAGGTGAAACAACTAACTTATCAAACATATGATATATAGCTTGGATGACTATACAAATAACGAACATTGAATTGATTTGCCTACTCGGGACAAAACAAAAACAAAAATGTCGAATTTTTTTGAAAATTCTAGCCCATTTTGCATAGAAACATAACGAATTAAGCAAATGTATAGATACATATCAAATCATTCCCCTCCCCCACACTTAATGATCTACATGTCCTCATGTTGTGCAGAATTAAGGAAAAGATAAAATACTTAGCTGATTTCAATGGATACTCGAATCGTTGGTCAGGCCAGAGCCTACGTAGTGACAATTAAAACTCGTAACCATACGATGTCAAAGCGAGCTCGACAATACCACTAAAAATATACCTGCACTACTCGACAAACATGGAAAAAAATCTCGGGGAAAACGGGGAATTATACCAGAATGAAAAGATATAGCAAAATCGAGTAATATCAACAGATAAAACATTCAATACATCCAAAATGCAAAACAGAGTATAGTCAAATGAAATGACGGATGCCTTATGGATTACATGATTCTCTGGAAAAATAAACAGTAGCAATATGAAAAGTACAACGAATCACGTAATAAAAAGTAGCAAGATTATACAACCATCGCATCAAAGAAAGTACAAAAACTAAAATCGGAAAAATAAGATCAGGTCTGGCCCGGCGCCGTAGAATCATCAGCCGGAGGTGATCCGCCCGAAGGAGAGTCAGGCTGTTCCTCATCAGTAGACGAATCAGACCCTTCCAGAACATCCGCAATGACCTGCTCAATCTCATCATAATAGACATAATCGATGATGCTTGGATCGAAGACTCTGTCGTCCCTCGGCTTCCGGCCCTCACTGATGCACCGTAGAATAGTCAAGATGTTATTTTGAGAAGTCCGAATATCCTCCATCCAATCCCGTACACTGTTGGCCCTACTCAACCTCATCCGGACTGAGGGAGATAAAGTAGGAAGGGAGGATGCTCGAGGCGGTGCCGAACACGAACCGGGCTCATGTGTTGCCTCCGCCTCAGAACGTCCCGAAGACTTGACCTTTTCTCTCTGTATAGGCCTCGGGTTCTTCGGTTTGTGATCCGATCCATACTCAGGCACACCGGCATCGATACACAAACTATGAATCAAGTGGGGGACAATCAAGCTATGCGTGTAAACATTCTTATTGATAGCTATCTCATCGTATAACGCTTGTCCAACATTGACATTCAATCCAAAGGTCAAAGCGTACAACATCCCTAAGTCACCGATATGAAAATGCGTCAAATTGTTCTTTGGCAACAACCGACTCTGTACGAACCTACACTGGACTTTCCAATCCTCCGTCCAGGTAGTGGTGACCAACTCCTTCCGGTTTCCACCTGGTCTCAACGTCCATGCGACATCCGGACAAACCTTTAACCTTAACTCCTCCAACGGATCTTGCCCCGCACTCTGCCTATGAACGATTTCCTCCTTATAGTCCCGACCCTCAAAAGATGCTAAACCGTACTTCTTATTAATCACATCTGGCGTAAAAGGAACTTTCACCCCCCGAACCACAACTACTCCCGTCTCCAAATCAGTCTCCGAGCAATTTGCATAAAATTCCCGAACTAGGGAGCCATTGACTGAGGTACCTGGGATAGTCATCAAGGCATCCCATTTCCGGTCCTTTAACAACTTGATGAACCCCGGATCTACCTTAGTCTCCATCGTAGCCCTCTCGATCAACATAGTCCTCGAGAAATAATGTTTGGTATAAGCATCGTGGGCTCTAGGATTCACAAATCTACGAGGCATAGGCATAGGGGCTACGGTCTTTGCTCTTTTCCTAGGTTGTTCAGCCCTAGGTTCAGCCGGTTCCTCCCGAGTAGCATCCACAGCTTCCTCAACCCTAGACCACTCTCCACCTCGGTGAGCCCTAGGCATCCTCATCAATGGTATATCATCATCAGTCTCAGATCCCGAGGTAGGCTCATCCCGCAATGTTGCCCTAGCTTGTGTGGCCCTAGGAGGTTGCTCTCTAATGCTAACACCTCGATTTGGATCGATTAAGGTGGGATCAAACTCCTTACGCTTCTTTTCAGACTCCCTGGCCACCCCCTTACCATCCCTCTTAACCACTGCCTTACGAACCATTGTTCAAGCCGAAACTAAACCAAAACAATCCTCAATCAAAGCAAGTTACCCGTTTAACATCCAAATCGGGATTTCAAATCAACAAACCAACACCAACACAATCACAAACCACCCATCATCACCAAACAACCCATTCATCAACCACCATCAACAACACAGCAAGAAACCAGAACCAAAACAAGGAAAAAAAAACAAATAAGGTACAACTCACATAAAAGAGTCGAGCCGAAAATCGAACTCCAAAAAAACGTGAAATAATCCTTGAAAAGTTACTAGAAACTTACCTATGATGATGAAAAGATGATGATGATGCTGGAAAGGATCCCTAACAATGCAAATTCGAGCCCAAAATCAAATTTTTCTTGGAAAAAGTCGGACCAATGTAGGGCTCTGATTCGTCAAAATGGTTGTTGATTGAGGAATAAGGTTTAGAAAAGTGAAAAGAGGGGATCAAAAGCGGTCTATAGCAACTGTAATCGCTCAATTTGGTGTAATATTGAGGGATTTAGGTTAAGAGGAGGGCAAAAGTCGGTTTTTCGAGTTTGAATTCCTGAAAAATGAAGGTTCATGGACTGAGGGGGTATTTATAGGCAGGGTCTGGACGCTCGTCCACTCCTGTGGACGGGCGTTCAGTAGAGAACATATGAACTGGACAGGCGTCCAGTGTATCAGACGCTCGTCCAACCTTTCAAATTAGATACAGGATTGGAGGGAACATTTCAGACGGGCGTCCATCTATAATGGACGGGCGTCCAAGAAATGCATAGGGTGGACGGGCGTCCAAAGCAGAGATTATGCAAAAATTATAAAATTTCATACAATTCAAATTCAAATTTGCATTTTCTCATTAAACTTAAATAAAACCTCAAAAATACAAATGAAAAAACGACGAATACATAAAATCACTAGAAAATAAGTACAAACAATAGAAAATAGTGGGTTGCCTCCCACCGAGCGCTTTTGTTTTACGTCGTTTGCTCGACGAAACAACCTAACAACGCTAGTCATCGTAAATTTCTGACCAATCCACAACTCGGATAAGACGGCGGAGCATATCAATCGCCGGAGGGAAGTCATACTCATCCTGCAAACCCCAGTCCTCACCAGCTACATCAACACCCCGAAAATGTTCATCTTGCAGCACTAGCGCTAAATCTGTCAGCATCGGATCATTCAGGATTGTGTATGGACGTCCTAGAGCTGCCTGCAACTCCTCAGTAGTAAAGTCTCCACCTCCCGAACATCGGGGAACAATAAGAACATAGGTGAAAGTCCTGATGCGGGTTCTAATATCAAAGTCTACATGCAAAACTATAGTCCCTCCCGGTCCGTCATCTACAGTGATAAGTGGGATCTTCCTAAGGAAAGGTAACTCCTCTGGTAGAACTCCGAAATCCATATCTAAAACACTGCTAACTGACAGATACAAACAAAAGCATAATAAGGCTAGAAACTTAAACAACTAAAGCAATAAAAAGTATAAAACAAAAGTAACTTGTATTAAAAAGGGATATCTAGGATGCCTCCTAGTAGCGCTATTGGTTACTGTCGTTAGCTCGACACTGTTTAAGCTAAGCCTAGATCAGGCCATTTGGATTTTCTGCCAGCCACTACCTCGTCTAGACTTGGGTCAGTAGTTCGGCTGCAGAAACATCACTTAACACATGGGGGGAAATCTTTGATAGCTTTCCAAATACGTTTAAACTGCCCCATGGTCGACTTCTTCTTCTTTTGAGTATTCTGATTACGTTTCAGCTTACGCTCCCTCTCATACTCTTCCATATCCCAACTACCTGCTAGAACTTCTTCAGATCGACCACTACCGTCATTCTCTGAAAACAGGTCGGGTGAAAACTCGTCAAATTCTTCGACCTCTTTAGTACCACACCCGAGGATATCGAGGAAACGAACAATCAAAGGCTTTTCCTTGGGTTCACCGATGTAGTGCTTACACCTTTGACCATTTACTCGAAACGGTTGGTCACCATAACCTCGTAGTTCTAAAACGCCTCCAGGAATAATTTGGAGAATCTCAAAGGGACCGGACCATCGTGTCCTTAACTTTCCAGGAAATAGATGTAGCCTGGAATTATACAAAAGAACTTGTTTGCTGATCCTGGAGGAGTTTCATCTTATCTTTGCTGATCCTGGCGCTTTCGTAGGCCTGGAGTCTGAATTCGTCCAACTCATGCAACTGTTGCAGTCGATGCTTACCACAAGATTGGGAATCAAAGTTCAGAAACTTTGTAGCCCAATAAGCTCTATGCTCTAACTCGACTGGCAGATGACATGGCTTACCATAAACCATTTGATATGGAGATGTACCCATAGGAGTCTTATAGGCGGTTCTGTATGCCTATAGTACATCATCCAATTTCAAACTCCAGTCTTTTATATGACTATTGACCGTCTTTTCCAGGATTTTCTTAATGCTTTGGTTGCTTCTCTCAACCTGACCACTAGTCATAGGATGGTATGGTGTGCCAGTCTTATGACGAACACCATACTTTTCAAGCACTTTCTCTAAGGGTCGGTTACAAAAATGTGTACCTTCATCACTGATCAAGGCACGTGGACATCCAAATCTCACGAAGATGTTCTTTTTTAAGAATTTCATGACCGTCTTATGATCATTGTGAGAAGTGGCTTGAGCCTCCACCCATTTCGACACGTAATCCACGCAGACTAAGATGTATTTGTTACCACAAGATGATGGGAATGGTCCCATAAAATCGATGCCCCATACATCAAAGACTTCGCATTCTAATATGGGTTTCAAAGGCATGTCAAAATGCCTTGTCAGAGTACCGGTTCTTTGGCATCTATCACACGCCTTACATAAAGCTTCTGTATCTTTAAAGATCGTAGGCCAATAGAAACCGGATTGGAAGATCTTAGCAACGGTTTTCCAAGGACCAAAGTGACCTCCAGTGGGTCCACTGTGGCACTGCTCAATAATATCGCGCTGCTCGGATTCCGGAACACATCTTCTAAGCAGACCACCTTTACAGATCTTAAACATATAAGGTTCATCCCAAACGAAAGATTTGAAATCAGAGAAGAACTTTTTCTTCTCCTGATAGGACAATTCTGGATCAAGATATCGGGAATGAAGGTAATTGACAATGGAAGAATACCATGGAACATCTGGAGCGCAGCCATCGATAAGCATAATATTTTTTAGAGGAAAGTAAAGATCTATATCATCTGGATCACCCTTTTCCTCACTTAACATTCTCGAAACATGATCCGCCACGACGTTTTCACTGCCCTTTTTGTCTTTAATTTGAACGTCAAACTCTTGTAGAGTCAGTATCCAACCCAGTAGGCGCGGTTTGGCCTCTTTCTTCGTCATCAGATATCGCAAAGCAGCGTGATCAGTCCACACAATCACTTGAGATCCCAACAAGTAACTACGAAACTTGTCCATAGCAAAGACTACGGCCAGTAATTCCTTTTCAGCAGTCGTATAGTTAACTTGAGAAGGATTCAATGTGTGACTGGCATAATAGATTGGCTGGAATTTCCCTTTGATTCTTTGTCCTAAAACAACACCAACTGCATAGTTTGATGCGTCGCACATAAGCTCAAAAGGTAGATTCTAGTCAGGCGATATAAGAAGTGGAGCAGAGATTAAACGGTTCTTAAGCTCCTCAAACGCTTGCTTGCAGTTTTCATCAAAATCGAACTCAACGTCTTCCTTAAGTAAAGTAGACAGGGGCTTGGCTATCTTGGAGAAGTCTTGAATGAATCTTCGGTAGAAACCGACATGTCCAAGAAAGCTTCTGACTTCACGCACATTCTTAGGATAACTCATCTTCTCGATAGCTTCTATTTTGGCCCTGTCTACCTCAATACCTTTGGCGGAGATCTTGTGGCCAAGAACTATTCCCTCATCTACCATAAAATGGCATTTTTCCTAATTGAGCACTAAGTTCTTTTCCAAACATCTGGATAACACTTGATCTAGATTGTCAAGACAGTCGTCGAAGGACTGACCAAAGACCGAAAAATCGTCCATAAAGATTTCCATACACTTTTCTACTAGCCCGTCAAAGATAGCCAGCATACATCTTTGAAATGTAGCTGGGGCATTGCAGAGACCAAATGGCATTCGCCTGTAAGCGAATGTACCATAAGGGCAGGTGAAAGTGGTCTTTTCTTGGTCAGCTGGATCAATGGGTATTTGAAAATATCCTGAATATCCATCCAGGAAGCAGTAGAATGTGTGCCCTGCCAGACGCTCAAGCATCTGGTCAATGAATGGAAGGGGAAAGTGATCTTTCATGGTTACCTCATTGAGCTTTCTATAATCGATGCAGACTCTGTAACCAGTGACAAGTCTCAACGCTATTTCTTCTCCCTTCTCATTCTTCTCAATCATAATTCCACCTTTCTTGGGAACTACCTGAGTCGGGGAAACCCATTCACTATCAGCGATGGCATAAATGATTCCCATGTCCAGAAGTTTGATGATTTCTTTCTTAACCACCTCTTGCATATGAGGGTTGAGCCTCCTCTGGGGCTGTCTAACACATTTCGCACCCTCATTTGTCTTGATCTTGTGCATACAGATGTCCAGAGATATCCCTCTGATATCTCCTACTTGCCATCCAAACGCTTTTTCATTTTTCCTTAAGATGTTGATTAATTTCATTTCCTCTAAACGAGACAGCTTGGCATATATAATCAATGGAAGCTTGTCACCTTCTCTTAAAAACACATACTTAAGATGTTTAGGCAACGGCTTCAACACCAAATCTGCAGGGGGGTCTTCTAAACTTGATTTGAGCTCTCCACCTTTCAACTCAACATCGCTAAGTTTACTTAGCGGTCCCACTGCCAAAGCTTCTCCTTTCAACAACTCATCCTTAAATTCAGCTTCTAACTGCTCTAGACTTACCACACCATAATTATTCAAATTATCAACCAGTCGCTCATACTCAGTTGCAACAGCCATGACTTGCTTTTCCATCAAATCATCGAAGTCATCAGACGTATCCTCAATGGAAAAACCGGTTTGAGGACCAGAAGGTACTTGAATGGATTTGGAGACATTATAGCTTACCTCTTGATCACAAACACGTATCGTCACTCGCCCACCATCGCAGTCAATGAGGTCTCTAGCTGTAGACAGAAAAGGTCTTCCAAGAATAAATGGGACATTTTCATCTTTTTCAATGTCTAGGACGTACCAGTCAACGGGAAAGGTAAATCTATCGATTTGAACTAGTATGTCTTTTAACATTCCCGCTGCTTTCTTAGAAGATCTATCAGCGAATTGCAAATTCATGGTAGTGGGTTCTAGAAGATCAATTAAACCCAGCTGTTTGCACACAGACAATGGCATGAGGCTTATAGATGCACCCAGGTCACACAAAGAGTTAGGGAAGACCAGGCCTCCCATTAACACTGTAAGCACGAACTTTCCAGGGTCACCTCTCTTGGTTGGTAGGTTTTCATAATTGATCATTGAACAATCCTCACCAGTCAGCCTCTCCATGTCTGACAACTTCCTTTTCGAAGAAACAACATCCTTGATAAATTTTGTATACTTAGGCATTTCAACCAAGACCTCTGATAATGGAAGATTTACCTGAGTATTTTTCAAGAGATTCAGCACCTTTTAATACTTCTTATCTTCACTCAAAGGGATGTTGCTCTTTTTTGGTGGAAATAGAAGCTTTTTCAGATCGCTCTCAGAAAAGACTTTCTTCAAAGATGCACTGACAGCTTTGTCTTCCAGATCCTTCCACCGAACAGCTTTTTCAATCTTTTTATTAGTCAGGGGATCAGCCTCTTGACTTCCACTTGTTTCTTCATTCCTCAGGGGTTCAGCCACCTGAGGACTTCCAGCTTTTTCACCTCTCAGGGGATCAGCCACCTGAGTATTCTCTTTCGGCCAAGGGGAGTGTAGTTGCTCAGCTTCCCCTCCTGCCTTATCACTGGCAGGAGGGGCTAGTGGTTTCCCTGGTGGGAAGGACCACTAACTTGAGTACCGCTTCTTAAATTCATTGCACTGGCCTCCTCTCTACCGTATGGAATTGATGGTACGAGGTCAGTACATTGGCCATTGTTCAAATCGGTTTGAGGAACTTGACCGCCCTTTGGATTTTTCTCAGTGAAACTGGACAATTGCCCTGGGGGTCTTGAAGCTAACTGCTCAGCCAGTTGCCCAATTTGTCTCTCAAGATTTTTCATTGATCTATTTTGCTCCTCCCTAAAGGAGTCCCATTGAGCTTTGATATCACTTGAGTACGAGGGGCCTTGAGAGTTTTGGAAATTTTGAGAATAGGGCTGGCTGGGCCGACTTTGGACAGCAGGATTAGAATTGGCGGGCCAATTCTGATTGAACCTTTGATTAGAATTGGAAAAATTGGAATTCTGGTTCTGAGGGAAACTAGGGTTTTTATTGAAGTTTTGATTCTGATTGAAATTAGAATTTGGATTGAAACTTGAAGATTGATTGAACCCTTGGTTTTGGAGATTCTTCCGGCCAGAAAACTGATTGAACCTTTGATTGTTCTGGCCATAGAATGCATTTACTTCAGCATTTTGTCCGTTCATAGGACAGAAACGAGAAATGTGCCCCACCTCGTCACAATTCTGACATGTGACTTGATTATGCTGTCCATAATCATGAACATCATTCACTTGATAAGGTGCGGGGGGATTGAATTGACACTGGCCATTCATGTGGCCAGTCTGACAGCAGCTCTCGCAATACAGAACCTGAGGGTTCTGTGGAAAGGAAGAAGTTTGATTTGTCATATTCGAAACTTGAGAAGTTACCATCTGCTCCTGCAGCATGGCGATCAAACTTTGCATGTTTACTTCCTCAACCTTAGAAGGAAGAGGTGCTTGAATGGCTTGATAAGAGGGGGCATAGTTATCTTGGCAATGTCTTCGAACAGTGCCCACCCCTCATCAGGCGTTTTCTTCAAAAACGCCCCACCAGATGAACTGTTGACCATGCCTTTTGTAAGCTCTGTCAATCCACTAAAGAAAGTGTTGACTTGCCTTTCCAGTGGCAAGCCATGGTGGGGGCACTTTCTAAGCAGAGACTTGAATCTTTTCCAACACTCGAAAAAGGATTCATTCTCTTTCTGGTAGAAAGTGAATATCTCATTTAAACATTGGGTTGTTTTTTAAGGTGGGAAGTATTGACTCAAGAACTCTTTTTCGAGTTCGGCCCAGGTGGTAATAGATTCAGCGGGGAGAGAGGTATACCACTCTTTAGCTTCTCCCTTTAGAGAAAATGGGAACAGTTTCAGTTTTATAGCATCCTCACTTACTCCTTGGATGCGTGTAGTACCGCATATCTCTAAGAATGTATGTAAGTGAGTATGGGGATTCTCTGACTGATAACCGTGGAAAATAGATGCGTGCTGCATCATCTGAATAAGTCCCGGCTTTAGCTCGAAAGTCTGTGTAGTTATGGCTGGGATAACAATAGCCGGGTTGACTTTGACTTCGCCTGGCATGGCGTAGTCTGCCAACGTACGTCTATCCTCAGCAGCCATAATTATGAAGTTTTTGAATTCTTCGGCTAAACGATCCTCTAAATCTTGATCGGCCTCTTCAGAAGGGGCCGCAGAACGGATTTTCCGCCTGTTTGGCCGGACTATGGTCCGCTCTATGTCAGGGGTATACAATAATGGTCCCTTTTGACTTCGAGTTTGCATAAACCGAACCAAAATCAGGTGGTTGATGCCTAAAAACTAAGAATTAAAGCCTAAGAAAAGAAAAAGAAATAAAAGTAGTTAAGACAGGGGAACAGACGGATGTCTAGAAAATTGGACGGGCGTCTGCCTAGAAATTGAGCTAGACGGGCGTCTGGAAGTCCAAACGCTCGTCTGATCAGCTGAAGAACTGGACGGACGTCCAAATTGGATGAACGCTCGTCCGACAAGTTAAAAATGATTCAGAGTCGAGAAATTTAGAACAGACGGGTGTCCACTGGTCTAGACGTCCGTTTGGAAGCAGAAAAACGAAGCAGGAACAGAGAAAAACAGCAGGAAAAAGATGGGGAGAAAAAACAGAAAGACAGAAAAGAGATAGAAAGAAAGAAAGAGAAAAGAATAAACTAATCACGAGGGAACTACAAAGGGAAGACCTTAAACCCTAAACTAAAACCCTAATTAACTAATTAAAAATCTACCTAAAATATGAACAAAAAAGATTAAACACAGGAAAAACAAAAACAAACACTAGGCAACCGTTTGGTTCCCCGGCAACGGCGCCAAAAACTTGTCACGGATTTTATGTAATGAAAACAAACAAGTAATAATATTTATAAATCCGATATACCTCAAGTGCAAGGATCGCAGTAAAGAGGTTAATACCGGGTCGATCTTACGGGGAACTACTGATTGGTAATCCTAGTCTTTGTTTAAATAACTATGTCACGAAAACTAACCTAAACAGCAAATAAAACTAAACGAGACTGAAAGTAAAAATAACACGAATGTAAAACTGGACAGAAGAATAAATCTAAAGCCCGGGAAGATACGGGTTGCGAACAATTTAAACTACGACTAAACCTAAGGTGCAATAAGCAGATTTAACTAAACTAGACAATTCAAGTTTTAGGGGAATAAATTAAAATTATAACAAACAAACGAGCAATTGATCCACCTATCCTATCAACATTCAATTCCTAATCAGACTAATTCGTGACTTCTAACCAAGTTGTGATTCACCTCATCTAAAGTACGAACCCTAATTTCTTAGATAGTCCATCTATTAATCTCTATCTTTCGATCTAAGATTAACGCTTCTTCTAACCAAAGGTGTGAACTTTAACGTTTCTAATCTAGAAATCTAACCTATGAACTCTCGTTATATAGATCAAATAACTATACTTTTATCATGGGGATCTAGGGTTTACATGACTTTCATCAAAGTAAAACAATCAAGCATGCACATCTTTCGATATAATTGCAATAAACATTCAAACATGATAAAGAAACAACTTGTATTAAAAACTCACAAATTAATCAAGAGTCGAATCTGAATAGTTGATGGACAGGCTTCACAATGCTCGTTCAATGGTTTTTATCCTTTAAGCATCCTCTTGAAAGCTTGGAATTGTTGAAGAAAAGAACATAAAACTAACTAATTTAATCTAAGATTTAAGTGCATAAAACTGAAGGAAAAGTATGTAAAAACGCAGTCTGAGCTGCCCCTAAGATTAGGGTTTTGAGTAATGTGTAATTGGTATCCCTAATGTGGAAAAACACAGCTGTATTTATAGAAAATAAAGTCGGCTGTGCTGAGGCGGTAGAAGGACGCCCGTCCACCTTGTTGGACGCTCGTTCACTCAGCTTTGGACTTCCTTCAGACGCCCGTCCACTTCAGCGTCCAAACTCTCTGAATCAACTTTCTTCTCCTGGACGCTCGTCCATATCTTCAAACGCCAGTTCAAGCTTCTGGACGCCAGTCCAGGATCGACTTAATCTTGATTTTTCCATACTTATCTATTTTTTATCAATGCAAATCATCATTATCTCTTCTATCATCAATGTAATTCGACTCTTATCTCTTTTTTATCATCATTTGAGCATCAAACATGTACCTACAACACATCAAAACATCGCAAAACGTAATATCATCCAAATAACCATAAAATCACAATTAAAACACCAAAATTAACCTATTTTGCGAATAACTCATTTAATATCATTTACTCAATAATTCCATTAAACACTCGTTTCTTATTCAAATTATACAAACATGAGGGAAATTATCATAAAATATATCAGTATAAATCGTATAAATTCACCCTTAACAATTGCATTCTCCTTGATTTCAGTGATCGGATTCTTTCTTCAAACGTATAGCAGAAAATCCGTCCTTGATTGATCCTCTATTGATTGTGCATTTAATGCATGATCCTCTGAATCTTCAACGTATATTAAATCTGATCTGGTAAGTGTTACTTTGCCATTTTTAGAACGGTCGAGTGATCCTTCTGACTTAGCCGTTTTAGCTTTTCCTTCACCATTTCGTCTTTACTCAACCGAAAGTGAGTCTGCTTTGCCGATTCACTGTTTTCTTCTTTGTTTCTGTTTGAGGAGAATCTTTCTACTTCATTGATCTTTGATTTGGGTGAGATCAGTGTACACCATATTCGAATATTAATGTGCATTGCTTGTAGTATAACTTAGACTTGTCCAAGGTCATCACAGACTTCCTTGGTTACAAGTCAGACCTTTAAATGTCTGCATTGCTTCTCTGCTGGTGCTTGGCTGGCTTCACTCTGCCGAATATCTGTTTTTTGCTTTTGCCGTCCTACCAACTAGTACAATACTTGTCTGACTCAACTTATACAACATTTCAGACTCTAAGTAAAGACTTATACAGAGAATTCTAACTTATTTCAGGCTTGCTATAACAGCTAGTATGGCCATCATCAAAACATAATAAAATGTTCCTAACAATTTCACCCTTTTTGATGATGCCAAAAACCCTCACAAGCCTGAACATAAGTAATCAAAATTTTCGTAACAACAGAACACAAATTCAGCAATTTTATTCATCCATCATAGGGCAATAGGATATTGCATCTTTTTATTTAAAGACAGGGCACATAGAAGTGATCTAAAAATCATTCAGATTGAGTGTAAGATCTACTTCTTCACATCTTCAACCCTGATGCCTTTGCCTTTGCTGCCCTTGCGCTTTTCTGTTGGGCTTGCCATCTCTTTACTGCTTCCAGGCTTAGAACTTCCTTCCCCCTTTTTGGCAGCACTAAAAAAGGCTTCAAGATTTTTTGGTGCTGTATCAGAATCAGGGAGAGGTCCATATCTTCTCTCCAGTATCTTGTTGTTGGCCTCACCAACTTTGAGTAGAAGGTCCAATTGCTTGCCAGAATGCTCCATTACCTCATCCAGATGCTGAATTTGATGAGTATGAGCATTGAGAGTGTCCACCAATGGCTTAAGATTGTTGTCCATTGTCTCAGCATGGAATTCAAGATTGGTTTGGACATGATGAGGAATGAGTTACTGTAAGTTGCAAAGTAAGTTCCCTTGCCTTTCCATGACTTCATCCTGAATCTTGATGTGATTAATGAGGGCCTCAATATTGTGGTTGAAGGAGGTAGCTTCACTCCTTAAGGCATGCTTCAAATTTTTCCTGCTGTAGTATTGCCTTTCCATGTCCACAATGAGGGGTTCAATGTCCAGATTGAAGACTCTTTCTGGATCAATTTCTTCTGGTGTCACATGGGCTTCCTCTTCATCCTCATCATTTTCACCCTCAGCATCTTCATTTTGCTTCTCCTCATTTTCAACTTCAACATCTTGCTCTTCCTTTTCCTCTTCTTCCTTTTCATTTTGTGCTTCTTCTTTTTCTTCCATCTGCTCTTGTTCTGCCTCATTAGACACAGGGTCATTTAGAGGTTGCTGTTGAGTGTGAGCTTCTTCATCTGCTACTGTTCCCCCTTGTGCAATTGTGAGGGAGTTGACAATTTCGGCTGAGTGAGCTTTGCGTGGTCGATTCAAATTCTGAAATTTGACAACGGTTGATATTTGCGTGGTCGATTTAAATTCTGAAATTTGAAAACCGCAATCATGATGGAGGTTAATCAATGCCCACGTGCCTGCACGGGCAGTTATCAAAGGCGTCAATGCCCACGTAATTGCAGTTATCAAGGGAACCAACGTCAGCCATGATCTGACTACTGAACTGTCCTGATAATCCTTGAACGAGCAGATAGCCTCACAGACGACAGGGTCGCAAATACAGGCCCAAAGTTTCTTCGAGGCCGTTTGCTTAGAAAGCACGGTCCTTAGTGAACAAGTTGCATCAGACGACAAGGTCGCAAATACAGGCCCAAAGTTGCTTCGAGGCTGCTTGCATAGAAAGCATGGTTCTTAGTGAACATGTCGCATCAGATGACAATGTCGCAAATACAGGCCCAAAGTTGCTTCGAGGCCGCTTGCTTAGAAAGGACGGTCCTTAGTGAACAAGTCGCATTAGACGACAAGGTCGCAAATACAGGCCCAAAGTTGCTTTGAGGCCGCTTGCTTATAAAACACGGTCCTTAGTGAACAAGTCGCATCAGACGACAAGGTCGCAACTGCAGGCCCGAAGTTGCGTCGAGGCCGCTTGCTTAGAAAGCACGATCCTTAGTGAACAAGTCGCATCAGACGAAAATGTCGCAAATACAGGCCCAAAGTTGCTTCGAGGCCGCTTGCTTAGAAAGCACGGTCCTTAGTGAACAAGTCGCATCAGACGACAAGGTCGCAAATACAGGCCCAAAGTTGCTTCGAGGCCACTTGCTTAGAAAGCACGGTCCTTAGTGAACAAGTCGCATCAGACGACAAGGTCGCAAATACAGGCCCAAAGTTGCTTCGAGGCCGCTTGCTTAGAAAGCACGGTCCTTAGTGAACAAGTCGCATCAGAAGACAAGGTCGCAAATACAGGCCCAAAGTTGCTTCAAGGCCGCTTGCTTAGAAAGCACGGTCCTTAGTGAACAAGTCGCTTCAGACGACAAGGTCGTAAATACAGGCCCAAAGTTGCTTCGAGGCCGCTTGCTTAGAAAGCACAGTCCATTGTGAACAAGTAGCATCACACGACAAGGTTGCAAATGCAGGCCCAAAGTTGCTTCGAGGCCGCTTGCTTAGAAAGCACGGTCCTTAGTGAACAAGTCGCATCAGACGACGAGGTCGCAAAGACATTATCTCTGAGCTCACTACTCCACGCTCGACATTATCATGAAAAATGGCCTAGACATGGAGTAGGGGCCATTGATGATACAAATAATGTCGCCACCGTTTAGTCCCGGAAATAGCCTCTAGCTCATCGTACCGGCGGAAGGTTCGCGACTACATCTCTAGCGATGCCAATGATACCAAGTCAAGGTCACTGCCATCACACCCTTCCTAGAGCATCACTAGAACTAGGGGGCCGGATCACGACCTTGGACAAATGGCCCTCAAAAGGCCGCATAAGACTTGATAGGAAACAGGGAGCAAAGGCAAGACAAACGGAGCTTGCGGCCTATGCGACCACAAAAGGTCACCGCCAAGATATTCTATCTACTGGCAGTTTAGATATTTAATGTTTGCTTAGATATTAAGTAAGATTAGTGAAAAAGCTATTCGCAACACCTGTCTTTTACTTAGCTCCTAAGTTCTCTCTTCCTATAAAAGGAAGTCTTGTGTAACCTGGATCATATATACATTCTAATGCAAAAAGCAGGCCAAAGCTCTGCGAAAATACATCCTCTCTCATCCTCTTCCCATCACTGCCGCAAAACTCCGTTTAGCTTACATTCAATCACCCACAAATCAGCCAGCTATCCACTAAACTCTCACCGCTAGGCCACCGTGATGATTTCTGCATCATCAGTGCAGTTTCGAATACAAACTGACGAAACCGCGGGTCACAATCTAAGGGTAGCTGCAACCGCCAATAGAATCTTTAATGTGTCATCTCTAATGGGATCTTTATTCTTCTTTCTTTGGTCTCAATCCTCTGCTCCATTCTTGTTACATTTAATTCTATCTAATAAAATAAATACACCTGACGCAAACGGGGGGAGCTAACGGGAATGGGATAAATGCATAAAATAAACTAGGTCACGTTCTTCATAACGGCTTAGGACAATTTTCAAACCAACAGAAAAATTAAAGCATTCACATCTATCATATCGGTCGAGTCCATGATCAATCGGGGTCCATACAATCATATTATATCTACTGTATCTAATCCATACAATAACATCTTATTAAAAAGATAAAATTAAAATTTAACTACTTGCGTCTTAATTAATCAATTAAAATTTAATCTATTAAATAATTTTTTCCAATCAATTAACTAATTAACATTTAATTAATTAAATGGTTTTAATCGAAATAAAATTAACGATTAATTTTAATTTTAATTAATTAGAACTATTCCAAAAATAAATCAAAATTAAAATTAAGTCTCTTTTGTTTCTTTCCTTTTGATTCCTAATCAAAAGGGATGCCTTTGGTTTCCTAAACCAAAAGGCATCTTCCTAAACCAAATTTGGTTTAGGCCTGGCCACTTTCCAAAATCAAAATTTTGGAAGTGGCCTAGGCCTAGGCATTTTACAAATCAAATATTTGAAAAGGGCCTAGGCCTATTCCAAATCAAATATTTGGAAAGGCCAAATAATTTTGGTTTAGGCCTGGCCACTTTCCAAAATCAAAATTTTGGAAGTGGCCTAGGCCTAGGCCTTTTACAAATCAAATATTTGAAAAGGGCCTAGGCCTATTCCAAATCAAAATTTGGAAAGGCCAATATTTTATTTAATATGTCTGGCTACTTTCCAAATCAAAATTTTGGAAGTGGCCTAGGCCTAGGCCTTTTCCCAAATCAAATATTTGGAAAGGGCCTAGGTCTATTCCAAACAAAGTTTGGAAATGCCAATATTATTTTAATGCCATGTGGCATCCCAATGGCCCAAACTATTTGAACCATTGGTTAGCCACATGACACAACTAAACAAAGAGATATCAATCACAACTATGAACCATATTGAATCACAAATACACAAAACAAAAACGGGGACCACCGCATCACACCAGCAGCCGCCGGCAGCCCGGAGGCCGCCGCCGCTGCCGGCGATCACACGGTGGTGGTGCCGCCGCCGATCGGCCGAGCACCACCATTGCCGCCACCCTTTTTTTTTCTTTTTTCGTGTATCAATTTTGCAAATAAAAAATCTTTCATCTTTTAATTATGTGATTTAAACGATAAAATTAACTACGCAAAATAACATGCTTATTGCTTAAGCTCGAAGCTCGCTCCGATACCACTGTTAGGAAATCTACGCGGGAACGCAGCGGAATTCAAAAATTTATTTCCTTTCACCGGAGATCGACTTCGTTTAAGCAATAAACAAATAAGCTAGTAGACGGTGGTTACCTTGGTTGATCTATAAGATCGACGCTTTGACCGTCTAAGGAGAGTAGTTCTGCATAGAGCCGCCCAAGTGTTCGGCCTCTACCGCTAGTCCACACGAACAGCCCGCCGGAATCCCATCATGGATTGCTATTGGAAAACTCCGGTTGCTAGACCGGCCTTTTTCCCTCTCTCCAACTCTCTATAGGATGCTCTCTATTTTACACAAGAACTATTAGCTCTTGGAATTGTGATGTACAAAAGAGCTTGACACCCACCTCTTATTTATAGTAGAAGGTGGCGCCCCAAGAGAGTGGAAGAGAAGAAAACATTTTTCCCAATAAAATAAGGAAAATATAATTGATTGATTTATCTCATTTAATTTAATATCCTATATTAAATATTTCCAATATATTGTCAATATCTTATATTGACTATATTTATCTTATTACCATAAATCAATTTACAAATGTGTGCAAATCTATAGTCATTAATATCTAATATTAATATATGATAATATTATTTATTTTATCAATCAATGTACACAATCCAAATACATCTAATGTACTTGGAAAGTGGCGCCTAACATACATATCAAATATATATATGTTTAATCAATTAATATAATACTATGATTAATTAATTTACAAAATCCATGTGTATCAATATACACAATAAATTTCGACATACATATCTAACATATGTATATTTAAGTAATCAACATAATTAATATCTTGTATTTAATTTATTCATAATAAATAAATACCACCATAATAATTTACCACTATAACCTTTATAGTATGAGATAAACTTTCCTTATTTGGTCATAAATTATAACCACGTTTTAATCCGGCTAGATGTTCTTATGTGTGTGACCCGATAGGCTTCTGAATATGTTGGTCGTAGACACAAAGTGCAAATTACAAAAATGCCCTTCATACCTAACGATCACGGGATAGCGTCCAGCAACACACCATGACCCCCAATCATTGGAAGAGTCAAATGCAATGACTACTACCTTTCATGTGAAATAGTTACCGTGTAAATTACAATCCTATCGTTGTAATAATATCCATACAGTCATACGTCGAGTGTCAAACATTAACGACCGTATCTTACAATCTGGATATCAAGCTCTCTCGAAGTAACTCATATACTTCCACTTTGCAAAGATTCACGAGAGTAAGACATTCCTTATAAGAAGGCCCTTTCAGATATTCACCCATACTGATAGGGTACGCGAATCCCAGACTACAATACATGTATACTCCGCATGCTTCAGTATCATACCCAATCACTATCGCATGATCGCCCCGTGGCTAGGGGAAACCTCAATAGTGTCAAAGCATGACAATCCACACTGTGATGCCACGTAGACTCCGGTCCTAAGGATAATTACACAACTGCCACATCGTGTGACACTTAACGGTGTAAGTGGGTCAGTCTAACGTACACATTCTCTAATACACGTCCACGTACAGTCCAAGTGTCTCTACAGTATGATAGACGAGATCTATCCCTGCCTTAAAGACAGAAGACTTCTAATACGTGCTAGCCTGTTCATACTATGAATACCCTGTTTAATAGTACATCTGCCTAGAGACATTTAAGTATCAAACTTATTAAAGTGATTAGAGATCTCATCAACCATGATCGCCTATCATGGTTTCTCTATCATAGTTTAATACTAAGGACGTTATCATATAACAATTCATAATTGGTTCTTTAAAAGAACAAATATATGACAACAGAAAAGCCATTTAATATATGTAGAAACATAAAGAAATAGTAGAAATGATCCGACCCGGTCGGATTCGGTCAAACCCGATTGGGTTTAGGACACTATTCCAGCATGACTATTTTTATTAGATGAAAAATTGTCAAAGAGTTGACTAGTCAAACAACAAGAGTCGTATAAGATACGATCGACAAAGTGTTGTCCACCTATTAAATTATTTTCGGCCCGTCAGCCAAAGCTGGGGGTCGAGGTAGTTTGATGGGATCTTGCCCACTAAAGAAAATATATTTTCTTGAAAGCCAATTGGGAATAGTTGGCTAGTGGGATTAAAACATTATAAAATTTTAAGTGCAAGTTTAGGGTTTTATTTACATGAGTTTTTACTTATTCTATCATTATTTATTGTTGTAGGAAAATGACAAACAAATTGAACCTTCGTTTTATCTTCGACAACAAGCTTAACAAAACTAATTTTCTTGATTGGGAAAGAAACCTCAAAATCGTTTTAAGGCACGAGAAGATTGGCTATGTCTTGGACGAGGCCCTACCGGAAAAGCCCGCTGAGGGTTCGGCTACGGATGCTGTCGAGAAGTATAACAAGCACTATTCTGACAGTACTGATGCTACATGTATCATGCTTGCTTCTATGACACATGAACTGCAGAGACAGCATGAGTCTATGGACGCTTACACAATCATGGTCCACCTAAAGGAACTCTATGCTTCTTAGTCTCGCACTGAGAGGTACGAGGTCTTGAAGGCCCTGCTTGATTGTAAGATGGCATCCGGGACTGCTGTGGGGTCACACGTGCATAAAATGATCGGGTACATGGAGAGGCTTGGGAAATTGGGCCACAAGTTGGAATGAGAATTGAATGTTGACTTAATTCTACAGTCTCTACCTGATTCATACTCGCAGTTCGTGATGAATTATCTCATGAAGAAGATAGACTGCTCCCTTGCGGAGTTATTGAACATGTTGAAAACTGCAGAGGGCACTGTGGGGAAGGGAAAGCAAGTGTTGCTGGTCACTTCTAACAAGGGCAAGACAAAATCCCAAAAGAAGTCCAAGAAGGCGAAGGCTGCACTTAAGCCAACGCCTAAAATATCAAAAGACAAATCTAATGATGCTTGTTTCCATTACGGTGAGACCGGACATTGGAGGAGAAACAACAAAGGCTTCTTGAGTACCAAGAAGAAGCATTATGATGCTTCGACTTCCGGCATTTTTATGTTTGAGATCAACATTACTTCTTCTATGTCTAACCACTGGGTATTAGATACTGGTTTTGGTTCTCATATTTGTACGAATATGCGGGCACGAAGAAGAACTAGAGAGCTAAGGAAAGGAGAGGTGGACCTACGCGTTGGGAATGGAGCACGTGTTGCTGCACTAGCCGTAGCAGTTTATTTTCTTTCATTGCCCAGTGGGCTAGTACATGAACTTAATATCTGTTGTTTTGTTCCTGCTCTTACGAAGAGCATAATTTTTATTTCTGCATTAGATGTTGATGGATTTTCATTTACGTTTGAGAATACATGTTGTTCTTTTTCATGTGATGGAATTTTTTATGGTACTGGCATGCTTTGCAACGGTCTCTACATATTAGATATGAATGTTGACGTACTTAATATAAATAACAAGAAAGCCAACACAAATGACTTGAATGAATCCTATTTATGGCATTGTAGACTTAGCCATATAAATAAGAATCGCATTTCCAAACTCCATAAAGATGGAATGTTGGATCAATTCGATTACGAATCGTTTGATAAATGCGAAGCTTGTTTACTTGGTAAGATGACAAAGTCACCTTTTAGTGGAAAAGGGATAAGATCCAATGAGTTTCTTGAGCTCATACATACTGATGTCTGTGGCCCAATGTCAATTCAAGACAAAGAAGGATACTCTTATTTTATCACTTTCACTGAAGACCATTCTCGATATGGTTATATATACTTAATGAAGTATAAGTCTGAAGCCTTCGAAAAGTTCAAGGAATTCAGAAGTGAAGTGGAGAAACAACTAGGTAAAGAAATCAAAACACTTTGATCTGATCGAGGCGGAGAGTACCTAGATGGAGAGTTTCAAGACTATTTGAAGGAGAATGCGATTCTACCAGAATGGACCCCTCCCGGGAAGCCTCAGATGAATGGCGTGTCTGAGAGGAGGAACCGCACCTTGTTAGACATGGTGCAATCCATGATGAGCTACGCAGTTCTCCCAAATTCATTTTAGGGGTATGCTCTAAAAACTGCATCCTATACATAGATCCGAGTTCCATCAAAGACGGTTGATTCTATGCCATATGAGGTATGGGCTAAGAGGAAACCGAGCCTAGGTCATCTAAAACCTTGGGGTTGTCCAACTTACGTGAAGCGGATGATGCCTAACAAATTAGAACCCAGGTCTGACAAATGTCTATTTGTGGGATATCCTAAGGAAACCAAAGGGTACCAATTTTACCATCATGAGGAACAAAAGGTGTCTGTTGCCAGGACTGGCCACTTTTTGGAGAAAGAGTTTATTCTGGATAGGGTCAGTGGGAGTAAGATTGATCTTGAAGAAATTTGAGAACCACTTACAGATAACAGTCAGTTGATGGAAATAGAGGAGACACCATATACAGATGTGATGCCAACCCCTACCGTGGACACACTAGCACCTCGAAGATTTACCAGGGAACATCGTGAACCCAAAAGGTACACTAGCGTGTATCTCATGGAAGATAAGGACCCTAGAACTTATGAGGAAGTGCTATTAAGGCATGACAAAGAGAAATGGTTAGAAGCCATGAATTTTGAAATAGAATCCATGAAAGAAAAACAAGTTTGGAACTTGGTTGATCCATCTGAAGGAATAGTTCCTATAGGGTGTAAATGGGTTTTTAAGTGAAAGACCGACATGGACGGTAACGTGACTACCTACAAGGCTAGGTTAGTGGCAAAAGGTTATAAGCAAAGACAAAGAGTTGACTATGAAGAAACCTTTTCGCCTGTTGCCATGTTAAAATCCATTTGAATTCTGCTCGCTATTGCTGCATACCATGATTATGAAATATGGCAGATGGATGTGAAAACAACTTTCCTTAACGGGAAGCTATCTGAGGAAGTGTGTATGACACAGCCTGAGGGTTTCACAACCAATGATGCCAGGATGGTGTGTAAACTGCAAAGATCCATTTATGGATTAAAGCAAGCTTCTCGGAGTTGGAATCTTCACTTTGATGAGATAATCAAACAGTTTGATTTCATCAAAAATGAAGATGAGCCCTGTGTTTACAAGAAGGTTGGTGGGAGTGCCATTGTGTTCTTAGTGCTTTATGTAGACGACATATTGCTCATAGGGAATGATGTGCCTATGTTACAATCAGTCAAATCTTGGTTATCTAAGACCTTCTCAATGAAGGACATGGGTGAAGCAGCCTATATTCTAGGAATCAAGATCTATAGAGATAAATCTAAAATGTTGCTTGGTCTGTCGCAATCCACATATATAGACAAGATGCTGAAGAGATTCGGCATGGAATAGTCCAAGAAAGGATTGCTGCCCATGTCATATGGGGTCTACCGGTCGAAGGAAATGAGTCCTAAGACAAAGGAGGAAAGGGCACAAATGAGTAAGATCCCTTATTCTTCGGCAATCGGGTTTATCATGTATGCCATGTTGTGCACTAGACCAGATGTCTCATACCCTCTTAGTATGACTAGTAGGTACCAATCCAATCCATGTGATGGGTACTGGATTGCTGTCAAGAATATCCTCAAGTACATGAGACGTACTAGGGATATGTTCCTGGTTTTCTGGAATGATGATTTAGTATTACGAGGTTACACAGATGCCTGTTTCCAAACTGACAAGGATGACTTAAGTCACAGTCTGGATTTGTTTTCATGCTTAACGGCGGATCAGTGAGATGGAAGAGTTCCAAGCAGTACTGCAGATTCTACAATGGAAGCCAAATACATAGCAGCCTCAGAGGCGGCAAAGAAAGCATTTTGGATGAAGAAGTTCATTACTGAACTTGGTGTGGTTCCCTTCATTGAAGGTCCAGTGCCTCTGTACTGTGATAACACTGGGGTGATATCTCAGTCAAAGGAACCAAGGTCTCATCAGAAGTCCAAACATGTGATACGGCGCTATTACTTGATTAGAGAGATAGTAAATAGAGGAGATGTAAAGATAGAGAAAGTCCACACGGATGATAACATAGCTGATCCATTAACCTAGGCATCGTCTCAAGCAAAGAATGAGAAACATGTTCACATGCACGGGCTTAGGAATATGGGTGTTTGGCTTTAGGTCAAGTGGGGGATTGTTTAATATGTGTCCTAAACCCAACCGGGTTGGACCGGATCCGACCGGGTCAGGTCGTTTACAGTCTATTTAGTTCATGTAATAACTTTATTATGATTAATAAAGGCACTTATGTCATTATATATTATTTGTTTTCATATTATTTGTCATATATATATATATATATATATATATATATATATATATATATATATATATATATATATATATATATATATAACGTCCCTAGTGTCAAACTGTGATAGAGAAACCATGATAGTGATTATGGTTGATGAGATCTCTAATCACTCTAAAAAGTTTGATACTTAAATGCCTCTAGTCTTATGTACCGTCAAATAGGACATTGATAGTATAATTAGACTAGCACGTATTGGATGTCTTCTATCTTATGGAAGGTAGGGATAGATCTCGTCTATCGAAGTAAAAGGACACTTGGACTGTACGTGGATGTGTATTAGAGAATGCGTACGTTAGACTGACCAACTTACATTAAGTGTCACACTATGTGGCGGTTGTGTAATTATCCTTTGGACCGGATTTTTCATGGCATCACGGTATGGATTGTCATGCTTTGAAACTACTGAGATTTCTCCTAACCACGGGGCGATCATGCGGTAGTGATTGGGTGTGATATTGAAGCATGCGGAGTATACATGATTGGTCATCCGGGAATCACGTATCCGAAATGGCCTTTTTATAAGGAATGTCCAGCTCTCGAGAATCTTTGCAAAGTGGGAGTAAGTGTGTTATTCCGAGAGGGCATGGTATCAAGATTATAAGATACGATCGTTAATATATTGACCCTCGAGATACGATCATATGGATGTTATTACAGTGATAGGATTGTAAGTTACACGGTAACTGCTTCACATGAAAGGTAGTAGTCATTGCTTTTGACTCTTCGGATGATTGAGGGTCACGGTGCGTTGCTAGATGGTATCCCGTGATCGTTAGGCATGAAGGGCATTTTCGTAATTTGTCTTTGTGTCTACGGCCAACATATTCGGAAGCCTATCGGGTCACACACATATGAACATCGAGTCGGATTAAAATTCGGTTATAGTTGATAAACAAATAAGGAAAGTTTATCTCTAAACTATACATGTTATAGTGGTAAATTAATATGGTGGTATTTATTTATTATGAATAATTAAAATACAAGATATTAATTATACATAAATTATATTAATTAATATTCCGGAAGCCAATAATTGGCTATATGGGGCGCCACATTGAAGTGTACAAGATACACTTGGATTGTGCACTTTAATTAATAAGATTACCATAATATTAGCATTGGATATTAATTGATTTTGGAAAATAGATTTATGGGAATAAGATAAATATAACGAATATAAGATATTGGAAATATTTAGATTTTATTTAATATGAGATATTATTATAAAAGAGATAAATCAATCTAGGAGATTTTCCTTATTTTATTGGGAAAATGTTTTCTTCTCCTCCACTCTATTGGGGTGCCACTTTTGACTATAAATAAGAGGTGGGTGTCAAGCAATTTTGTACATCACAATTACAAGAGCTTATAGTTCTTGTGTAAAAGAGAGAGCATCCTATAGAGAGTTGGAGAGAGAGGAAAAAGACCGGTCTAGCAACCGGAGTTTTCCAATAGCAATCCAAGGAGGATTCCGGCGAGGAGTTCGTGTGGATTTGTGAACCGTGAAACTACTTAACGTGTTTATTGCGTAAACTAGTGATTTCCTAACAAGTCAATCAAGAATCCAACACTTAGAAGAACCACAAGCAAGAATCATTTACTTGATTCTCATCCCAACTTTGATTTTTATCAAAGGTTTAGACTATGAAGCAATCCAGTCAAGGATTTGCCTAGGACAGTTGTTGTGTTTGCAGGGTAGACTGTGTTTGTGGTTGAGCTGGTGAAGAGGCAATACAACCCTTTAAGGACCACTGATTCAAGCAGTTGCAGAGTAGAAATCACACATGTTTTGCAGTTGTTTAGAAAGTGAAGCTAGGGATTAGTCAATGACTATCATTTAGGACTTTTTGTAACCGGCTACCTCAGAGAGTTCTAGTGGAATTTTCCTCCTACATCACAGGGGAAGAGTGGACTGACATGATTACACCACCTGGAACCACTATAATTCTTGTCTTACTTACTTTACGCATTATACATACTGTCAATTTTATTATAGTTTGTGTGATTTTTTTCTTATAAGTTTTTCATACAACATAACTCAACAAATTGATTACTATTCACACACAGATCACAAACTAACATTCACCAGAATTTAGTTTTGCATACTCATAAGCTTTTTCTTAAAAACAACAAGATCAGTATAAAGGCTAAAACATATCCGAAGCCGGTTAACTTAAGCTTAATATAAATCAGTCTTGATTTATATTTCAGCTCTGTTAGCTTAACTCCACACAAGTTTAAGATTGAACTTAATCTAGTTTAAGATCCTGTTTTTGGTGACAAGTTTATTCACCCCCCTCTAAACTTGTGTCAGCCTTTTTAAGGGACCAACATAAGTCCTTGAAAATGAGACAAGACATTATGAATTTCAAGCAGAAACCTGCCGAAACATTTGAATAAGCTTGGGAAAGATTTAAGGAGGCGCAGCAGAACTGCCCTCACCATGATATTACTCTACCTAACTGTATGCAATGTTTCTTTCATGGACTGTGGCCAAGCGAACACATGAGAGGTGATGCTTCAAGCAATGGATGTTTTGCACTGTTATCACCAGAAGAAGCTGAAGAGAAACTCGAATAGATTACACTTACTAGCCAATGGGGAACACACCAGACTGAGAGTGTAAAAGTAGCTGATAGCGTATTTGGAGAAGACACTTCTCAAAAGATCCTATACAGCTAATTTTTATGAATGAGAAAATGGATGGCAGGCAAGATCATATTGCCAAGGTAGATAAGGTCCAAGGAATTGGGATATCCAACACTGAGGACGTGAACTATTTGGGAAGGAAATGAAATCTTTATAGGGGCGGATATTGCCCAGGTTCTCATGACCACCCTGGTTTTCGACTAGGTGATCCTACTCATGGAGAGAGACCAAAGCAAACTGGTGGATTCTGTTAGGAAATCTACGCACGAACGCAACGGGATTTAAAATTTTATTTCCTTTAACCAGGATCGACTTCGTTTAAGCAATAAACATAGTAAAATAATAGACGGTGGTTACATTGCTTAATCTAAAAGATCGACGCTTTGACCGTCTAAGGAGAGTAGTGGTGCATGGAGCCCCCCAAGCGTTCGGCCTCTACCGTTAGTCCACATGAACAACCCGCCGGAATCCACCAATGGATTGCTACTAGAAAAACTCGGTTGCTAGACTGACATTTTCTCTCTCACAAATCTCTCCCTAAGAAGCTCTCTATTTTTCACAAGAAACTATTAGTCTCTTGGAATTGTGATGTACAAAAGAGCTAGAAAACCCCTTCTTATATAGGTGTTGGGGAGCCACTTTTAGATACCAATCTGATTGGGAGAAGCTTCCTAGTAGATTGGGCAGAAAGAAAACCTTTTCTTAATAAAATAAGAAAAATACCTTTGATTGATTTATCACGTTTAAGTTAATATCTCATATTAAATATTTCCAAGATATTGTCAATATCTAATATTGACTATCTTATCATATTTTACCATAAATCAATTTACACATGTGTGCAAATCTATACACATTAATATCTAATATTAATATATATATAATATAATGCCATAATTGATTAGTCTTGCAAGATCTTTGTGTATCAATCTATATATATGCAAATATATATCTAATTTTTCAACATGATTAATATAATACTATAATTATTTAATTTGCAAAATACATGTGTATCAATATACATAATACATTTCGACATACATATCTAATATATGTATATTTAATTAATCAACATAATTAATATCTTGTATTTAATTTATTCATAATAAATAAATACCATCATATTAATTTATCACTATAATACTTTATAGTCGAGATAAAACTTTCCTTATTTGGATATCACTATAACCGCATTTTAATCTGGCTAGATGTTCTTATGTGTGTGACCCAATAGGCTTCCGAATATGTTGGCTGTAGGCACAAAGTGCAAATTATGAAAATGCCCTTCATACCTAACTATCACGGGATAGCGTCTAGCAACAGATCGTGACCCCCAATCATCAGAAGAGTCAAATGCAATGACAACTACCTCTCATGTGAAACACTTACCGTGTAAATAAAATCCTATCGCTGTAATAATATCCATACGGTCGTACGTCGAGTGTCAAGCATCAACGACCGTATCTTATAATCTAGATATCATGCTCTCTCGAAGTAACTCATTTACTTCCTCTTTGTATGGATTCACGAGAGTAAGACATTCCTTATAAGAAGGTCCTTTCGGATATTCACTCCTACTGATAGGTTACGCGATTCCCGGATGACCAAACATGTATAGTCCGCATGCTTTAGTATCACACCCAATCACTACCGCATGATCGCCCCGTGGCTAGGGGAAGCCTCAATAGCGTCAAAGCATGACCATTCACACCGTGATGTCATATAGAATCCGGTCTTATGATAATTACACAACCGTCAAATAGTGTGACACTTAACAGTATAAGTAGGTCAGTCTAACTTACGCATTCTCTAATTCACGTCCACGTACAGTCCAAGTATCTTTACACATCGATATACGAGATCTATCCCTGCCCTTAAAGACATTAGACATCTAATACGTGCTAGCATGTTTGTACTATCAATGCCCTGTTTAATAGTACATAAGCCTAGAGATATTTAAGTATCATACTTATTAAAGTGGTTAGAGATCTCATCAACCATAATCTCCTATCATGGTTTCCCAATTACAGTTTAATACTAAGGACGTTATCATATAACAATTCATAATTGGTTCATTAAAATAACAAATATATGACAACACAAAAGCCATTTATTATATATGTATAATCATAAAGAAATAGTAGAAATGATCCGATCCGGTCCAACTTGATTGGGTTTAGAAAACTATTTCAACAATCTCCCACTTGGCCTAAAACCAATCACTCGTACACACAAGACCAAGTTGAAACACAATAATCTCATGCACTACTCGCAACCAGCCCTAAGCATGAACAGATCACTATCCGTGAGGACTCAAACTATCTTCATATCATGCTCCAAATAATCAAGTCAAAGGAACCGCCTCAACACACACATGAATCTCTGACGAGACCCTGGTCCTTGCTTCAAGCAATGAATCCACTTACTATATCAGGTATATAGAAAAGGTGGAAGAACCATACAAGGTTCAGGAATGAACTTTCTAGATCCATGTACTGCTCCCGCTGCGCCTCCATGGCACACTGGGTTTTGACCTAGTTGTAGAATCTCTAGTGATTTCTAGCTAAGAACATTTCCAGCTCACTGTATCACTCAACAAAGTAATTTCAAACCCAGACAGTAGCTCCCACTCGCCTTCATAAGACTTAGGATATACGTCTGTATATCTATATTTATCTGATTCCAAGTTTTGATAAACTAGGAAACCGTCCTTAACTTGTTTAAGGATATTCTCGACATTCACCAAATTAACTTTCATACTTGCTCAAGACTCTTCATGGACTATGAACATCTTGCATTACTTTTATGATGGTTCATATCGCAGTAGAAAAGGAAACCTTCCATAAGCATCAACTTTCACCTTATCTTTAGGACTAACATCCTAACATAGATAGATCTTGAGAACATCGGCTAGAGTATCTCCTGTCGCGATCTATGCTAAACTCTTATAGCATCACATCTATATAGGTAGACTATAAACTAACAGCAGTTAAATTTATCACTATAGATTCTTATTTTTAAAAATAAGAACTACTAATCCAAGTGCTTTCGTAAAGACCTTGAACTACCAAACATTAATTGACTGTGACATGGGGTAATAATTCCCGAGAGAGCTATCCGATACCTTAGTCAAAAATCGTAACACACTCCCACTATCCCTCTTGCACATTGGGCATATCCCTTCTTTTGACTAAATCAAACTCTTTTGATTATCAAACAAAGGAATTGTCTAGAGAAATTTGTTTGATTCCATAAATGGATTTCGTGGGCTCGTATATCATGTTATCGTCGAGCTTTTGTCCAACATCTTCAACACTATTATATAGCCATGATACGAAGTTATAACAAGCAAAGTCTGAAGAGAACTGGCCTCAGCTGGCATCATAAAGGTAATTACAAGGTTTACACCCCTACCCTTCAGCCGTCACTATAGCCTTATGGTAATCATATTACTATCCATGTATGCCTTTCAGGGACATTACCTCTAGGTAAGACAGACTAGGTTCACAACCTGGTTGTCACTGATGGAATCTAATTCAGATATTATGGCTCCTGGCCATATCTCTCATTATTTCCTTTCAAACATTCGTTCATAAGTCGTGAGATATTCATTCTTAAAGATGATCAAACCAGTAGCCTTTTCAGGCTTGAGGTTATCCACAGACTTATGGAACATTTGTGTGTACCGAGCAGTGTTCTACACCTTATCGCTTATACGGTGCCTGCTCATGTACGAATGGTTGAATATCTCTTTGTGGTTCTCAAACTACTTTTGAGATCTAATTTACTCCCACTAATGCGATACGTGCCCAGGAAATAACTAAGGGACCAATGGCGAGCTATGGAAAACCTAGACCTAGCGTCTCTGACCTAGGGCCGAGGCTAAGAACACTCAACGTTTGGCTCACGATGCTGATTCGTTCTTTAAAAAGGGTGTCTTCTCTACGACAAAGAGAAAACTCACTCGCAAGTGATTTGTTAAGTCGACTCGACTTAACAAAAGGTTAATTGAAATTTCAATAAAAATCTGTTGTATTAAAATTGTACATAGAGGGCCTTTATATAGGCTACAACATAGAAGACAATCAAACTCTTAAGTAATGTGGGATAAATTACTTAGTAATTTTCACCATTTTTTTTTCTGGTGGGCCTAACTTGACTCTAATAAGCCCAAATGGCTTTTATTTGCTGAAAATAAACACTTGACCCAACATACTAACATATACACACATTTTTTCATGGGCCTTACTACCAACTAGACCCAAAAGACATTTATTAAATAGACTTGTAAAAACAATATAAGATAAAATCAAACAAGTCCAGTAACTAATTATTCAGGCCCAATAACACAAATAATTGTCCTCACAGTCACATTATTTCAGGCCCCAAGTCCTCGGGACGGATCACATTATTCCCTCCCGGTTGGAAATGATTCATCCCTGAATCAAAAGGATGTTGTACAATTCAGCCTCTTGCACCAATCTTGAACAACCCACAAAAATCAGCAATGATATACCGGGATCAAATAACATGCGAATACACAACTTCAAATGAATTGTACGCTGATATCAGATCCATGCTTCACCAACGGAACATACGAAAAGTCACTAGGCTTGATATAGATGTCGTTGAAGCGAGTGGCAGCAACATAGTCATAGGAACTCTTACGCAGATAGACATCCAAATGCACAACAAATGGGTCAATGAAAGAATGCTCCGGTTTTCCACTAATTGGAATTGGATCAATAAAATCCAAAGGCACTATAGGTGCTGCATTAGATGTATTCAACATCCCGGTGTCCACCTCATATGGATGATCATCATGTACTTGCAAAGAAGATTCAACATCCTCTAATGGGGGATGATGAGATTCCCCATCGATTTCGCAAACAGAACTCTCAACATAACCATCAACGACTATCGCATCCAAGTGCACCACCTCGTTCACAACTAATACCGCATCACTCTCAACTACTTCGTCCACGTTCTCATTCACCTTGGCAATTGCATCTGCCACAATCAAATCTTGTACTACCTCATCTCGAATGTCAACAATCCCTTCGGTTTTCTCTACAACTAATGCTTGGGCTTTCTTACGTTTAGCCTTCCGTTTGGCCTCATCCACCAGAAAATTCTCCCAAAACAGTTCACTTTCCAGCAACCGTTGATCTGAACGCTCATCGTTTTCCTTTTGCTTTCACATCAACTCCTCAAGAGAGCTACTCACCTCTGCTAACACTTTGTTAGTTTGATTAACGAACTCCTTTTGACGCCGCTGCTCCTCCCTACGAATGCGTCTCTCATATAGCTCATCTTGATACCTATGCTCCTCCCTAAGTTCTTTACTACGAATGTGCGTCTCGTAATAATCAAAACAAGCCATATTTCTCACGATTCACTCATGTTTCACTCACTCACAAATAGATATAAACCAAAGAATGAATCACAACAATGAGCAAACTCTAAATATGATGCTGTCGGGATTTCCAGAATTTAAACAGTGAAGTTTCGTGCAGATTATGAACAAACTATTGAAAATCGTGGAAAACTCAAAAGCCGAAAGTTTTAGATCAGGTAGTTTTCTAAAGGAAATTGAAATTTCAAACAATTTGGGGTTATAAAAGTTGACCAAACCATCGTTTTTCGGAAACTGGTACAATCTGACAAAATTTTCCAGATTGATAGCAGTTACTTAAGGTGCCGATTGCTATAAACATACAGAGAATTTGAAAAACATCAAAAGATAAAAGTAGTAGATCTGAGAATTTCCTATAAGTTCACTAATTTTCAGGATATTCGGAATCGTCTAACCCACTTAAATCTAATTCGAACAACGACTTACGGCTGCAGAATTCAAGAACAGACTATTCTGTGTTGATGAGCAGTTTTGAATAGGATCGGCTTCTAATTCCGAGATGAGGTCAAGAGAGAAAACGTAGCTAACATTTTTATTTAGTTGTGGCTAAACTTTCAGATCATTTGGAGGTTTTTTGTGTATTTAACGAACTGATACAAAAGACCGGTCTGGAAAATAAATAGGGTTCTTGGGATGAAGGTTTGAAGATTTGAAGAATTTTCAAGTTTTTCGGGTAGGATGGATGAAGATTTGAAGATTTATGGCTGGGGAGGGGACGAAATTAAAGGAAAACAATAAAAAATATTTTTTTTGTTGTTGATAATAATTGAAAAAACAAGAAAAGAAACAACGGGATATTTGATACCTTAGCTGAGCTCTGCTACCAACTGATGCGATACGTGCCCTGGAAATAACTAAGGGACCAATGGCGAGCTATGGAAAACCTAGACCTAGCGTCTCCGACCTAGGACCGAGGCTAAGAACACTCAACGTTTCGCTCATGACGCTGATTCGTTCTTTAAATTGGGTGTCTTCTCAACGACAAAGAGAAAACTCACTCGCAAGTGATTTGTTAAGTCGACTCGGCTTAACAAAAGTTTAATTGAAATTTCAATAATAATCTGTTGTATTAAAATTTTACATAGAAGGCCTTTATATAGGCTACAAAATAGAAGACAATCAAACTCTTAAGCAATCTGGGATAAATTACTTAGTAATTTTCGCCACTTTATTTTCTGGTGGGCCTAACTTGACTCTAATAAGCTCAGATGGCTTTTATTTCCTGAAAATAAATACTTGACCCAACATACTAACATATAGGCACATTTTTTCTTGGGCCTTACTACAAACTAGGCCCAAAAGACCATTATTAAATAGTCTAGTAAAAACAATATAAAATGAAATCAAACAAGTCCAGTAACTAATTATTCAGGCGCAATAACACAAATAATTGTCTTCACAGTCGCATTATTTCAGGCCCCAAGTCATCGGGACGGATCACATCACCCACCGTTTCTTTTGGAAGAAACACTTCCTCAAGAAGACAACATGTTTGGAGACAAGCGCCTTTTGCTCCGCGGACAAGTAAATAATATCTAGTGTACTTGCTAATATATTCCACAAAGTTGAACATGTGATACAAGGCGCCAAGCCTTTTCAGACATTGTCTGCTTGCTAGAAGCATGATAACCCAAAATCATCGGTTAAGATGGATTTGATGTCATCAATTCCATATCTGATATGGAATTTATTAAGCCCTTATTCTTTGGAACTCGGTTAAGTATATGTATCGTATAAGGGCACTATCCCGAAAGACGTAAGGGATACTTCGCATGACTTACGTCATACCTTTATCATATAAAGTGTTGTTTCCATTTTAGGAACACAATCTACTTGCATATCCCAATGATGATATCCTTCAAGGGAGAATCTGATTCTATTTCAGACGACTTCTGAAAATACCCTTCAGGTATTAATTGATTCAATACAATTGAAGATTAATTCCTAAGTAGCTCATCAATCTCATATTCATACTAACTCGAATTTTTCGGGCTTTCCGAATCGTTGTACTTCGCTAAGAACATTCAACTATTTCTATAAATTGTTATAGAGAGTAATAAACAATTATTTGTGACATTAATTGTCATAAACCAACATAAAATGGTATTTTAGTCATCTTTAGATAAACCAACATATTATTTGTCATAGGCTTTAGACAACTTTCTAGATTTTATAACCTTTTCATAAAATGGTATTTTAGTCATCTTTAGATAAGATACGCATTACCCATATGATTCATAGTCACGCGGTTCAGACATCATCAGAATGACGTTTGATTATACGATTCTTTTCCACGGAGACTATGTCTAGTGCAACCACAAAATATCAAGGATAACAGCCATATAAACATTTAATGGAGATTTCATCATATATATCAACTATATAGTGACATCAATCTAGTATGTCAGATTCATTGACCATTCAACTTTATCGGGATAACATTTATTCCTTACAATTGAATTTGTCCATTAAATCCTTACATCTAACTGAAAATATGTTCTTCATAAGAACTGGAACATGATAACATTTATTTAGTTCCTTTATCAGTTTACTTGACTCAGAATACAAAAATGAAAATGTCGCAACGTTTGCTTCGCTTTTCTGTATTTTTGTGTATTCCGTATTTAATCTTTCTAATTTAATCATACTCGTAAGATATATTGGTCCCAGAGAAGGGTGAAACTATAGTCAGAGGGGAATGACTATAGTGGAGTTTCAAAAACTTTTCTTTTGTTTAAAAGCTTTTGGGCAGCGGATAAGTCCCTTCTTACACTGTTGTTTTCAAATCAGTTTAGACAATCACAGATATAAGTTATGATCTAGGCAATTTAAATAAATACTGTAACGTAAATTGCAGAAAGTAAATTGACACAAGGCTTATAGTGGTTCAGGGTGGTGTAATCCCATAATCCACTAATCCCTTGATCAATCTCAGTGCTGAATATGACTTTGTAGCTCTGATATCTGAGTTGATCACTAGATGTATCCTTGTAAGTTCAGAGAGAAGGCTTTTCAAATTGACAGAGTTTCTGCTTGATTTTTCTTTTCAGATCGTTGTGCTTCTTTGTCTGTCAATGCCTTCTATTTATAGCCTTGAATAACCTTGATTTGAAATTCCGTCCATTGGCTATTTTAATGAGGGAATAATCCTTGATTTTATTTTTGATTCCCCCTTAATTGCATTCTTCTTGATTTCAGTGATCGGATTCTTTCTTCAAACGTATAGCAGAAAATCCATCCTTGATTGATCCTCTATTGATTGTGCATTTAATGCATGATCTTCTGAATCTTCAACGTATATTAAATTTGATCTGGTAAGTGTTACTTCGCCGTTTTCAGAACAGTCGAGTGATCCTTCTGACTTACCTGATTTAGATCTTCCTTCACCGTTTTGTCTTTACTCAGCCGAAAGTCAGTTTACTTTGTCGATTCACTGTTTTCTTCTTTGCTTCAGTTTAAGGAGAATCTTTGTACTTCACTGATCATTGATTGGGTTGAGATCAGTGTACACCATATTTGAACATTAAGTTTTATCACTTAAAGTGTAACTTGGACTTATCTAAGGTCATCACAGACTTCCTTAGTTATAAGTCAGACCATTAATGTCTTCATTTCTTCTCTGCTGGTGCTTGGCTGGCTTCACTCTGCCGAATATCTATTTTTACTTTGCCATCCTACCAACTAGTACAATACTTGTCTGACTCAACTTATACAACACGTCAGACTCTAAGTAAAGACTTATACAGAGAATTCTAACTTATTTCAGGCTTGCTATAATGGCTAGTATGGCCATCATCAAAACATAATAGAACGTTCCTAACAATTTCCCCCTTTTTGATGATACCAAAACCCTCATAAGCCTGAATACTTGTAATCCAAATTTTTCATAATAATCAACAGAATAAAAACTCAACAATTTTATTCATCCATCACAGGGCAATAAGATATTGCATCTTTTTATTTAAAGACAAAGGCAAATAGAAGTAATCTAGAAATAATTCAAATTGAGTGTAAGGTCTACTTCTTCACATCTTCAAACCTGATGCCTTTGCCTTTGTTGCCCTTGCCCTTTTCTGTTGGGCTTGCCTTCTTTTCACTGGAGCTTTCAGGCTTAGAACTTCCTTCCCCCTTTTTGGCAGCACTACAAAAGGCTTCAAGATTTGTTGGTGCTGTATCAGAATCAGGGAGAGAACCATACCTCCTTTCCAGTATCTTGTTGTTGACCTCACCAACTTTGATTAGAAGGTCCAATTGCTTGCCAGACTGCTCCATTACCTCATCCAGATGCTGAATTTGTTGAGTGTGAGCATTGAGAGTGTCCACCAAGGGCTTAAGATTGTTGTCAATTATCTCAGCATGAAATTCAAGATTGGTTTGGACATGGTAAGGGATGAGTTGTTGTAAATTGCAAAGCAGGTTTCCTTGTCTCTCCATGACCTCATCTTGGATCTTGATATGATTGATGAGTGCCTCAATCTTGTGGTTGAAGGAGGTTGCTTCACTCCTTAAGGTATTCTTCAGGTTTTGCCTGCTGTAATATTGTCTTTCCATGTCCACAATGAGGGGTTGAATGTGTAGATTGAAAACTCTCTCTGGATCAATTTCCTCTGGTGCCACATGGACATCCTCTTCATCTCCATCATCCTCAACATCTCTATCTTGCTCTGTCTCATTCTCCAGGTCAACTTCTCTTTCTTCCTTTTCCTTTTCATCTTGTGCATCTTCTTCTCCTTCTTCTATCTGTTCGTGTTCTTCCTCATTAGACATAGAGTCATTTAGAGGTTGTTGTTGAGTGTGGACTGCTTCATCTGCTACTGTTCCCCCTTGTGCAATTGTGTGGGAGTTGACAATTTCGGCTGAGTGAGCTTTATTAGCTGGCTCACTAAGCTGTTTGTCAACTTTACCAATGATTTTGAGAAGCACTTCTTGCAGAGTCAGTTCATCATCAGAAATCCCAAAATCTTCTTGATTTGCTTCAAGATTTCCACCATCTAAGTGTTCATCCTCTAACTCATCTTCTTCCTCATCTATTTCCTCCTCTTCAGATGAAGTGATTCTATATCCTTCCTCACAATCCTCCAGATAGGTGATTTCCTCTTGTTGCTTTTCTTCTTCTATTGTTGTGTCGTCACTTATTGTCACAGGTACATTCAAGTTGCTGGTTCCAGGCAGAGAGATGCTTTCATGTGCTGTCTGGGATCTGGTTCTTTGTCCCACTCCTGATCTACTGCCTTCAGGTTGTTTTCTTTTGCTCCCAGCAATGGGTTTGGGCTTCATGGAAGCCTTGATGTAAGTAAACATGGTCTTTGACTTGTGTGGAGACTGCAAATTGATGGGTTGTACTTTCAATTTGTTGAATAGGTGTTGAAGAGGGAACCCATATGATTTCCTCTCCCAGAAATCGCCCTTTTTCTGTAAACCCTTGCTTGGTGCCGTTATTGATAAATCAATTTCCTTTTGAATTTCATCCTTCAGTCGATTGAAAACAAATGTTGCCCAGTCGAATTTGGTACGTTCGTAGATGATGGCCATCAGTCTGATCCGAACCTCTGTCAGGTTTTCCATAGACCCTTTTCTGCCTTCGATATTCTTGGTGATGACTGGTGCAAATTTAGCAAACGGTAGTTTGAGCATTGATCTTGGTAGATTGTATGTTTTGCTGTTTCTTCTGGGGTTCTTGGCTATTTCAGCCCAGAATTTCTGGACGTCAATCGTCACAAACTTGACATTAGCCGGACCTATTATGGGGGAGTGGTTTGAGGTAAGTAATGATAGAGCCCGGGAATCGAGGCGTTCATAATTTAAGAAGAATATGGTTACCTCCATGATCATAAGTTGATCTCCACGTGTGTAATCTTCCATAATTTCCAAATTCTCCACGTGTAGTAAAAATTGATTTTGTTCACACTTTAATTTGTCCAAGTCTTTAATTCGGTGAAGTGCCTTGGCTGGTCTCTTAGCCGATGTAGAGAATTCTTCTCTGAGCTGCTCCATTTAACCGTTCCTAACAATCAGTTAAGTTAACTTCACTGGATACCAGTGCCTTACCTGCTACATCTCCAGTAACAGCAAAAGTTGAACTAGTTGATGAAGTCACTTAGCCGATTACTCCAGTTAGCCGCTCTTTGGTACTTAGTCAATTTCAATCATTCCTAACTCAGTTCTCAACATGCTGAATCTTTCATAACTGAGTGGTTTAGTGAAGATGTCAGCCAATTGATCTTCAGTGGGTATGTATTTTAGGATGACATCTCCCTTTTCAACATGATCTCTGATAAAATGATGTCTCACATCAATGTGCTTTGTTCTTGAATACAACACTGGATTTTCAGTAATAGATATTGCACTTGTATTATCACACATGATTGGAATTTTTTTTCTCTTCCACTCCATAATCCCTTAGCTGTTGTCTCATCCAGAGTACTTGTGCACAACAACTACCTGCTGCTATATATTCTGCTTCAGCTGTTGATGTAGATATGGAGTTTTGCTTTTTACTGAACCAAGAGACTAGTCTGGTGCCTAGCATTTGACATGTTCCAGAGGTGCTTTTTCTATCTATTTTGCATCCAGCATAGTCAGAGTCTGAATATGATATAAATTTAAATCCTCCATCTTTTGGATACCAAATACATACATTGATAGTGTTTTTCAGGTATTTGATTATTCTTTTGGCTGCTAGAAGATGTGATTCCTTTGGTTGGGCTTGAAATCTTGCACATACTCCTACTGCAAATGCTATATCAGGTCTACTTGCAGTTAAGTATAGTAAGGATCCAATGATTCCTCTATACATTTTCTGATCAACATCCTTTCCTGTTTCATCTTTTCCAAGTATGACTCTTGCACACATTGGTGTGTCTGCTGTGCCACTTGTATCCATCCCATACTTGTGTATTAAATCTCTTGTGTACTTGGCTTGACTAATGAAAATACCATCCTTCATTTGCTTTACTTGAAGGCCAAGGAAATAATTTAATTCTCCCATCATGCTCATCTGAAATTTGCTCTTCATCAGGTTTGCAAATTTCTCACATAGCTTTTCATCCTCTGATCCCAAGATGATATCTTCAACAGAGATTTGTACTAACAATGTACGTGTTCCTTCTTCTAGTTTAAATAGAGTCTTGTCTATAGTTCCTTTGTTGAATCCATTCTTGATCAGAAATTGTGATAGTGTTTCATACCAGGCTCTTGGTGCCTGTTTGAGTCCATAAAGGGCCTTCATGAGTTTGTATACTTTGTCTTTTTTTCCTTTGATTTGAAATCCAGGAGGTTGTTCCACATATACTTCTTCTTCCAAATGTCCATTTAGAAATGCACTCTTGACATCCATTTGATAGACTTTGAAATCTTTGTATGCAGCAAAAGCTAGAAAAAGTCTGATTACCTCCAATCTTTGTAATCTATTCCTTCTACTTGAGAATAGCCTTTTGCAACTAGTCTTGCTTTGTTTATGACAATAGTTCCTTGCTCATCAATCTTGTTCCTGAATACCCATTTTGCTCCAATGATGTTGGCCATATATGGTCTGTCAACAAGTTCCCAGACTTCATTTCTTTCAAATTCACTTAGTTCTTCTTGCATGGCTGTGATCCAATCTGCATCTTGGATTGCATCATCTATGGTCTTGGGTTCCACTTGTGATAGAAAGCATGTTAGCATGTGCTCTAGTTGTCTTCTGGTTCTAACTCCTGTGTGAACATCTCCAATGACTTGTTCTTCAGGATGATCCCTTTGCCAATTTAGATCAGGTTGAAGTTGTTCTTCACAATAGGTTCTGATAATTTCATTTAGAAATTCAGTGCCTCTATCTGATCTGATCTTGATGATTTTCAGTTCCTTTTCATTTTGGAGTCTTCTCAGCAAATCTGGCAGCTTTTTGAGTGTTTCTTTCTTCTTGTTCATGAAAATGGTCCAGGTGTACTTTGAGAAGTCATCCACCATTACTAGGGTGTATTTCTTACCACTTACACTTACTGGTGTGACTGGTCCAAACAGGTCCATGTGTAACAGATGTAGAACTCTGGTTGTAGATTGATAAGGCTTTGACTTGAATGAACTTTTGATTTTTTCCCTTTCTGACATGCATCACATAGGCTTTCCTTTTTGAATATGATCTCTGGCAGTCCTTCAACTAATTTGTTCTTTGATAATTTGTTGATGGTCTTGAAATTCAGGTGATTTAATCTTCTGTGCCAAATCCAGCTTGTTGATTGTTTATTTTTGACAAGCAGACATGTTTCTGCCTTGGCTGTTCTCCAGTCCACCACATACATGTTGTCTTGTCTTCTACCTGCAAGAACTATTGTGTTGGTTTGGCTGTGAATCACTTTGCATCCTTCTTTGTTGAAGTGCACATTGTAGCCTTTGTCACAGAATTGACTGATGCTCATTAGATTGAAATTAAGTCCCTTGACATATGCCACATTTTGAATCTTCAGATTGTTCTTGAGTATTATGCCTTCCCCCTTAATCTTGCCAGGGTTTTCTTTACATCCAAATGTGACTTTGGGTCCATCAAAAGTTTTGAAGTCAGTGAGCCATTTCTTGTTTCCTGTCATGTGTCTGGAACATCCACTGTCTATGTACCAAACATCCTCAGTTTCATTTGATTTTTTGGTCATTAGACATAAATCAGTGTCTGAGCTGTCACCTTCATCTTCATTTAATTCTTTGGTCATGAGATATAAGCAAGCTTTTTCATTTTCTGAGCTATCTTCTTCATCACTGTCATCTGAGTCATTATCTGATGATTCTTCATTCTTTTCACTACTGGATTCAGCCTTCAGTGCCTTCTTGGGTTTCCTCTTTTCAAATGCTTTGTATTTCTTCTTTTCATCATCTTTGTCATTTTCTTCAGGACAATCAGCCTTGAAGTGACCTTTCTTGTTGCAGTTGAAGCATCTGTATTCATCATCTTTTTTCTTCATGTCTTTGTTTGAGCTTGACCTCTTGTTTGATGATGAGTTTCCCTTGAATGTCTTCTTTTTGCTAAACCTGTCAAAACGTTTGACTAATAAAGCTACCTGTTCTTTGAGTTCTTATGTCTCTCTGCTGATACAATCGGCAAAGTTACTTTGCTGGGGTGCAACCAGTGCAGTGATTTTTTGTGTCTCTGCCGGAGCACCATCTTCACCGTTCAATTCAAATTCATGAGCTTTTATTTGGGACATCAGGGTCAGAGTGTCTGTGTTTGCAAGATTTGTTGTTCCTCTGATTACTGATGTTATGATCTTCCATCTTTCAGGTAAGCCTCTCAAAATCTTCAAGCATACTTATTTCTGGGGATATGTGTGTCCAAGCTGTTGCAGTTCACTGATAATGTTTGAGAATCTGTTGTCCATTTGATCAATGGATTCACCAGCCTTCATTTTGAAGTTCTCAAATTTCTGTTTTGCAACAGATAATTTATTTTCTTTAACGGCTTCAGATCCTTCATTTATCAATGCTAGCTTGTCCCACATCTCCTTTGTTGTTTTTGCAGTCTTTGATTCTCATGAACATGTTGCTATCTAGGGTCTTCAAAATCATGTCTTTTGCAACAAAATCCAGATTTGCTCTTCTCCTGTCATCCTTGGTCCAATCCTTTTTAGGTTTATTGATTTCCTTCCCTTGATTTGCTCATGTGCCTACCACAGTAGTGATTATGATTGGTCCATCATTAATTACATCCAGCATCTCTTCATGAGTTGTGCAAGATGAGACAGCATTCTTATTTTATATTCATCAAAATTATTAGTATTAAAAATAGGTACTTTTGACAAGAAGTTTGAGGAATCCATAAGTGCAAGTGAAGATATAAATGTAAACGTATAGAAAACTTAGATTTGAAAACTACTTTGAAAATGTGTGATCTCCTTGTTACCAGAAATTAGATCTGAACAGGTTCTGATACTAGGAACACTGCTCCGATACCAATTGTTGGTCCCAGAGAAGGGTGAAACTATAGTCAGAGGGGGGGGGGGGTGAATGACTATAGTGGAGTTTCAAAAACTTTTCTTTTGTTTAAAATCTTTTGGGCAGCGGATAAGTCACTTCTTACTCTGATGTTTTCAAATCAGTTTAGAGAATCACAGATATACGTTATGATCTAGGCAATTTAAATAAATGTTGTAAAGTAAATTGCAGAAAGTAAATGGACACAAGGCTTATAGTGGTTCAGGGTGGTGTAATCCCTTAATCCACTCTTCTCATGTGATGATCGGAGGAATTCACAATTGTTTTCACAGATACAATAGTATGATTGTCCTTGGCTTCCCAAGCTTCACAATCTACAAGACTATCACTCCTTGACTACAACAGCTTCAGTGATTCAGTGTCTTTTGTTGCTCCTTGAGATCAAAATCCTTCAACAGCTATCACAGATTCAACTCCTTCTCAAATTGCCTCTGATTCAGTTGCTTCAGTTTGATGTGAATGTGTTTCACACACTTGCTTGATCAATCTCAGTGCTGAATTTGACTTTGTAGCTCTGATATCTGAGTTGATCACTAGATGTATCCTTGTAAGTTCAGAGAGAAGGCTTTTCAAATTGACAGAGTTTCTGCTTGATTTTTATTTTCAGATCGTTGTGCTTCTTTGTCTATCAATGCCTTCTATTTATAGCCTTGAATAACCTTGATTTGAAATTCCGTCCATTGGCTATATTAATGAGGGAATAATCCTTGATTTTATTCTTGATTCCCACTTAATTGCATTCTCCTTGATTTCAGTGATCGGATTCTTTCTTCAAACGTATAGCAGAAAATCCATCCTTGATTGATCCTCTATTGATTGTGCATTTAATGCATGATCTTCTGAATCGTCAACGTATATTAAATCTGATATGGTAAGTGTTACTTCGCCGTTTTCTGAATGGTCGAGTGATCCATCTGACTTAGCCGATTTAGATCTTCTTTCACCGTTTTGTCTTTACTCAGCCGAAAGTCAGTTTACTTTGTCGATTCACTGTTTTCTTCTTTGCTTCAGTTTAAGGAGAATCTTTGTACTTCACTGATCCTTGATTGGGGTGAGATCAGTGTACACCATATTTGAACATTAAGTTTTATCACTTAAAGTGTAACTTGGACTTATCCAAGGTCATCATAGACTTCCTTGGTTATAAGTCAGACCATTAATGTCTTCTGGTGCTTGGCTGGCTTCACTCTGCCGAATATATGTTTTTACTTTGCCGTCCTACCAACTAGTACAATACTTGTCTGACTCAATACTTGTCTGACTCAACTTATACAACATGTCAGACTCTAAGTAAAGACTTATACAGAGAATTCTAGCTTATTTCAGGCTTGCTATAACAGCTAGTATGGCCATCATCAAAACATAATAGAACGTTCCTAACAAGATCATCATATATCTAAGAGTTGACATGAACTTAGATGGATTTATCTCAACACACTTGCCTAGAATAAAGACATCGATAATTTCTCTATTTAAGCACACACCCTAACTTTCCTTTTAATCCTTCAAGCACTTGTAGAATATTTCTTATTTTCTTCTTCGCGAGACTTAAGAAGAATCACAAGAGCTATGTCTTCAATTTCCTTTCATAAAGAAAATCTATAGTTTATTAAATAGTTTATTTAACCTTTTGAATCACATTCAAAAAAAGAACTATTTGATTAACCTTCAAGCAATGATTAAAGAAATAAATCGATACTTAAATCTTACATTTTTGAAAAAAACCTTTCCATAATTCGATGCGGTCATTCTTATTCAACGTTTGAAATAATTGTCATCGTATGATAGAATGATCATATTGGATCGTATCCAATATATGATTAATTCGTTGAAACTCATTTCAAGTGATTCAATCATGAGCTTCCGTTTTTCATCAATAATTAAAGTCTTGGAGCACTGCATCAAATATGTAGTCTCTTGTCTCTAACTACTATAACGGGGTTGCTCGTGTCATTTCTTATTTAAAAGGATTAATATTACTTAACCGTACTCGAGAACGTTTCTCAAGAGGTAACATTCATTATTTGGTTTTACTAATCGAGAATAAAAACATAAATATAACAGTTCTCTAAAAACTACAACATAAAATAAAGATAAAAGAGTGATGTTGTTTATACATGCAAAATCAAAAAGTGTCTTATGGTTTATGATTTTGCTCCCACTAGTAAACTACTCCCAAATGACTTTCAAGAATTTTTCAAAATTCTTTAGTGGCTGACATCCAATCTAGTTACCTCGATTCCCGGCAGTGGTCGATCAATCAAGATAATTTCGAAAGGTAGATAACATTTTTCCATTCACATCTCTATGTAATTCTCAGGTTGACCAGTCAACTCTTTGACAATTCACATCACTATGTGTTAGTCAACACCTTGTCTCCAAAGTCAGACGGCCCTGGCGGTGGCCAATCACCGAAAGACTCTAGTCAAGTCATAACCCAATATTCGTGAAATCTCATACGATCATGTCTTAATTACGACGATATACCCGAGGTAGGTCAACTCCCGGCAGTGGTCGATCAGTTGGATCTAAACAAGGGCTCTTCACCGTCGTTAAAATATTGAGAGACAAAATTCCGACTTAATTTTTGTTGTGGGAGTAATTTTAAATTAAATCACTTAATTAATTTTGAATTGATTCTCTTAATTAAAATAATTATGGTCTCATTATGTATATGTTTCTTTATAGACATACATCATACACATTCATCTAGATCGTGCCTAGTTATGCGTCTATCGTATCATATAAATTAAATACAAGCACAAAATAAATAAATTTGTAAAGTAAACGGTATGATCATTGACTTTTCCTAGGTGCGGTTTCGATACAAACTGACGAAACCACGGGTCACAATCTACTGGGAGATGAAACCGCTAATAGGATCTTTAATGCGCCATTCTCCAATGGGTTCTTTATTTTGTCTTTCTTTGGTCTCCATCTTCTGCGCCATTCTTGTTACATAAATTTTATCTAATAAAATAAATACACCCGCCGCACACGTGAGGAGCTAATGGGAATGTGATAATGCAGAAAATAATTAGGTCACGTTCTTCATAACGGCATAAGACAATTTTATACCAACGAAAAAATAAATCATTCACATCTATCATATTGGTCGAGTCCATGATCAATCGAGGTCCATATAATCATATTTTATCTACACAATATCTAATCCATACAGTAACATCAATGAAAAAGAAAAAATTAAAAACTAACAACTTGCGTCTTAATTAATCGATTAACGTTTAATCTATTAAATAATTTTGTCTAATCAATTAACTAATTAACATTTAATTAATTAATTGATTTTAATCGAAATAAAATTAGCGGTTAATTTTAAACGATTTCAATTTTAATTTTAATCAATTAGAACTATTCCTAAAATAAATCAAAATTATAATTAAGTCTCTTTTGTTTCTTTCATTTTGATTCCTAATCAAAAGGGGTGCCATTAGTTTCCTAAACCAAAAGGCACTTACCTTGGCCCTTTCCAAAATCAAAATTTTGAAAAGGGCCTAGGCCTATTCCAAACAAAATTTGGAATGCCCTAGATTAATTAAAGGCAAATCATATTACCAAATAATGTCATGTGGCATCCCAATGGTCCAATCTATTTGAACCATTAGTTAGCCACATAACACCAACTAAACACAGAGAGAATTTTTATATACCATAAGGAATCACAAAACACATAAAACAAAAATTCAGGGTTCCACCAAAATTACCGGCCGACGCCGACCGCCTGAGGGCAGCTGACACCGCCGTTGGTCGGTCGAGCACCCCAAGCCTCTGATACTATTTTTTTTGTTTTCGTTTCGTGAATCTATATCATGCATCTAGAATAATTACTATGCAAATTAACTAATTCTTATTGCTTAAGCTCGAAGATCGCTCCGATACCACTGTTAGAAAATCTACGCGGGAACGCAGCGGAATTAAAAAATTTATTTCCTTTAACCGGCATCGACATTGTTTAAGCAACAAACATAATAAGATAGTAGATGGTGGTTACCTTGATTAATCTAAAATATCGACGCTTTGACCATCTAGGGAGAGTAGTGGTGCATGGAGCCGCCCAAGCATTCGGCCTCTACCGCTAGTCCACACGAACAACCCGCCGGAATCCACCATTGGATTGCCACTAGAAAAACTCGGTTGCTAGACTGACCTTTTCTCTCTCACAAATCCCTCTCTAAGAAGTTCTCTATTTTTCACAAGAAACTATTAGTCTCTTGGAATTGTGATGTACAAAAGAGCTAGCCAACCCCTTCTTATATAGGTGTTGGTCGCCACTTTTAGATCCCAATCTGATTGGGAGAAGCTTCCTTGTAGATTTGGGAGAAAGAAAACATTTTCCGAATAAAATGAGGAAAATACCTTTGATTGATTTATCTCATTTAATTTAATATCTCAAATTATATATTTCCAAGTGTTGGTCCCGTGGAAAAGATAACACAAGTTTATAGTGGGGGGAAATAAACTTGTCCCCAAAACCTTAATCTTAAAGCAGATTGAGCTCAACTTTAAACTTGTGTGGAGTTAAGTTTACTTAGCTGAGTATAAGTCAAGACTGACTTATGCTTAACTGAGTTAACTGGCAGTGGATATATTGAAGCCTTTTGTAAAACTTGAGTTATCTGTTTGTAAAGTATGATGCAATAATTAATTGCCTAAAGTAAATAAACAAGAATTATAGAGGTTCCAGGTGGTGTAATCCTGTCAGTCCTCTCTTCCCCTATGATGCGGAGGAAAATTCCAGTAGAACTCTTTGAGGTAGATTGGTTACAAAAAGTCCTAAACTGATAGTCCTTCACAACTCCCTAGGTTCACTATCTAAGCAACTATAGAACATGTAGGATTGCTGCTCCGCAACTACTTGTTCCACTGGTCCTTTGAGGGTTGTATTGCCTCTTCTCCAGCTCATCACAAACACAGTCTTCCTGACTGCAACTCAACTATCCTTCTCACTTTCTTGGTATTTCACAGTCTAAGACCTTTGATACAATCAAAGTTGAGCTTTGAATCAATAACTATGATTCAACTTGTGATTTGAGCTTCTTCTTCTTCTTGATATACAATAAGCACAAGCTTTGTTTTCTTCAAGTGTAGATCTTGATATTTCTTGGAATGCATGAGAACACTTTGAAGATTTCTTGATCTTGAAATAAAGCATAAAGCAGGAGTTTCTTTTTTATTCACTTTCCCCGTTTTTAAAATCTTTCTTGATGTCTTTTTATTTTTGAACTCTGCACTTCTCCTTCAGGTAGAAGTGACCTATTTATAGGGGTTTCTCCAAGATTCATCTTATTTGAATTTGAATTCTTATATCCGTTGATGGTGCTGCTAGTTCTGTTGAATGTTAGTGTCATTTCTGATGTTTCTGTGTATCCAATACGATTGTTTTCTTTATAACGGTCAGATTCTCCTTCAGTTTGAAAACTGGGTCAATTGAGGTTTATCGGTTCTCAGCTTTATGAGCGTTAACTGAGTTTTTGCTCTTCTTAAAAAACTCAGTACTCTTTTCTTCATCTGATTATCATTAACTTAATCAGAGTACACCATGTCATATAAATCATCCAAGATAACATTGTCCTTATGTATCTTAGGTCTTCATACAAGATCTATAGAGTCAGTTCAGGTCATCACAATCTTGCCTGAATTTTAACTTTATAGTCTCGACTTTTGTCTTCATAAATTGAGTTTGAACCATCAGTTATTCATTCTCCAATAACAGAGTCTGGGTCCCTCAGCCTTCATCTTCTAGATAAGCCAACTGATTCTATGTCCCTCAGCGAGCTTACCTTCTTCAATTTCTATTCGTGTGCTCTGAGTCAGTTCCTCACTTGTGAACTCAGTTTTCAATGTCTCATCAAGTCAGTTACTCGTTTTCTCAGTTCTGATCCTAGAATATTATAATGCTTGTCTGATTTACTTATACAAATATCAGACTCTATTAAATCCTATACATTAATATCTAGACATCTTTTTGCCTTGCCCTATAACAACTAGTTATGACACTTAATCAATAGGGTTAAAAACAATAACTGGATAACTGATGAGTCATCATCAAAACATAAATTTTTTTCAAAAAATTTCCCCATGTTTGATGATGTCAATACCCTCCTTAAAAGCAATGCAAAAAGATAAGGACAAAACAATAACAAACACAAAGAACTGAGAAACTAAGTTTTTATTGATGAAACTGAGTTACAGAGTACAATGTATTAAAATACAACAAAGTATGAAAAGGAACTAAGTTTCAGCTTCTGTTCCCTTCCTTTGGTCAGTTCCTTCAATCTTCTTGTCATACAGTTCAGCAATTTCCTTCATGGCATGATTTGTTGAACTGTTATCAATTCCATTTATATTTGCCCAGACATTCCAAGAATTGGTCATATTGTGCTTTCCGAAAAACATGCTTTTAAACAAAATTACGAATACAAACACAATTTTCTTCAACTTTTCACTGGTAGCTGTCTTCAGTAGATCTTTGACAAACTTAGAGTCAGTTTGTTCAACTTTCTTCTCAGCTTTCTCTATGTACCATTTTTCCCAATTGTTCAATTTATTCCAATAATGAACAAGTACTTTCTGCTTGATTAGAAAACTTTCTAATGCTTGTTCTCTTGGTTCACCTTCCTTTGAGGGTAGTTCTATGAAAATGCTATAAAGTTGTGAATCCAAGCCAAGTATTTCTTAGTATGTTTGGAAAATTTTGCAATCAGCTCTATTTCTTCGTCAATCATGTCAGCTCTTTATTTCTTTAGTTAGATCAGTTTTTCATCAATACTATTAAGAACCCCAGGCATTTCAGCTGCATTGACTTGTAAAATGGCCTGACTTTCCCCCTTATTGACATCGTCCTTATGAATCAAGCTCTTGATGTAGGAATTCAGGTGTTGCTGATTTGATGCCAATATAGTTTGTGGAACAGCTGAGTCTCTCATGGAATTTTCCAGTAACAACATTCTGTCCTGCACATTAGTAACAATGCCTTCCAATCTCTCCTGAGTTTTAGTTTTCCTAGCATCAGTCTCAATGGATTTTTTTTGATTTCGATCAAAGTGTCATGGCAATCCTGCTTGACACTGTCTAAAGTCCTTTGCATCTTAGACCTTTCATTCTTGTTTTCCTCCAAGGATTGCAAAACCTTTCCAAAGATGCCCATATCTTCATTTTGTATTCTCACAAGCTCATTGAAGTTGTACTTGATAAACTCAGCTTGTGTTGTACATCTTTCTTAGTTGCAGCTTCATTGTTCTCAGTTCATTCTTCCATATTTTCAGCTTCTTTCTCAGCTTCCCTTTGAGGCTTATTTTCAACAATCTCAGCTTCCTTCTTTTCTTTGGATGGGGTTGAAATGATATCTTTCAGTTTTTCTTTGTAGTCTACAGACTTTCTTGTTTCTTCAGACTGTTTCTTATTTCATCTAGAATAGAAGGATCAATTTCTCTTACTGGTGACAATTTCACATCAAACTCATCATCAGTTTCTTCTTCTGTTTGATCAGCTTCAGCTTTTGCAATTTCAAGGGCTTCTCTGTCAGTCGGTGACTGATAACCTTCTTCATCTTCCTTTTCTGATTTATACCGAATCTCAAAGTTTGACTCACCACTTTCTTCTGAACTGTTTTCTTCATATTTCACTTTTGTAATACCTTTGTCTGCTTCCTTTTCTTGGAGAGAGGGAAGAATCCCTTTTTGTAAATCAGGATCTCCCTGTGAATCATCATCATCATTATCTTCTTTATTTGACTTCGAAGATTCTCCATTAGTAAACTTTTTCCAGTAACTGTTTCTAATCATAGACTACCCATTACTCAATAATTCATCAGAATTGAATAATTGAGATAGATGATTAATATTAAACAGATCAAAGACCCACTGTTCTGTGCTTTCCAAAACTTCTAGTTGATCTGAGCTGAATTTCCAATGTTGATAAGTATCAAGTCTTCTACAGTCAGCTTCAATCAGTTTTCCAGTGTCGACAGAAGGATCAAGCTGGGTTGTGATCTCTTCTGTTTCTCTAGGAGCCTCCAAATTATATTCAGCTAGAGTTCCAACTTGTTCTTCAGTTTTCTCTCCTTCAGTTTTGCTGGATTCCCCCTCAGCAATAACTGGGATGATAGATCTTTCAGCTTCTGATGCAGGCACTATTGTGGTTTCAGTAGACTATTCAGTTTCTAGATTTTCTTCAATAACTTTTTATTCTTCAACTTCAGTTACAGGTTCATCAACTTGATTAGAAATCTCTTTTGATTCAGCAACATGAAGCTCATGGTTCCTTGATTGGTTCAGTTTCTGTTTGAAATAAAATTTATGTTTTGATGATGATTCATCACTTATTTAGTCATTATTCTAAACCCCATTGATGAAGTGTCATAACTATCTGTTATAGTGCAAAGCAAAATGATGACTAGATATCAATGTATAGGATTTAATAGAGTTTGATATTTGTATAAGTTAAATCAGACAAGCACTGTAATATTTCTAGGTTGTGAACTGAGATAACCAGAAAACTGAAATACCCAGAAAACTGAGATAACCAGAAAACTGAGATAACAAGAAACTGGTATTCAGTCAAACTGAATCAGGATACAACAATATGGAACTGAAGAAGATAAGTTCACTGAGGGACACAGACTCGGTTGGCTTATCTAGAAGATTTAAGAACAGAAGGTCACAGACTCAGTTATTGAAGATTGAATAACTGAGGGTTCAAACTCAGTTATTGAGGATTGAAGAACTGAGGGTTCAAAATCAGTTATGAAGACTACGTCGAGACTGTAAAGTTAGACTTCAGGCAAGATTGTGATGACCTGAATTGACTTTATGGATCTTGTATTGGAAGCTAAGACACATAAGGACAAAGATGTTTTTTATGATTATTTTCTTGGTGTGCTCTGATTAAATCAATTATTATCATATGTAAAATGGAGTACTGATTGTTGAAGAAGAGTAAACATTCAGTTAAAGCTCTTACAAACTGAAAGCTGATAATGCTATCAGTAAATCAGTTTCGGAACTAAGGATTAACTAAACTAAAGAAAAATCCAACCGTTAGAATCCAAGAATTATGATTGGAGGATAATCTATCCGTTCTGACATAAATGTACAAGCAAGAAAGCAGAACCACTAACGGCTACAAAGATTTGAACTCAAGGAATTTGACCGTTAGATAAACCCCTATAAATAGACAACTTCTATCAGAAAGAAAAATAGGGGAGAGGTGAAGGAATTCTAAGAATTAATCTAGTCAATAAAAATCAAAAGGTAAAAGCCAATCTGAATGAATTCATACTAAATACTTAATTGCAAGATCAAGAAATTTCTTCAAGTGTTCATTAGCATTCAAAGAAAGATCAAGATCATTCATTTGGAGAAGTACAGAGCTGTGCGTAACTTATATATCCAGAAGAAAAGCTCATATCACAATTGAATCATAGTTATTGATTCAAGTCTCAACTTTGATTCTATCGAAGGTTTAGACTGTGAAACACCAAGAAGGTGTGAAGGATAGTTGAGTGCCGTCAGGAAGACGGTGGTTGTGATGAGCTGGTGAAGAGGCAATTCAACCCTCCAAGGACCAGTGTTTTAAACAATTGAAGAGCAGCAATCCTACCTATTCTACCAGTGTTTAGATAGTGAAGCTAGGGATTAGTCAAGGACTATCAGTTTAGAACTTTTTGTAACCGGGCCATCTCAAAGAAGTTCTATTGGAATTTTCCTCCGCATCACAGGGGAAGTGAGGACTGACAAGATTACACCACCTGGAACCTCTGTAATTCTTGTTTATTTACTTTACGCATTTACTTACTTCATTACAATTATAATTATCTAGTTCCTATCCACAAACTGATTCAACAAGCTATCTGTTAACGCATATTTTTATAAAGGCTAAATCAATCCGCTGCCAGTTAAGTATACTAAGGATAAGTCTGTATTGACTTATACTCAATTGAGTTAGCTTAACTCCACACAAGTTTTAACTGAACCTTAATTTGTTTTAAATCCAGTTTTTGGTTACAAGTTTATTCATCCCCCCCCTCTAAACTTGTGTTAGCCTTTCCAAGGGCCAAACAATTGGTATCGGAGCAGTTCTTCCATTTGGGAGTGATCCAAAGATCTAACAAGCCAGTTGTTGAAAACCCCTTTCTGTATCATTTGTAAAAGCATTTTATCGAAACTTAATGGATACATCTAGAATTAGAAATTGGCTGAATAACCCCCTGACTGACTATTTGCAGAATGTTGTTTCTGAATTTCAGGATCAAGTATTTGAAAGATTCAGTACCACGAGCTCACATACATATCCAGAACCTTATTTTAGTAATGATGTTGACTATCACGCGTATGATGATGAATCTACAGGATTTCCATCTCTAAGTGATCTATCAGAAGAAGCAGAAAAGGAGTTGCTACAAGTAGCTGATTACATAGAAGAAAAATTGATTGAAAACTGTATTGAAGATCTATCCATCGCGAAAGTCAAGGATATTGATGAAATTCTACCCATGATGAGGAAATCATACTGCTAGGAGCAGGACAGGCAAGTATCAATGATAAAAGGAAGCAAGTTTTAAATGATGACTCTCCAACAAGATGCTTACCTATCAAACACCAGGAGTTAATTGCATTTACATCCAGCACTCACACTATCATGAGCAATCATTGAAATGAAAACTTCAATAAAACCTTGGACATACTCATAAAGGAATTAGAGGTAATTCAAAAGAATTATGAGGATGTCAAAAAGGTGAAAAAGTTGTTGAAAGTAGAAATTTCGAGGTTGAATGCTGAGATCAATTTAATCAAGGCTAATAATGGAATCAAAGTAATTCGACCAACTAATGAACTGACATAAGTAATAAACATCACAAAATCATCAGTTGATCCGATTCCCAGTGTTCCGTTCAAACCTGGAAAACCGTAATTCTATGTTCAGATCAAGTTCAGTTGCAATGATATTTGTGACTGCACAACAATCAGGAACTCAGAAAATTGATAAAATTATTAGAACTGACAAAAACTTAGCACATCCAAATGCACAAACTGACAACTGAAAAATCAGTTGGTAAAAAACACCAAACCAACAAATTTTACAGGAAGGCTCAGAAGGCTGAAAATGGTAAAACTGATCAGAGATCAGTAAGAAAGATCTTCAAGTCTCATCCATCTAAAATAAAGATTATTCATGGAATTATAGATTCAAAGGGAAAGGAAGACTTTTTCCCACTGATGAAGACTGGAATAAACGATCACATCAGTTCCATAAACTGAACAAACGAAAAACAATTAGGACAAAACAACAAGAATTTGCGAAAACTGACTTTACTCAGTCAAAATATCAAGAGAGGCATAAAGTCAAAAATAAAATTTTGTCTAAAACAAATCAGTTAGGACCCAAACATATATGGGTACCGAAAATCTCTCATTCTGTTTTGCAGGTCAATATCACTAACTAAGAACTGAAGAGGTGTGATTCACAAAACTGAGTTGTATTTACAACTGAGTTTTTGAATTCTGTACAAGTACAAGACTGAACATATACAGCTGGAAATGCACCGCATCTACTCTACTTACTATTGTCTAGCTACAAATGTCAAGAAAAGATGTGATCCTTCTCAATGTAAACCGTCCATATTTTCCACTCATCCTCTTTTTCGCAATCTCAAAACATTTATGACAAGACGTTTTGAGTCCAACTCAATTCATAACTATCCTTGCTACAAATTATAAATAACCCAGAATTTTCTTTTATAATTCTTTACACTCAAATTTTGAATCTACTTTCTAAATCTCCAAATTTTCAAATTCTCAATCAAATCTAGAAAACAATGGCTTCTACTCATGTTGAACCTGGAATGATCATTTCTCTTGATCAGTTTATTGCAAAATACACTGATCAAACTTTAGCCAAAGTTATTGCAGCAAAAATTCAGAAAATCAAAGGATTGGATGCTGTATTCAACATCAATCTGAAAAGTATATGTCTGGAAAGTGTTGGAGACTTCTATGAATTTGGAAGTACAGCTCTAGAAGGAGAAAGCACACACACATTTACCACAAATGTCAATGGAAAACAGATCAAAGTTACTGAAGACCTAATTACAAAGATTTTTGGGTTTGACAAATCTGGAGGAACAACTATCAAATTGACCAAAGAACAGAAGGAAAAACTATGGAAAGATATAGCAATTGATGCAAACTCCACAGTTTCACAAACCGGGAGCACAAGTTCACTCAAACCGGAATTCAATTTTCTCACGAAGATGTTAGCAAATTGCATAATTGGAAATGCCTGAAACTTTAGCAATCTATCTGGAGCAAAATTGGATTTACTTTATGTGATTTGGTTTGGAGAAAATTTCAATTGGCAAAGATATCTGCTTGATCAATTAGTCGCACAATCCATTGACACACCCAAAAAGAAGACCAATGTCAAGAAGGGTCGTTTGTATCACAAGAAGACTCTTGCACTGGTGGTCCAAAGAATACTCGATCATTTTGGAATCTCAAAGAGGAAATAAACGCCGATTGCCGATGGGAAGATTGTTATTAAAGAAGAAAAGTCTGGAAAAAGAAAAGCTGAATGTTATGTAAGTGAACCTAAAAAGAAGAAAAGCAGAAAGTTGAAAAAAGTCGAAACTGGAGTGAAGCTTTGGAACAAGTTGAAGAATTAAGGAAAATAAGGAAACAATTGGAAGAATCAGAGAAAGACAAATCTGATCTTGTTTCACCAACAAAAGTCACTGCTTCAGTTGCTGAAGGATCAACACAAATAGTGAGAACTGAAGATACACCTATCGAATCCGTTCTAGTATCTGTAATTGAAGCTTTACCAATTCAAGAGCCAGTTACACTTACACAAGAAATCGAATTGACAAAGGAAACTGAAGTTGTCAACAGAGTATAGAGTGTTGAAACTGAAACACAGAAGGAAGCTGACACTCAGGGGGAACAGACCCTAAGAACTGAGCATGATGATGAAGAATCTGGCAGTGAAGAAGGATTGATTGACAAAGCAACCATGGACATGCTTTTGTTACTTTCAAAATCTAGATCCAGTCCACAAAAATCTACTTCCAGATTGGAATTTGAAGAATTAGTCAAAGGATTTTCAGCTTCTCATTCTGAAGATAAAGGAGCTGAAGTAGAATCAAGATCGACTAGAGTTATTCATCTGGATGAGCTGGTCCATGAAGAAGAACCCATGGAATCCATGATAAAAGAAGTTCCAGTTACTGAATTGGAACTTGAGCCTGTTGAAGAACAAGTTTCCAAAGAACTTGTTAGTAACAAGATTTTGGAAACTGAGCCGCTAATCTCATTTTCAGCCACTGAAAAAGGAAAATTAGTCATCCTAGTCACTGCTGAGGAAGGAACCAGCAAAACTGACCCTATGCAAACTGAAGACATTATTCTGGAAGATGACTAGGAAATCACAAGAGAATCTATAGAGATTGTTACTCAATCTAAGCTTTCAACTGATCATGAAGAACTGATGTCAGCTGATTACAACCAATTGCGCAATTATCATAACTGGAAATTCGATTCTATTGCCAATCAAAGGAGTCAACTAGCAGAAATGGAAGCTACTGAAAGATGGGTGTTTGATCTCTACAACATCACAAATCTATCAAAAATAATCAATACCGATGAATTCTTGAATCAAGGATATGCGCTGATCAGAAATAGTTACTAGATGGAAGCCACAGCTAGTTGAAATTCAAAAAAGAATGATGATGATGATTCTCAGGAAGATCCCAATTTGCAAAAAAGGATTCTTGCCTCTGTACACGAAAAGACAACTGAAACTGATCAGAATACTGATGATGATTCTAGTAATTCTGAAGAAAGCAGTGGAAGTTCCAGTTCTGAAACTGCATCTGATGCACAACGAGATAAAGAAGAAGAAGGATGTTATCAATCTCCTACTGATAAGTCTACGCTAGAAATAGCTAGAACTGTGGCAAACATGGCTGAAGAAGAATCTGATGAAGAATTTAACATACAAATGTCACCCGCAAGAATTGTTGATCAATCAAGCCTAGAAGAAATTATAAAACAATCTGAAGAAAGGAGAAGATTAGCAGAGTACAAAGAAAAACTGAAGAAAGTTTTTCTCTCACCCCTAAAGCAAGCTAAATCAACTGCGGTTGAGACAAGAAAAACCAACTCAAAAGATGTACCTACTCAGGTTGATCTCATTAAATTCTATCATAATGAGATAATCAGAATTCAAAAGGACGATAAAAGCTTATTTGTAAAAGTTCTAAAGTCCTTAGTGGCTAGCAAAGATGAAAGAAGCAAACTTGAAAATAAGATGGATGTCATCACTGATTACTATCAAAACACCCTGATTGTGCTTCGAAAGACAACCATTGAAAACGATACAAGAAGAGATGAAACTCAAGACAGATGGGAAGGCATTCTCAATAATCTGGTTGACAGAATGATTTTAATGGAACAAGGCATGAAGGACTCAGTTGTAGCTAAAACCATTTTGGCATCAACTCAGCAAAATCTGAACAGTTACATCAAAAGTCTGATTAATAAAGATGATGTCAATAAGGGGGAAGTTTAGACATCTTAAAAGTCCATGCAACTGAGATGCCACAAGTCCTTGCAAACATTGATGAGAAACTGACTGAACTAAAGAAAGCTAGAGCAGAATTCACTGATGAGGAAATGGAGCTGATTGCTAAATTCTCAGAGCCAACTGATGAAATAATTGGCTTGGATTCTCGTCTCTACAGTTTATTCAAAAATCTACCAGCCAGAAAAGGAGAATCAAGAGAAGAATCTTCAGAAACATTCCTACATATGCAGAAGATTCTCATGCATTACTAGAATAAACTCAAGAAATGGGAAAAGAATGGTACTCTAGATAACGAATCAGATAAGATTGAAAAGGCTGAACCTGAATTTGTTCAGAGTCTACTGAAAATAGCCACCACTGAAAGGCTTAGAAAATCTGTTTTTACCTTTGCTATTCTTTTCAAAAGCAAATTCTTCGGGAAGCACAATTTATCGGAATCATGGAACATATGGGCAAGCATTCATGGAATTGAAAGCACAACAACAAATGATGCTATGAGGAATGTTGCCGAAGCTTATGACAATCGATTGAGTTTAACTATTAAGTAAAAAGAAGCTGTCTTTTTAGCTCCTTTTACTTTGTTGTATTTTATTACCTTACTTTGTAACTTGTTATCAATAAATTTTCAGTTTCTCTGTTCACAGTGTCATTTAATGTATCTTGTTTTATCTTTTTGCATTCCTTTTAAGGAGGGAATTGGCATCATCTAAAAGGGGGAAATTGTTGGAAATAAAATTTATGTTTTGATGATGATTCATCACTTATTTAGTCATTATTCTAAACCCTATTGATGAAGTGTCATAACTAGCTGTTATACAAAGCAAAAAAGATGACTAGATATCAATGTATATGATTTAATAGAGTCTGATATTTGTATAAGTTAAATCAGACAAGCACTGTAATATTTCTAGGTTGTGAACTGAGATAACCAGAAAACTGAGATAATTAGAAAACTGAGATAACGAGAAACTGGTATTCAGTCAAACTGAATCAGGATACACCAATATGGAACTGAAGAAGATGAGTTCGCTGAGGGACCCAGACTCGGTTGGCTTATCTAGAAGATTGAAGAACTGAGGGTCACAGACTCAGTTATTGAAGATTGAAGAACTGAGGGTTCAAACTCAGTTATTGAAGATTGAAGAACTGAGGGTTCAAACTCGATCAGTTATGAAGACAATGTCGAGACTGTAAAGTTAGACTTCAGGCAAACTTGTGATGACCTGAACTAACTTTATGGATCTTGTATTGGAAGCTAAGACACATAAGGACAATGATGTCTTTGATGATTATTTTCTTGGTGTACTCTAATTAAATCAATTATAATCAGATGTAAAATGGAGTACTGATTGTACAAGAAGAGTAAACATTCAGTTAAGTCTCTTACAAACTGAAAGCTGATAATGCTATCAGTAAATCAGTTTCGGAACTAAGGATTAACTAAACTAAAGAAAAATCCAACCGTTACAATCCAAGAATTATGATTGGAGGATAATCTATCAGTTCTGACATAAACGTACAAGCAAGAAAGCAGAACCACTAATGGCTACAAAGATTTGAACTCAAGGAATTTCACCGTTAGATAAACCCCTATAAATAGACCACTTCTATCAGAAAGAAAAGCAAGGGAGAGGTGAAGGAATTCTAAGAATTAATCTAGTCAAGAAAAATCAAAAGGGAAAAGCCAATCTGAATGAATTCCTACTAAATACTTAATTGCAAGATAAAGAAATTTCTTCAAGTGTTCATTAGCATTCAAAGAAAGATCAAGATCATTCATTTGGAGAAATACAGAGTTGTACGTAACCTATATATCCAGAGGAAAAGCTCATATCACAATTGAATCATAGTTATTGATTCAAGTCTCAACTTTGGTTCTATTAAAGGTTTGGACTGTGAAACACCAAGAATGTGTGAAGGACAGTTGAGTGCAGTCAGGAAGACTGTGGTTGTGATGAGCTGGTGAAGAGGCAATTCAACCCTCCAAGGACCAGTGTTTCAAACAATTGAAGAGCAGCAATCCTACCTGTTCTACATGTGTTTAGATAGTGAAGCTAGGGATTAGTCAAGGACTATCAGTTTAGAACTTTTTGTAACCGGGCCATCTCAAAGAAGTTCTAGTGGAATTTTCCTCCGCATCACAGGGGAAGAGAGGACTGACAAGATTACACCACCTGGAACCTCTATAATTCTTGTTTATTTACTTTATGCATTTACTTACTTCATTACAATTATAATTATCTAGGTCCTATCTACAAACTGATTCAACAAGCTATCTGTTAACGCATATTAGTATAAAGGCTAAATCAATCCGCTGCCAGTTAACTAGACTAAGGATAAGTCTATATTGACTTATACTCAATTGAGTTAGCTTAACTCCACACAAGTTTTAACTGAACCTTAATTTATTTTAAATCCAGTTTTTGGTGACAATCAGTTTTCTTCTTAGGAACATCAGTTGATTGTCCTGCTATTTGGTCCAGAATATATCTTTGACAATTGAAGTTCTCTTCAAACCATATCACATATAACAAATCTATCTTGGTGGCTGATAGATTGCTAAAATTTCCAGCACTTCCAATTACACATATCGCTAGCATCTTTGTTAGAAAATTAAACTCGGGTTTGAGAAGACTTGTTGACCTGACAATAACACATTCGAATCTCCTATTATTGCCACGTCCTTCCACAACTTTTCTCTTTGCTCTTTATTCAATTTGATAACAGAGGAGTATCCAGACTTCTCAAAACCAAAGATATCTGCAATAAGGTTCTTATTGACCTTAATTTCCTTCTCATTGACCTTGGTTGTGTAGGTGTAGACTTTTTCTTCTTCTATGGCTATCCTTCCAAACTAAAAGAAATCGCCAATGCTTTCTAGACATACACTTTCCAGGGAAATGTTGAACGCTTCTTCAAGACCTTTAATTTTTCTGATTTTGTTCATGATTTGCTTACCAAGGTCTGGATTGTTATATTTTTTAAGAAATTGATCAAGTGAAATGATCAAACCGGCTTCAACTATGTTAAAAGTCATAATTTTTTATTGTTAGAGTGAATAAAAAAATGAAGATAGAGATAACTCCTTAATCTGGTAATGAAAGCAACTGAATGTAAAGATTTAGATAAAGGTAGTACAAGGGTATTTATAGATAGTAGATTTGACAGTTAGAAAATTTTAGTGGGTTTCAAAACGTCTTGTCATAAATCATATCAGGTGTTGAGATACAAAAAAGGTGGTGAGTGGACATGACGGACGGTTGAGATCCATGTAGGTTACGACTTTTCTGCCAATCGTAGCATGTATCAGTAAATGCAGTTGATACGGTGTATCTCCAGCTGTACGTGTTCAAATTTGATCTTATCCATAACTTGATCAGTCTTCAGTCAGTTGTATCTAATCAATTTTTGAAATCTCAGCTGTAAACAAAATGCATGACTCAGCTTTGAAAATGTCAGCTTTCCATATTTCCTTAGTGGTTAGTTTTCATCTGCAAAACAAATTAAGAGCTTTTTGGTACCCATATTTGTTTGGGTCCTTTCTGATTAGCTTTTGGATTTAATTTTAAGTATGACTCCTTTTTGAGATCTTTAAATTTCCTCAAAATTGAGTTCATTTCTCTCACATATCTTTCTTGACTTAGTAAATTTAGTTTTCACAAAATTTTGCTGTTTTGACTCGATCGTCTTTTTCCTTGAAAAGTTTGTGAGACTGAGTTGATCTGGTTGTGATTATAGGTCCATTCCAGTCATCATTAGTAGGAAATAGTCTTCTTTCCCCCTGAATCTATTATTCCTTAAATGAGTATCATTCTTGGGTGAATATGACTTGAATGTTGTATTAACTGACTTTTCATCAGTTTTGCCTTTTTCAGTCTTCTGAGCTTTTCTGTAGAATCTGTCAATTTTCTGAGTGCTACTGACTGATTTTACATTTTTGTTAGTTTGTGATCGAGACTGTGCTGAGTTTTTTTTCAATTTTAACAACTTCTTCAGTCTTCTGAGTTTTCAACTTTTGTGCAGCCACAAACTTAGGTGCAACTGAGCTAGGTCTGTTGATTGTCAAACCCTAAACCTGATCTGTCTCCAAATAGTTTTCCTGGTTTGAACTGAAATTTAGGAGTTGGATGAACTGATGATTCTGTAATATTTATTACTTCAGTTATTTCGTCAGTTGAGCCATCACCTTGAATTCTGTTGTTAGTCGTGATAAGATTAATCTCAACATTTAATCTTCAAACTTCAGCTTCCAATGATTCTTTTTCCTTTTTTACATTCTCATAATTTCTTTGAATTTCCTCTAATTCCTTCATGAGTAAGACCAAGGTTTGATTGAAATATGCATTTCTATGATGTGCATGGCAGTGTGACAATTGGATGTAGAAGCATTTACTTCATGATGTTTGATCGATAAGTTTTCAATTTCAGCTTCTTAATCTTGCATTATATGTTTTCCTTTACTTGATATAGCTGTTGGTCCCTTGAAAAGTCTTTGGTTAAGTTTAGAGGGGGGGTGAATAAACTTAACACTTAAAACTATTTGGAGTTAACAAACTCAGCAACTTCAGCAGCCTCCTGACTGGTCAGTAGTCTGCTGACGGTTGAGTTTACTGAATTTGTGCAGCGGAAATATATCAAAAATTAAGCCTTATTACTTGTTGTTAAATATGATAGCAAGTATTAGATACTCAGTAGTCTGTGTGTGTGATTCAGATGCTAGATTCAGTAGGTTGATGTGCTAGTTATACTAAATGCAGAAAGTAAGTAGGCAAATTTTATAGTGGTTCCAGGTGGTGTAATCCTGTCAGTCCACTCTTCTCCTGTGATGTTGGGGGTAATTCACTAGAGATTCTTGAAGTAACTGTTACAAAAATCCCTGAGTTGCTTGTCCTTCACCAATAACTATGGCTTCACAAACCGAACACTTGGAACAGGTAGGATTGCTGCTCCAAAGTCTTCCACTGGTCCTTGAAGGGTAGGATTGCCTCTTCACCAGCTCCCCCACAAACAACAGTCCTTGACACACAGATGTGCTTCACTGTCTTCAGTAGATTCCTTGTGAAAGAAAGTTTGAATCAAGTAAGTGATTCAGCTTTCAGCAGCTTGATCAGGATGATATGATCAGCAGCTTGATGTCTTCAAGTGTGTAAACTTGGTGTAGCTTGAATGCAGATTACACTTGAAGAGTTGTACTGGATCAGTAGCCTTATGCTTAGTAGAGTCAGCAGGGTGTTTGATCGATTTAGTTCTGATAGCTCAAGATGGATCCTTATTTTTCTGCAAAAATCATCACTTGTATCTGAGTTAGGAGTCCTCTATTTATAGGTAGAAATCCTTGTGACTTATGTTTAAAATTCAAACATAGCTATTTTGGATTTGTCTCCACCTTGACTTTCTTTTTCTGACTGTTCCTAGGACTGACACTGTCAGATTCCTTTTTGACAGTATACAGTCTGTCCACTCTTTGACTTGTATCCATTGGATAAAGGTTCCTGTGACCACAATTCTGCTGAAATACATATCAGTCAGCTGATCCATATCTTGTTGTGTTTATGAAACAATGCAGTTGACTTCTTTCATCTAACTTTTATTTATGAAGTCAGATTACACCATTTAAACATAACTAGGTTCCAATCATCACTTAACTTGTGTAACTTAGACCTTGTAAACATGGTATATGTAATCAGTTTAGGTCATCACAGACATCCCTAAATTCTGATTCCATATCCTTGACTTTAAATACTAAGTTTGATCCCTTAGCCTTCAATAACTGAGTTTGAGCCCTCAGCCTTCAGTCTTCAGCAGGTTCCTGACTAGTCTACTGACCTAGGTACTCTACTGATAGAGACAGGTCAGCTGACCTTTTACAGTGCTTGTTTGATCAAACCTATACAAGATCAAACTCTAATAAACCTATACATTTTATCTAGACAACTTTTTGCCTTTGCTCTATAACAGCTAGTCTGTCACTCATCACTAAAACATAAAGGGGGAAATTGTTGGACTTATTATAATCATTTGCTCATAAGTATTACAGTCTAGAATCAGCAAAAATATAAAGCAGATAAGGTATGCTGATCTAGTTTCTTCTTTCTCTTTCTTCTCTTGCTTTCTCCATTTGCTCTTGATAGACCCTTATCTCTCTAATCATTTCTCTCATCCATTCATTTTCAATAAGAGAGAAATCAATGTAAGGATTCACTTCTTTCCACCATTTCCATGCTTCAGGTAGAGTAAGATTGATTTGATGTACTCTAAAGCCTAAACGCATGTATACTTCTTTGAATTCATTCAGTGACTCATTTGCATTGGTGGTAGGTAAACTTCTTTCACCTTTACCATCTCTTCCACCTCTTCCACCTCTATGTGCAGCTCTCAAGTCTTTAACCCTTGTTTCCCAAAACTTAAGTCCCAGAAATGAGTAAAGTCCTTATGGAAACCTTTGTCATGATAAGGTCTCCTCTTGCTGTTGTAAACTTTCTTATATTCTCTGAGAAGATCATCACTGAGTGGAATTCTGCAGGTGCAGGTTCTCTGAATGCATTAGTGTCATCTTCCCATCTTTTATTTGCAAAAATTCTAGCAGCCTCTTTTGCTACTGCTGTTTGGCTCTCTTCCCCCTTATTGACATCATCAACAAAATAGGACAGCAGGCCATGAACACTCTCCCGTGTGACTAGAGTACTCAGTTGTCCTTCCATAATTTCAGTTCTTGTATCAACTGCAGTAATCTGTTCTTGCATACTGCAGCTAAATGACTTTCTTTAGGTTTTGATTGAAATCTTGCACAAACACCTACAGCAAAGGATATATCTGGTCTACTGGCAGTAAGGTACATCAGACTGCCTTTCATCCTTCTGTATAAGGTCTGATCAACATCTTTGCCTTCTTTGTCTTCATCCAATCTAATATTTGTACTCATAGGAGTTGATACCTTCTTGCTAATTTATATACCAAATTTCTTCAGTAGCTCCTTTGTATACTTTGTTTGATGAATGAAGATTCCATCTTTCATCTGCTTGACTTGTAATCCCAAAAAGTAGTTCGTTTCTCCCATCATACTCATTTGGAATTTAATTTTCATCAGATTTGCAAACTTCACACATAGCAATTCATTTTCAGAACCAAATATTATGTCATCTACAAAAATTTGTACCAGCAGGGTGCTGTTTCCTTCATTGATTCTAAAAAGAGTCTTTTCAATGGTACCTTTGGTAAAACCATTGTCTACCAAGAGTTGAGATAGAGGCTCATAATGCTCTTGGTGCTTGTTTCAAACCATAAAGTGCTTTGTTGAGTCTATAAACTTTATCTTCTTGATCTTTAACTTCAAATCCAGGAGGTTGCTGAACGTATACCTCCTCTTCCAGAATTCCATTCAAAAATGCACTCTTGACATCCATCTGATATACTTTTAATTTTTTATATGCAGCATATGCCAAGAATAATCTTATAGCTTCCAATATTGCAACAGGTGCATATGTTTCATCAAAATCTATTCATTCTACTTGAGAATAGCCTTTTGCTACTAGTCTGGCCTTATTCCTCACAATGGTACCAGATTCATCCAATTTATTTCTGTATACCCATTTTGTACCAATTATATTTGCATGATTCGGCCTTTCCACTAGTATCCGAACTTGATTTCTTTCAAATTCATTCAATTCTTCTTGCATAGCAATTATCAAATCTGGATCTGATATTGCTTCTTCAACAACTTTAGGTTCCATTTGAGAAGAAAGCAAGTAAACATTGCTTCTAACTGTCTTCTAGTCCTCACACCTTGCTGTATGTTACCAATGACTTGTTCAGCAGGGTGATCCCTTAACCACTGTGGATTCTGGTTAGATTGATTCTCAGGAACATCACCTTCAGTAGGTTCTGCTGTTTCATCAGGGGGTTCAGCAGATCCTTGAACTGCTTCAGTTGTTGCATCAGTAGTGTTACCAGCAGGGTGTTCACTAAGGGCAGAATCAGAAACCTTTAAGTCATTAAACCTTTCCAAAACTTCAACACATTCTGGATCAGTGACTTGTTGATTCTCAGCAGGTTCAGAAGCTTCATCTTCCATTCCAATGTTCTTAGGTTCATCAAACACAACATGTATTGTTTCTTCATGTTTCAGTGTCCTTTTGTTCAGTACCCTGAATGCCTTGCTAACTGAAGAATATCCCAAGAAAATTCCTTCATCTGATTTTGGTTGGAATGTCTTCAATTGTTCCTTATGATTCAAGATAAAACACTTGCTTCCAAATGGATGGAAATAAGATATATTAGGTTTTCTTCCATTCCAAATTTTATAAGGTGTCTTCAGCAGCTTCTTGTTCACTAAGGTTCTGTTTTGCGTATAGCATGCTGTATTAACTGCTTCTGCTCAATATCTTTCAGGCAGTAATGCTTCACAAATCATAGTTCTTCTTGCTTCTTTTAGAGTTCTATTTCTTTTTTCAGCAACCCCATTTTGCTGAGGTGTACCAGCAGCAGCCAGTTGATGTAGTACACCATTCTGTTCACAATATTTTCTTATAACTTTGTTGAGAAATTCAGTACCCTTGTCTGATATGATCTTCACTACTGTCAAACTTTTCTCATTTTGCAATCTCTTCAAAAGTTCAGGCATCTTTTGAAGTATTTCACTTTTCTTGTTCATGAATATCACCCAAGTGTATCTTGAATAATCATCCACAACTATGAAAGTGTACTTCATTCCTTTTACACTTTTTGGTGTTACTGGTCCAAATAGATCCATGTGCATCAGCTCCAAAACACTTTTTGTTGATTGTTTAGTCTTTGACTTGAAGCTTGACTTTGTTTGTTTACCTTGCTGACAGGCATCACAAATAGCATCCTTTCTGAATGTGATCTCAGGTAAACCAATTACCAGTTTCTTCTTCACCAACAGATTGATATCATCAAAATTTAGATGATTCAACTTCTTATGCCATAACCAATTAAGTTCTGACTTGGTATGTACAATCAGGCATGTTTCTGGAACAGCAGTAGACCAATCCACAACATACATGTTTTGTTGTCTTCTTCCAGCCAATACAACTTGATCACCTCTTTCACTAATGACAATACATGTGTTTTTGTCAAAAGTTACCATGTATCCCATATCACAAAACTGTCCAGTGCTCAGCAGGTTGTAGTCCAGTCCTTCCACATATGCAACATTCCTGATTGTTAATCCATTTCTCACAAGTGTGTCATATCCTTTTGTGTATCCTGGTGTGTTCTTGTTGCCAAAATTCACTCTTGGACCATCCTTTGCCCCAAAACTTGAAAAACAGTGCTTATTCTTTGTCATATGTCTGGAACATCCAATGTCAAAGTACCAGACACCCTACAAAACAAAGTTAGTGCATTTTAGGTACCCAACCTGTTTGGGTCCATAATGGTCAGTGGTAAGCATGACCCTTGGCAAGTTTCCATAAGGTCTTCTTTGAAAGGTATCATACTTTGGTTCATACATGTATTCTACACATCCATAAGGTCTAACAGTTGGTTGTGTAGGATTCACATATGCTTTCTAGCCTTTTGGAATATAATGCTGTTTAAAGTGATTTCTTTTGTTAGAAGCACTAGGATAACCATGGGTTTGCTGTCTGTTAGGAACAACCCTGTAATATGCAGTCTGCTGAGGTCCTTGCTGATTCCATTTCTTAGGTTTTACCATAGCAGCAAGGTTATATCTGTTCTTTCTAGCAGTAGGTGCAGGAATATTCCAATCATCATCAGTAGGGAACAATCAACCTTTCCCTCTGAGATAAGTATCCTTTGAATGATTAGCATTTTTGGATTTAGGATTCTTATCTTTGGAATATTTCTGATTTTTGCTTTTGTGTGGTCCAGCAGACTTGGTAGCAGGTCTGCTATTAGCAGGTCTAGAAGGCACAACAGTCCTATTTTTAGATTTATTCTTTTTATTAGGAGCTGTTGACTTCATTGACTTCTGATTTTGCTTCCTTGAAGTTTTCTCTGCAGGCTTTACTGACTCAGCAACCCTTTTGGGAGTTTTATCTTGTGCAGGCACAAACTTAGGACCAATTCTGATACTAGGTTTAGTGACCTTACTGGATCCACTCTTATTAGATTGTTGAGTTCCAAATCCAAGCCCTATTCAATCACCATAAGGCTTTCCAGATTTGAATGCAGTGGAGGAACAAGATGATTCAGCAGACTCAACAGCTACTGAATGTACAGTACGCTTACGCTGATTTTGTCTAACTTCTTTTTCTTTCATTTGAGAACTCTTAATTCAGCATTTAATCTTTCAACTTCTAATTGAAGAGCTTCTTTTTCAGCCTTCAAAATCTCATAACCAGATTGTATTTTCCTCAGTTGATTAAGGATGGCATCCAAAGTTTCTTCATTGTCAGAATTTTTAGGATTTGAACCACAAGTTGATGCACAATCACTTCCAGCAGGAGTGTTAATAGATACAGAATTGTATACCTCCTCTGTTTCGTCCATATTAGCCATTAAAGCATAATCTTCCGTCTCAGCAACAAGTGCAGTATCATCAGATTCATTTCCCTTTTCTGATTCTACTTCATATCCTGATTCATCTTCAGCAACCATAACTTTCTTGCCAGATCTTCTTTGTTGACTCTTGGACTTTAGTAGGTCAGGACAATCAGGTCTGAAATGTCCAGGATTCTTGCAATTAATGCAAATATAATCAGGTTCTTTTTTCTATTTTACTTCAGGACAGTCAAGTTTGAAGTGTCCTGGTTTCTTGCAATGATAGCACAAGTAATCATTGTCTTTCTTTGATTCTTCCTTTTTCTTTTCACTGAATTTTCTTTGTGAAATTACTTGGAGAACCCTTTCCTGTTTTCATCATTCTGATTTTCTTTCTCAGTAGGGCAATCTGCTCTTGCATCTCATCCAGTAGATCATCTTGAGCTCCTGATGTTTCTTCTTGATGTGAAGCAGCCAATGCAGTGGTCTTTGGTTCTTCTTTTTCAGTCTCAGGTACAAGCTTCTTGCTAAATTCATAAGCCTTAAGATCTAAAAACAGTTTGAAGGTGTCCTCTTCATGTAAACTTCTCATTTCTTCTATGGCAGTCACCTTCATCTCCCAAACTTCTTTTGTAGGTAATACTTCCAAGATTTTTGAGTTGATTTTTTCTTGTGAGTACTTCACAATCAGTAGGGTGAGTTCATCCATGATTGCATTGAATCTTGATTCCATTTGTTCAATGGTCTCATTTGGTTTCATTTTGAACTCCTAGAACTTCTTCTTTGCCACACTGATCTTGTTCTTTTTAATTGATTCAGTGCCTTCACAGATTAATTGCAACTTGTCCCAAAGTTTCTTTTCAGTCTTGCAATCCTTCACCTTCATATACATATTGCTATCCTAGGTTCTGTATATAATATCAATAGAAATATTGTTGAGGTTTGCTCTTTTTCTACCTTCAGTAGTCCATTCTCTTTTTGGCTTTGGAATGTACTGTGTCTCATCTCCCACTGTTACTGACTTGGTAATCTCTAGTGGTCCATCTATTAGCACATCCATCATTTCATCATATATTGCAGCAAGATAAGCATGCGTACGATGTTTATACTCTTCAAAATGATCTAAAGAACACATCAACATTGTTCTAGCATACTGGTTGTTATCCATGATGCAAAGCTTTGAAAATCAGAAACTTGAAAAAGTTTTCAAAGTATTTTCACAAGCACAACAAGTAGTATTACTTCAGAACAGAAGCACTGCTCCGATACCAATTGTTGGTCCCTTGAAAAGGCTTTGGTTAAGTTTAGAGGGGGGGGGGGGGGTGAATAAACTTAACACTTAAAAATTTTTGGAGTTAACAAACTCCGCAACTTCAGCAGCTTGCTGGCTGGTCAGGAGTCTGCTGATACTCAGTAGTCTGCTGACTGTTGAGTTTACTGAATTTTTGCAGCGGAAATATATCAAAAATTAAGCCTTATTACTTGTTGTTAAATATGATACCAAGTATTAGATACTCAGTAGTCTGTGTGTGTGATTCAGATGCTAGATTCAGTAGGTTGATGTGCTAGTTATACTAAATACAGAATATAAATGCAGAAAGTAAGTAGGCAGATTTTATAGTGGTTCCAGGTGGTGTAATCCTATCAGTCCACTCTTCTCATGTGATGTTGGAGGTAATTCACTAGAGATTCTTGAGGTAGCTATTACAAAAATCCTTGAGTTGCTTGTCTTTCACCGAAAGCTATTGCTTCACAATCTGAACACTTGGAACATGTAGGATTGCTGCTTCAAAGTCTTCCACTGGTCCTTGAAGGGTAGGATCGCCTCTTCACCAGCTCCACCACAAACAACAGTCCTTGACACACAGATGTGCTTCACTGTCTTCAGTAGATTCCTTGTGAAAGAAAGTTTGAATCAAGTAAGTGATTCAGCTTTCAACAGCTTGATCCGAATGATATGATCAGTAGCTTGATGTCTTCAAGTGTGTAAACTTGGTGTAGCTTGAATGCAAATTACACTTGAAGAGTTGTACTGGATTAGTTGCCTTATGCTCAGTAAGGTCAGCAGGGTGTTTGATCGATTTAATTCTGATAGCTCAAGATGGATCCTTATTTTTCTTCAAAAATCATCACTTGCATCTGAGTTAGGAGTACTCTATTTATAATTAGAAATCCTTGTGACTTATGTTTGAAATTCAAACATAGCCGCTTTGGATTTGTCTCCATCTTGACTTGTTTTTTCTGACTGTTCCTAGGACTGACACTATCAGATTCCTTTTTGACAATATATAGTCTGTCCACTCTTTGACTTGTATCAATCGGATAAAGGTCTGAATCATCCCAACGTCCCTTTAATTTTAACCATTGATTTGTTTGATAAAATCAGAGGTTGTTAGCTGTCCCTTTCTTTGTAATCTTCCAATGTAGCCTTTGAATAATTCAAAGTATATGTATCAGCTAGTTCCTGTGACCATAAGTCTGCTGAAATACATATCAGTCAGCTGATCCACATCTTGTTGTGTTTATGAAACAATACAGCTGACTTATTTTATCTATCTTTTATTTATGAAGTTAGATTGCACCATTTAAACATAACTAGGTTCCAATCATCACTTAACTTGTGGAACTTAGACCTTGTACACAAGGTATATGTAATCGGTTTAGGTCATCACAGACTTCCCTAAATTCTGATTCCATATCCTTGACTTTAAATACTAAGTTTGATCCCTTAGCCTTCGATAACTGAGTTTGAGCCCTCAGCCTTCAGTCTTCATCAGGTTTCTGACTAGTCTACTGACCTAGGTACTCTACTGATATACACAGGTCTGCTGATGTAAGTCAGCTGACCTTTTACAGTGCTTGTTTGATCAAACCTATACAAGATCAAACTCTAATAAACCTATACATTTGATCTTGGCATCTTTTTGCCTTTGCTCTATAACAGCTAGTCCGGCACTCATCACTAAAACATAAAAATAAGTCCGACAATAGCATTGCCTTTTGCTGGAGCAACTTCAAAGAGAATGATTTCTTCATCACTTTCAATATGATCTTGTGGAGCAAGACTTATGGGTAAAATCTTAGAGTTCTCATGGTTATTTTTATTCATTGTATCTTCAACAAATGTCTCGATTAATCTCGCTTGGGTATCAGCAACAAGAGCCTGCAATTTTCTTTTGTATTCATAAAATGTTAAAAATGAGTAATTAATTAAACTTCTAATGTGATGCTGTGTATCCATGATGCAGTTTTGAAAAAAATTGAAAACTATTAAATAACTGCTGACCAGTTAAACTTATAAGGAGATTCAGCTATGGATCTCTTCGAAATAGAAGCTCTGCTCTGATACCGATTGTTGGTATCAGAAATAACTGAAGACCAGTTTTTAAGCTAAAGACTCGAAGCAGTAACAACTTTGGATCACCTCCAAAAGGAAGACTGCTCCGATACCAATTGTTGGTCCCTTGCAAAAGCTAACACAAGTTTAGAGGAGGGGGAATAAACTTGTCCCCAAAAACTAAATCTTTAAGCTGATTGATTTCAACTTTAAACTTGTTTGGAGTTAAGTTAACTTAGAAGAGTATAAGTCAAAACTGACTTATGCTTAACTGAGTTAACCGGCAGCGGATATATTGAAGCCTTTTGTAAAACTTGAGTTATCAGTTTGTAAAGTATGATTCAATGTTGTGCTGACTTAGTTTCTTATGTTGGCTAAGTTATGATGTGTTGAGATATAAACTATAATGCTGTAATTAAATGCGTAAAGTAAATAAACAAGAATTTTAGAGGTTCTAGGTGGTGTAATCCTGTCAGTCCTCTCTTCCCTTGTGATGCGGAGGAAAATTCCACTAGAACTCTTGGAGGTAGATCGGTTACAAAAAGTCCTAAACTGATAGTCCTTCACTACTCCCTAGTTTCACTATCTAAGAAAAAATAGAACACGTAGGATTTCTGCTCTTCAACTGCTTGTTCCACTGGTCCTTGGAGGGTTGTGTTGCCTCTTCACCAGCTCATTACAAACATAGTCTTCCTGACTGTAGCTCAACTATCCTTCACATCTTCTTGGTGTTTCATAGTCTAAGGCCTTTGATACAATCAAAGTTGAGACTTGGATCAATAACTATGATTCAACTTGTGATTTGAGCTTCTTCTTCTTCTTGATATACAATATGCACAAGATCTGTTTTCTTCAAGGGTAAATCTTGTTATTTCATTGAATGCTTGAGAACACTTTGAAGTTTCTTGATCTTGCAGTAAAGCATATCGTTTTTTATTCCCGTCCTCTTTCTAAAATCTTTCTTGATGTCTTTTCCTTTTTGAACTCCGCACTTCTTCTTGAGGTAGAATTGACCTATTTATAGCGGTTTATCCAACGTTCATCTTATTTGAATTTGAATTCTTATATCCATTGGTGGTCCTTCTTGTTCTGTTGAATGTCAGTGTCCTTTCTGAAATATCTGTGTATCCAATACGATTGCATTCCTTATAACGGTCAGATTCTCCTTTAGTTTGAATACTGGGTCAGCTGAGGTTTATCGGTTCTCAGCTTTATGAGCGTTAAATGAATTTTTGCTCTTCTTCAAAAACTCAGTACTCTTTTCTTCTTTTGATTATAATTAACTTAATCAGAGTACACCATGTCATATAAATCATCCAAGATAACATTGTCCTTATGTATCTTAGGTCTTCATACAAGATCTATAGAGTCAGTTCTGGTCATCACAAACTTGCTTGAATTCTAAATTTATAGTCTCGACTTTTGTCTTCATAAACTGAGTTTGAACCCGTAGTTATTCATTCTCCAATAACTGAGTCTGGGTCCCTCAGCCTTCCGGTTCCGCTTCTTCAGTTTATGTTGGTGTGCTCTAAGTCAGTTCCTCAATTGTGAACTCAGTTTTCAATGTCTCATCAAGTCAGTTACTTGTTTTCTCAGTTCTGATTCTAGAACTATTACAGTGCTTGTCTGATTTACTTATTCAAATATCAGACTCTATAAAATCTTGTACCTTAACATCTAGGCATATTTTTGCTTTGCACTATAACAGCTAGTTATGACACTTCATCAATAGGGTTAAAAACAATAACTGGATAACTGATTAGTCATCATCAAAACATAAATTTTATTTCCAACACCAAGATATTCTCAATATCTAATATTGACTATCTTTATCATATTTCCATAAATTTATTTACACATGTGTGCAAATATATACACATTAATATCTAATATTAATATATATAATATAATGCCATAATTGACAAATCTTGCAAGCTCTTTGTGTATCAATATACACAAAAACATGCGCACCATATATATGCAAATATATATCTAATTAGTCAACATGATTAATATAATACAATGATTAATTAATTTGCAAAATACATGTGTATCAATATACACAATACATTTCGACATGCATATCTAATATATGTATATGTAACTAATCAACATAATTAATATCTTGTATTTAATTTATTCATAATAAATAAATACCACCTTATTAATTTATCAATATAACACTTTATAATCGAGATAAAACTTTCCTTACTTGGTAATCACTATAACCGCATTTTAATCGGGCTAGATGTTCTTTTGTGTGTGACCCGATAAACTTCCAATATGTTGGCCGTAGGAACAAAGTACAAATTACAAAAATGCACTTCATACTTAACGATCACGGGATAGCGTCTAGCAACACATCATGACCCCTAATCATCGGAAGAGTCAAGTGCAATGACTACTACCTCTCATGTGAAACAGTTACTGTGTAAATAGAATCCTATCACTGTAATAATATTCATCCGGTCGTACGCCGAGTGTCAAGCATCAACGACCGTATCTTATAATCATGATATCATGCTCTCTCAAAGTAACTCATTTACTTCCACTTTGCAACGATTCATGAGAGTAAGACATTCCTTATAAGAAGGCCCTTCGGATATTCACTCCTACTGATAGGGTACGCGATTCCCGGATGACCAAACATGTTTACTCCGCATGCTTCAATATCATACCCAATCACTACCGCATGGTCGCCTCGTGGATAAGGGAAACCTCAATAGCGTCAAAGCATGACAATCCACACCGTGATGCCATGTAGACTCTGGTGTTAGGATAATTACACAACCATCACATTGTGTGACACTTAACAGTGTAAGTGGGTCAGTCTAACGTATGTATTCACTAGTACACGTCCACGTACAGTCCAAGTTTTTATACACTTCGATAGACGAGATCTATCCATGCCCTTAAAGACATAAGACATCTAATACATGCTACCATGTTTGTACTATCAATGCCCTGTTTAATAGTACATAAGCATAGAGACATTTAAGTATCAAACTTATTAAATTGATTAGAGATCTCATCAACCATAATCTCCTATCATGGTTTCCCTATCACAGTTTAATATCAAGGACGTTATCATATAAAAATTCATATTTGGTTCATTAAAAGAAAAAATATATGACAACAGAAAAGCCATTTATTATATATGCATAATCATAAAGCAATAGTAGAAATGATCCGACCCGGTCGGATCCGATCCAACCTGATTGGGTTTAGGACACTGTTTCAACATATTTATGCCTCAATTCAATAAGTCCAGTGGTTGGGAAGAAGCCATGGATAAAATGAGCTCAATTGTGACCAACACCGTCAATCAATTAAACAAATCCATGAGAGATCTCAGTGCAAACTTTACAACTTATTGTCAGAAGAACGACACAAGACTGACCAATCAAGAAGCCTTATTGCAAAATCTATCACACCATATGGGGTAGATTGCAGAACAAGTGTCAAACCATCCTCTTGGAGGTTTACCAAGCAACACTGAAATGAACCCGACGGATGTGAATGCTTTCATGACAAGGAGTGGAAAGGAATTACCTAGACCAGTCATTAGAGAAGAACCAGAGATCAGTGATGAGTAGCAAGCAGCAAATTAAGAAACATCAGGGTTGCCCCGGCCGCACGACATCAGTCCGCAGCCACAACAAGCTGCAGAAACAACAGACGAAGAAGGAGCATAGCAGCAGGCAGCAAGTAAGTATAAACGAACTATAACTATTAATCCTGCTACTCTACCCTATCCCTCTAGGAAATCAAAGCCAAATCATGATGATGCTAGATATAAAAAGTTTATCGAAATGTTTAAAAAGCTACCAAAAGGAAATTGTTAGACCTTGAGACTATTTGCTTGAATGAGGAATGCTCGGTAGTCTTGCAACGCAAACTGCCTTCTAAGTGTAAAGATCCTGGAATCTTCCTCACACCATGTACAATTGGAGAAGTGTGCCTAAACAAAGCACTGTTTGATCTAGGGCGAAGTGTCAACTTGATGCCGCTCTCTATTTTTATAAGTGAGGCATAAATGAATTAAACAAACATAAATAACCCTTCAATTTGTAGATAGGTCTATGAAACAACCATGTGGGGTTGTTGAGGATGTTCTGGTTAAAGTTGATAAGTTTGTGTTCCTTGTGGATTTTCTGGTGCTATACATGGAAGACCTTATCTTAGGAAGAACTTTCCTAGAGACTAGTAAGAACATAATAGATGTTCATAAAAGAGATCTAATATTAAAACTGAACGAGAATAGTGTTGTCTTCAATATTATGAAGATGATGGGTTATACACGAGATGAAGGAGAAGCATGCTCTATGCTAGATGACATTGAGGAGCTTGTTTTGAAGTTGCAACAGCAATTGGCAGTCGATCCTGAAGTAGCAGAAACTTTTCTGTTGAAAGAGAAAGAATAGGAAGAAGAAAAGTCTGGCCTGGGTGCAACGAAGGTCTTGTGCAAGAAATAGAACCTATATCTTCTTGGATATAAGAGTACCCATTCATAGACCTTCATGGCACAAATTATTATATTTATAGTTGACTGGCAAGTTACTAAAGTCATCGTTGGAAGAGCCACAAAGAAACTTAACGCTTAAACATTTACCCTCTCATCTAAAGTACATGTACTTACAAGATGATACTCTCCCCCTGACTATTTCAGTAGCCTTATCACCGTTAGAGGAGGAGAAACATTTAAGAGTATTGAGGGAGCATAAAGGACCATTTGGGAGGACTATTACACACATTCAAGGATAAGCCCCTCGGTGTGCATGCATAAAATCTCTGTATATTTTTAGAAGAAAGAAATGGCTCAACGTTAGAGAAATTTGACACGGCAATTGAAAGATGTTGTTATGAAAGAGATCATAAAGATGTTGGAAATGAGAATCATATTCCCAATTGCTGACAGTGAGTGGGTAAAGCCAATTCATGTGGTGCCCAAGATAGGAGGATTCATTGTCCAACCTAATGAGTTTGACGAGTTGATCCCTATAAGACTAATTACTGGACATCGAGTATATATCGACTTCTGGAAACTGAATGACACAACTCGAAAAGATCATTTTCCCCTACCATTTATCGACCAAATGTTAGAGAGATTAAGCGGCCATGCTTTTTATTGTTTCTTAGATGGATATTTTGGTTACTACCAGATCAATATTGCTCCAGAAGACCGTGAGAAAACAACTTTCACATGTCCCTGTGGAACATTTGCCTATAACCACATGCCCATCGGACTCTGTAATGCGCCAGCAACATTCTAGAGGTGCATGATGTCTTTATTTGTGGACATGGTTGAGGATTTTCTTGAAATATTAATGGTTGATTTTTCTAACTTTGGAGATAGCTATGATGGATGCTTGGATAATTTGAGTAAAGTGCTAAGAAGATGTGAAGAGACCAACCTAATGGATAATTGGGAGAAGTGCCATTTCCTGGTTATTGAAGGAATTGTGTTAGGTCATATGATTTCAAAGAAAGGAATGGAAGTAGACAAAGCCATTATTGAAGTGATAGAGAAGTTACCACATCCAACGAACTTAAATACGCCGCGAGCCTTTCTTGGCCTCGTAGGATTTTTTATAGGAGGTTCATAAAGGATTTATCTAAAATTTCTAGACTGATGACGGTCAATTACGCCGTTATTTATCTATTAATTATCCTCGATTCTAGCCTAAATGGGCTTTAATTGGTTAATAATAAGTCGTATTGTGCCTAACCGAACTGAGTTACGACTTGTTATTGTGTTTTTTTACCATTTATTATATTATTTGATGTTACAAGCCATGGTTTATGTCTTATTTATAGTGGGATGATTCGGAAGAAATTTAGCTGGACTTCGGAGTGAATAAAAGCACCAAAATGGATCAGGAATGGTCAACAAAAAATAGAAAACCGGCCAAGGGAGAAAATAGGTCTCGCTGGCAGCGAGCCCTGCTCTGGCTGCCAGCGAGTTCTCCAAATGTCCCTGCTTCTCCAGACGTGTTTTAGACTCCATTAGGGTTTAGGAAACATAAATTAAGTTGGCTGACGGCTATCAAAAGTCGGTTTTACAGCCTATAAATACTCTAATTCATTATTCAATTTATAAACAACTTTACACAATATTATACAGATATTACGACGCAATTTTAGAGGAGTTTTCAATACAAGTCAGCAGCATTATGTGAGTTTCTTGTGTTTATTTCTTCTTCATTGTTGTAATTAAGTCCCCCCAATTATTGTTTATTGTTTGAGATTGTTTGTTCTTAGTTAAACGATGTAGATCTAAGATTACGACGTGAGGCAGTGGGGATTCCTCGTCTATAAGGATCCACACGCCCCATGCCTCTATCGTGTGACCTATGTATGACTTTGCTTTGATAGATAATCGTGTTTTTAGTAGATCTATATAATTACTTTATGAATCGCTATTTTATCCGCTTTGTATATAGAAACGCTAAGATTTAGTTATTCGCCGAGTCAATCTAGCCACGTCTTTATGGTGTGATTGTCCACTTAGAATATCTTGTCTTAGTAGGTATGGCTACAGCTACGTTGCTCGTCTATTTTAATTAAAACGTGTGTTGTATTTGGGAATTGCGCGCACCTATACGTAAGTCATAGATTAACATGATACCTACAAAGTTTGTGCAAATGGGACGGAGACTGATGCGATCACTTAGGAAGTACGCCTAACCACATGAATGTTGCCTAGTTGAGGAATACAGTTAATATCGGCATCCCTAGTTTTGTAAGCGTGCAAGTTATATGAGATGCAGGCCTACGAAGCGAAGTCACATAATGTAGCACAGTGATCTAGTGTCCTACCCGGAACTAAGTCAAGTTTAAGGGATGACTCTCGTAGCCAATATAAAAAGAAATAGAAATCGGACTAATAGTTGTAAAGTATTGTTTAATTATATAGCTCACTAATTCCAAACGATAACTTAATAATTGGGGAGGTTAATTACTTGTATGTTTCTGTGTTGTGTCGAGTCAGTTTTCCTCTTTTCTTGTCTTTTGTTGGTCGTACACCGCTTCTGTGTGCTTCGCATGATTAATTAGTTGTTTATATATAAAATGATTCACAATTGGTTCCCTGTGGGATCGACCTTGATTCGCTATAGCTATACTACGATGAACCTAGTCCTCTTGCTAGTATTGGTTGATGGTGGTCAAGTATTTTATTATTACTTGATCACGTCATCAAGTTTTTGGCGCCGTTTCCGGGGAGCCAAAAATCAATTTTATATATAAATAATTTTTTATTCATGTTGAGTTTTCTATTTTAGGCTCTATTTTTACAATTTTAGAGTCCCTCTAGCTGTCTGTTTGTGTGAAAAATGCCAGGAATAGCTTAACTAGGATTCGCTGCCAGCGAGACCAGTTCTCAGTTTTCTGGGTTCTTCGTTGAGTCTGTTGTACCCCTGTTTGTTAGTCTGTAGGTCTAACAGTAGCATGAGTAATCATGCTAACTGATAGTTTTACTAACGTTTGTTTGTTTTTTCTTATGTTTTCAGAGAGCCAGAGCAATATATCATTTCATCGCGTTACTATTCGAGCCGAGCCAAAATGTCAACCAATCCAATTTCTGAGGCTATGAATGAAGAAGCAAAAGTCTTGCGCACTAAGACAACACCGTTAAGGCCGGACACAAAAAAGCGAATGGAAGATAGGATAAGACAGATGGAGGAGAGAAGAAGAAAGCTGGATGCTTTTCTGTCCCAAGGTACGAGTGCTTGTAACCTATTGTTTTCTCTGATTCTGATTCTAGTTCTAGTTCTAGGTCTAAATCTGAATCTGACCTCGAGTACTTACCATCCCTTCCCCATTCTCCTGAATATCCTAGTTCTGAGTCTAACCTCGATGACTTGCCCGTAGTCCCTTGTTCTTGAGAGGCAGTTGATATAGAGAACAACGCCCGATTACTGCCTAAGCTAGTAGACCCCGGTGCATTCATTGTAGATGTGACCTTTGAACGCGAACATGCAGGCTTAGCATTGATTGACTTTGGATTGAGCCTGAATGTCTTTCTTAAGAGTTTGTGTGATAGGATAATGAATTTTACTCCTACGAATACGTTGATGACTATTCACTGTGCGGATAGCTCACGTATCGTCAGAACTGGGATGATGCCCAACGTGACCATTAGTATTGGAAAGCTCTGCTTTTTGATAGATGTAGTCGTGATGGAAATCGATGAGGACCTTAACTACCCGATCATATTGGACAGAGATTTTATTTCCACCTCTAGAGCCTAGGTTAACATGGACAAGTTCGAGCTCACTCTTTTCAACGCTAAAGGCTCGGAAGTACATGGGATTATGAGACCCAATTATCCCCGTCCACCTAGAGTATCTGTAATCAAAGTCCATAGTGCGGAGGAAGATGCCTTGATTCTAGGCCGTGGCGAAGTTGGTGGTGTTGACACTGTTAAGGAGAGTAGTGAGGTAGAATTCCTGTCTATCTTAAAGAGAGAGAGAGACGCTCAGTCTCAGAGTATGGTATGAGTAGATACCTCTATGCTTCTAGATGATGAGGTAGAAACACTGTACGGAGGTGGGGCCGCCTGACGATACCGGGTTTTACTCCCTCCACGTGTCGTCTATCGATTGGTCATAAGACAATATCATGGATAAAACACCAAGGTAACCATGTCGATGCCCAGGCTCGAGGCTAAGGCCATCTAGTGGAAGCCAGGCTACGACGATCGACTATCGAGCAGTGTGAGACGACAAGTCCATAAGGGCAGAGTCCACACCAGCTAGCAGTGTAGGACAACGAGTCTAGAGTCGATCACCGCAGGTCGGAAGTATCGACTCCAGGACAGGGTCCACACCAGCTGTTCAAGCCCATTAACAGCAATAGCTTGGCCAAGGGTTTAAGGCCCATATAAGGGTAAGTTTGACAATAATACAAGCCGACTTAACCTTAGGGTTTAGACAAGTATTGTCAATATAAATACCCCAATCCAGGAACTACGTAAGGCTTGATTCCTGGAACATAACAGGATACGTAGGTAATCTAAGATACAGTCTTAGACTAAGCCGCAATACTAAAATCCACCACTACGTTCTTTTGGGCATTAGGGTTCTTGAGTGTTCTTCATTAGATTCATATTAGGGCCCAGATTATTAAGGTGACATAATTTTTCATCGTCATTGGCGCTAGAAGGAGGGCCTTCTATTGATCGAATACGCAAGAACACGATGCCTCCCAGAAAAGCTGCATCAAAAGCTGCCGATCAAGGCTCCCAGATCAACGAGCCTTCCGATCCCGATACGCAAGGGGAGAAAGATCCCGTCTTGGATCTCATTCAGCAAGATCCTCAGCAAAAGCAGGGAGGGAAAGATCCAGTCTTAGATCCTACCCAGGAAAATCCCCAGCATGAAAAGCAAGGACTTGCTCCAGAATATCGAGCGCTCGTAGTTCAGTTAGCAGGGGCGAACCTGGAGGTAATGTCTAGAATCATTGCAGAGGCAGTCACAGCACAAAGGCAAGTGGCCGCCGCCCAGAAAGACGACACGGTGGAAGACGGTCGGAAAGATGCGGTAAATAAACCTAAACAGACTCCTGGAGACGAAGTCAGTGCGTCCTCTAGCTCAGTGGAGAGGAAGAGGCATGAGATCCATCGAAAACACCAGAAAATGGATGATGATAGCGTCAGGGAGGAGTTGAATGTCATTCTGGGAAAGAACTAGGTTTCGTTATGGTTAGAGTCTCCCTTCACTAAGGAGATCGAGAGCTTTCCTAAACCCAAGGGGTTTAAGATACCGAAGATAGAGCCGTACGATGGTACCACCGACCCAGAGGACCATCTCCACAGGTATCTATCTCAGATGAGATTGGATGGAGCACCCGACGCGATGCGGTGTCGGGCGTTTGAGACGCTACTCGTAGGTCGAGCAAGAGAATGGTTCACGAAGCTACGACCAGGGTCGATCTCCAGTTTTGCCATGCTCGCTCGCAAATTTCGAGATGCGTTCATAGTAAATAAGAAGTTTCATCTAAGTGCCACGCACCTCATGAACTTGAGGCAGCAAAAGGACGAAACAGTAATGGAGTATTTGAAGAGGTTTAATCTCGAGGCCATGCAGGTCAAAGATGCAGATGACCGACTTCTGATCACGTCGTTCGTGGGGGGCTGCGTAATACAAAGTTATACGTGAAGTTGAGCAGAGATGTCCCCCACACGATGGACGAATGTGTTAATGTGGTGCATCGATTCTGTCAAGGGGAGGAGGCAGTGCGAAGGCACACCCAGTCCGACTGGATGGATTCCAAAAAGGACAACCGAGGTCCAAACCGGAACCAATCCAAGAGACATGACATCGACAGCAAGCCGTCCGTTTGGGACCGTATCGAAACACCTGCCTCAGACCATGGGGGCAAGAAGGGACCCACGCGTGATAAAGATTTTATTCCACTCAATCGATCTCGAGCCGAGGTGTTATCGATCATGCTCTCAAAGAATCTGGCAAGGAAACCGCCACCGTTGAAGAAACCTTGAGAGAAGAGGAATGCAAGCAAGTACTGCGATTTTCATGAAGATATAGGTCATACGACAGAGGACTGTATAGACTTGAAAAAAGATATTGACGTTTGCATCCAGGAAGGAAAGCTAGACGAAGTTGTTGACAGATCTCGGTATGATGGGCCCAGGGGGCGTGGAGAGTATAAGAGAAAGAACTCGGATCAAGATAGGAATCGAGGTCGAGACGCCCAAAGGCGAAGAGATCGAACACCTCAGAGGAACCGATCTCCAGGTCGGGATGGAAACAACAGAGATAATTTTGGTCGAGACAGATATGAAGACAATCGACCAGTGAACTACGTTAATATGATCTTCGGTCCTGGCGAGAGTGACAAAGACCAGACCAGTGAGGAGCCAGCTAGTAGCTCGAGAGAGCGCAAGCAACTCAGATTCAAACAGAAGTCGGATACGGCCCTCGCGATGATATCCCGAAGTCTAGGAATCATAGCGAAGGGTTAGTTATCGAGGCCGTGATTAGCCGATCCTATCGAGAGTATGTATCGATAATGGGAGTGCAGTGAATATTATATATTACTCGGCGTTTCAGGCGATGAAGCTGAAAGAGAAAGACTTGGCTCACATAGCATCCCCTCTGTTTGGATTTATGGGGCAAGCAGTTCATCCTATGGGCTCGATAAACTTACTCACGACAGTTGGGGACGGAGAAAAAGGAAGAACACTTGAACTAAGCTATGTGGTGGTCAAAGCTCCTTTTGCTTATAATGTTATCTTGGGACGACCAGCTCTCTTCGAGCTATCATATCGACTTTTCATAATAGCATGAATTTCCCAACTAGGAACGGTTCCCACGAAGTAAAAGGAGATGTTGAAGTCGCTCAGAGTTGTAACTCTGTCGTCATGAATGGGAAGATGGCGGTTCAACAAGTCTTAGTCGAGGAACTGATTCCAGAGGAAGAGAAAAATTGGGTCTCTAGTGACGCAGTTGAAAACGTCCGACTCTGGGAAGGAGAGGACGAACAATGTGTGCAAGTCGGGATTTGGATCCCAGAAAAGGAAAAACAGCTACTGATCGAGTTATTAATCGAGTTCAAGGATATTTTTGCCTGGAAGGCCACAGACATGCCTGGGTTGTCTACCGACATTGCGGTTCATAGGCTCGAAATTGACCAGGCTAAGAAGCCAGTCAAGCAGAAGAAGAGAAATTTCGCGTTGGATCGACTTCAGGCTATTGAGTTGGAGGTCGGCAAGTTACTAACAGCCCAGATAGTGAAAGAGGTATTTTATCCAGAGTGGCTAGCTAATCCGGTATTAGTCAAGAAGCCCGATGGAAGTTGGCGCATGTGTGTGGACTTCACAGACTTGAACAAAGCATGCCCGAAAGACTCATATCCGCTGCCTAAAATTGACAGGTTAGTAGACTCGACTATCGACTTTGAAGTTTTTGGTTTTTTAGACGCGTAATATCATCAAATTTTGATGGACCCTCGAGACGTGGAGAAAACAACGTTTATCATGGAATTCGGCACCTTCTGCTATGTGACCATGCCATTCGGATTAAAGAATGCTGGGACAACGTACCAGAGGGCAGTCAGTAAGATCTTTGCAAAGCTAATTGGTAGGTGTATGGAGGTTTATGTAGACGACCTGCTTATTAAGAGTCGATCTATGAGTCAGTACTTGGTCGATGCTCGAGAGGTTTTTGAAGTGTTGAGGGAGACGCAGATGAGGTTGAACCCAAAAAAATGTACTTTTGGAGTCAGGTCGGGTAAGTTCTTGGGACATATGATTTCGAAGGACGGGATTCGAGCGAACCCGGACAAGATCGACACTCTGAAGAATATGCCCGCACCCAGGAACATAAAGGAAGTACAAAGGCTCACTGGCCGATTGGCCGCTCTCAACAAATTTCTATCGAGATCCGCCCAGTGTGCACTACCATTCTTCAAGATACTTCGCAAGGCCAGTCCTTTCCATTGGGATGATACCTGTCAGACAGCCTTTGAAGATTTGAAAGCCTATTTGTCAGAGTTACCCACCCTCACTTCACCTCGAGAAGGGGAGAAGTTGTTGGTTTATTTGGCCGTGTGCGAGGAGGCAGCGAGTGCGGTCCTAGTCAGAGAAGGGGTACATGGCCAGGTGCCAATTTATTTTGTCAGCAAGGCATTGCACGGTCCTGAAATCCGCTACTCACCAGCTGAGAAGTTAGCATTATCTATTGTTCACGCCTCGAGAAAGTTGAGGCCCTATTTTTAGGCTCATCCTATTGCGGTAGTCACAGACCAACCTTTAAAACAGATTTTGGCGAAGCCCGACACCTCAGGTCGATTGGCGTAATGGGTGATAGAAATGGCCCAGTACGACATCGAGTTCATTCCTCGAACTGCGATAAAAGCACAGGCCTTAGCGGATATTTTAGCGGAAGGGATCTCCATCCAGCTCGATCAAGAGAAGCAGAGTCTAGAAGGGAAATGGACTCTCCAAGTCGATGGAGCATCGAGCAAGGAAGGGGCAAGAGCAGGGCTCCTGCTAGTAAGCCCGAAAGGCGAAGAATTCCTATACGCCCTTCGATTCGACTTTAAAGCAACAAACAACGAGGCCGAGTATGAAGCTATGATAACTGGCTTGAAACTTGCTCTGAAGCTAGGAGTTGAGGATTTGCTGGTGTACAGCGATTCGCAATTGGTGGTAAATCATGTGAAAGGGGAGTATGAGGCTAAGGAAGAAACTATGAAGAATTACTTAGCGGTTGTCCAAGGTCTCATACCTAAGTTCAAGACAGTTCAATTTGAACAGATTCCTCGAAGTCAGAACAAGAGAGCCGATGCCCTCTCAAAGCTTGCATCGAACTTCATGTCTAGTAAGAAAGTTCTAGTTGAGTTATTGGCCGAAAGGAGTTACATCGAGACAGAGGCCCAGCCGATCACTCAGCAGGCCACATGGATGGACTCGATCGCCCTTTACCTCAAAGACGTAATTCTACCATCAGACAAGATACAAGCCAGGAAAATTCGACTCCAATCGGCTCGATATGCGTTCTTCGACGACATCCTCTATCGGAAGTCTTTTGTGAGCCCATGGTTGAGATGTGTTTCAGAGAGTGAAGGCGAATACCTCTTAGAAGAGATTCACAGAGGAGCCTATGGGAATCACTGTGGGGCCCGAATGTTAGCCCGAAAATGCAAGTTAGCTGGGTATTTTTGGCCGTCGATGCAACGAGATGCGAATAAACTTGTCCAGAAGTGCAACTCTTGTCAGATTCATGATAATATCCCTCATCAACAAGCACAAGACATGAATGTCATCTCGTCAGCATGGCCTTTTGATCAGTGGGATGTCGATATTGTCGGACCTCTGCCCCGAGCCCCGGGAAATCTCAAGTTCGTGGTCGTTGCAGTTGACTACTTCACGAAATGGGTAGAAGCTAAGGCTTTGCCCGATATCCGAGCTGCAACCATCAAAAAAATTCTGTGGGTCGATATTCTATGCAGGTATGGAATTTCGAAGGCTCTGATCTCGGATAATGGTACCTAGTTCGAAGATCGAAAAGTTATAGAATGGTGCAGCGAATACCATATAGACCAGCGATTCACCTCAGTAGCTCACCCGCAGGCAAACGGTCAAGTTGAGCAAACTAATCGACAGATCAAGCTGGGGTTAAAGAAGAGACTGGAGGCAGAAGTTCAAGATTGGGCAATGCAGCTCCCGAGCATCCTATGGTCGTATAGGACAGCTCCTAATTCATCAACAGGAGAAACTCCTTTCTCTTTGGTGTATGGTTGCGAAGCGGTGATACCCGCCGAGGTCGGTGTTCCTTCTCCTCGAGTTCTAGAATATAATGTTGAGACGAATGATCCCGAACTCCGACAGGAAATGGATAATGTAGAGGAGCGAAGAGAAATAGCCTCAGCCCGAATGGCAAGTTATAAGCAGATAATTTCTCAGTACTACAACTCAAGGGTCAAACATATATACTTCAAAGTCGGAGATCTGGTTTTGAGGAAGAACGAAGCAAGTCGACAGGAAGCGGTCGGAAAGTTGACCCCGAATTGGGAAGGCCCATATCAGATCCTGAAGGTTCACCCCAAAGGGTCTTATCAACTTGGTCGAGCGGATGGAACCACGGTCCCTCGACATTGGCATGCCAACAATCTGAGAAAGTATTATGTTTGAGATAAGCCTTACTTCGATGAACTTTTGTTTACCTTTCAGTTTTAAGTCTTGTAATAAGTCCATGAGACAACTTTATGAGTATTCTAATAAACTTGTGTTTTCTCGAGATATTTTCTGTGTTTGTTAGGATTTATAGCCAATACAAGTATGTGATAGAAAACGTTAAAGGCAAAACTGTCGTCGACGAGAAGAGAGATCCGCAGGTCAGACATCTCGATAAAGCCAAAAGCAAAGTTAGCCTAATAGGAAACAAATGCAAAGGCTCAAAGACGGTGCGCAGGGTCGGGCCAAATGTCCCAGTCGAAAGCCGAATGAGCCTAAGAGGCGAACAAGGTCTGGACAAAGGACGGTTCGCATAGTCGGGCCACCTGTCCCAGTCGAGGGTCGAAGAGCCTAAGTGGCAAAAAAGACCACGACCAGGGACAGTTTACATTAAAGTGCTCAGCCTATGGTCAAATAAACCTAAGGGGCAAAAAGATAAGGCAAGCAAGTCAATCTCAAGTGCAGTAAGAACCAGAGGTTCATAATACACTTGGGGGGCAACACAATATCAACAACGCGAACAGCAAATAAAATGAATAGCGAGTAACGAACAGAGCCAGAGGATCGACAAGCGAAAGACTAGGAAACATCGAGAAGACAGGCGAACCAGTAAGAAAGAAAGACCAAATTGATAATTGCAAAATCAAAGCAAAATTCAAAACAAAGTTATAACACAACAGGGCCAGATCGAAAAGACCAGCCAAAGTTGAAATAAATTTTATTACAGATCCAAGTTCAGAACAACAAATCAACAAAAGAGTTAAAAAAGACAACAGTCAAGGGTTGGCTTCAGGGGTCGGTTCAGGATTGGCAGAGGTCGGATCGATGTACTGATCGTATATCTTCTCCAAGTCAGGGTTGTAAAAGATCGGTGTCTCGAGAGTCGACATGTCGAAATCAGGAATGACCGCCCTTACTTGATCTACGGCCAAAGTGTATCCACCCATCATCGAGGCACGCATGATCACTTCCAGATCATCTTCAAGGTTGCTCGACTTCCGATACTCCATGATCGCATCAGTTGTAGCAGTCTCGAGATGCACGCGTGCTTGATCAAATTCGACTCGTAGCGCATCTCGGTCATGTCGACCTTTCTCCACATCCTCCAAGGAAGCCTTGTCCCATGCCTGTACCTTCTCAAATTCATGAACCAGCTTGAGCAGCTCCCTACCCTGGTCGTTCCTCTCAGCCACCAGTTGATCCAACTCCTTCTCAACGGCCATCAGCTTGTCCTGCAATTTGGCCAACTCTTTCTCGGCAGTCGTTAGCTTTTCCTGCAACTTCTGGCACTCGGCAACCGACTCTCTCTTCAATGTCTCATATTGAGTATCCATGGCGGAGATGGCGGCGTTCTTTACAATAAGCTCCCACGCCAACTTGCCGTTCTCTCTGCGCAGATCATCCGCCGACTCACTCGTCTTGGCCAGCCGTCGAGCAGCCTCTCGACTGAGATAGTTACTCTGTAAAAAACAAGGAAGGGTCAGAAAATAGACAAGGCATGCGCGTCGAGATAAAGTAGCAGTTAAAGAATGAAACTGTAATCGACTTACGAGACGATTCGACTTTCGGACCGCCATAGCCAAAGCTTTATCCTCCAAGGCTACACAATCTTCAGGAGCCCAGTTCACGTCGACTTCAAGCTCGATAGGAGCCTCAGTTGCTTTGGCCCTCTTCGACTGTCGATACTGCTCCTACACCAACTCGGCAGAAGTCGGCCTCTTCTTGGACCGAGGTACCTCCTCCTCGACATGAAATTCTGTAGCCGGATCCGACTCGACTAGCACCTCTTCGTCCTCATCACGCAGAGAACCGAAACGGACTGTTAAACCACTGATGGACGGAGGTAGCTCAATAGATCCAGTTGGTACTGATTCGATGGCAGCAGGTGTGAGTTCAGGCTCAGTGGCACCCCCCTCTCGGGAAGAAGAAGGCGCCCTCACTTCAGGCACAGACAATTCAGGGGTAGCCCGACCCCCAGTAGGTGGAGCAGCCACGACTGCCGACCCAGGAATGCGTGAGGGATCAGTGACTTTGGTGAACTTGCCCACTGCAAAAAATGAAGGGAAAAAGTTAGTATTTAATCAACAAACGAAAAGTCGCCAAACTCGACAAATAGCAGAAGTAAACAAATAAGAAAGTTTCCTACGGTTCTCGTGATCTTGGCGATGAAGGCCGACGTAGGGGATCGTCCCCGCTTCCTCTAGATGGGCCAGATCGTACAGGAGAATTAAATCTCGAGTGACCACCTCGAAATTATGTCTGCCCAGTGTTCGAGCCTCCTCTGGAATAGGAGTATTCCCCCACTTGTCCTTCTTTGAGCCTCTCGACCTCCGTTGGCCTATGTAGGGGTTCTCTAGACCATGTCGAAGAAATAAGAATCAAGGCTTTCACTCCCCATGAGAAGAAGGCCCTTTGGTCACGAACTCGTGTCGGTTCGCCCTTCTCTAAAAAGTATACCACAGCTTGTCCGGTGTGGAAGAGATCTGGTAGTAGTACCGAAATAGAGGTATCGAGAAGCAGACCCCAGCCACTCGACAAGCGAGGATGAACCCCATCATAGTCCTGACGGCATTCGGGGCGATCTGGGAGATGCGGATCTCGTAGTGCTCTAGGATCGCGAGAACGTCCGGGCAAAGTGGAAACCTTAATCCACTTGCAAGTTGATTCTCGTAGACGGCACAGAACCCCTCTGGGGGCTCGTCGGAAAATTTATGAAGGCCGGAAGGAAGACGAATCTCAAACGGGGGATTGACGATATTGTACTTATGGCAAAGCCTAGTAACCTCCTCAGAAGAAATCGAACTGAGGCATCCTTTGGCACCCTTCCCATCCTTCCTGGTCACTAATTTCTTGGGTCGATGGGGCACAGGAGGGGAGGAAGCCGTGGGCTCACCGGAGTCTTGCCGGGGAAGATGACCAGAGGTAGTAGGTGCCGGAGATTGGCTATGGACTGGTGTTTCACCACCCCTATCCGATTCAGTAGCACTACTACTATGGGACATGGGTAATTTAAAAACAAGATGAAGAATACAAAGGAAAAGAAAGAAGCTTACTTGGTGTTGGAAACTGGGAGTTTATGAAGAAAGTAGCAAATTGGCTCTGCTGCAACTTCTATCTCTCTCCTTTATATGCTAGCAAATACGCAAATGATTTGAAAAGACAGGGGATAATGGGGAGTTATAACCCCTGGAAATCACGATAATCAAGGCGATGACGCGTTTTGCGGGATACGAAGTGTCTGTGTGCCAGGGTATCGCGCCACGTTGATGCAAACGGTTAGGGTTGTGAAAAGGCAGGCTTTCTCCCACCCAAAGGAAAACCCGATTCGAAGACGACTCGTGTGACAGACTCGACCTCGGACAACGGGAGTCGCCTCTCTCAAGTCTGGGGGGCTTATGACGATACCGGGTTTTACTCCCTCCACGTGTCGTCTATCGATTGGTCATAAGAAAATATCATGGATAAAACACCAAGGTAACCATGTCGATGCCTAGGCTCGAGGCTAAGGCCATCTAGTGGAAGCCAGGCTATGACGATCGACTATCGAGCAGTGTGAGACGACAAGTCCATAAGGGCAGAGTCCACACCAGCTAGCAGTGTAGGACAACGAGTCTAGAGTCGATCACCGCAGGTCGGAAGTATTGACTCCAGGACAGGGTCCACACCAGCTGTCCAAGCCCATTAACAGCAATAGCTTGGGCAAGGTTTTAAGGCCCATATAAGTTTAAGTTTGACAATAATACAAGCCGACTTAACCTTAGGGTTTAGGCAAGTATTGTCAATATAAATACCCCAATCCAGGAACTACGTAAGGCTTGATTCCTGGAACATAACAGGATACGTAGGCAATCTAAGATACAGTCTTAGACTCAGCCGCAATACTAGAATCCACCACTACGTTCTTTTGGGCATTAGGGTTCTTGAGTGTTCTTCATTAGATTCATATTAGGGCCCGGATTATTAAGGTGACATAATTTGTCATCGTCACCGCCCCATCCCAATGAGACGCTGAGACTCGAGAGAGCTTGAGTGCTAAAGATAGATGGAGGAGAGCTAGAAAGCGAACTCGTAGAGTTTGATCTGTTAAGAACTCACCGGTTTCTGAGACAGTGGCTGAGGTCGGCGCCTGCTTGGATGGTCAAGATGACTGTGTTTTCCTAGGTCTCACGACCAAGGGAAAGGCGCTTATTCTTTAGGAAGGCAAGCAGGCCTCGGTGAAGGCTAACTGGGTGCCAATCTGGAAGGTGAAAGACGGTAGCTCAATGAAATGAGAGTTTTTTTTGGAAAGTCGAGCTGAGGACTTAAAACTTAGAACTACTTCAATCCCTTAGGTTTTTCGAAGTTTTTTTTTTTTAGGTTTTTAGGTTTTTTCTTATCTTTTTCTTTTTCTTTTCTTCAAGTCTAAATAAAAGTAACGTTAAAACGATTGAGGTTTTTTTTATTTATTTTTGCCATGTTCCGATGACCGTTGGGTTAAGGATGTGCAAAAGCTTTTTTTACTCGATTCGTTGAAACGTGAAATAGAGTTTCGTACGTGTGTCTTGGATAGTATACTAATTTAGGATAAAAAGTATACTATCAAACCGAGAAGAAGACGGAAGCAAAGCATGAGCTTTAAAGTGAAACTGACTGGAGGCAGAATGGATTTAATCGGAGACAGTTTGGTCAGACTGCCCCGGCGAAATGTTGTTTCGCCCCTGCGAAACTACCTTGTCACTGGGCAGTGTCCGGATTATTTTTAGTACAATCTTTTTGGTAAAGTGTGAAAGTTAAATAAAATTTGGTTTACCCTCCTATCTTAAAATTCAAATTTTTGAGGGTCAAAAAGTAAAAAGTGGTCAACACACTTATTCTACATATCCCAATACTTCTACCTTTAAATTTATCACTTTCCACCTTATCAATCATCTCCATTCTAAACCCACCAATCACAATCTTTCACAATTCAAACCATTTTCATCTTCCCTCTCTTTTTCCCTTATCTTCCACCTATTTAAACCCACTTCCACCAACTATTTTCATCACACCCATTTCACAATATTCTAACCATCTACCATTTCTCTTCTTATCATCCTTTCTATATCATTTTTCTAAACCCATCTAAATTATAAACCTCCCTTTTTTCTCCAACACCAATATTATGTAGAAATAATGTTGTGATGCTATCTTAGCCTATCTATACCATTTTTTATCCAATTTTGTTCACTTTCTATCTTTTTCCCAAATTTATAAATTGAAATGAGGTCATTTTTCATTCAATTTGGCTCTTAATTTTCTGGAAAATACACATTTCGAATCACTAAAGGTATCAGTTAGCGAACCGAGCCGAACCGACCCAACTCTAGTCAGTTCGCCCCTGGCGAGACCCACACTCACTGCCAGCGAGTTGTTTTTTTAATCAGAATCTGAGTTGGGGAGCATTTTCTAGCACAGCAGGATGAATCGGCGTAATCGTAATCCAAGAAATCCACCACAGATTCACCGGGCTGGAGCGCAATTTGTTCTCGATGGCGACGCGATACCGGTACTTGATGGCGTGCCGTAATTTTTTAGCCCTACGGTATACGAGGCATTTCATAACCATTGGAGCAATGCGATGGTGCATCGCGGAAGAGGCAAAAAATCTTGAGAAAAAACTCAGAAAAGACCAGTTTTCTCGAAGCTTCTTGTTCATATCTCTCATCAAAAGGCGCTATTCGATAATGTCTGTCTAGCGGGGACAACATTGGCAAACTTATCGCTTATCATGATTGGGAGTATGTGGCCGAGCCGCCTACTCGTTGTAACGGGTCCCTGGTAAAATAAATTTATGCTTATTTAGAGGCACATCCCCATTACCACAATGCCACTATTAGAGGCAGCACGTTTGCTATCTCACCCACCACTATCAATGATTATTTTAATTTGGGTAATCTAGTGGGTGACCCTGAGGAATTCTCTAATGTGTATGACCATTTGGACGCGTTTTTAGAGGAGATCGGTGCTTACTTTGATGTCCAGTGGTATATAGGTCAACATGCTCGAAATTTTCAAGAAGCCACACTTACCACTTGGGAGGATAAGTATTTGCATCGGTTTATTTGTTCCGACATACTCCCATCTGGCCATACCTAAACGGTTTATGACTATCAAGCTACTTTGATGTATTGGTTGGGGTTAGAATGACCAGTAGACTTGGGAACAGTCATGCGGGGAAACATTATTGAGGTAGCTAGGAAGAAAATGACCATTCTGCCCTACTGTTCTATGATTTCAACTCTTGCCATTACGGCTGGCTGCCCCGCGTTAGGGACATATACTTATGTTGACCCGGAGACTCCCTTGTCAATAGCATATGTTCCACCTATTCACAACGCCAACCCAAACCCAAGACTACCACCTCGTCCCCACCAGCAAGCTAGGCATGACGGTGAACGTAATGCCGCCGGACAAGCACAAGCCGTGGAGCAACTTTTTTTTGCTCGTATAAATGGAATGGAGCAGACTGTTGTTGAGACTCATCACATGGTCGGGAGGATTGTAAGAAACATGGAATGAGATGATGATTCTACGCCCCGTCATCGTTGTCCTACACCACTCCCTGGTTATGAGGGATGTGAGCCTTCTACTTCTCATTTTCCTCTAGGATTTGGATGATCTTTTGATGGAGGAGATTGATTGTATCTTTGTATTTCTGTATTAGTTTGTTTTCCTTGGTCTCGAGTCTAAGTTAGTATTGAGTCGAGTTTGTATCGAGTCTGTTTTTGTATTTCCTGAATAATAATGTTGTACTAAATAATGTCTTGTCAGTAGTTTTAATATTTCCATGTAATCATTTTAAGGACTTCAAAATGTTTAAGGTTTATTTTGTTCCTTTTAAGGTCCCTTTTTTTCGATTATTACTTTTTTCTGGGCCAACGTTGTAATGAGTTTCGAGCTTTGTTGAAGATTTGTTTTGTAGAGATATCGTATATCTTGTTAGGTCCATGGTTTGTAGAGTGCCCCGAAGTTCACCGACTTGTTCCACTACCACACTTGACCGAAGCTAAGTTCCTATCTTTATTTTATTTTATACAGTGAGGACAATGCATCATTTAAGTGGGGGGGGGTACGAGTCACGTAGCTTCCGTATATCAAATAATTAATAAATGAGTAAATTTAAAATTTTAAGCTTGAATCACATTTATCTTTTGTGAAAACCGAGCATGTATAGATAATGAAAGAAGCTCTTAAGCATAATTATAACTTATTTTTGCCATGCTAGCTTCAGAATTGCTTAGTAAATATCTTATCACGCTGTGTGCGTAGTTTTGTATTAAACATATATATTGTCGTTGAATCAACCTTTTTACGCTTTTTTTTTTTATTGAAATATTTTTTTTTATAATTAATATGGAAAATAATAAAGTGCTACAAAGTCAATGCCACATCCCGGCCCGCCCCAAGTACGTGATAGAGTGCATAGCATGGCCTCCTTAAACCCTATGCGTGGCTAACCCAGTGTAGGAAAATCCAGCACATAGGGAAGAGTACTCGCTCTATGCACCCCCAAAATCCCGACACCATAAATTTTACAGTCAAACACATCATAATTATCCTCCACTCGAGACTTGTCATTGCTTAAGCACAAAAGATTGCACGGTTGAATCCGCATAGCAATTCCAAGGGAAAAATAGCCCGTGTCTCCGACCAATGTATGAGGCAAAGCCTCCGAACAAGCGCCTGAAGCACGAAAACAGTAACACTCCTTCTCCACCATGTCCTTGCTGTTACAACCCGGATGGTTACACCTGGGATAAGAGAAAGATGATAACCCCAAAAATAACCAAAGAAGATAATAACCCAAGAAAGGAACAAGGACACCTGGATTGCACCCCTAACAGGATGATAGGGGTGCCTCCAAAGTTGAATGCCAATCCTGGTCCTATGCATTGAACCCTTTCCGTCGACCGCCAGCAGTCTGCTTATATGCGTCCCCTTCAAATAAAAATGCCCGGTCCAAGCAAGGATCCCATAGAGGAACATGTACACCTGAATTGCACCCCTAACATCATGATAGGGATGCTTCCAGAAATCGACGCCATCCATGTCCCTGGAAGAGGTGCCTGAATCTGCCCGCAGCATAAAAGCATAAAAATCAGTGAAAAAGTGTACTATGTCTGAAAGGTTAGATAATAAATTATTTTTTACGGAATGTTGAAACAGGAACTACTTTACTTTGTGATTACTTCATCTTGTCATACTTCCGATAAGGCTAATATCGATGATAATGAAGCAAGAATCGGGCAAGAAAAAACAGGATTTGGTTTATGAAAAAAAAGAGTGAATTAAGTAAAAGTGACGGCGTTTAGGTTAGAGACTGCTAAACCGATGGAGCATAATTTGAACGGTTGTAAAACAAAGCAATAGGGTAGCAAGTTCGTGGACGGTTTGAAAGTAGTTGCTTGCTAGGCTCCCACCATTGCATGTTACTGTCTCTAAAATTGACGCGGCCCTCGCACAGAAACAAACGTGAACAGAGAAAAGCTTCTTGGTTTCTGAATCCGCCCCGCTTCACTAGAATCTGGTATTACACCTGTATTATTTGTTAAACGATAAGGAGGCGTCACAAAGTTTTGAGTGGTGAGAGTTGCATCCAGAGGACATTATAATTCGAATCTCCCTATTTCAAATACTCTGCATGAAGGTTATATCACACACATGTTGATTCAATGATATAGTGGTTAATGCCTAACTGACAAACATGTGTGTTATTTTATTTAATTTGGAATTCCGAATGAGCATGTCAATAATTAGTAAGTTATGTTTCGGTGGTTCTTTCGCCTTCTGTGTTTGATCAGGACGATCAAAGGCTATGTGGGGGGTAGTTGATGACGGTCAATTTACGCCGTTATTTATCCATTAATTATCCTCGATTCTAGCTTAAATGGGCTTTAATTGGTTAATAATAAGTCGTATTGTGCCTAAATTACAACCGAACTGAGTTATGACTCGTTATTGTGTATTTTACCATTTATTTTTATTATTTGATGTTACAAGACATGTTTTATGTCTTATTTATAGTGGGCTGATTTGGAAGCAATTTAGCTGGACTTCGGAGTGAATAAAAGCATCAAAACGGATCAGGAATGGACCAGAAGAAGCAGAAAACCGGCCCAGGCAGAAAATAGGTGTAACGCCCCGTTCCCGGATACCGAGTCCTTACCCGGAAATAGAACGTTCGGCACGTATAATATAAAATAAATTCTATATTATACGTAAGCATCTACTACGTCGTATCGAGTTTCGCATTTACGGAAGCAAAAATACTCGGGTATACTTTTTTTTGTACATGATAAGAATGAAAACACAATCATACTAAAGATAGAAAAGATATCTTACAACCACGATATATAAACTTTACAACTGTACGGTGTCTTAAAAGATAAACAACTAGTATCTTGCAATGATTCAAAGAAATACAACAAGTCTTGAAATGGAATTGTAACATAATTTTTGAAGGAAATAACATAGTCTAGAAATATCAAAAGAACAAGATAAAAGCATCAAAGGTCGTCTTCAAAATCCTCGTCGAACTCCAGTTCAACCTGTACATCTTCTAAATCCCCAAACACAACAAACATGCATTTGAGGTAAGTACAAACGTACTTAGCAAGAAACAAAAGCTATTGCATTAACTAGATTTAACAAAGAAAGGTTTACATTGTTATTAAGTTATCTTTATTTGACCGACTCAATTCCAGGGTTCACTTCATGCTCATCAACATGTTGTGACTAAACGTTTCTAGCTTAACTCAGGTTTGTTACACCGGCACTCAAGGGCACTACGCATGGTGCTACCCACCACGAGGTATCATTTGCAACATATTGGCGGATCACACCAATATCCACGGGGGAAAGCCCGATAGTGTGCACGTTTTGCGAAGTCCCCCTACCATTTAGCCGTTTATAGGCCAGTAGAGTTATTCACTTTATCGGACCGCCCACACATCGCGATATAGACAAGTGTCTTACCAAGAGTGTTACGATGTTTAGTCTTTTACTATACACTTATGTAATTTATTAATCATTAACTAGCCATCTTTAGTGTTTTCAAGGTAAAAGCTCACTTAGCAATTCTACTCCCTCACTTAGACTCTAGACACAACACCTTAAACACGTACACAGACATTGATGAATACTAATTCATCAAAGCACAAGCCATTCATACCCTTCCGACGGTCCCGAACTTCAACTCTATGGAAGAGTACATTCGGTGCCGGAACTAAACGCATCAGAAGCTTAATCGAGGCTTGTTCATGTTTAATTAATGTTATTAAATCATGCAACAACATCAAAGACTCATACCATAGCTTAAACAACCTATTTATCAAAAACAGGGGCAATGTGCGCACATTCTAGGGGAATGTGTGCACATTGGGCAAAAATTTACATTCAGCCCTGCCAGTGTGTGCACATTCCTGGAATGTGCGCACACTCCAGAAGCTGTACATTCAGCCTTAAAATGTGCGCACACAGCTAGTCAATGTGCGCACACAAAAGGCACAAAACTCTCTAAACACGTTTTTCTTCCCCCTTTTCGATTTCTAACGCAAACCAAACATGTTTAACATCAATCTCAACATCATAATAACAGAAAATCTCTACTTTAACATCACATAGCACCAAGCACTTGCATAACCACATTTAGACATGATTTCAACATCAAATCACTCCCAAAACAAGGTCCTAACTTCTTCAAACCATAATTAACACAATGGAGAAGATTTTCTTACCTTTCAAAGCACAACTCCAAGAAACACTGCAGAAAATTGCCGGCACTCCCCAAGGACTCCAACAAAACCCTATCCAATCCATAACCAATCCAAGAACCGATTAGGATTAAGGTTTCTAACACTCAAAGCTACGAATTTAACAACTCTCTACAACCAGTCGTGATCAAACGTGATGAAACCAAGATTAGGGTTAAATTCTTACCTTGACAAAACTTGGATATCTTGGTATCAAAACGATCCTTGAAATCTCACGATGCTCCTGCCGCAGACGAAACTGAAAATGGAGTAGAAACGAATCGTGAATTTGAAGAAGCCTCTTCTCCTTCTTCCTTGCTCTCAAAACACAAGATTTAATGTAAAAGCTTTCCGAACTCCTTGTTAACCCCTTTTGATTAGTGGGAGGTTATTTCCCCCAATTATAACCTCCCACTAATAAAAAAGAATTAACTACCCTTAAATTCCACTTATTACAATTCAGTCCCAAGGAAGAATATATGTACATATTCTAAAAATATATATATATATATAAACTTATATTAAATTATAAACTTTAATTCCATAAAAAGATAAACATAATATTTCGTTCTCGCAAAATGACACGTCTACCCTTTTCCGAGAATCGGAATATTACATTCCTCCCCCTTAAGAGGAGTTTCGTCCTCGAAACTTGAACATACCAGGTAAGTTCAAAAAGTCCGGAAACTCTGTGATCATATCATCTTCCACTTCCCAAGTTGCTTCGTTTACTGTGTGGTTGCTCCACTGTACTAATACCAAAGGAATCATCCGCCTCTTGATCATCTTTTCCTTCCTATCCAAAATCTTAACCGGTTTTTCATCATATGCGAGGTTATCTTGAAGGATCTCCGGATCAACTGTGGCTTCAACATCCAACTTCGTTAAACATTTCTTCAACATCGAGACATGGAACACATTGTGAACTCTTGGCATAGATTCCGGTAACTTAAGCTTATAAGCTAACGGTCCAACTCTCTCGAGGATCTCAAAAGGTCCGACATACCTTGGACTTAGCTTCCCTTTTTGTCCAAATCGCTTAAATCCCTTCATTGGTGAAGCTCTCAAGTAAACTCTATCACCAACATCGAACTCTAAAGGTCTTCTACGGACATCAGCCCAACTTTTCTGTCGGTCTTGTGCAGCCTTCAAGTTCTTCTTAACCAACAAAACTCTTTCCTTAGCTTGTTCAACCAATTCTGGCCCGGTAAGCTGCTTCTCTCCAACTTCATCCCAAAACAACGGCGTTCGACATCTTCTACCATAACGAGCTTCAAACGGCGGCATTCTTAAACTTGCATGATAACTGTTATTGTAAGCGAACTCAGCCACAGGTAGGTAATCATCCCATGATCCACCTACTTCCAAAACACATGCTCATAACATATCTTATAGTGTTTGGATTGTTCTTTCCGATTGTCCATCTGTTTGAGGATGGAACGCTGCACTCAAATCCAACGTTGTGCCCAAAGCTTTCTGCAAACTCTTCCAAAACCGACTAATAAACCGGCTGTCATGATCTGATACAATTGAGACAGGGACTCCATGTAGTTTCACAATATTGTCCAAATAAAGTGTGGTCATCTTCTTCAATGACATATCCACTTTGGTTGGTAAGAAATGAGCCGACTTTGTTATTCTATCCACAATGACCCATATCATATCATGCCCACTCTTAGTCCTTGGCAAACCGGTGATAAAATTCATAGTAATCTTATCCCATTTCCACTCGGGGATGTCCAAAGGTTTAAGCATACCTCCTGGTTTCCTATGCTCAGCTTTGACTTTTTGACACGTATCACATTCAGCCACAAACTTAGCTATTTCCAATTTCATTGAAGGCCACCAAAAACGTTCCTTCAAATCCCTATACATCTTTGTAGCTCCTGGGTGGACTGCAAAAGCTATCCTATGTGCTTCATCCATGACTCTCTATCTTAAGTCTCCAACATTAGGCACACATAATCGATCTTGATACCAAAGGTTCCCATTCTTATCTAGGACATAGCCAACTGTAGGCTTTTCTTTAGCAACTCGCTTCAAATCTACCAAGGCTGGGTCTTCATCTTGTTTACCCCGAATATCATCCATCAACTCTGACCTAGCCAACAACGGTGCCACAAACTGTTGATTCCCAAACTGAGCAAAACTCCGGATTTTCAGCCCATCTAACTGCTCTGCCACATCTTTAACCCCTGAAACTGCAAACACAGGCTTCCTACTCAACGCATCTGCGACCACATTTGCTTTACCCGGATGGTACTGAATATCCAAGCCATAATCCTTCATGAACTCTAACCATCTTCGCTGTCTCATATTCAAATTCTCTTGAGTGAAGAAATATTTTAAACTCTTGTGGTCCGTGAAGATTCTTGCCTTGACTCCGTACAAGTAGTGCCTTCAAGTCTTTAAGGCAAACACTACCGCTGCCAACTCCAAGTCATGTGTTGGGTAGTTTTTCTCGTGTATCATTAGCTGTCTAGATGCATTGGCTATTACTTTGCCCCCTTGCATCAACACACAACCTAAACCTTGTCCCGAAGCATCGGTGTACACATCATAATTATCAAAGATCTCCGGAACTGTCAAGACTGGTGCTATAGTCAATCTATCGTTCAGAGTCTGAAAAGATGTCTCACACTCACTAGTCCATTCAAACTTCACATTCTTTTGTGTAAGTTTGGTGAGTGGTGTGGCTATTTTGGAAAAGTCTTGCACGAACTTCCTGTAGTATCCGGCTAACCCCAGAAAACTTCTTACTTCTGAAACTGTAGCAGGTCTTGGCCACTTCTCAACCGCTTCTATCTTTGCAGGGTCTACTTGTATACCATCTCCAGATATCACATGTCCCAGAAAACTGACTTGCTTCAACCAAAACTCACATTTCGAAAACTTAGCAAACAATTGTTTCTCTTTCAAGGTCTTCAACACTATTCTTATGTGTTCTTCATGTTCTTTCTCATCCTTTGAGTAGATAAGGATATCATCTATGAATACTATAACAAACTTATCCAAATATGGCATGAAAACACGTTGCATCAAATCCATGAATGCTGAAGGAGCATTAGTGAGTCCAAAAGGCATAACCAAGAACTCATAATGTCCATACCTTGTACTAAAAGCCGTCTTAGGTATGTCTGCCACTTTAATCTTCAACTGATGGTAACCGGACCTAAGATCAATCATAGAAAACACTCTATTTCCCTATAACTGATTAAACAAGTCATCTATCCTTGGTAGTGGATACTTGTTCTTGATGGTGAGGTTGTTCAAGGCTCTATAATCTATACACATTCTCATGCTACCATCTTTCTTCTTAACAAACAACACAGGGGCTCCCCACGGTGAAGTACTTGGCTGAATTATATTCCTTTATAACATATCTTTTAGCTGAGCTTTCAATTCCTTTAATTCAGCCGGTGCCATCCTATATGGTGCTTTTTCTACTGGTGCTGCCCCCGGTACTAACTTGATTTCAAACTAAATTTCCCTATCCGGCATATTGCCTGGTAACTCATCCGGAAATACCTCAGGGTATTCTCTTGCTATAGGGGTTTCATCCAACTTAGGCTTAACTTGCTCTACATCCATTGCATACAACAAGTAGCCTTCACAACCTTTCTGACATGCTCTTATAGCCTTAACCGCTGAGATTTTTGGATGACACTTCTTACTTGGCTTGTACATGTTACCTTGAAAGGTCTTAGAAGATTTTCCCGGCACCTTAAAGGTTACTCTCTTTTCTCTACAGTCCAAGTGAACAAAGTTCTTGGACAGCCAATCTATTCCCAAGATAACATCAAAGTCCGTAAAGTCCAACACTGTAAGGTCACTCTTGCAACGGTAAGATCCTACACGAATGTCTACTTGAGGTATCAACTTTGTCACTTTAGTAACTCTTCCTAATGGTGTAGTTATTTCCAAAGTGTTCCTTAAAGCTTCCATGGGTATGTTTAGTTTCTTAGAAACCTTAGAAGACACAAAAGTGCTAGATGCTCCGGTATCAAACAAAGCCTTAACTGCTAAATTGTCTAATATTATCGTACCTAAAAATGTAAATTCGTTTATTTTAATACTACTATAACATGATTTAACGTGTCATAATAGTACTTGAATAACATAGAATGAACAAATTAAAAGTACCTGAGATAACATTGTCATCTGGCTCCACAATCTCTGACTCCATAGCAAAAACTCGAACCGGTCGGCTTGAATTTCCTCTTCCGCTTGCTTGACCCTGACTTTCTTTACCTCCCTTGGTTGGAAAATTCCTTGCAAAATGTCCAGGATCTCCACAGTAGTAACAACTGCCTGTGTTAGCCTTACATTCACCTGAATGATGTCTCTTGAATTTCTGACAAGGGGGTGCACTTGCTGACGGTGCTGCTGAGAAAGATGCTGACGTCTTCTTCACATTCTGCTGGGGTGCTGCCCGACTAGTTCCTTGACTCGTCCCAAATGTTCTCTTAGCACCAACTATCACCGAAGGCCTGTTATTAAAAGTTTCAACTTCAATGGCCTTGTTCAATAATTCTGCCATATTCCTTGGTGTAGCTCCCATCATACCGGCTTGTATCTCACGAGATAATCCATTCTTATAGAGTGCCATTTTCTTTTCTTCAACTCTCATGATTTCAGGATAGAACCTTCCCAACTCATTGAAACGATTGGTGTGTTGAGACACGGTCGTTTATTGACATTGACTATGTTTTAGAAACAAACTTGCTTGATTTGCCTGAACCGCGGGTGGATAGTACTCATTATAGAAAAGTTCCTTGAATTCTTTCCAATCCGTAATCTTACCTCGGCTACTCTCTATTGCATCAAACCAAATCTCCGCCGTACTCAACAAAAAAACCTGCAGCTAACTGAGCCATCTCTATTTCAGGCACCTTCACATTTCGACATGCCTTTTCAAAGCTCCTCAACCACATCTCAGCCTTGAGTGGTTCTACATTTCCATGAAAGTCTTGCATACGGTTTCTTTTCAGCCTAGTGTGCCAATCCACGGGTGGTGCCTTCTCAAACGCTTGTGGTCTAACCGGAGGGTAAACAGGTGGGTAAACCGGTGGATAAGCCGGAGGGTAAACGGGTGGGTCACCATAGGGTACATGTGGTGCTTGAGGTGGATAAGGTGGTGGATATGGCTATTGAGGTTTTTGTGGCTGAATCACAGGCGGTGCTTGTTGATAGGGGTGATACCTTGGTTGGTGTGGTGGAGCTTGGTATGGCTGATGTAGTCCATAAGGTGGGTATCCAAAGCCGTGGTGGTGATCAAATCGTGGTGATGGAGGGATAGCAGGTTGAGGTTGGGAACTTGCAGGTGGAGGGTAGAAGGTTTGTTGGTAAGGAGGGTAAGCTGTGGTTGGAGGATAGCTTACTGGTGGTTGTGGTGGATAAACTTCTGTCACTGGTGGTGGTACAAAACCCGCTGGAATGTCACTTACCATCGTAAACTGAACCGAACTTCCTACATTCCATTGTGAAGGTTGCTCCTGGTGATATCACGGTGTGGGGGTCGCAGTATGAGGGGGTGGTGAGTAGCTCGGGTGAGGCGAAGGATTCTGCCTCACAAAGCCTCTTCCTACAACCGGTGTAGTATTGCCTGCCTCTGGTCTAGTTTCTGAACTTCCAGCCCCATGAACACCTCTCCTCGTTGTCACCATTCTGAAAGATCAAGAAGATCAGAATGCTACTAAGTGATCTAAAGAAACTTATCACAAGAGAGGAATTCTAAAGGACGCTTGCCTCTGATACCAACTGTAACGCCCCGTTCCCGGATACCGAGTTCTTACCCGGAAATAGAACGTTCGGCACGTATAATATAAAATAAATTCTATATTATACGTAAGCCTCTACTACGTCGTATCGAGTTTCGCATTTACGGAAGCTAAAAGACTCGGGTATAGTTTTTTTTTGTACATGATAAGAATGGAAACACAATCATACTAAAGATAGAAAAGATATCTTACAACCACGATATATAAACTTTACAACAGTACGGTGTCTTAAAAGATAAACAACTAGTATCTTGCAATGATTCAAAGAAATACAACAAGTCTTGAAATGGAATTGTAACATAATTTTTGAAGGAAATAACATAGTCTAGAAATATCAAAAGAACAAGATAAAAGCATCAAAGGTCGTCTTCAAAATCCTCGTCGAACTCCAGTTCAACCTGTTCATCTTCTCAATCCCCAAACACAACAAACATGCATTTGAGGTTAGTACAAACGTACTTAGCAAGAAACAGAAGCTATTGCATTAACTAGATTTCACAAAGAAAGGTTTACATTGTTATTAAGTTATCTTTATTTGACCGACTCAATTCTAGGGTTCACTTCATGCTCATCAACATGTTGTGACTAAACGTTTCTAGCTTAACTCAGGTTTGTTACACCGGCACTCAAGGGCACTATGCATGGTGCTACCCACCACGAGGTATCATTTTGCAACATATTGGCGGATCACACCCATATCCACGGGGGAAAGCCCGATAGTGTGCACGTTCGGCGAAGTCCCCCTACCATTTAGCCGTTTATAGGCCAGTAGAGTTATTCACTTTATCTGACCGCCCACACTTCGCGATATAGACAAGTGCCTTACCAAGAGTGTTACGGTGTTTAGTCTTTTACTATACACTTATGTAATTTATTAATCATTAACTAGTCATCTTTAGTGTTTTCAAGGTAAAAGCTCACTTAGAAATTCTACTCCCTCACTTAGACTCTAGACACAACACCTTAAACACGTACACAGACATTGATGAATACTAATTCATCGAAGCACAAGCCATTCATACCCTTCCGACGGTCCCGAACTTCAACTCTATGGAAGAGTACATTCGGTGCCGGAACGAAATGCATCAGAAGCTTAATCGAGGCTTGTTCATGTTTAATTAATGTTATTAAATCATGCAACAACATCAAAGACTCATACCATAGCTTAAACAACCTATTTATCAAAAACAGGGGCAATGTGCGCACATTCTAAGGGAATGTATGCACATTGGGCAAAAATTTACATTCAGCCCTGCCAGTGTGTGCACATTCCTGGAATGTGCGCACACTCCAAAAGCTGTACATTCAACCTTAAAAATGTGCGCACACAGCTAGTCAATGTGCGCACACAAAAGGCACAAAACTCTCTAAACACGTTTTTCTTCACCCTTTTCGATTTCTAACCCAAACCAAACATGTTTAACATCAATCTCAACATCATAACAACAAAAAATCTCTACTTTAACATCACATAGCACCAAGCACTTGCATAACCACATTTAGACATGATTTCAACATCAAATCACTCCCAAAACAAGGTCCTAACTTCTTCAAACCATAATTAACACAATGGAGAAGATTTTCTTACCTTTCAAAGCACAACTCCTAGAAACACTGCAGAAAATTGCAGGCACTCCCCAAGGACTCCAACAAAACCCTATCCAATCCATAACCAATCCAAGAACCGATTAGGATTAAGGTTTCTAACACTCAAAGCTACGAATTTAACAACTCTCTACAACCAGACGTGATCAAACGTGATGAAAGCAAGATTAGGGTTAAATTCTTACCTTGACAAAACTTGGATATCTTGGTATCAAAACGATCCTTGAAATCTCACGATACTCCTGCCGCAGACGAAACTGAAAACGGAGTAGAAACAAATCGTGAATTTGAAGAAGCCTCTTCTCCTTCTTCCTTGCTATCAAAACACAGGATTTAACGTAAAAGCTTTCTGAACTCCTTGTTAACCCCTTTTGATTAGTGGGGATGTTATTTCCCCAATTATAACCTCCCACTAATAAAAAAGAATTAACTACCCTTAAATTCCACTTATTACAATTCAGTCCCAAGGAAGAATATATGTACATATTCGAAAATATATATATATAAAAATAAACTTATATTAAATTATAAACTTTAATTCCATAAAAAGATAAACATAATATTTTGTTCTCGCAAAATGACACGTCTGCCCTTTCCCGAGAATCGGAATATTACAATAGGTCTCGCTGGCAGCGAGCCCTGCTCTGGTAGCCAGCGAGTTCTCCAAAATGTCCATGCTTCTCCAGACGCGTTTTAGGCTCCATTAGGGTTTAGGAAACGTAAATTAAGTCGGCTGATGGCAATGTAAAGTCAGTTTTACAGCCTATAAATACCCTATTTCATTATTCAATTTATATACAACTTTACGCAATATTATAAAGATATTACGCCGCAGTTTTAAAGCAGTTTTCAATACAAGTCAGCAGCATTATGTGAGTTTCTTGGGTTTATTTCTTCTTCTTTGTGGTAGTTAAGTCCCCCTCAATTATTGTTTATTGTTTGAGATTGTTTGTTCTTAGTTAAACGATGTGGATCTAAGATTACGATGTAAGGCAGTGGGGATTCCTCGTCTATAAGGATCCACACACCCCATGCCTATATCGTGTGACCTATATATGAATTTTCTTTGATAGATAATCGTGTTTTTAGTAGATCTACATAATTACTTTATGAATCGCTATTTTATCCGCTTTGTATAAAGAAACGCTATGATTTAGTTGTTCGCCGAGTAAATCTAGCCACGTCTTTATGGTGTGATTGTCCACTTAGAATATCTTGCCTCAGTAGGTATGGCTACGGCTACGTTGCTCGTCTGTTTTAATTAAAACTTGTAGTTAGGAAATACCAATATAGTACTCTTAGGTCGGCTAATGAATTGATCTTCCAGGACTTTCAGCGAGATCTAGATCTGTGTTGTATTTGGGAATTGCGCGCACCTAATTATATGTAAGTCATAGATTTACATGATACCTACAAAGTTAGTGCATGGGACGGAGACTGATGCGACCACTAAAGAAGTACGCCTAACCACAGGAATGTTGCCTAGGTGAGGAATACGGTTAATATCGGCATCCTTAGTGTTGTAAGATTGGAAGTTATATGAGATAGAGGCCTACGAGGCAAAGTCACTTAATGTAGCATAGTGATCTAGTGTCCTACCCAGAACTAAGTCAAGTTTAGGGGATGACTCCCGTAGCCAATATAAGCGAAATACAAATTGGACTAATAGTTGTAAAGTATTGTTTAATTATATAGCTCACTAATTCCAAACGATAACTTAATAATTGGGAAGGTTAATTACTTGTATGTTTCTATGTTGTGTCGAGTCAGTTTTCCTCTTTTCTTGTCTTTTGTTGGTCGTAGACCGCTTCTGTGTGCTTGGCATAGACCTATAGCTATACTATGATGGACCTAGTCCTCTTGCTAGTATTGGTTTATGGTGGTCAAGTATTTTATTATTACTTGATCTCGTCATCATGTTTTTGGTGCCGTTGCCGGGGAGCCAAAAATCAATGTTATATATAAATAATTTTTTTATTCATGTCGAGTTTTCTATTTCAGGGTCTATTTTTACTGACGTTTGCTTGATTTTTCTTATGTTTGCAGAGAGCCAGAGCAATATATCATTTCATCGAGTTACTATTCAAGCCGAGCCAAAATGTCAACTAATCAAATTTCTGAGGCTATGAATGAAGAAGCAAAAGTCTTGCGCACTAAGACAACACCCTTAAGGCTGGACACACAAAAGCGAACGGAAGATAGGATAAGACGGAGGAAGGAGAGAAGAAGAAAGCTGGATGGTTTTCTTTCCCAAGGTACGAGTGCTCGTAATCCTATTGTTTTCTCTGATTCTGATTCTAGTTCTAGTTCTAGGTCTAAATCTGAATCCGACCCCGAGTACTTACCTTCCCTTCCCCCTTCTCCTGAATATCCTAGTTCTGAGTTAGACCTCAATGACTTGCCCATAGTCCCTTGTTCTAGAGAGGCAGTTGATATAGAGAACAACGCCCGATTACTGCCCAAGCTAGGAGACCCCGGTGCATTCATTGTAGTTGTGACCTTAGAACGCGAACATACAGGCTTAGCATTGATTGACTCTGGATTGAGCCTAAAATGTCTTTCCTAAGAGTTTGTGTGATAGGATAATGATTTTTACTCCTACGAATAACTTGATGACTATTCGTTGTGCGCATAGCTCACGTATCGTCAGAACTAGGACGATGCCCAACATGACCATTAGTATTAAAAAGCTCCGCTTTTTGATAGATGTACTCGTGATGGAATCGATGAGGACCTTAACTACCCGATCATATTGGGTAGAGCTTTTGTTGACACCTCTAGAGCCCAGGTTAAAATGGACAAGTTTGAGCTCACTCTTTTCGACGTTAAAGGCTCAGAAGCCCATGGGATTATGAGACCCAATTATACCCTTCCGCCTAGAGTATCTGTAATCAAAGTCCATAGTGCAGAGGAAGCTGCCTTGATTCTAGGCCGAGGTGAAGTTGGTGGTGTTGACACTGTTAAGGAGAGTAGTGAGGTAGAATTCCTATCTATCTTAAGGAGAGAGAGTGGCTCAGTCTCAGAGTACCGTACGAGTAGATACCTCTATGCTTCTAGATGATGAGGTAGAAACTCTGTACGGAGGTGGGGCTACCCCATCCAAAGAAGACGCTGAGACACGAGAGAGCTTGAGTGCTAAACATAGACAGAGGTGAGCTAGAAAGCGAACTCGTAGAGTTCGATCTGTTAAGAACTCACTGGTTTCTGAGACAATGGCTGAGGTCGGAAAATACACATTTTGAATCCTCAAGGTATCAGTTAGCGAGCCGAGCCGAAACGACCCAGCTCTGGTCAGTTCGCCCGCCGCGAGACCCACAGTCACTGCCAGCGAGTTGTTTTTTTATATCAAAATCTGAGTTGGGGAGCATTTTCTAGCACAGCAGCATGAATCGGCGTAATCGTAATCCAAGAAATCCACCCCAGACTCACTGGGCTGGAGCGCAATTTTTTCTCGATGGAGACGCGATACCGGTACTTGACAGGGTGCCACAATTTTTTAGCCCCACGGCATACGAGGCAATTTGTAACCATTGGAGCAATGCGACGGTGCATCGCAAAAGAGGAATAAATCTTGAGAATTACGGGGACAACATTAGCAATCTTATCGCTTATCATGATTGGGAGTATGTGGCCGAGCCGCCTACTCATTGTAACGGGTCCCTGGTAAAAGAATTTTATGCTTATTTAGAGGTGCATCCCTATTCCCACACTGCCACTGTTAGAGGCCGCACACTTGCTATCTCACCCACCACTATCAATGATTATTTTAATTTGGGTTCTAGTGGGTGCCTGAGGAATTCTCTAATGTGTATGACCATTCGGACACATTTTTAGAGGAGATCGGTGCTTACTTTGATATCCAGTGGTATATAGGTCAACATGCTTGAAATTTTCAAGAAGCCACACTTACCACTTGGGAGGATAAGTTTTTGCATCGGTTTATTTGTTCAGACATACTCCCATCCGGCCATACCTATTCAGTTTATGACTATCAAGCTCCTTTGATGTATTGGTTGGGGTTAGAGCGACCATTAGACTTGGGAACAGTCATGCGGGGAAACATGACTGAGGTAGCTAGGATGAAAAGTACCATTCTGCCCTACGGTTCTATGATTTCAACTCTTGCCATTGCGGCTGGCTGCCCCGCGTTTGGGATGGATACTTAATACCATCTATTCCACCTATTCATAACGCCAACCCACACCCAAGACCACCACCTCATCCCCGCCAACAAGCTAGACTTGACGGTGAATATTGGGCTGATTCAGAAGCAATTTAGCTGGACTTCGGAGTGAATAAAAGCACCAAAACGGATCAGGAATGGACCAGAAGAAGCAGAAAACCGGCCTAGGCAGAAAATAGGTCTCGCTGGCAGCGAGCCCTGCTCTGACAGCCAGCGAGTTCTCCAAAATGTCCATGCTTCTCCAGACGCGTTTTAGGTTCCATTAGGGTTTAGGAAACATAAATTAAGTCGGCAGACGGCAATGTAAAGTCGGTTTTATAGCCTATAAATAATCTATTTCATTATTCAATTTATATACAACTTTACCCAATATTGTACAGATATTACGCCGCAATTTTAAAGCAGTTTTCAATACAAGTCAACAGCATTATGTGAGTTGCTTGGGTTTATTTCTTCTTCTTTGTTGTAGTTAAGTCCCTCCCCAATTATTGTTTATTGTTTGAGATTGTTTGTTCTTATTTAAATGATGTAGATCTAAGATTACAACGTGAGGCAGTGGGGATTCCTCGTCTATAAGGATCCACACGCCCCACGCCTATATCGTGTGACCTATGTATGACTTTGCTTTGAGAGATAATAATGTTTTTAGTAGATCTACATAATTACTTTATGAATCGCTATTTTATCCGCTTTGTATATAGAAATGCTAAGATTTAGTTGTTCGCCGAGTCAATCTAGCCACGTCATTATGGTGTGATTGTCCACTTAGAATATCTTGTCTTAGTAGGTATGGCTACGGCTACGTTGCTCGTCTATTTTAATTAAAACGCGAAGTTATGAAATACCAATATAGTACTCCTAGGTCGGCCCATGAATTGATCTTCCGGGACTTTCAGCGAGATCTAGATCTGTGTTTTTATTTGAGAATTTCACACACCAAATAATACGTAAGTCGTAGACTAACATGATACCTACAAAGTTAGTGTTAATGGGATGGAGACTGATGCGATCACTTAGGAAGTACGCCTAACCACATGAATGTTGCCTAGGTGAGGAATACGGTCAATATTGGCATCCCTAGTTTTGAACTCGTGCAAGTTATATGAGATAGAGGCCTACGAAGCGATGTCACATAATGTAGCACAGTGATCTAGTGTCCTACCCGGAACTAAGTCAAGTTTAGGGGATGACTTCCGTAGCCAATATAAGAGAAATACAAATCGAACTAATAGTTGTAAAATATTGTTTAATTATATAGCTCACTAATTCCAAAAGATAAGTTAATAATTGGGGAGGTTAATTACTTGTATGTTTCTCTGTTGTGTCGAGTCAGTTTTCCTCTTTTCTTGTCTTTTGTTGGTCGTAGACCGCTTCTGTGTGCTTGGCATGATTAATTAGTTGTTTATATATAAAATGATTCACAATTGGTTCCCTGTGGGATCGACTTTGATTCGCTATAGCTATACTACAATGGACCTAGTCCTCTTCCTAGTATTTGTTTATGGTGGTCAAGTATTTTATTATTCCTTGATCTCGTCATCATAGACCACATACCGTATTACTTGCGAAGGATGTACCTTTCATCTTCGGAGAAGATTGCAAGGAGGCATTTAACACATTAAAGCAAATGTTGATCACCGCCCGAATTCTAGTAGCACCAGTTTGGAATAAACCTTTCGAGCTAGTGTGTGATGCAAGTAATACGGCAGTTGGAGCAGCACTGGGCCAAAAAGAGGACAAAATCTTTAAACATATCTACTATGCTGGTCGTACCCTCAATAGTGCCCAGAGGAAATACGCGACCATTGAGAAGGAACTCTTGGCCGTTATCTTTGCATTTGACAAATTTAGATCTTACCTTGTAGGATCTAAAGTCACTGTTTTCACCAACCACGCAGCCTTGAAGAATCTTCTGACCAAGTAAGACTCCAAGCCATGGTTTTTAAGATGGATTCTACTCCTACAGGAGTTTGATGTGGAGATTAAGGATAAGAAAGGGTCTGAGAATCAGGTGGCTGACCACCTATTAAGGCTAACACTGTTGGAAGAAGTACAAACCACTAAGATGGAGGAGTATTTTCCAGAAGAACAACTTTTTTCCATCTCAGTAGTAGCTCCAGTTGGATCTCAGCCTAAACACAATACATCAAGAGTGGGAAAGGTATACATATTGTTTGCAAACATAGTAATTATCTTGTAGAAAGATACCTACCACCAGAATTCATGAATATGGATAAGAAAAATTCTTTACAGACTTAAAGCATTGTTACTGGGACGATCCTACCGGTATAAGATTTCCCTAGATGACATTCTCAAGAGATGCATCCATGATAACGAGATTCCAAGTATTCTGAGCCAGTGCCACTTAAGAGAAGTTGGAGGCCATTATGGGCAAGACAAGACAACAGCCAAGGTACTGTAGTGTGGATTTTATTGGCTGACAATATTTAAATCTGCTTACGGGTTTATTAGAGCATGTCATTATTGTCAAATGACAGGTAACATTTCTAAGATGAACGAGATGCCACTGCATAGTATCCCTGAGGTAGAGCTATTCGATATTGGGGAATTGATTTTGTTGGGCCTTTTACATCGTCAAAATTGAATCATTACATCCTGGTAGTAGTCGACTATGTTTCCAAATGGGTAGAGGCGGTGGCCTCACCTACAAATGATTACAGGGTTGTCCTGAGATTTCTTAAGAAAAACATTTTGACGGGGTTTGGTACCAAGAGCCATAATCAGTGTTGGAGGAAGCCATTTCTGCAATAGGTTATTTCGAAAGCTGATGATAAAGTATGGGGTGAGGCATAAGATTGCAGCATCATGTCACCCCAGACAAGTGGACAAGTGGAAGTGACAAATAGAGAGATAAAGAGGATTTTAGAGAAAACTTTGAATCCTACGAGGGAAGATTGGTCTTTGAAATTCGACGACGCTCTATTGGCGTATAGAACGGCTTATTGGACCACAATTGGGATGTCACCATATATGATAGTTTTTGGAAAGTCGTGCCATTTACCGGTTGAGCTAGAAAATCGTGCCATATGGACTACTCGATTCTTAAACATGGACGGTGGCTTAGCCAAAGAAAATAGATTGTTAGAGTTGAATAAACTAGAGGAGTTCAGATTGCAGGCATATGAGAATGCCAAGATTTATAAGGAAGAATGAAGCGCCAACATGATAAAAGAATTATGAACCGCACCTTCACTGTTGGTGACAAGGTGCTAGTATACAATACGCGTCTTCATCTATTCGTTGGGAAGTTAAAATCGAGATGGTTTGGACCATATGCTGCCACAAAAGTCTTCAATTCAGGTGCATGTGAAGTTAAGGATGAACACTCTGGGAGGAGATACACAATGAACGGCCATAGACTAAAACATTACCTAGAGCGCTATTACGACACGGAGTTGGAAGTCTTTATGTTGGATGACCCGAAATACGAGTGAAAGGAGACCTATTAGTACAGTCAAGCTCGTAACTTTAAATTCAAAACTATTTCTAAACCCTTATTTATTGGTTTTGTTTATTTAAGTTTGTTTGTGTCAATAAAGTAACATGACAATCGAAAGGTTTTTTTCATCACATATATCTGTGGTCCTTCGACTCGAGATATATGTGATTTTTTCCTTTATGATTCTCATGTGAAACCCTCGTAAAAGTTTTTGCGTCTTGCAACGTCGATAAGAATAAAGTGGCTTAAACTGTTTTTGCGCATTCATCATGTATGGACAATTACCGCCACCTGATTTTCTTATTGCCCGGCGCATGTTACTGAAAGTTTTTGAAGAGTTTTGCGATACAAAATGATAGAGCAACTAGGGTGAACTGACATCCATTCAATTCCATGATTTATCAAGACACTTGGACAACCAATTCCAGAGCTAGGTACCTTTTTTTCTTTATTATTAGTCATTGGGGACAATGTCTATAATAAGTGGGGGTAACGGAGGGCTTATCTTGTTAATCGAAAAAGGAAATAATTTTCAAATTTGAAACACTATTTTTAGCTTGTCTATTGCACGTATTGAGTAATAAATCGGTATAAAAGAAGCCCAAGCATGATTTGAAGTTAATTGTAGCATATTCAGTTTAGTATGAAAGAATGGGAATGTGCTATGTTGCATGAAGTAGTGACTTAATAATTGATATTTTGCCATTTGTATTCAATTTTTGCGCACATAATCTGAGTGAGAAGTAAGTGGATAAGATGAAGAGTTATCTTAGACCGGGAATCGATACATGTCGGTGGATATACTTTAACTAATTGTTGTTTGATGATGGTAGCAATCATGAGGCCATAAAAGGTAAAATGGGACAAAACATGCTTGCGAGTGTGAGAGAGGAAAAAAATGAGAAGTCTACCCAAAAAAATAGAGAAAAAGAAAAAAATAATAATAATAATAAAGGCTGTGAGGGAAGCTAACTCGTAGAAAAAAGGGCATGACCCTCGCATAAAAAAGAAACAAACGAGGATAATGAGTATAACTCGGTCCCCAAGTCTGCCTAGCCAAAGTAAGGTTTCATGTTGCTTGCCCGAGTCTGAAAGCAAGAGGAGCGAGTGTGCACACTAGCAAGTTGAGGTTGTGGGGTCGCTATAACTTCATTTTTTCACAGATACACTATCACGAAAGATTCATCACACAACACATTGATGCATTGGTGAGTACCGATTAATGAGAAGATTGTGGATTGTCGCATGTTGCATGTTCTGCCTGAATTCTTGACTGAATGTGTGGTAATTCATGGGGATTTCTCTTGGAGGTACATTCCGCCCTGATACTCTGCTCGAGGATGAGCAGAAGGCTAGTGGGGGGTAGTTGATAATGCTCAAAATGACACACCGTATGGCAACAACATTTCACCCATTCTAAGCTAAAAGTAGTCGTTTCGACTATTAATATGAGCCATTTGAGTTGAATGTCATAAGTCGGGTTCATGAGTCGAATAATTTGCATTTAACGTTTATTTTCACCAATTCGATATTATTTCATGTATTGGACTATTTTCAGGTAACAAAGATTGGGCCAAGTGTTAGAGAGTGATTATGGGTCGAGCTGGATGAAGAAATGGACCAAGGGTGTTCCAGAACCTTCAGTTAAGTTGGGAGAGTAGAAAAAGACAAAAATGCCCTGCAAGCCGCATGAAGCACCGCCGCAGCTGCGCGATCCTGGACCTTTGAAAATGCATTTTCTTGGACGAGGAGTAGATCTAGATGTTACTAAGTCGGTTTATAGCACTATAAATAAATGGCACCAGCCATGAATTACAATGTACAATTTTCCACAAGACAAATACATTAGATTAAATAAAAGTTCTCTTTGTTCTTTTTCTCCATGGTTTCTACTCATGGATCCGACGGATTCTCCGCATAGGGAGAGATCTGAGGAGGATCTGCACTTGTCTTCGAGGGTATGATTTTCCGGCTTTCTAGATGTAGATCCGTCGTTATTTTCCTTGTGATTAGTATGATTTGATTGTTTATATTAGTTCTTCTATGTAGTAGTTAGTTTATTTAACCCCATGAATGTGTAGATCTGAATCGTTGTTGAAGAAATCATGAATGAAAGGTGGCGTTCTTCAGAGCCCGTGATTGTCTTTATCGCGGCTGCGAATACCTAGTAAACCCTAATTTATAATAATTGGTGCTAGCTACGTCTGATCAACAGATTTAATTTACATGTTGTTAGCTTGATCAACTATATGCATGTCTTAGTAAATTAACATGAAGGACAATAGAGTGAAGTGTTAGTTCGGACGATGTCTTGATCGATCCTTAGGAACGTGCTAGTCAATACATGATAGCTTCTTAGGGAGGTCCTCAGTCTTGAACCGACTAGTCCTAGTTCTTATTGCTTATGAATTAATTCACCCAACGAAGGAGGTTAATTGCACATAGGCACCTACTGTCCTTTCAATGGAAGTAGTGTAACATTAGGGATTAGCACCGGTAGTTGTTAAAGATCTAAGATATACCAACAGGGATTATTGATGCCTGATATGGGGGGGGGGAACAGCTAATCACTCATAGTTAGAACTAATCTTTATAAAACTCATAAGGATATACTTGTGTTTTATCTTGCGCGTTATTGTTACCACTTTTACTTCTCTGTTATATTGTTGGTCGTAGAACATAATTGTGACAATCGATCTAAATTAATCTATGTTCTTATGAGTCTCTGTAGGATTCGACCTTGACTCGCCAGTACTCTGCTATGATAGACCTAGTCCTGATAGTAGTAGTCTGTTTGATAAAGTCTGTAGAATTGCCAACAAACAAAATAAAATGCAGAGTTATTATTGATCAAGTAAAAGTTACAAGGTGTTTACAATGTGGCAGATAATAGGGTATTTATAACATCATACACCTCATGAATCAGTTGCAAGTAAGTTTCAAACGGTAATTACAGATTACAACAAAATAACCGTTTTCTATATCGAACTAACTAATCAGCAGGCTGCTGATGTTTATACTGTCAGCAGGTTGCTGATGTTCATGCTGTCAGCAGGCTGCTGATATCTTCATACGATCAGCAATGTGCACTCAGCATTCCCATCAGCTTTTATTTTAACACCCCCTCAAGCTGTGAGTGGTACATGAGCAGATTGCACTCAGCATTCACATCAGCTACTTGAAGTCTGAAAGATCTTTGAAATTCCTAATTTGTCTTGTAGATAGGAGAATATGGGTGCATCCAAGGCTTTGGTGAGGATGTCAGCTATTTGTTCTTTTGTATTGACTGGAAGAAGTTTGATGAGTCCTGAACTGACTTTGTCTCTCACAACATGGAAATCAATTTCAATGTGTTTTGTTCAGTCATAACAGATAGGATTACGAGCAATGTGCATGGCACTGGCATTGTCACAAAATAACACAGCATGGAACTGAACTGGAACCTATAAATCCTGTAGTATATAAATTAGCCACTGGATTTCACAAACTGCATTTTCCATTGCCCTATACTCAGCCTCTGATGAGCTTCTAGAAATTGTTGTTTGTTTCTTTGCGTTCCAGGAGATTGGTGCATCTCCTAGGAACATCATGTAACCTGACACTGATCTTCTTGTTTCAGGACAACCAGCCTAATCTCTATCTGTAAAACCCTTAAGTACAAGATTATTGTCTATTGGGAAGAAGATTCTTTGGCCAGTATTGGTCTTCAAGTACCTCAGTAGTCTATGAGCTGCCATCATGGGACTTTTAGTAAGAGTGTCCAGAAATTGACTTAGTTATTGTACTGCAAAAGCAATATCTGGTCTGGTAAAAGTGTGGTTAATTAATTTACCCACTAGGGATCCGTATGCAGTGTTATCCTCTAAAAGTGGTGAATCACCATGTTGTAAAGTCTGCTTAGACTCTATAGGTGTCTTAGCAGGTTTGGCTCCCAAAAATTCATATTCTTTTCTAGGAGGTTAAGTGTGTATATTCTTTGTGAATTGTATATGCCTTTTGGACATCTAGCAGCCTCAATGCCTAGGAAATATCTACATTTTCCAAGATCCTTGATAGTGAATTGTTCATGTAGAGCATCTTTGACTTGCTGAATTAACTCTTCACTAGGGCTTGCTGCTATGATGTCATCAACATAGACCAGCAAAGTAATAAAGGACTCCCTTGATCATTTTGTAAACAAAATTTGGTCATATTTGGATTAAATGAATCCTTGAGCCTCCAAAGACTCATTCAACTTGCAATTCCATGGTCTGCTAGCTTGCTTGAGGCCATACAATGACTTAGTAAGCCTGCAAACTTGATTCGGTTTGGTTGTTGCACAACCATGAGGTAACTCCTTGTACACTTCTTCATGCAAATCTCTATGTACAAAAGCAGTATTCACATCCATCTGATGTAAATGCCAATTGTTGGTTGTTGCTGCTGCAAGTAAGGCTCTAACTGTGGTGATCTTGACAACAGGTGAGAAGGTCACTTGATAATTAATCCTATATGTTTGAGTGTAGCATTTTGCTACTAATCTAGCTTTATATCTCTCTACTGAACCATCAGGGTTGTATTTGATTCTGTACACCCATTTGCATCCAATAGGTTTATTTGCCTGGGGTAGATCAACTATCTCACATGTGTGAGTCTTTTGTAAAGATTCAATTTCTTTGTTCATTTCCTCCTTTCATTCATCATGCTTAATAGCTTGATTGTAGGTCCTAGGCTCTTTAACAGCATCAATAGCATTAATGAATCTGGTGTAGTCTGCTAAGAGGTTGTCCATGCTTATTATAGCACTGAGCAGATGTGGAGTCTGCTGAACATTATGAGCACCCCTTGATAAAAGGTTGGTGATTTCCTTGTTCTTGTGGACCTTCTTAGTTGTGTGGGTTCATGTGCCAGATTTACTGGTTCTGCCTTGCATTGGTCATATCAGTTATTGTTGATCCCATTGCTGGTTGGTTTGCTGACTCATTCAGCAGGTCATCAAAACTTTCCATTACTGGCAAAGGAACAGGCATGTTAGCAAGATGTCTAGGCTTTTCCAACCCCTGCTGAAAAAGAGGAAAATAAGTTTCATGGAATTGAGTATTTCTAGCAACAAAGATATCTTTGTTGGTAATATCTAAGAGAATAGCACCCTTGGAGGTTGTTGAATTCCCAACATCGACACAAGTCTTACATATTGAACCAAATTTGGTTCTATACTGCTGAAGTGTGCATGAAAAAACTAAGAAACCAAAAACTTTAAACATAGAATAATTTGGTTTGGTGCCATAAAGAATTTCATATGGAGTGCTTTCTTTCAGCGGTGGTGTAAGCGTGGCATTAATCAATTTTACAACATGTAAAAGACAAAATCCCCCATATTCAATTCGTAGATTACTCTGGAACCTCAAACCTCTTGCAACATTCAGCATATGCTGATTTTTTCTTTCGACAATACCATTTTGCTTAGGTGTAGTGACATAGGATGTCTGATGTATGATACCCTGCTGAGCATAAAGTCAGTAAGTTGGAATTCTGCACCATTGTCAGATCTAATTACTTTAATAACTTTATGAAATTGTGTTAAGGGTGAAAATCTATGAATTATAAGGATATATTTTACGATGTTTCCCCTCTATATTGTGTAATTTGCATAATAATTGGTCTTTATATTTAAAATATTGAGCAAACGGTATTTTTGAAGACTTAATCGCAATATTGATATATTTATGTGATTTCATGGATAAATTATAATTATTTGAATATTATTACAGTTTGCGATGTTTTCCATGTGTTATAGGTATGTTCATTGTGCTCAAATGATGGTCAAAAGGGAGAGAATTCGAGCTATAAAGATTTAAGAAAGAGATAATGATCGAATGGAGTGGAGAAAAAAAGATAGAGATGATTTAATCAAGTTTCATTCCAGCTAAACTGGCGTCCAAGTCCCGTCCAGGAGTGGACGGGCGTCTGACAATCCAAACGGGCGTCTAGGGGAAGGATTCAATACTGAGGCTCCAGGAACTTACTGAACGAGCGTCCAGAAGAAGCAGACGAGCGTCCAAGGTGCAAAAAGAAGATCAGAGAGTTTGGACGCTATCCAGACGAACGTCTACATTGGAGTTCAGAACACTTGGACGAGAGTCCACTTCATCGAACGAGCGTCCGGATTGCCGACTTAGTGAAATCGCCTCAAATCTCTATAATACTTGCCTATTTTTCACACATGGGGATACCAATTGACAATCTTCGAACCCTAAACCCTAGGGGCGGCTATAGGTTGCGTTTTTACCAGTTTTTATGTTCTTCAATTCCTAGATACAATTAGTTTAATTTATGCAATTTACTTCAACAATTCGAGCTATTCAAGGATGCTAAGAGGCTAGGCTTCAATCAAACGAGCATTGTGAAGCCATCCAACTTTCATTAATTTTGATTCTTCGGTTATATTGTAAGTTTTCAATCAAGTTGTTTCCTTTATCATGTCTTATGTTGATTAACTGCATTTATATCGAAAGATGTGCATGTATGATGTTTTATATTTGATGAAAGTCTTTATAAACATTAGATCACCATGATTTAGGAATAGATCTTTGATCTATGTCAAACGAAAGTTGATAGGTTGAATATCTAGGTTAAAACGTTAAAGTTTACATCTTTGTTTATGTTATGACGCGTTAATTTCCGTAAATCGAAAGATAGAGATTAATAGGCGAATCATCTACGAAAGTAGGATTCATACCTTTGATAAGATGACTCACAACTTGATAGAAACTGCAATATAATCGGGATGAGAGATTAGTGTTTGTTGGATAGGTGGATCAATACTCGTTTGTCCGTTTTAAATTTGATTTAACCCTTGAAACTTGAACTGTTTAGTTAGTTTATTTTCTATTGCACCTTTAGAGTAATTTGTTCGCAACCAAACCTTCCTAGCTTTGGATTTTCGTCCTCTGTCTAGTTTATTTTCAGCGTATATGTGTAGTTTAGTTTTGTTTTACTCGCTGTTTAGTTTAGTTTTTCGTGACATAGTTTAGTTAGACAAAAACTAGGAACCACAATCGTCTAGTTCCCCGTAGGATCGACCCGGCATTAACCACTAGTACTACGATCCTTATACTTGGGGTTAACCGGATTATAAATTTATTACTTGTTTGTTTTGCATAGATAAAATCCGTAGACAAGTTTTTGGCGCCGTTGCCGGGGAACCGGACGGTTGTTTAGTTTTTGCTCTAGTTTTTATTTCGTTTTCAATTCATGTTTTTAGGTTAGATTTTTTCAGTTTCTGTTTGTGGTTATTAGTTTAGCTGTTTTTTTGTTCAATTGTCTGTCGTTTTAATTGTGTTTTTGTTAGTAGTTAATATAAAATCTTTGCTCCTAATTTATACTCTGTTTTCTGTTTATCACGCTCTGTTTTTCTAATCGTTTCTGCCCAGTTGGACGAGCGTCCGTTTTACCAGACGCCCGTCCAGTTCTTGCTTCAATCGGACGAGCGTTTAGTTTACTGGACGCCCGTCCGCTGAAAATTCTTCAATCCTGAATCAAATTCTGACCTGCAGACGAGCGTTCATATTTTGAACGCCCGTCCATCCTGAAAAACTGGTCAGACGCTCGTCCATAATTTTGGACGTTCGTCCGTTCCTCTTTCCCTCTATCATCTTCTTCTTTCTTTCTTTCTTTCTTTTCTTTTCTCTAGGTTTTGATCTTAGATTAGATTATAAGTCGTTAGTTTAAGTTGTTAGTTTCGTAGTTTATAGCTCTCTTTCTCTCCTTCTTTCTTTCTTGCTCAACATCTTGATCTTGGATTTCGGTGTATGCAAACTCGTAGTCAGAAGGGACCACTAATCTACTCCCCTGACCCCGAGCGGACCATAGTCCAACCCAATAGGCGGAGACTTCGGTTCGACGAAGGAAACGCTTTTGATCAAGAATTTGAGCAAAATCTTGCAGGAGAAATCGAAAAAATAGTGATAATGGCGGCAGAAGATAGACGATCGTTGGCAGACTACGCCATGCCTGGCACAATCACCATCAACCCCGCAATTGTTATGCCGGCCATTACTGCTCCAACTTTCGAGCTAAAGCCAGGACTTATTCAGATGATGCAGCATGCATCAATTTTTCACGGCTATCAATCAGAGAACCCCCATACTCACCTACACATATTTCTACATATATGCGGTACTACCTATATCCAAGGTGTAAGTGAGGACGCAATCAAGCTCAAACTTTTCCCATTTTCCTTGCAAGGGGAAGCACTAGAGTGGTATCACTCTCTCCCTTCGGAATCCATTACGACCTGGGCCGGACTTGAAAAAGAATTTTTGAGTCAATATTTCCCTCCATCAAAGACGGCCCAGTGTTTGAACGAAATCTTCACATTCCACCAGCAGGAAAATGAATCTTTCTTTGATTGCTGGAAAAGGTTCAAGTCCCTCCTCCGAAAATGTCCCCACCATGGCTTGCCGATGCAAAGGCAAGTCAATACATTCTTTAGCGGATTGACCGAGCTCACTAAGGGCATGGTCAATAGTTCATCAGGTGGGGCGTTTTTTAAGAAGACTCCAGACGAAGGATGGGCATTGTTCGAAGACATTGCCAAATATAACTATGCTCCATCCTATCAAGATATTCAGGCACCTCCCCCTCCTCCCAAGGTCGAGGAAGTGACTATGCAGAATCTGATTGCCATGTTGCAAAAGCAAATGGCTAATTCTCAACTGACAACATCCCAAACTGTTCCTAATCCGAGTAATCAGATTCTTTCGCTTCCACAGAACTCTCAGGTTCTGTATTGCGAAAATTGCTGGCAATCTGGCCACATGTCCGGCCAGTGTCAATTCCAACCCCCATCTGCTCATCAAGTCAATGCTGTTCATAATAACGGACAGTATAATCCAATCACATGCCAAGTATGTGATGATCCGGGGCATACTGCTCGTTTCTGCCCCATGATTGGACAAAATGCAGAAGTGAATGCCTTTTCTAGCCAGTCTAATCCGAGGTTCAATAACCAATTCTCTGGCCAGAATAATGCTCAAAATCAGGGCGTCGGCCAGAATCCAAGCTTTAATCAGAGTCCAAACTTCAACAGAAACCCTGGATTCAATCAGAACCAAAACTCGAATTTTTCCAATTCCACACCAAGGTTCAATCAGAATTGGCCCTCTAATTCCAATCCTAATTATCAAAGTCGACCCAGCCAGCCATACTCTCCAAACTTCCCAAACTCTCAAGGCCCTTCAAGTTCAACTGATCTTAAAGCCGAATGGAACTCATTTAGAGAGGAGCAAAACAAGAATATTCAGCTCCTAATGAGTACGAATAAAAATCTTGAGAGACAGATAGGGCAGCTGGCTGAGCAGTTAGCATCAAGACCCCAAGGGCACTTGCCCACTTTACAGAGAAAAATCCTAAGGGTGGTCATGTTGCTCAGGCTGACTTAAGCAGCGACCAGTGTACTGACCTCGTGCCATCAATACAATATGGTAAAGAGGAGGCCAATACCATGAGTTTAAGAAGCGGTACACAGCTTAGTGGTCCCCCTGGTTTCCAAGGAAACCACTAGCCCCTCCCGCCACTGATAAGGCAGGAGGGGAAGTTGAGCACCCATCATCCCCTTGGCTGCAAGCAAGTAATCAGGTGGCTGATCCCCTGATAGGTGGAAAGGTTGGAAATCCTCAAGTGGCTGATCCTTTGAGGACTGAAAAAGGAAAAGAAAGTCAGGTGGCTGATCCCCCGACTACGAAAACTTCTGAAAAGTCTGTTCGGTGGAAAGATCTGGAAGACAAGGCCGTTAGCGCATCTTCAAAGAAGGTTTTCTCTGAGAATGATCTTAAGAAGCTTCCATTTCCACCCAGGAAGAGCAACATCCCATTGAGCGAAGATAAGAAGTATGAAAAGGTGCTCAATTTGTTGAAAAACACTCAGGTTAATCTTCCATTGTCAGAAGTTTTGGTTGAGATGCCTAAGTATACCAAGTTCATTAAGGATGTTGTATCTTCCAAAAAGAAATTATCGGAAATGGATCAAGCGGTTGGTAAAGACTGGCGATGGTCAATTATCAAGACTTACCAACCAAGAGGGGCGACCCAGGCAAATTTGTGCTCACACTGCAGATGGGAGGCCTAGTCTTCCCAAATTCCTTATGTGACCTGGGTGCATCCATCAGCTTGATGCCATTGTCTGTTTGCAATCAACTTGGTTTACAAAGTCTTCTAGAACCCACTACCATGAACTTACAGTTCGCTGATAGATCTTCTAAGAAAGCTTCAGGGATCCTAAAGGACGTATTAGTTCAAATAGATAGGTTTACCTTTCCAGTTGACTGGTACGTCTTAGATATTGAGAAAAGTGAAAATGTCCCTTTGATTCTTGGAAGACCTTTTCTATCTACAGCTAGAGCCCTCATCGATTGTGATGGTGGGCATGTGACCATTCGAGTTGGTGACCAGGAGGTGAGCTATAGTGTTTCAAAATCTATCAATATACCTTCTGGATCTCCAACTGGCTTTTCCATTGAGGAGACTTCGATGAGTTCGATGACTTTATGGTTAAGCAAGTCATGGCTGTAGAATCTGAATATGAGCGACTGATTGATAATCTGAACAATCATGGTGTGGTCAATCTAGATCAATTAGCAGCTGATTTTGAGGATGGGCTAAGAGAAGAAGCTTTGGCAGTAGGGCCACTAAGTAAGCTCAACGATGTTGAGTTGAAGAGTGGAGATCTTAAATCAAGTCTAGAGGAACCTCCTGTAGATTTGGTTCTGAAGCCGTTGCCTAAACATCTGAAGTATGTGTTTCTAAGAGAAGGTGACAAGCTTCCTTTGATCATCTCTGCCAAGCTGTCTCGAATAGAAGAGCTTAAACTGTTAAACGTCTTGCGCAAAAATGAGAAAGCCTTTGGATGGCAGGTGGGAGATATCCGAGGGATATCTCCCGACATCTGTATGCACAAGATCAAGACTGAGGAGGGTGCAAAACGAGTTAGACAGCCCCAAAGGAGGCTTAACCCTCACATGCAAGAAGTAGTCAAGAAGGAGATCATTAAACTTCTAGATATGGGTATCATTTACGCCATTGCCGACAGTGAATGGGTTTCCCCGACTCAAGTAGTTCCCAAGAAAGGTGGAATTACGATTGAGAAAAATGAGAAGGGAGAAGAGATAGCATTGAGGCTCGTTACTGGATGCAGAGTATGTATCGATTATCGAAAGCTCAATGAGGTCACACTGAAAGATCATTTCCCCCTTCCATTCATTGACCAGATGCTTGAGCGTCTGGCGGGGCACGCATTCTACTGTTTCCTGGATGGTTATTCAGGATATTTTCAGATACCCATCGATCCTATTGACCAAGAGAAGACCACTTTCACTTGCCCTTATGGGACATTCGCCTACAGGCGGATGCCATTTGGTCTCTGTAATGCCCCGGCCACCTTTCAAAGGTGTATGATGGCAATCTTTGACGGGCTAGTTGAAAAGTGCATGGAGATTTTTATGGATGATTTCTCGGTCTTTGGTCAATCCTTCGATGACTGCCTCGATAATCTTGATCAGGTGTGTGATACCCTAGATTTTGGTTTTGATGATAACACCATAAAGGTTAAATTGGGAAAGTCAACATTGGTCAAACCATGTCAAATAGTGTGAAATGAGCTGAATTACGTTGAACATGCAATGAGCTGAATTACGTTGAACATGCTTAATTTTACCCTAATCATGCTTAGAATTGATTCAAGTTGGAAAAGGGTAATTAGGTCAACTTAGGGCATTTTGGGAATTTTGGGGGAAGTGGTCCAAACTCACCCTAATGATGTGAAACATGTTTAGTTACATTAATACACTTATAATTGATCCTAATCATGCTTTAATTTGTTCAATTTGATCAAAATCGAATTAGGTCAAAATTAAGGTTCATGTGATAAAAATCTGCTGAATTTTTCTAAGTGTTGGACTGTTTTTCACCCATGTTCACACCCCCATAACTTGCTCAATATTGAACCAAATTGCATGATCTTTATATGGTTGGAAATCTCATAATTCAAGCTACAAAACGCATATATAATATCTCATTTTCATGCAACACAGAGCACACACCACGCTGAACAAAAACGCATCAGATTGTGAAAGTCTGTGTTACAGCTTTCTGATGTGCTGATGTGTCACACTTTTAAGTACCCTATACTACTTGGAATGAGTAGAATTTTTTATATGTTATAGATTGCATATAAGGGTACATTTTGTCTCAAGAATTTTTTGTGATTTAAGGTCTTTATCATAGCTAAAAGTTGACCACAAAATGCTTCAGTAAAACTGTCTGTCTGTGAGATAGTTGACTTGTGGTGTCTTTTTGAGTGACGGGTTCAACTCCAAATTAGCTGAAAATTTGAGGGATTATAGTTGACAATATTATGAGAATATTTCATTCTTTGATCATCTTGATTTGGGCACGTGATCATATAGAAAATTTGAAGATAAACTTGTATTTATTTAAACTGTTTCCAAAAATAGATAATTGATTTGATTGGGTTAATTAATTGAGATAAATCCGGTTGTATCAATTTGAATTGATTGGAAATAATGCTATTATCTATATATTACACGTTCTACTCAAGATTGATAGGGACACAAGAGGTATTTTACAAGAAAAGAGGCTGCAACCCTAAAAATAGCTATATATGGGGCTGTTTGGTGTTAAACATGGAGTGCAGCAGAAAAGTCGAGTATTCCTCACATAAAATCACTCCAATTCGTTCATACACATAGTAGAGAGGATAATCAACAAATTTACAAGAGGGATCAAAGGCTGAATCGAAGCAAAACTGATCAACAAAGTTGAAATTCATCAAAGATGCTGTTTATGGTGCTGTCAAGTTGCTGATGCATGATCAGGCTGTTTTGCTGCATGTTTCTCATTGAAGATCGTAAAACAACTCAGTTGGGAAGTTAATTTATAGTTGTTATATGTTTTAACACGTTTATATAGCTTCCATGTGCTTTAATTTGCTGAATTGAGTCAGGCTGTTTGATACTCTTGTTGTGATTGTCTTTGAGGCGTTGTTTTGAGAGGTTTGTCTTGTGTAGCAACTCATAGGTGCTGTGGTTCCTACTTACTTGTGTGGTAGGTTAGATGTTTTAGGACTTTTTAGAACATGATTCGATTTCTTGGTCATTTAAGTTGTGTCTTTTAGAGAGTCTTTGTAGCGATTATAAAACCCAGATAGGGCTGAATACATTATTGGATCGAAACAGTAATCATTCTTGTGTTTTATTGCTTTAATTCACGCTGACAGTTCTTGTTTTGAATTTTCATTCGCTTGAACTTATGTTTCATATGAAAGACGTTGATTAGCATGGTATAAACTTAATCAAGTTAACTAAAAGTGTTCATTGCCTTAGTAATCACTTGAATAAGGTGTTACAACCTAGGTGTATTAAAAGGGTTGAAATTGAGAGCCATCTTGCGTTAAAAATAACTCGAAAAATTTAAAAGCACATCCAACCCCCCCCTTGTGTGCTTATACACCTAGTATACGATCCGTAGAGGACTCCACAAGGTGTTGTCTAGATGTGTGGAAAAGGACTTAGTACTCAATTGGGAAAAGTGTCATTTTATGGTCGATGAAGGGATAGTTCTTGGCCACAAAGTGTCCGCCAACGGTATAGAAGTAGATAGGGCCAAAGTAGAAGCCATTGAGAAGATGAGTTATCCTAAGAATGTACGTGAAGTCAGAGGTTTCCTCGGACATGTCGGTTTCTATAGGAGATTCATCCAAGATTTTTCCAAAGTAGCCAAGCCCCTATCTACTCTGCTCAAGGAAGACGTTGAGTTCAATTTCGATGAAAACTGCAAGCAAGCGTTTGAGGAACTCAAGAATCGGTTAATATCCGCTCCAATTCTTATTTCACCTGACTGGAACCAACCCTTTGAGCTTATGTGTGATGCATCCAACTATGCAGTTGGTGCAGTCTTAGGGCAAAAGCTTAATGGAAAGTTCCAACCTATCTATTACGCCAGTCACACACTGAATCCTTCTCAAGTTAAATACACGACAACTGAAAAGGAATTATTAGCCGTAGTCTTTGCTATGGATAAGTTTCGTAGTTACTTGCTGGGTGCTCAAGTGATTGTGTGGACTGACCACGCTGCTTTGCGTTATCTCATGACCAAAAATGAAGCTAAACCGCGCTTACTGCGTTGGATACTGACCCTCCAAGAGTTTGACGTTCAAATTAAAGATAAAAAGGGCAGTGAGAACGTAGTGGAAGATCATGTTTCTAGGATGTTAAGTGAGGAAAAGGGTGATCCTGATGATATAGATCTTTACTTTCCTCTAGAAAACATCATGTTAATCGATGTCCGCTCTCCAGACGTCCCATGGTATTCTTCCATCGTCAATTATCTTCATTCCCAATATCTTGACCCTGAAATGTCTTATCAAGAGAAGAAGAAGTTCTTCTCTGATATGAAATATTTCGTTTGGGATGAACCTTATCTTTTTAAAATCTGCAAAGATGGTTTGCTTAGGAGATGCGTTCCTGAATCTGAGCAACAAGAGATTATCGAGCAATGCCACAGTGGACCCACTGGAGGTCACTTTGGTCCTTGGAAAACGGTTGCTAAGATCTTCTAGTCCGGTTTCTATTGGCCTACGATCTTTAAGGATACAGAAGCCTTCTGTAAAGCTTGCGATAGGTGTCAAAGAACCGGAACTTTAACAAGGCGTTTCGACATGCCATTGAAACCCATCCTAGAATGCGAAGTCTTTGATGTATGGGGCATCGATTTTATAGGACCTTTCCCATCATCTTGTGGAAATAAATACATCTTAGTCTGCGTGGATTATGTATCGAAATGGGTGGAGGCTCAAGCCACTCCTCACAATGATCATAAAACGGTCATGAAATTCCTAAAAAAAATATCTTTGTGAGATTTGGATGTCCTCGAGCTTTGATCAGTGATGAAGGAACGCATTTCTGCAACCGACCTCTAGAGAAAGTTCTTGAAAAGTATGGTGTTCGCCATAAGACCGGCACACCGTACCATCCGATGACTAGCGGTCAGGTTGAGCGAAGCAACCAAAGCATCAAGCAAATCCTGGAAAAGACAGTGAACAGTCATAGAAAGGACTGGAGTTTGAAATTGGATGATGCACTATGGGCGTATAGGACTGCTTATAAAACCCCTATGGGTACATCTCCATATCAGATGGTTTACGGCAAGCCATGTCATCTGCCAGTTGAGTTAGAGCATAGGGCTTATTGGGCGACAAAGTTTCTTAACTTTGATTTAACATCATTCGGCATGCATGTTAGTTGACTCGAGCTTCTGGCGCCGATAAGCAAGGATAAGATGAAACTCCTCCATGACGCCAAAATTAAGAAAAGAGAATTTCAAGTAGGGGAACAAGTTCTTCTTTATAATTCCAGATTACATTTGTTTTCTGGAAAGCTGAGGACACGATGGTCCGGCCCCTTTACGATTCTCAAAATCATTCCTGGAGGCGTTCTAGAACTACTCGGTTATAAAGACCAGCCGTTTCGAGTTAATGGTCAGAGGTGCAAACACTACATTGGTGAACCTACAGACAAGCCTTTGATTGTTAAATTTCTCGATATCCTTGGATGTGGTGTTAATGAAGTCGATGACTCTGACGAGATCTCACCCAATCTGTTTTATGAGGATAACGGTAGTGGTCTATCGCAATAAGTTCTAGCCGGTAGTTGGGATATGGAGGAATATGAAAGGGAGCAACAACTTAAACGTCATCAGAGAAATCTACAAAGGAGAAAGTCAACCATGGGAAAGGTCCAACGTATCTGGAAAACTGTCAAAGCTTTAATCCCATGCGTTAAGTGTCGTTTCTGCAGCCACAATCCTGATCAGAGCTTAAACGAGGTCACGGCGGGCAGAAAAGTAAAATGGCCTGACCCAGGCTGAGCTTAAATGGTGTCGAGCTAACGACATAAACCAAAAGCGCCACTAGGGGGCATCATAGATATCCAATCTTGTTTTGGTTTTCCTTAGTTCTTTTTGCTTTCGTATGTTGTTTAGTTAGATTTACTAAGCTTTTATGTTTCTATCTGTCAGTAGTTGCTTTCTAGATATGGATCTTTACGGAGTTCTCCCTGAGGAGTTCCCACTCATTAGTCGGATACCGCTGATCACAGTAGATGATGGACCGGGAGGCACTATAGTTCTTCATGTAGATTTTGACATTAGCACTCAGGTTAAGACCATCACGTACGTTATCATAGTTCCACCTTGTTCGGGAGGCAGTGATTTCACGACTGAGGAGTTGCAGGAGGCCATAGGACGTCCTTACACGATCCTCAATGATCCTATGCTGACGGATTTGGCACTAGTGCTGCGGGCTGAGCATTTCAGAGGTGTTGAGGTAGCTGGTGAAGATTGGTGTTTGCAGGATGAGTACGATTTTCCTCCGGCTATCGACATGCTTCGGCGTCTCATTCGCTTAGTGGATTGGGACGAGATCTACGCAGATTAGTGATTTCTTAGTTAGTTTTGCTTTCGTCGAGCCCCGACGTAAAACGGAAGCGCTAGGTGGGAGGCAACCCACTGCTTTATTTGTGTTTGTTTTATTTTCAAGTTCTTTTAAGTTCGTTGCGTTTCCGTATTGTACTTTTGAATTTGAGATTATCGATAATAAAAGTTTCACATTTATTTGTTTTATATTATAATTCCTTTAAAAAAAGGGGACAATTTTGCATTTTTCCTGACTGGACGCCCGTTCATGAATATGAACGCCCGTCCGGACTACTGTTTTTATGGACGTTCGTCCAATATAATGGATGCCCGTCTACAAAAGTTCCTCCTATCCTGTATTCAAAAATGCCCCATGGACGAGCGTCTGATTTATGGACGCCCGTCCAGTTCATGCGGTTACTAGTGAACGACCGTCCGTATGGATGGACGAGCGTCCACTCTGAGCCTATATATACCTGTTCTAGGCGTGAATCCTCATTTCCCTGTGATTTTCAAATGTGGAACCCGACTTTCCCCCTTCTCCAAACCTAAAATCTTCGTTTCTGAACCAAATTTGGCGATTCTTGTTGCAAAAGAACGGTCTTTGCACCCTCTTTTCATTTATCCAGTCCATTTCCTCCAACAATCAACGAGATTTGAAGAATCAGAGTTTATTCAGTGCGGCCATTTTGACAAAAGTTGGCATTTTGGTGGCCAATCTTGGTGTTTCTGGGCTTCTAATCTGTTCAATCATCATCCTCTCATAGCGTTGGGTAAGTCTATAGCAACTTTTCTTGTTTCCATTCAAGTTTTTGTGAGTTCGATCTTCGGCTCGACTCATTTTCTTGAATATGCACTCATATTGTTCTATTTTCTGTTTGTTGCCCTTTTCTTCCCCAAATTCTGGTTGTGATGATGATGTGGTGCGTTTGTGGTGGTTGTTGATGGTATACTTTGTTTGAAATCCCGATTTGGACGATAAACGGGTAACCATTTGTGTGAATTGTTTGGTTTAGATAGAAGTTTGACAATGGTGCGTGAGAAGGCGGTTGTGAAACGTTATGGTAAAGGGTTAGCTAGGGAGAGCGGTAAGCGGAAGCGTTTAGAGTTTGATCCCTCCACAATTGTTCCAAACCAAGGTGTTGTCCTCCGAGAGCAACCTCTAGGCGTCTCAGAACGTAGACTGAATTAAGAGATGATTCCCCTTCCGATTCTGCTGAGGAAGATGATGAGGTCCCTCTCGTTAGGATGTCTCGAGGCACCGGGGTGGTGAATCTTCTAGAGTGAGGTTGGTAGAGGATGTCTTGGGGAGGAGGTTGAAACCGAAGCTACACATGACCCCAAGAAGAAAGTAAGAATGTTGCCCTCTTGCTATGCCCGTCGATTCGTCAATCCACGAGCTCATGTGCTACACTAAGGATTATGTGACTGGAGTATGATCTTTGACAGAGAGGTCAAGACAAACAAGTTGATCCCGTTCGTGAAGATGTTAAAGGCTCAGAAATGGGATGAGTTACTGAAAATTCCTCCTACCCCGGTCAATGATTCTATAGTGAGAGAGTTTTATGCGAATTGTTCTGAGACGGATTTGGATGACGGTTTTGTGATGGTTCGAGGTGTCAAAGTGCCTTTTTCCGCCAAAGTGATCAACCGGAAATATAAGTTTCCGGCGTTTAGCGGCTTGGATTACAAGGAGGAGATCGCTAGACGGCAAAATGAGGAGGGTAAGGATCCGATAGAGGAGCTGCGATTGAAAGTTTGTCCGGATGTGGCATGGGTGTTGAGACCGAATGGTGATAGGAAGGAGTTAATCACTACGACTTGGACTGAGGATTGAAGGGTCTACTGTCGGTTTATCCAGAGTCGGTTGATTCCTAAGAATAATCTCACACATTTCTATATCAGTGATCTTGGGATGTTGTATGCATTGGTTTTCGGGTTGAATGTTGATGTCGGGCAAGCTTTGTTTGATGACATTTTGGCGAACCAGAAGGTATCTACCCGGAGTTTGATAGTGCCCCATTTGATACATCAGTTATGTTTGGATGCTGGGGTTGCTGAGTATACATCGGATCACAAGACAAAGAGTTACCCCCCTATTCGTAGAGAGAAGGTTGTTCCCGTTTCTGAGCCTGGTTCCACGTCGCCACCGCCTCAAGTTTCAGTTCTTTCTGGATTATCTCTTCCGAGATTACTCGGCATAGTATGGCTCATAGTTTGAGGGCGATGTTGAGTGACATCCGGGATGGCCAAGATAATATCTTGTCGGTTTTGGAATGTATAGTTGATGGAAGGCAACCGCGAGATCAGAGGGTATTCAATGCGAGTAATATGGATTATGTCTTCTCCGAGCAGATAGAGCGGGTGATAGCTGAGGTGGTCAAGATGGAGGAGAAGCCCGAGTCGGGTGATGAGAAGACTCCAGTGGATCCGAGGACTGCGAGAGTTCCTACTGATAGAGAGGCTGGGCCGTCCACTGCTCCTGTTGCACAACCAGACCCTACACAGACTGCATCTACAGCTGATGTCCCTTCTTCATATCCTTCTCCGGCTGATGATACTCCGACTCCGGGGCTGCCTTGATTTATTATTTTTATGTATCTATCTTTCTGGTTGTTGTTGCACTTTTGATACATTTCATTCCATGTGGCTGTACCTATACATTTTGCTACCTTCTGATTTCTCGTTCTTTGACTTGTGTGGCATATTTATCGATGACCTTTTTTTTTATTCCGTTTTGATGTATTATCTCTACTGCCGTATTATACCCCGTTTTCCCCCGAGTTTTCTGTTTCTCGAGTTTTGCAGCGATAGTTTTTGTCAAGATCCGATTGGGTTAGTTTTGGGACGGTTTTTCCACGCTTTTTGCGAGCGTTGGCCCTTTCATGCTCCAGCCTGACCAACGGCTCGGTTTTCCACGCGCATTCAGCTAAGTTCTTATCTTTTTACTTTCTGCACAACATGAGGACATGTTGAAATTTTAAGTGTGGGGGAGGGGATAGTTCGCTTTGTTCGATTTGTACCTATGCGTATACGTTTGTTTAATACGTTAGATTGTTTTTTTATGCAAAATGAGCGTCTTTTTTTCGAAATTTTCCGACACTTTTGTTTTTGTTTTGTCCCGAGTAGGCAATTCAATTTGAAGTTCGTTGTTTTTATAGTCATCTATGCGATATTTCATGTACTTGATAAGTTAGTTGCTTCACCTGACACTATTTTTCACGAGCCATAGTTAATGATGAGCTACTTTTATAAAGTTATACCCCGTTTTGGATTAGTAGTTTTGATTATCTCATAAGTCATGTGCTTAGTGCTACGTATATATCGTGAGAATTATGATAGTTTGTATTTAGTTCCGTAGTATGTTATACTGTGAATATCTAGAAGTTTGAATGTGATAAGTAACACGGGGCTAATGTCAATTAAAAGGATAAGTTAATAGTTGATTAAAAAGGGTGTGTCGAAAGCTAGTCGATGATTTGAGTGCGGTAGGGTGTACCACATATGTCCTATACCACCATGATGACTAAAAGCTCACGACAGTTAGAAAAAGCTGCCTTATGATTGGAGTAAGGTAGGGTATTATCTCGAAATGTCCTATTCTGCTATGAGGGCAATAGCTTCTCCTAATGTGTGTTTAAAGTGAATGAATTCAATCAACCTAAGATATGTTATGAAATGAAAGGCTTAGTTTCCGTTAATCTTATCCCCAGTATAAACTGATAGATATGCTGTAGGGATTATCCTCTGAGTATTTCAGAAGGGTCTTAGGTATATTCGATCATTCTTTTCAGGATATGTCACGTTTGTAGGGTACATCTTATGAGTGTCATTTATTACTATTCTACGAGGGGGTATTAGCTAGTTTTGCTTTGAGTTTTCAAGTTTGGTTATAGTGGAAGTTTCCTATGGCTATGCACTTACACGATGGTGAACACCTAAGTTATTGAATATATGTTATATTTGTCTAGATGCCTGTTTTCCTTTCTCGAGCCTAATTTTTCGTTTTTGTTTTGCTCGGGACGAGCAAAGTCTAAGTGTGGGGGAGTTGTTAAGGGTGAAAATCTATGAATTATAAGGATATATTTTACGATGTTTCCCCTCTATATTGTGTAATTTGCATAATAATTGGTCTTTATATTTAAAATATTGAGCAAACGGTATTTTTGAAGACTTAATCGCAATATTGATATATTTATGTGATTTCATGGTTAAATTATAATTATTTGAATATTATTACAGTTTGCGATGTTTTCCCTGTGTTATAGGTATGTTCATTGTGCTCAAATGATGGTCAAAAGGGAGAGAATTCGAGCTATAAAGATTTAAGAAAGAGATAATGATCGAATAGAGTGGAGAAAAAGAGATAGAGATGATTTAATCAAGTTTCATTCCAGCTAAACTGGCGTCCAAGTCCCGTCCAGGAGTGAACGGGCGTCTGACAATCCAAACGGGCGTCTAGGGGAAGGATTCAATACTGAGGCTCCAGGAACTTACTGAACGAGCGTCCAGAAGAAGCAGACGAGCGTCCAAGGTGCAAAAAGAAGATCAGAGAGTTTGGACGCTATCCAAACGAACGTCTACATTGGTGTTCAGAACACTTGGACGAGAGTCCACTTCATCGAACGAGAGTCCGGATTGCCGACTTAGTGAAACCGCCTCAAATCTCTATAAATACTTGCCTATTTTTCACACATGGGGATACCAATTGACAATCTTCGAACCCTAAACCCTAGGGGCGGCTATAGGCTGCATTTTTACTCAGTTTTTACCAGTTTTAATGTTCTTCAATTCCTACAATTAGTTTAATTTATGCAATTTACTTCAACAATTCGAGCTATTCAAGGATGCTAAGAGGCTAGGCTTCAATCAAACGAGCATTGTGAAGCCATCCAACTTTCATTAATTTTGATTCTTCGGTTATATTGTAAGTTTTCAATCAAGTTGTTTCCTTTATCATGTCTTATGTTGATTAACTGCATTTATATCGAAAGATGTGCATGTATGATGTTTTATATTTGATGAAAGTCTTTATAAACATTAGATCACCATGATTTAGGAATAGATCTTTGATCTATGTCAAACGAAAGTTGATAGGTTGAATATCTAGGTTAAAACGTTAAAGTTTACATCTTTGTTTATGTTATGACGCGTTAATTTCCGTAAATCGAAAGATAGAAATTAATAGGCGAATCATCTACGAAAGTAGGATTCATACCTTTGATAGGATGAATCACAACTTGATAGAAACTGCAATATAATCGGGATGAGAGATTAGTGTTTGTTGGATAGGTGGATCAATACTCGTTTGTCCGTTTTAAATTTGATTTAACCCTTGAACCTTGAACTGTTTAGTTAGTTTATTTTCTGTTGCACCTTTAGAGTAATTTGTTCGCAACAAAACCTTCCTAGCTTTGGATTTTCGTCCTCTGTCTAGTTTATTTTCAGCGTATATGTGTAGTTTAGTTTTGTTTTACTCGCTGTTTAGTTTAGTTTTTCGTGACATAGTTTAGTTAGACAAAAACTAGGAACCACAATCGTCTAGTTCCCCGTAGGATCGACCCGGCATTAACCACTAGTACTACGATCCTTATACTTGGGGTTAACCGGATTATAAATTTATTACTTGTTTGTTTTGCATAGATAAAATCCGTAGACAAATTGAGTAGAAACAAATTTAACAAAAGATTTAACATGGTCAGAGGCTTCAAATTTAAGCATCATAAGAAAAACCCAGGTAAATGTAGTAAAATCATCTACAACAGTAAGAAAATATTGTTCTCCATTTACAGTATGTTGTCTCAAAGGACCCCAAATGTCAATATGAACAAGGTCAAAAGTAGCATTTCCAGCAGTTGTACTTAAAAGAAAAGGATTTTTCTTCAGTTTAGCCATAGGGCAGACATAACAAAGATCATGATTACAAAATTTGACATCAGCAGACTATGAACTGATGACTTGCAGTCTTTTATCTGGCAAGTGTCCTAGTTTGTAATGCCACAAAAGTGCATCATTTAATCTATCAGATAAAGTGTGATTTGCTACAGCATTGGAAACAACATGTTTTATTGCTTGATCCATGACATAAAGTCCTATCTGTAACTCAGCTAAACCAATCATTTTCTTGTTCTTGTCCAGCAAAACACACTTGTTAGAAGAGAAAACAGTTGCACCTTTTGTATGATTAATAAAAGAAGGTAAAGACAAAAGGTTATATTTAAAACCAGGAATGCAAAACACATCATGCAGGGCCAATTGAGTGTTAATCCTCACTTGTCCTATATCTGTGACAGAGACATTATTTCCATTCGGCAGTCCAATTTTGTACCAGATGAAGGTTTGGGATTGCTTAACAGATCTAATGAACCTACAACGTGATCTATGGCACCAGAGCCCAAGATCCATCGTATTGATATTACTAAATTTAGGTCACCTATTCCTGTAGCAGGTGAGTAGTGTGTAACAATATCAGCAGGATGGCCAATAGCAAATCCTGTATGTCTAGGAGGGTCATTCAGCAGAGCCATCAACTTGTCAAGTTGTTGTGCAGTAAGATTGGGAAACCCTGGTCCAGCAGACCTTCTTGGTGCTTGATCTTCTTATGTTGATTGCTCCTCTTCTACCATATTTGCCTTTTTTCACTTAAAACCAGCAGGAAAGCCATGCTTCTTGTAATAATTCTCCTCAGTATGACCATTGAATCCACAAAAACTACATTGCACTTTTTTGGGATTTTTAGGCCTGGGATTTGCAGCAGAGTTAGGTCTGCTGACAATCGGATTTTGTCCATGTCCATTCTTTTGTGACAATAGCACCATAGAATCCTGATTCTTGGCCTTGGTAGCCACATACGACTTCTGTTTTTCAAACTTGATTGGCATGGGCACCATCAGCATTGCCTGTGAGACCATTGATTCAAATTCATCCCTTAAATCTTTGAGGAATTTCATGATATGTTCAGCCTCTATATGATCCATCATATTGATGGTTGCATTGTAATAAGGATCACAGGAACAGACTAATACAGGCCTGATGGTCTTGATCTCTTCCCAAAGAATCATTAACTTTGTGATATATTGATTGACATAGTATGTGCCCTGTTTCAGTAGATGCATTTCTTCAAGAAGATTTGAAAGGCTCAATGCATCAATATTTGAAATCCTTGCTGCAAGATTCATCCAAACTGCATGAGCATTCTTGAAATACATCAAACTTTGTGCAATGGTATTTTCAACAGAATTCAAGATCCATGATCTCACCATTGTATCACTTTGCCTCCATGCATGGAAGTCGGCTGAATCTGCTTCTGGCCTTTCAATAGTGCCGTCACTGAAGCCAATTTTTTTCATGAAGATCAACACCATCTCCATGGACATTTCCAGGGATTGTAGTTATTGCCATTCATCAATGGCTATACAAGAACCAGAGAAGGATTCTCATTAGGATGAAGATAAAATGGACTGGACGGACTTATTTTTCGTTTCTTAGCTGCCATGGCTATCAAGAACTCCATAATTGAATCTTAAATCAACGATGATAGTTGAGAAATGACCAAGACCTGATCAAAAAACAGGAAAGAGGATAACAGTTTACTCTCAATAAACTGAAAACTCATGAGAGAAAATGAAGAACACTCTGAAGTTTCTTCAAAAAACACAGGAAAGCTTTTAGAAATTCATCAATTCATGCTCTGATACCATGATGAAGTTTGAAGAATTACAAACAAACAAAATAAAATGCGGATTTATTATTGATCAAGTAAAAGTTACAAGGTGTTTACAATGTGGCTGATCATGGGTTATATATAACATCATACACCTCATGAATCTGTTGCAAGTAAGTTACAACGGTTATAACAGGTTACAATGAAATAACCGTTTTCTATATCGAACTAACTAATCAGCAGGCTGTTGATGTTTATACTGTCAGCAGGTTAATGATGTTCACGCTGTCAGTAGGATGTTGATATCTTCATACGATTAGCAAAGTGCACTCAGCATTCCCATCAGCTTTAATACTGTAACACTGTTTGGATGACATCAGTTTCTCACCCTTAAGGTGGGCTTTCTCTGTCTTCATTTACTATTGAATCACTGTGGGGATGACACATGGTGAGGTTTTACTCCGAACTCCATCATAATCCCCATAGATCAAGCTGAACTACTGAGGTCAGCTCGGATCTATCTAGATTGTAGGTCAGCTCGGTCATGTAGACTTGCATATTTTTTAACTTCATTTTCCAGGTGGCAGGACTACCGTTAGGATGTTGTCATAACTATCCTAAGATTTGAGGCATTCTTTCCCACTAACTTGAATTGGATGGTTCCCGAGAAGTGTTAGGGGTCATAACCCTATCATATCAATCATTTCTCACTATCGTTGCTATTAATTCAGAAGATTAAGATCCGGTTGTTGATTGCTCTTCCCTTCCAAATTTCCTAATCTCCGATTTTTACAAGTAAGACATTCTTCAATCTTACTCGTGTTCTTGTTCAAGTCTGTTTTGTATTATTCTCCTTAGTCTGTTTAATCGACCGTCGCCAGAACCTTAGATACCAAGATGGCTGTTACCGGTAGTGGGGGTGTCGAATCCATTCTCTCTCAATGAGATTTGGATGAAATATGTGAAATATACGGGATAAATAAATAAAATATGCACCCAGGCTACCCTCTATTCCCCATATTTTCGCACATGACCTGCCGGAGAGGTTCTGTGTTGTACACAATAAGTACTTTGAGGTTGGCCTCAGTCTCCCATTCTGCCTGGCTCTCCTCGTCGTACTTTATTTTTATGAGATATGGCTTACCCAAGTAGCCCTCAATGGTGTCAGGGCCATCATTGGGTTTGCTATTTTGTGCCGGTTTCTTAATATCAAATTTTCTATGAAGAGGTCACTTCAACCACCATGTGGGGGTGAAGGACCACCCATATTGGTACTACTTCTCTCGAAGGACCTAGAGTTCAAGCAATGTTCCTAGCATCCCCATAGGGAATTCGTCTCATAAATGGTGGAAGGAACAGTTCTTTTTTGTCCGGCACAAAGATCATCCGGAGTTAAGTCGATGGAACTCGGGGGATTTGGGTAAGGACGAATGCCCCGATCTTAATGATAATCTAGTGAAAAAGATCCACAAGTCAGGATACTCCATCGAGTGGAAAGATTTGTATGATGATCTGATCACGGCGGCTCGTTTAGAAGATGCCGGGCCTAGCCCTTAGTAAAGCCGAGTGGACTTCTCGTATGGTTTTTCTCTTTACAATTTGTGTTGTGTACTTACACTTGTTTGTCTGGGTAAGTAACAATTCCGTTTTTGTTTGTATTGGCCGACTTCGCTGAACTGCTTGCTGGTGCCGAGGCTGAGATCAGCCAGGCTGGACAGAGTTTGGAGATGATGGTAAGTGTGGAGCCTCCTACTCAGTCTTTGGGTGCCAATAAGGACACTGCCTCTATAATGCCATCCTCATCCCACTCGGTATTGGGGAAAGCTGATCCGACTGCCCAGGATGCATCTGACATTGGAGGGAAGGATGGAGATGGTCTGCATTTATAGAGGAAGGGCAGATCAAGGGTTTCTGACAACCCATGGGAGAGGCCTGCTAAAAAGGGCCTAACTGGCAAGCTCCGTGAGGGAGTTCAGGGGTTAGAAGGCCTAGAAGGTGCTGCTTCTGATCACGAGCGTCTTTCCAACATGTCGAACGAAGAGTTGTCCGTGGTCGGCTTCAAGTCGATGGAATTAGTAAGTTTCTTTATTGTCTATAATTGTGCTCAACTATCATTTTTATTATTGACATCTATTTTGCTTTGTTTAGGGGACTCTGGTCGGGCAGGAAGTTTTTCGATGATTAGGGAAAGCTTCTGCTGAGACGGCCGACCTCACAAAAAAAGTTTCCGATCTGAAGGCTGGTCGGGCAAAGCTGAGGGGGACTATTGAGTCCAAAGATAAGGTGATCGAGGATCTCCATAAGCAGCTGCAGGATAGAGAGGCCGAGGTGAAGACTCTGGCTGATGAGCTTACCGAGGAGAGGAAGGGGAGGGAGCGGGCTATAGCCGAGCCGCAAGCAAAACTAGCAGAACTAGACGATGCCGCTCTTGCTCGGGTTGCTGAAGCCATCCAGGGGTACAAGGCTTCAAAGGAGTTTTGCCAATGCTTTGGTGGTATTGCTCATTCCCGTCCTGAACCAAAGATATACTTAGGGAGTGGATGAAGCCATGGGACAGTTTCTAGGACTAGTTATAGACGATCTTCCCAAGAGGATTTATTACAGACCAGGAATGTGCAAGGTCTATGACGAGCGTTTGAAGAAGTTCATGATGGGGGTGGACATTGTGTCCTAGTACTCCGGCAATCCTGTTGCTGCCTCCAGTTCGGCTCCTCCTTCCGAGCAGCACAATAATCTGACCCTAGATTTCTAGATCAAGAGGGTTTAGGGATTTTTCTTTTTCTTTTTGTTTCGAAATTTCAGATGTACTGTAAATTTCCAATTAATAATGGAAACGTTTTTTTTTGTTAATGCATTGCATTAATTCTTGTTCACTTTATTGTTGATGGGGTATGTTGCCCCCCGGTATGCCATTCATTAATCCTATGGTTTTTTATGGCATACTCAGGTTTTTATTACCTATTTTCCGAGCCCAAATTTAGGGGCTTGGACAAGTGCATTGCCGAAAAGTCATCTACGTGCTAACTTAACCTTTTTAGCAGATGTATGTTGTCTGAGTACGAGCTAATTGTAGGGTTCGGGTGTTCATATATTGGCGAACTGGGCAGAGTTCTCTGGTTTTGGATTTAGTTTTTGGCGAGCTGGGCCATGTTTTGCTGGCTTCTCGTATTAAGTTTACGGCGAGCTAGGCCAGACTTTGCTAACTTCTCTCATTAAGCATACAGCGAGCCGGGCTAGATCATATTGAATTCTCACGTTAAGTGTATGGAGAGTAAGGCCATTAATTTCATAGCGAGCTAGGCCAGATTGGACTGACTTCCCGTATTAAGTTTACGATGAGCTAGGCTAGATTAGACTGACTTCCCGCGTTAAGTTTGGGGCGAGTTGGGCCAGATTGGACAGACATCCCGCATTAAGTTTACGGCGAGATAGGCCAGATTGGACTGACTCCCCACATTAAGTTTATGGTGAGCAGGGATTGGACCGACTTCCCGCGTTAAGTTTACGGCGAGCTGGGCCAGATTGGACTGACTTCCCACATTAAGTTTACGGCGATCTGGGCCAGATTGGACCGACTTCCCACATTAAGTTTTTGGCGAGCCGGGCCAGATTGGACTGACATCCCGCATTTAGTTTTTGGTGAGCTGGGCCAGATTGGACCGACTTCCCGCTTTAAGTTTATGGCGATCTAGGCCAGATTGGACTGACTTCCCGCATTAAGTTATGGCGAGCTGCGCCAGATTGGACTGACTTCCCGTGCTTTTTTTTCCCAGTCCAACTTATGGAGCTCGTTTAATTATTCCTTACAATTGTTCATAATGGCGAGGCACACGTAATATCAAAATAAGCATGGCATAAATAAAAAAAAACTGGGCACTTTTGGAGAGCGATTTATTCAGACATTGTTCCAAATGTTAAAAAATACTAACAACGGAATTTAAAATAACAAGTGTAAAGAACTTGCAAAGCTCCTCAAGACAAGATCACTCCCTTACTCTTGACTATGGCAGCATAGCAGCTTCTAGTCACCTCTAGGTCCCCTTTTTTTCTACCAAGCCTTTTGTGTTGGGGAATTTCAAACCAATATGAGCCAGGGAAATCACTGCTCGAAGGTCGATGAGCGCCAGCCTGCTTAAAATGATGTTGTATGCTGATGACGCCTTGTCCACTACATAAGTGACCAAGAGTGTCCTGCCAGATGATCCTTGCCCAAAATTTCTGGCGAGCTTGATCATTCTCATAAGGTGAACATGAGAACATGCAAACCCAAACAGCGGTGTCGAGACGGGAATCAATTCTGACTCTTAGAGCTTCATATACTGGAATGCTGAATGGTAGACACAAATTCTCTTTACCATGTTTTAGTTCACTACAGCCTCTATGACTAGGCCTTCATTGTTTGTGACCAACAGGAGTGGGTCCTTAGGACCATAAGTCACTTCTTGAGCTGGCCTCTGATCTCTGTTGTTTGCCAATGGATTGGCGGGTCAGCCACTCTGGTTGCCTGTTTCCCCAAACGCGTTGTTGGTTCTGCCCACAATGGTGTTGATAGTGTTTATGGGGCAATTTTCTATCTATCGATCTCCTTCCAGAGACCGATCTCTTCTCTTCGAGGGATCCCCCTGTCTGCCTTGATCCTGGTTAAAATTCCTTTACTGATAGTCTCGCTGACCTTATGGCTCAATAGTCTGAGACCGATCTATGACCTCATCTAACTTGCCTTTCATGATTGCAGCATCAATGTCCCTCTGAAAATCTCTACAACTATCTAAGTCGTGCCCAACATCCCTATGGTAGACACAGAACTTGCTCGGATCCTTTCTTTCAAGGAGACTTCACGTGGGCGGTGGAGTGTGGGCCAGACCTTTTCTTTCCATGATGGCAAGAATCTTCTCGCATGGCCTATTTAGCAGGGGGGATGTCCTTATGTTGTAAGAATTGCCTTTTCCTCGACCAATCTATGGCCAAACCGGCTACTCGGTCCCAAGTCGATTTCCTTTTCTTGCCAAATGGCTCCTCTGCCTTGTCCTTCTTATGTTCTCCTTTCTCCGGCTCTCTCTTCAGTTGGTTGGCCTCTTCTCCTTGATAATAATGAAAGGCCATCTCCATTAATTCTTCTATTAACATGGGGAGCTTGCTATTCAGCTTGGAGTATAGCCTGCTCTATCGTAATCCTACCACAAAAGAAGTGATCAGAATATGGTCATCGGTGTCCTGAACCTGCATTGATTCTTCATTAAACCACTTCAAATATTGCAGCGCGGTCTCATATTTTATCTGCTTGAGAGATAGCAGATGTGTGGCATTCCTTTGGAATGGCTTAGCCAAGATAAATGCATTAAGGAACATCTTCCCCAACGTTTCAAAGTTGGAGATCATTCTTTGCGGGATCCTTTTGAACCATCTGCGAGCTTGACCCGTTAGTAGTTCATGAAAGGTTTTGAACTTCATCTCACCTGTGACACAGTCCAGGTCCATGTGAGTCAGGTATTGAAGCATATGATCATGTGGGTCTTTGGTTCCATCGTACAGCTCCAATTTTGGCACTTTGAACCTTGAAGACCGAGGGTAGTTATCCACCTGTTCAATTAAGGCAGGTGTGAGAGATAGGCTGGCAGATCTTTTTCCTGATATGATGTCCAGTTCGGCTCTAGCAGCATCCATTGCGCGGGGATCTATCAACTGCTTTCCCTAATTTTGAAGAGGACGAATGGTTGTTCTTTTTCGCTCGTCCAGGAGAGGTGGTGTTTCCTTTTGAGACTCCTCGGCCTCATAATCATCATCTTCCTTCCGCAGATCTTCTTCAATGAGATCTCCACTACAAGATATTAATCCTCCTCAACGCCCTCTGCTAACAAAGCATCGAGGATTGCATGTTTGGTGGCATCATCCATTGCCATGAACTGATCTACCGACGCTTGATGTGTAGCGTTGAGGACAATCTCCTCTTTTTCCTGATAATGATTGTAGGCGTTGGAGGCCGAGGCGACATTGCCGTTATTTCCGGTTGCGGCCTGATATCTAGTGGTCACCATGATTGTGATGAAGCGTTGAACAAAATTGCTAGTAAAAGGACCCTCCATTCTAGCGCCAATTCACAATGCTGGAAATTGTCGGGTATTAATTCCGGGGGCTTTATATCCTCGTGACAACCTGCATACGCTTCAAGAACACTAAACGATAAAGAGGGTGTAGTTTATGGTAGTTTAGACTGGACTTGAGATGTTGTATCTCAAGATGCCTATGTATCTTGTGAATTAGCCAGGAATCAATTCATCTGTAGTTACTTAGGGTTTGTTTATATAGAGTGTCATGTGCCCTTGGCCTGCATGGGCCTTGTCCTTATTGGACTCTGATTTTGTGTTCCCTAAGGAAATGATAACTATGATTTAATCCCCTTAATTATAGGAGATAATCTCAGTGAGTCAAATATCAAATCACAGCCTTTATGTCCCAGGATTCTTGTGAGTATATTGGTTTTGATGATAACAACACATGATCACATTGGATCAATTGTGTGTATGTGTGAAAAGGCATGATTTCAACTCAAACATCACATAAGGCTAGAAATGGTAAGCCTCACGTGAAATGCATGATCACAAATCATGAGCTTAAATTGAGAATGTGATAGGGGCAAAATGGGAAAGGTGACCAAAGAGTTGACCTTAAGGGTAAATGGACATTTGACCTCAACTTACATTGTAACAACCTAAAATTGATCCAAAACACATTAGGTTGGTATGAGAATCATCATAGGGTCAAATCAGGTGAAAGTAGGTCAAAAAGGGCAAATTGGGAATTTTGGGGAAAATGGTCCAAACTCACCTGAATGATGTGAAACATGTTTAATTATATTAATACACTTAGAATTGACCCTAATCATGCTTTAAGTTGTTCAATTTGATCAAAATTGAATTAGGTCAAAATTAGGGTTCATGTGATAAAAATCTGCTGAATTTTTCTAAGTGTTGGACTGTTTTTCACCCATGTTCACACCCCCATAACTTGCTCAATATTGAACCAAATTGCATGATCTTTATATGGTTGGAAATATCAGAATTCAAGCTACAAAACGCATATATAATATCGCATTTTCATGCAACACAGAGCACACACCATGCTGAACAAAAACGCATCTGATTGTGAAAGTCTGTGTTACAGCTTTCTGATGTGCTGATGTGTCACACTTTTGAGTACCCTATACTACTTGGAATGCGTTGAATTATTTATATGTTATATATTGCATATAGGGGTACATTTTGTCTCAAGAAACTTTTGTGATTTAAGGTCTTTATCATAGCTAAAAGTTGACTACAAAATGCTTCAGTAAAACTGTCTGTCTGTGAGATAGTTGACTTGTAGTGTCTTTTTGAGTGACGGGTTCAACTCCAAATTAGCTGAAAATTTGAGGGATTATAGTTGAAAATATTATGAGAATATTTCATTCTTTGATCATCTTGATTTGGACACGTGATCATATAGAAAATTTGAAGATAAACTTGTATTTATTTAAACTGTTTCCAAAAATAGATAATTGATTTGATTGGGTTAATTAATTGAGATAAATCCGGTTGTATCAATTTGAATTGATTGGAAATAATGCTATTATCTATATATTACACGTTCTACTCAAGATTGATAGGGGCACAAGAGGTATTTTACAAGAAAAGAGGCTGCAACCCTAAAAATAGCTATATATGGGGCTGTTTGGTGTTAAACTTGGAGTGTAGCAGAAAAACTCGATTGATCCTCTCACAAATCGACTCCAAAGTGTTCATATACATGTTAGAGAGTGTGAGCAACAATTTACAAGAGGGATCAAAGGCTGAATAAAAGTGAAACCTGATCAACAAAGCTGAACTTGATCGAGGTTGCTGCTGCTGCTACTGTCAAGCTGTTGATGCATGATCAGACTGTTATGCTGAATGCTTTTCATTGAAGATCATCAATCAACTCTGTTGGGAAGTTAATTTATAGTTGTTATATGTTTTAACACGTTTATATAGCTTCCATGTGCTTATAATTGTTGAACTGAATCTGTAAAGACAGAATCCCTGTCTGTGCTGCTGTGCTTGTGTTGTGGCCTGTTTGTGGACAGGTTGGTGAGTGTTTTTGAGAGGTGAGTCTTGTGTAGCTACTCTCAGTAGTGTGGTGTATCTTACTTACTTGTGTAGGGGTAGGATCAAGTGGATTAGGACTGTTTTAAAGGGTTAAAACAGTGGGATACTTAACAGTTTCTTAGGTAGGGCTGTTAAGGTTGTGTGTGGGTTATTGCTTGTTGTGTGTAGGGTCTTTGGTAGCATACACTTAATAAGAAAACCCCCCAGACGTAGGGCTAATTGTATTGGCAATTAGTTTGGCCGAACTGGGTAATCATTGTGGTGTTCCTTGCTTTTAATTTACACTTACACACACAGACTGCAGTTTTGGATGTTAACTTTGATTGCATGATTTGAATAAGTTAAACTCGTTTGATGAACAAACTTAAAACATGAAAGTGGTAGCTTGACATGAGAGGAAGAGAGCTGAATCGAAAAATTAGTGTTTAAAGCTTTGTAGTCACTTGAATAAGGTGATACAACTAGGTGTGTATGAAAAACAGTGAAACTGGGACATAGGTTGTTTCAAAACGATTTTAAAAAGTTTTAAAGCACATTCAACCCCCCCTTATGTGCCTTTACACCTAGCTAAGGATCCATATAGGACCTAACAATTGGTATCAGAGCGTGGTTGGCTTGAACACTAAGCATCTAGGGTTGAAAGCCATTGCAATCAAAACTGTGAAACAGGAAAATAGCTACTGCATTTCTTTTGGCTAAACTGGTTATACATGTTTCCTTGAGTATTTATCTTATTGATCAGCATTATTGAACTTATATAAGCATATAGTAGCTTGTGTTATAGCCCTGAGATCTTCAGAATTTGAAACCATAAGTTGCATCTTGAACATGCTCTGCTACTTGGTAAACTGTCTGTGTAGCTGTCTCACTTGATGAACTGAAAATTTCACCGTGCCTTTTGATTTCTCTCCTGAGCATTTAGGTTTTTGTGTTATAAGGACTCTAACCATAAATTTTCAGCTTAATTGGATAAGTGTGTTGAGAGATTCAGTCAACACAAGTAAGCTGCCCTATCCTGTGAACAGTATTATGCTTACTGCATTTGCTTGACCTGAATTGTGTATTTTTGATTCCTTGTGTGCTTACCTATTTTATCAACCTTATTAAACATATATAAGTATGTTGCACATATTCCATCACCTGATAGCTCAATTAGTCCACATTTGTACAAATTTGCCATAGTTGACCATTCAGTTGATTTTTCCTATACTGTGGTATTTTTGGACTATTGACCTGGTGCTTAACTTCTATAAGGAATATAGATGTGATATTTGTAATTGTTGCCATATCTGCACTTTACACTTGGTCCTTGGGCTTTTATGTCTGTTTTTCAGGAAATGACAAAAATGGCCACTAGAGCCTCACCAGATGTACCTTCCACATTTGAGGCACAATACTATGCCTGGCTTGAGGAAATATGTGGAGAAAAGTCAAAATTTCCTGAGATGGAAAAGTTGGAGAAATTTGAAGAGTTGGACACTGGTGCTGGTAGATCCAGATCTGAGACATTTGAGGTAGCATGTGTTGCTCATAAGGTACTTGATGAAAACTCTATTATTAATGAATTTCTTGAAATGTTAATTGGTGAGCAACTTGATAAATGTGTTGAGATTCATTCATCCATGCTGTCATGTGCTACAATTGATGCACCTATATGTGATGTGGTTGAAATAAGTCATAACCTATATGTTGATAGTTCCACAGAGATAACTGAAACCATTAAATTTGATGAATCGATTATGACTCAGTATGTGATAATGTGCCATCAACTGCTGAAAAAGAGTTAAATGAAATGCATGAAAATTATAGGGCACTTGAGCTAAAGTATGATGACTCACTCAAAGTAAATGATAAATTGCATGCTAGGATTAATGAACTCACTTGTGAACTGGAAAAACATAAAATCTGCATGTCAAATCTATCCGAGAGTCAACTTATTTTGGAAAAGATGATTGGACACCATAGGATGCCTAATGATAAATCTGGAATAGGCTATGGTGAATTATGTGATAAACCCGCTCTGAATGCTATATCTGTGAATGTTGAGTCTGTTGTTCAATGCACTATCTGTTTAAGACTGCAACATAATGCATGTGACTGTCCCATGAAGCATAAACGTTGGATACCTGTTAGGGACTTAAACAAAGGTAAATCTTTGTTGCATGCTAAACCTGCTATATCTGTGGTAAATGCTAAACCAGCCATGCATGTTAATCCTTTGAGGAACATAAACCGGAGAAAATCTGTTTCTATTGCTAAACCTGCTTATGTGAACAAAATGCATGCTAAATATGTTTATGTGCCAAAATCATCTGCTAGAGTTATTAGTAATATTGTTCACCATGCATCTAATAGCCACATGTTTAATGTTGAAAATAAAAAAGCTAAGGTTCCAGGATCCGTAAAAAGGATACCACCACAGTTTATGATTGCAGGTACAATCTATGAAAAGGGATCATCTTCCATGACTTGGAAGAAAGGTTGAAGAATGAGGATGCTGTTGGACTCCACTAATTCAAATTGCTCTAAGTGGGAGTTCCAAGAAAAGACTGAGCAAAGTTTGCTTGGAAAAAGAAAGGAAGAAAGGTCAGGTATGGTTTGTAGTCTGACACCCTAAGTCTGTCTAGGTCATAGGACCTAAGTTAGCTGAGACTAGTACTAAGGAAACAGGGAAAGATAGACCTGTTGGTATAGGCTGATATGGTTGCCATGCTATGTGTTTCTATGTTAGTGAGTATATGTTTTGATGATTCATGATCAATGATTACATGCATGCTAGATGTTGGTGAAATTTGCTAAATAATAGTGAAACTTAATTTTGAGATGAAAAATACATTTTAATGCATAAACTAAAATGAAGAAGATGATTTGAACTCTTGTTTCTTATATTCAATCATCTTGACATGTTTTGTGCTCTTATTCATCCTCAATACATGCCATGTGAGAAAATGTTTAGACAATTCATGCATATAGTCATTGATGCTGTATATTGTATGTTTAGTAGGGCAGATGTCTCATCTGACACGCTTTCACGCAGCCATGTTAATGATGAGCTAAAATATAAAGTTGTACTTATCTAAACTTGTGACACTTAATGTTGTCTTAAGAATCTTGTGCTTTCTTAAATGTAAAGTGTCATGGAAATTTTGATAGCTCATTTTTAGAGTCAGAGTAAGACATACTGTGAATGCCTAATGTTTGAATGTGATAAGCTAAGCATAAATATTTACTTGGGGAATTGAACTATAAAAGTAAAAATGATTCACATAATAAATGTATTTGTCAGAAGTTGGTTGATGATTTGAGTGAGGTAGGGCATATCCCGAATGTCCTATACCACTATGAGGACCAAAAGCTCATGACAATCAGAATAGAGCTGCCTTATGATTTGGGTAGGTAGGGTATACCACGTATGTCCTATTATGCTATGATGGGCAAAAGCTCACTTCTGATGTGCTTATATGTGTAAAACATATGTGAATCAACTAATAAGTGGTAACAAATGGTATAAATGGAATAAATCAGTGAAAGACTTAATCATTGCCACCTTATCCCCAGTATAAACGGAAAGGCATGTTGTAGGAGTAATCCTCTGAGTATGTCAGAAAAGCTTTAATCATGTTCTATCATCCTTTTCATGACATGCTACATTTTATTGGGCACATAATTCTGAGGATCATTATATGTTTATAGTTTGCATGAGTATTGGCTAGTTTGCTTGAAATGTCAAGTTTGGATCTAGTGGAAATTTAATATGGTTCTGCACACACACACACCAGATGAACATCTTACTTATTAAGTACATTGTATACCTGCTGAGATGTCTATAGTGTGTTGAACCTTTGTGCTACAAAGATAATCTAAGCATTGATCTTGCTTTGGTATTGATCCATACTTTCTCTCATTATGCCACATTTTGACTTATGCCATGCTATATTGCTATCCAGGATGACATGGTTATCTGTTACACACACATAGTGCTATTCAGACACTTTTTGATGCATGACAAAAAGAGGGAGAGATTGTTGTTGCATGTATATGTATGTGTGCTTACAAGAGGGAGAGTTATTGCATGGTTAGTTATTTGTGAAAGAGGGAGAGATATTGCATGTGATATGTGCTTAAATGCTGTTTGGGAGATTGTGAGATAGAGGGAGCATGTAGAAGAAAGATGGTGAATGATAGAGGGAGAATCATGATAGAGGGAGAGCCATCTATGAATGAGAAATTTGCATCCTTATGTGCTTATGTGATATGTTATATGCTTATATGATGCAAAGGGTATGGTACAACCGACATGAGTTTGACTAGTACCATTGCCTGTCTCTACTTAGTATAAGGTGTTGAGATCACGACCTGGGAAGTTGGATCTCAACTTGGGAAGCTTGGTAAGCTAAGTGAGAGATGACAGGGAGAGCATAGAGTTAGAGGGAGCTAAAGGGTAGGTAGAGGTCAATGATACCTTTAGAGAAACCTAGGAAGCCCCTGTGTGCTCTAAATTGTTTTGCATGACATTATTTGATACCATTGCCTTGCATCCTCGATATATGCTCACACACACACATCTGCTATACATTTCAGATATACATGCTTGGTTGTTGTCATCATCAAAAAGAGGAGATTGTGAGTATATTGGTTTTGATGATAACAACACATGATCACATTGGATCAATTGTGTGTATGTGTGAAAAGGCATGATTTCAACTCAAACATCACATAAGGCTAGAAATGGTAAGCCTCACTTGAAATGCATGATCACAAATCATGAGCTTAAATTGAGAATGTGATAGTGGCAAAATGGGAAAGGTGACCAAAGAGTTGACCTTAAGGGTAAATGGACATTTGACCTCAACTTACATTGTAACAACCTAAAATTGATCCAAAACACATTAGGTTGGTATGAGAATCATCATAGGGTCAAATCAGGTGAAAGTAGGTCAAAAAGGGCAAATTGGGAATTTTGGGGAAAATGGTCCAAACTCACCTGAATGATGTGAAACATGTTTAATTATATTAATACACTTAGAATTGACCCTAATCATGCTTTAAGTTGTTCAATTTGATCAAAATTGAATTAGGTCAAAATTAGGGTTCATGTGATAAAAATCTGCTGAATTTTTCTAAGTGTTGGACTGTTTTTCACCCATGTTCACACCCCCATAACTTGCTCAATATTGAACCAAATTGCATGATCTTTATATGGTTGGAAATATCAGAATTCAAGCTACAAAACGCATATATAATATCGCATTTTCATGCAACACAGAGCACACACCATGCTGAACAAAAACGCATCAGATTGTGAAAGTCTGTGTTACAGCTTTCTGATGTGCTGATGTGTCACACTTTTGAGTACCCTATACTACTTGGAATGCGTTGAATTATTTATATGTTATATATTGCATATAGGGGTACATTTTGTCTCAAGAAACTTTTGTGATTTAAGGTCTTTATCATAGCTAAAAGTTGACTACAAAATGCTTCAGTAAAACTGTCTGTCTGTGAGATAGTTGACTTGTAGTGTCTTTTTTGAGTGACGGGTTCAACTCCAAATTAGCTGAAAATTTGAGGGATTATAGTTGAAAATATTATGAGAATATTTCATTCTTTGATCATCTTGATTTGGACACGTGATCATATAGAAAATTTGAAGATAAACTTGTATTTATTTAAACTGTTTCCAAAAATAGATAATTGATTTGATTGGGTTAATTAATTGAGATAAATCCGGTTGTATCAATTTGAATTGATTGGAAATAATGCTATTATCTATATATTACACGTTCTACTCAAGATTGATAGGGGCACAAGAGGTATTTTACAAGAAAAGAGGCTGCAACCCTAAAAATAGCTATATATGGGGCTGTTTGGTGTTAAACTTGGAGTGTAGCAGAAAAACTCGATTGATCCTCTCACAAATCGACTCCAAAGTGTTCATATACATGTTAGAGAGTGTGAGCAACAAATTTACAAGAGGGATCAAAGGCTGAATAAAAGTGAAACCTGATCAACAAAGCTGAACTTGATCGAGGTTGCTGCTGCTGCTACTGTCAAGCTGTTGATGCATGATCAGACTGTTATGATGAATGCTTTTCATTGAAGATCATCAAACAACTCTGTTGGGAAGTTAATTTATAGTTGTTATATGTTTTAACACGTTTATATAGCTTCCATGTGCTTATAATTGTTGAACTGAATCTGTAAAGACAGAATCCCTGTCTGTGCTGCTGTGCTTGTGTTGTGGCCTGTTTGTGGACAGGTTGGTGAGTGTTTTTGAGATGTGAGTCTTGTGTAGCTACTCTCAGTAGTGTGGTGTATCTTACTTACTTGTGTAGGGGTAGGATCAAGTGGATTAGGACTGTTTTAAAGGGTTAAAACAGTGGGATACTTAACATTTTCTTAGGTAGGGCTGTTAAGGTTGTGTGTGGGTTATTGCTTGTTGTGTGTAGGGTCTTTGGTAGCATACACTTAATAAGAAAACCCCCCAGACGTAGGGCTAATTGCATTGGCAATTAGTTTGGCCGAACTGGGTAATCATTGTGGTGTTCCTTGCTTTTAATTTACACTTACACACACAGACTGCAGTTTTGGATGTTAGCTTTGATTGCATGATTTGAATAAGTTAAACTCGTTTGATGAACAAACTTAAAACATGAAAGTGGTAGCTTGACATGAGAGGAAGAGAGCTGAATCGAAAAATTAGTGTTTAAAGCTTTGTAGTCACTTGAATAAGGTGATACAACTAGGTGTGTATGAAAAACAGTGAAACTGGGACATAGGTTGTTTCAAAACGATTTTAAAAAGTTTTAAAGCACATTCAACCCCCCCTTCTGTGCCTTTACACCTAGCTAAGGATCCATATAGGACCTAACAATTCTTTCCTTGCTTATCTAATTAATTATGCACGTGGGACATTTGGTCCGAGATAGACTCAAGCCGGCCTGTGAGGTCAGAGCTGAGTAGGCTGATTTCTTATACTTTGGCTGACCTGTAGAGGTCGGGGAGGATGACCAAGCTGGGTTCAGCTCGGATTCTTGGAGCTTCTTGCCCTTTAGGTGGGCTTTCTCTATCTTCATATATTGCTTAATAACTGTGGGGAAAACATATGGCGAAGTGCTAATCCTACTTCCGTGACTTGTAATAAGAGAGCTTGTAATAAGAGAGCTCGTTATTGGTGAGCTTGTAATGAGTGTTGGTCCCTTGAAAAGGCTTTGGTTAAGTTTAGAGGGGGGTGAATGAACTTAACACTTAAAACTTTGGAGTTAACAAATTCTGCAACTTCAGCAGCCTGTTGATACTTCAGGAGTCTGCTGAGACTTCAGTAGCCTGCTGATAAACAGTAGTCTACTGATAGTTGAGTTTGCTGAATTTGTGCAGTGGAATTATATCAAAATTAAGCCTTAATACTTGTTGTTAAATATGATACTAAGTATTAGATACTCAGTAGTGCAAGTGTGTGATTTCAGTTGCTAGATTCAGTAGATTGATGTGTAAAATGAACTAAGTGCAGAAAGTAAATGCTGAAAGTAAATAGGCAAATTTTATAGTGGTTCCAGGTGGTGTAATCCTGTCAGTCCACTCTTCTCCTGTGATGTTGGAGGAAATTCACTAGAGATCTTTGATGTAGCTTATACAAAGATTCCTAAGTTGCTTGTCATTCACCAATGACTATGGCTTCACAAACCGAAAACTTGGAACAGGTAGGATTGCTGCTCCTTAGTCTTCCACTGGTCCTTGAAGGGTAGGATTGCCTCTTCACCAGCTCCACCACAAACAACAGTCTTTCACACCCAACAGATGCTTCACTGTCTTCAGCAGGTTCTTTATAAAATAAAGATTGAATCAAATAAATGATTCTGTTGCAGCAGCTTGATTAGGATGATATAATCAGCAGCTTGCAGGCTTCAAGTGCGTATGCTTGATGTAGCTTGAATGTAGGAAACACTTGAAGAATTTCTCTAGATCAGTAGCTTTAAGTTCAGTAGGTTCAGCAAGGTGTTTTTCAGCTCAGTAGTATCTCTTCAAAGTTTGTTAATTTTCATCTTCTTATTGCTGAGTTGAAAGTCCTCTATTTATAGGTAGGAATGCATGTGACTTGTATTTTAAATTCAAATGTAACCGTTCCTTGTTTTTGTCCCATTTGATTTGCCCTCTGTCACTATTCATAGGACTGACACTGTCAGAATTCCTTTTTGACAGTGCAGTCTGTCCACCCTTTGACTTAAATCAATTGGATAAAAATATGAATCATCCCAACGTTCTTTTAATCTCAGCCTTTGATTTCTTTGATAAGTCAGAGGTAGTTGGCTGTCCTTATCCATGTAATCTTCCAATAATCGAGGTATATTATCAGTAGGTTCATCAGTCTGCTGAGATACCTATCAGTCTGCTGAACTCCAATTTGCTGTGTATAAAATACAATGCAGCTGACTTCTTTTATCTAACCTTTATTTGTGAAGTTAGATTACACATTTTTAATTATAACCAAGTTCCAAACATCATCCAACTTATGGAACTTAGACCTTGTACACAAGGTATATGTAATCAGTTTAGGTCATCACAGACTTGCCTAAATTCTGATTTCATATCCTTGACTTTAATTACTAAGTTTGATCCCTTAGCCTTCTGTAACTGAGTTTGAGCCCTCAGCCTTGAGTCTTCAGCAGGTTCCTGACTAGTCTACTGACCTATCTACCCTACTGATATTTGACCAGTCTGCTGATATAAATCAGCAGCCTATTACAGTGCTTGTTTGATCAAACCTATTTATGAATCAAACTCTAATAAGCCTATACATTTGATCTAGACATCTTTTTGCCTTTGCACTATAACAGCTAGTCTGGCACTCATCATCAAAACATAGAAATAAGTCCAACAATTTCCCCCTTTTTGGTGATGATGCCACTACCCTCACCTAACAGCAAAGCAAAAAGATAAAAACAAAAACAGAACAAATAGTCATCTTTCATTAAAATCATTTGTTCAAAGATATTACAGTCTAGAATCAGCAAAAACGTAATGCAGTAACAGTATGCTGATCTACTGTTTTCTTTCTCTCTCTTGTCTGGCCTTCTCCACTTGTTCTTGGTAGGCCCTGATCTCTTCTATCATATCCCTCATCCATTCATTTTCAATCAGTGTAAAATCAATGTAGGGATTGACTTGTTTCCACCAGTTCCATGCTTCAGGTAGGATAAGATTTATCTGATTCACTGTGAATCCAAACTTCATGTATAGTTCCTTAAACTCTTCAAGTGAATCCTTTGCTTTTGTGATAGGCAAGTTCCTATCACCTCTGCCACTTCTTCCACCTCTTCCACCTCTGTTGCTTGCCCTTAAGGCTTTAATCCTTGCCTCCCAAAATTTTAATCCCAAGAAAGAGTTCAGACCTTCATGAAACCCTTTGTCTTGATAAGGTTTCCTCCTGTTGTAATACTCTTTCTTGTATTGTCTAAAAAGATCATCAGTAAGTTGCAATCTACCAGGTGCAGGTTGCCTGAAAGCATTGGTATCATCTTCCCATCTCTTCTGTGCAAAAAGTCTTGCGACCTCTTTTGCTGCAGCTGTTTGGCCCTCTTCCCTCTTAGTGACATCATTAACAAAACGGGACAATAGGCCATGAACACTCTCGTGTGAAATAACCATATTATTGAGTTGCCCTTCCATAATCTCAGTTCTGGTGTCAACTGCAGTAATCCTGGATTGCAAAGTCTGTTCCACTAGATTGATCCTCTCAGTAACCTTAGGATCCAATCCAGGAGGTTGAGATGTTCCAGCAGCCTCAGCAGGCTTAGGTGTAGCAGTCAGGTTGTCAAGTTTCTGATGGATGGAAATGAATTGGTCTTTCAGAAACTTCTCTTTTGCAGTATTTCCAACCTTGATTCCCCTCACATCTAGTATCAGATCATTCACAGCATTTTGAGTAGATGTGAAGTTTGAAGCAACTGTGGCAGTAGATTGTCTATTTTCATTTACCATTTTCATCAGTTCTTCAAATCTTTCTTCCTGTCTATCCAGTTGAGTTCTTAACTGTTGCATATCATGCCTAACAGTTCTTTACTCATTCAACACTTCTACTGGTACTTCACTAGTCATTCTTCCACCAGTAGTGTCATCAACAAGCTCCTCAACATTGTCCTGTGGCCTCTGATTGCTCACAACCATTGCCCAACAGATGCTTCCTTGTCTTGGCAGTTCTTTATAAAATAAAGATTGAATCAAATAAATGATTACATTGCGGACTTGATTAGGATGATATAATCGACTTGCGTGCTTCAAGTGTGTATGCTTGATGTAGCTTGAATGTAGGAAACACTTGAAGAATTTCTCTAGATCGGTAGCTTTAAGTTCAAGAGGTTCAGCAGGGTGTTTTTCATCTCAGAGTTATCTCTTCAAAGTTTGTTAATTTTCATCTTCTTATTTCTGAGTTGAAAGTCCTCTATTTATAGGTAGGAATGCATGTGACTTGTATTTTAAATTCAAATGTAACCGTTCCTTGTTTTTGTCCCATTTGATTTGCATTCTGTCACTATTCATAGGACTGACACTGTCAGAATTCCTTTTTGACAGTGCGGTCTATCCACCCTTTGACTTATATCAATTGGAGAAAATTCTGAATCATCCCAACGCTCTTTTAATCCTAACCACTGATTTCTTTGATCAAATCAGAGGTAGTTGGTTGTCCTTATCCATGTAATCTTTCAATAATCGAGGTATTATCTCAGCAGGTTCATCAGTTTGCTGAGATACCAATCAGTCTGCTGAACATCATATTGATGTGTATAAAATACAATGCAGCTGATTTCTTTTATCTAACTTTTATTTGTGAAGTTAGATTACACCTTTTTAATTATAACCAAGTTCCAAACATCATCCAACTTATGGAACTTAGACCTTCTTCACAAGGTATATGTAATCGGTTTAGGTCATCACAGACTTGCCTAAATTCTGATTCCATATCCTTGACTTTAATTACTAAGTTTGATCCCTTAGCCTTCTGTAACTGAGTTTGAGCTCTCAGCCTTGAGTCTTCAGCAGGTTCCAGACTAGTCTACTGACCTATCTACCCTACTGATATGGACTAGTCTGCTGATATGAATCAGTTGACCATTACAGTGCTTGTTTGATCAAACCTATTTATGAATCAAACTCTAATAAACCTATACATTTGATCTAGACATCATTTTGCCTTTGCACTATAACAGCTAGTCTGGCACACATCATCAAAACATAGAAATAAGTCCAACAATTTCCCCCTTTTTGGTGATGATGCCACTACCCTCACCTAACAACAAAGCAAAAAGACAAAAACAAAAACAGAAGAAATATAGTCATCTCATTAAAAACATTTGTTCAAAGGTATTACAGTCTAGAATCAGCAAAAACATAATGCAGTAAAAGTATGCTGATCTACTGTCTTCTTTCTCTTTCTTGTCTGGCCTTCTCCACTTGTTCTTGATAGGCCCTGATCTCTTCTATCATATCCTCATCCATTCATTTTCAATCAGTGTAAAATCAATGGAGGGATTGACTTGTTTCCACCAGTTCCATGCTTCAGGCAGGATAAGATTAATCGATTCACTTTGAATCCAAACTTCATGTATAGTTCCTTAAACTCTTCAAGTGAATCCTTTGCTTTTGTGATAGGCAAGTTCCTATCACCTCTGCCACTTCTTCCACCTCTTCCACCTCTGTTGCTTGCCCTTAAGGCTTTAATCCTTGCCTCCCAAAATTTCAATCCCAAGAAAGAGTTCAGACCTTCATGAAACCCTTTGTCTTGATAAGGTTTCCTCCTGTTGTAATACTCTTTCTTGTATTGTCTAAAAAGATCCTCGGTATGTTGCAATCTACCAGGTGCAGGTTGCCTAAAAGCATTGGTATCATCTTCCCATCTCTTCTGTGCAAAAAGTCTTGCAGCCTCTTTTGCTGTAGCTGTTTGGCCCTCTTCCCCTTTAGTGACATCATTAACAAAACGGGACAATAGGCCATGAACACTCTCCTGTGAAATAACCATATAATTCAGTTGCCCTTCCATAATCTCAGTTCTGGTGTCAACTGCAGTAATCCTGGATTGCAAAGTCTGTTCCAGTAGATTGATCCTCTCAGTAACCTTAGGATCCAATCCAGCAGGTTGAGATGTTCCAGCAGCCTCAACAGGCTTAGATGTAGCAGCAAGGTTGTCAAGTTTCTGATGGATGGAAATGAATTGGTCATTCAGAAACTTCTCTTTTGCAGTATTTCCAACCTTGATTCCCCTCACATCTAGTATCAGATCATTCACAGCATTTTGAGTAGATGTGAAGTTTGAAGCAACTGTGGCAGTAGATTGTCTATTTTCATTTACCATTTTCATCAGTTCTTCAAATCTTTCTTCCTGTCTATCCAGTTGAGTTCTTAACTGTTGCATATCATGCCTCACAGTTCTTTACTCATTCAACACTTCTACTGGTACCTCACTAGTCATTCTTCCACCAGTAGTGTCATCAACAAGCTCCTCAACATTGTACTGTGGCCTCAGATTGCTCACAACCATTGCCCAACTCCTATCCAATCCAGCAGGATTAGGTCCTTGATACTCTTCCAGGATAGGATCAAGGGCAGGTTCTTCAAAAATAGGAACAAATGCCTGTGGTGGATCAACATTAACATTTTCTTCTTCAGGCATTGGAAATTCCTCATCACTAAAGTCATAGTCTAGCAGCTGCTCATCCTCATTAACAGCAGTCTGCTGACCATCTTTCCCTTCAGTGGTCTTGTCTCCAGAAGGCTCCACTACAGCAGCCTTTCAGCAACAAGGGTTTCCTCCAAACCCAAATCAGGTTCCAACCTTTGTCCAGGTGCTGTTTGAGACTCAGCAGCCTGTACCTCCTGTTCCAACCTGTGTCCAGGTGTTGTTTGCAACTCGGCAACCTGTACCTCCTCTTCAACTCTCTTTGGATTGAATATAGCCTCATTATCCACTTGGAATCCTTCAGCATGACCAATCTTGGTTAGGATAAGGGTAGATTAAGTAAGAGTGCCCTCAAAGTCAAAACCATCTTGATATTCAATAGATGCATCTGAGCTGGCACTGGGTTCACTGAAGTCAGTGACCTTCTCTTCATCCAAATACTCACTCTGTTCAGGTTCAGTTTGTACAGTAGGCTCTACAACATGGAATGTAGAAGATTCATCACCTAGCCTACCAGCACTCGGATTGATTCCTTCATTGATCAATGCTTCCAGATCATCCATGGTGAGATCCTGCAGATCCTCATCCATCTCACCAGTCTGCTGGCCCTCAGCAGACCTACCAGTATCAGTGGGCTGTTGTACAGGTGGATCCTTTAACATTGCAGTCCCACTGGTTGCTCCTGGTCCAGAGAGGAAATCTCCTCTAGAATCTGATGATGAGGAAGAGTCATCATTGCCATCTCTTGGATCCCTAAAATTGATGCCCTCCTCCTTCTGTTGCTCATCAAATAAGTCCATCAATCTGGATTGCAGCAGAGTGGTATCAACTAGGTCCAACAGATTCTCTACTCCCAACTTGTTAAAAGCCCATTCTTCAAAATCTGTCATAGGTTCAGCAGCTGGCTTTTGTCTTTTGTAGAAACCAAACTTCCATTGGAAATAGTCAGCAATTTGCTGAAGTCATGAAAGATCTCCTGGGAGCAACTTCAGTACCTTGTTGACCTCCAAAGGTTCCAACAAGTAGGTTCATGGTTTCTTCAACAGATGTTTGAAAGTCAGTAGGTTGCTGAGATTGTAAATTTGTGCCTACTACTTCCATATGTACAACACTTGATTCCCCCTGACTTACATGCTCATCAGCAGGGTTAGCAGCAGACTGCTCTTCCCCCTGAGTTCTTGCAACAATTGCAGGGTCTTCAACCAATTCTTTAACTACCACAGCAGGTTCAGGTTCAGAGGTTTGCTGTGGGTCTTCAGTAAATACTGCAGCAGGCTCAGGGTCAGTAGACTGCTGTATATCTCCAACAGATTGCTCAACAACAACCTGTCCAGCTTCAGTAGACTTAACAACCTCTTCAGGTGAGGAGTCAGTAATTTCCACAGGCTTGATGATAGTCAAGGGCTCAGCCTCAATAGCCTCTTCTTCCTCTTCTACTGATGCTTCCTCTTGGACTCTTTGTGCCTCCAAGTTTTTCAGTTCTTTCCCCTTCCATGTTTCTTTTTATGGATAATTTCTTTTCTCCTCTTGGAAAGGGGTTCATCATCTTTTTCAACTACAGTAGACTTCCTCTTTCTACTGTCTTCTTTCTGTTGTTCCCTCAAAATTTCAACAACAGTTCTTCTTGCAGCAACAGCAGGGTCAGTAACCTCCACTGAACCCTCAGCAGACTTAGCAGTCTGTGCTGTTTGCTTCCTGATTCTTTTTGAAGGTTTTAATACATCAGTTATCTTCCTTGTTTCTGCACCCTTTCTTTTCTCAGCAGCTTTCTTTGGTGCAGCAGGTTTAACAGGTTTCTTTTTAGTTGGCTTGACCTGCTCACCACCAGCATCACCATCACCATCACTATCATCATCAGCAGTAGGGTCAGCCACATCTTCATCATCATCTAGACCAGGAATAGCACAATCAATTTCCTTCTTGTATCTAGACTGATTGATCTTTTCAGGTGCTACATCAGGGATTGCCAAATGATTCAGCAGGGTCTGAACCATCAAACCTAAGGGCAGGGCCTTGGATTTCCTCTTTCCCTCTTTTTCTTCCTTGGCTACCTTTTTCATGTAGTGAATGAAGTAACCAGCCCAATCAAACTTCATGCTTCTGCAGATAATCATCATCAACTCTATCTTAGGTCCAGATAGATTGTCCATACTTCCAACCAGTCCAAGTATGTTCTTAGCAATGAGTTTGCTCAGAAGACTGTACTCATTCCCAATATGTCTGCAGTTGATGCCTGGAACGGATTTGGTGGCTTCATCTATTTTGATTTGATCAATAAAAGTCATCTTGGACAGTCACATTGCTTCAGGATTAACTGGACCATCCACCACTTCTTCAAATCCAAAAACTTCCCTCAGCAGACTTGAGGAAATTTCTATTTCTTGTCCATTCACAGCCGTTTTAAATGCTTCAGTTCCTTCCTGAATTTGAATGTTTCTCCAGAAAGTGACAACATTAGTATATGAGATTGTCTCCAGTCTTATATTCAGCACATTCTCCAGACCAGCATATCTCCTTATTCTTCTACCGATATTAATGGCCAATTCAGTTCTATTTGCATCCACAACAAAGCCTCTAACACTTTGGCTTGACTCAATCTGAACATCAACCTTTTCCGCCATTTGTATGAGAAAATAAGATGAAGAAGATTGATTATGAATCTGTGTTCACACAGTGTGAAATTCGCAGTGATAAAGCAGATTTTGCAAATAGATAATATGTTGTGTAACAGTCTGAATATATAGACAGTGATTAGTTGCAACTGTCATTGCACGTACATTGATGTAAACCACGATTAATCTGAATAAATGCAGTCTTGACTCGTGGCCCATTACTCCTCCATAACGTTTGTAACCGTTGGATAGTGTTAACTGCGGTTATAAAGGATGAAATAAATATCCTGCCAATCTGCTTTTTGACTTTAATAACTCTGACTGTGTAACGTTCCATTCAGCAGGGTAGTCCTCAGCAGGGTGGGCTCAGCAGTCTGCTGATAAAGGTGCTTCAGCAGCCTGCTGACAAAGTAACTCTGCTGATCCTTGATTCCTTCTTGTTTTGTACAATTGATAATACAAGATGAGATTTAATACCAATGACTGATCTGTCAAGTGAGCTCACCCAACATGACAAAGACCAATCCCCTTGGAAACCTCATTTGCGCAATTGTCCAAACATAAGTACATGGAATTGTTGAAACCAATGACTAGTCTGCTAAGTGAGCTCACCCAGCATAGCAAAGACTAATCCCCTTGGTGAATTCCAGTACACTGCTGATTATCAGTCAACTTTTATAATTCCAAGTTCAGTCCTTAATTTGGCAAATCTTTCACTATCAAGTGGTTTAGTGAAAATATCAGCAAGTTGATTTTCAGTAGGGATGTATAGAACCACCACATCTTTCTTTTCAACATGATCTCTTATAAAATGATGTCTCACATCAATGTGCTTGGTTCTTGAGTGCAAAACAGGATTTTCTGTGATTGCAATTGCACTTGTGTTGTCACACATAATTGGAATTCCCTTTTCTTCAATTCCATAATCCTTTAATTGTTGTCTTAGCCATAATACTTGTGCACAGCAACTTCCAGCAGCTATATATTCAGCCTCAGCAGTGGAAGTTGATATAGAATTCTATTTCTTGCTGAACCAGGAGACCATCCTATTTCCCATTAATTGACAGGTTCCTGTAGTGCTTTTTCTATCAATCTTGCATCCAGCATAATCAGAATCTGAGTAGGATATAACTTTGAAGCTTCCATCCTTGGAATACCATATCCCTACTCCCAAAGTCTTCTTTAGATACTTGAGAACTCTCTTGACTGCACCTAAATGACTTTCTTTAGGTTTAGATTGAAATCTTGCACAAACACCTACAGCAAAGGATATATCAGGTCTGCTGGCAGTAAGGTACAGCAGACTGCCTATCATCCTTCTGTATAAAGTCTGATCAACATCTTTTCCTTCTCTATCTTCATCCAATCTGATGTTTGTACTCATTGGAGTTGATATCTTAGTGATGTTTTCCATACCAAATTTCTTCAGCAACTCCTTGGTATACTTGGTTTGATGAATGAAGATTCCATCTTTCATCTGTTTAACTTGCAATCCCAAAAAGTAGTTCATTTCTCCCATCATACTCATTTGGAATTTACTCTTCATTAGATTTGCAAACTTTTCACAAAGTAAATCATTTTCAGAACCAAAGATTATGTCATCAACATAAATCTGTACCAGCAGGGTGCTATCCCCTTCACTGATTCTGAAAAGTGTCTTGTCAATGGTGCCTTTTGTAAAACCATTATCCACCAAGAATTGAGATAGAGTCTCATACCATGCTCTTGGTGCTTGTTTCAATCCATAAAGTGCTTTGTTGAGTCTATACACTTTATCTTCTTGATCTTTAACTTCAAATCCAGGAGGTTGTTGAACATACACTTCCTCCTCTAGAATGCCATTCAAAAATGCACTTTTGACATCCATTTGATATACTTTGAAGTTCTTATATGCAGCATGTGCCAAGAATAATCTGATAGCTTCCAATCTTGCAACAGGTGCATAAGTTTCATCAAAATCTATTCCTTCTGCTTGAGAATAGCCTTTTGCAACTAGTCTGGCCTTATTCCTTACAATGGTACCAGATTCATCAAGTTTTTTTATGTATACCCACTTAGTACCAATGATATTTGCATGACTTGGCCTTTCAACTAGTGTCCAAACTTGATTTCTTTCAAATTCATTTAATTCTTCTTGCATAGCTATTATCCAATCTGGATCTGAAATTGCTTCTTCAACAACTTTAGGTTCCATTTGAGATAGAAAACAAGTAAACATAGCTTCCAGTTGTCTTCTAGTCCTCACACCTTGTTGTACATTGCCAATAACTTGTTCAGCAGGGTGATTCCTTAACCATTGTGGATTCTGGTTATTTTGATTATCAGGAACCTCATCTTCAGTAGGGTCTGTTGTAGCTTCTTCTACAGGGGGTTCAGCAGATCCTTGAACTGCTTCAGTTGTTGCATCAGTAACATTACCAGCAGGGTGTTCAGCAGGGGCAGTATCAGAAACTTTTAAGTCATTGAATCTTTCCAAAACTTCAACACAATCTGGATCAGTGACTTGTTGATTCTCAGCAGGTTCACAATCTTCATCTTCCATTCCAGTGAACTTAGGTTCATCAAACACAACAAGGATTTTTTCTTCATGTTTTAGTGACCTCTTGTTCAGTACCCTGAATGCCTTGCTGACTGAAGAATATCCCAAGAAAATTCCTTCATCTGATTTTGGTTGGAATGTTTTCAAGTGTACCTTATGATTTAGGATAAAACTTTTACTTCCAAATGGATGGAAATAGGATATGTTAGGTTTCCTTCCATTCCAAACCTCATAAGGTGTCTTCAGCAGCTTCTTGTTTACTGATGTTCTGTTTTGTGTATAGCATGTTGTATTGACTGCTTCAGCCCAATATCTTTCAGGTAGCAATGCTTCACAGATCATTGTTCTTCCTGCTTCCTTTAAAGTCCTATTTCTTCTTTCAGCAACCCCATTTTGCTGAGGTGTACCAGCAGCAGCAAGTTGATGTAGTACACCATTCTGTTCACAGTATTCTCTTATTACTTTGTTGCGGAATTCAGTACCCTAATCTGATCTTATCTTTATTACTGTTAAACTTTTCTCATTCTGTAATCTCTTCAAAAGATTAGGCATGCTTTTGAGTGTTTCACTTTTCTTGTTCATAATTATCACCCAAGTGTACCTTGAATAATCATCCACAACCACTAAAGTGTACTTCTTTCCTGTTACACTTTTTGGAGTTATTGGTCCAAAAAAATCCATATGCATAAGCTCCAACACTCTGTTAGTTGATTGTTTAGTCTTTGACTTGAAACTTGACTTTATTTGTTTACCCTGCTGACATGCATCACATATAGCATCCTTTTTGAATGTGATCTCAGGTAAACCAATCACCAGCTTCTTCTTTACCAACTGATTGATATCATCAAAGTTTAAGTGATTCAACTTCTTGTGCCATAACCAATTGAGTTCAGACTTGGTATGCACAATCAAGCAGATTTCTGGAACTGCAGTAGACCAATCCACAACATACATATTTTTTTGTCTTCTACCAGCAAGTACAACTTGATCACCTCTTTCACTAATGACAATACAATTGTTTTTGTCAAAAGTGACTTTGTATCCCATGTCACAGAATTGTCCAGTGCTCAGCAAGTTGTAATCCAGTCCTTCCACATATGCAACATTCTTGATTGTAAGTCCATTTCTCACAAGTGTTCCATATCCTCTTGTATATCCAGGTGTATTTTTGTTGCCAAAATTCACCCTTGGACCATCTTTTGCCACAATGTTTGTTAAACAGTGCTTATTCTTTGTCATGTGTCTGGAACATCCACTGTCAAAGTACCAGACACCCTACAAAACAAAGTTAATGCATTTCAGGTACCCAAACCTGTTTGGGTCCATAGTGGTCAGTGGTAAGCATGACTTTTGGTAAGTTTCCATAAGGTCTTCTCCTAAAAGTGTCATACTTTGGTTCATGCATGTATTCCACACATCCATAGGTTCTAACAGTAGGTTGTGTAGGATTCATATATGTTTTCTGGCCTTTTGGTTTATAATGCTGTTTGAAGTGATTCTTGGTGTTAGAAGCATTAGTATAACCATTTGTTTGCTGTCTGTTAGGAACAACCATGTAATATGGAGTCTGCTGAGGTCCCTGCTGAGGCCTTTTATAAGTCCTCTGCTGAGTCCTTTGCTGATTCCATTGCTTAGGTTTTACCCTAGCAGCATGGTTGTACTGGTTGTTTCTATCAGCAGGTACAGGAATATTCCAATCATCATCAGTAGGGAACAGTCTACCTTTCCCCCTGAGATAAGTATCCCTTGAATGATTAACATTTTTGGGTTTAGGATTCTTATCCTTGGAATATTTCTGTTTCTTACCCTTCTGTGGTCCAGCAGACTTGGCAGCAGGTCTGCTATCAGCAGGCTTAGAAGGCACAGCAGTCCTATTTTTAGATTTACTCTTTTTATTAGGAGCTGTTGACTTCTTTGACTTCTGATTTTGCTTCCTTGAAGCATTCTCATTGGGTTTTACTGCCTCAGCAACCTTACTGGGAGTTGGATCTAGTGCAGGTACAAACTTAGGACCAATTCTGGTACTAGGTTCAGTGACCTTACTGGATCCACTCTTGTTAGATTGCTGAGTTCCAAATCCAAGCCCTGTTCTATCCCCATATGGCTTTCCTGATTTGTATGCAGTAGTGGAACAAGATGGTTCAGCAGATTCAGAGGCTGCTGGATGTTCAGCAGACTTATACTGATTCTGTCCAACATCTTTTTCCTTACCTTTGAGAACCCTTAATTCAGCTTTCAATCTTCCAACTTCTAACTCAAGAGCTTCTTTTTCAGCCTTCACAATCTCATAACCAGATTGTATTATCCTCAGTTGATTAAGGATGGCATCCAAAGTCTCATTATTGTCAGAATTTCTAGGATTTGAACCACAAGTTGATTCACAATCACTTCCAGCAGGAGTATTGATAGATACAATGTTGTATACCTCCTCAGTTTCATCCATATTGGCCATCAAAGCATAATCTTCCATATCAGCAACCAGTGCTGTGTCATCTGATTCATTTCCTTTTTCAGATTCCACATCATACCCTGATTCATCTTCAGCAACCATAGCCTTCTTGCCATGTCTTCTTTGTTGACTCTTGGTCTTCAGTAGGTCTGGACAATCAGGTCTAAAATGTCCAGGCTTCTTGCAGTTGAAGCAAAGATAATCAGGTTCCTTGCCTCGTTTTAACTCAGGACAGTCAGGTTTGAAGTGTCCTGGTTTCTTGCAATGAAAGCACAGATAGTCATTATCTTTCTTTGATTCTTCTTTCCTTCTTTCTGTAGGCCTCTTTGTAAAATTTCTTGAAGGGGCCTTTCCAGTCTTCATCATCCTGATTTTCTTGCTCAGTAGGGCAATCTGCTCCTGCATCTCATCCAGCAGATCATCTTGTCCTCTTGATGTTTCTTCTTGATGTGAAGCAGCCAATGCAGTGGTCTTTGGCTCTTCCTTTTCAGTCTCAGGTACAAGCTTTTTGCTAAATTCATAAGCCTTGAGATCTGAAAACAACTTGAAGGTGTCTTCTTCATGCAACTTTCTCATTTCTTCTATTGCAGTCACCTTCATTTTCCAAACATCTTTTGCAGGTAGAGCCTCCAAGATTTTGGTGTTTATTTCTTCTTTTGAATAACTTACACTCAGCAGGGTAAGTTCATCCAGGATTGCATTGAATCTTGATTCCATTTGCTCAATGGTTTCATTTGGCAGCATTTTGAACATTTGGAACCTCTTTCTGGCCACACTGATTTTATTCTTCTTTATTGCATCAGTGCTTTCACAGATCAAATGTATCTTGTCCCAAAGTTCCTTTGCAGTTTTGCAATCTTTAACCTTCATGTACATATTGCTATCCAAGGTTCTATAAATGATATCAATAGCAATGTTGTTGAGGTTTGCTCTTTTTCTTTCTTCTGCATTCCATTCTCTTTTTGGTTTAGGAATGTACTCAGTTGTATCACCCATTGTTATTGCCTTGGTAATCTCCAGTGGTCCATCAGTTAGTACATCCATCATCTCATCATGAGTTGCAGCAAGGTAAGCCTGCATTCGACGTTTATACTCATCAAATTTATCTAGAGAACACATCAGCATAGTTCTAGCATACTGTGTGTTATCCATGATGCAAGTCTTTAAAAATCATTAACTTGAAAGAAAGTTTCAAAGATTTTTCACAAGCACAACAAGTAGGATTTCTTCAGAACAGAAGCACTGCTCTGATACCAATTGTTGGTCCCTTGAAGAGGCTTTGGTTAAGTTTAGAGAGGGGGGTGAATAAACTTAACACTTAAAACTTTGGAGTTAACAAATTCTGCAACTTCAGCAGCCTGCTGATACTTCAGGAGTCTGCTGAGACTTCAGTAGCCTGCTGATAAACAGTAGTCTAATGATAGTTGAGTTTGCTGAATTTTGCAGCGGAATTATATCAAAATTAAGCCTTAATACTTGTTGTTAAATATGATACTAAGTATTAGATACTCAGTAGTGCAAGTGTGTGAATTCAGTTGCTAGATTCAGTAGATTGATGTGTAAAATGAACTAAGTGCAGAAAGTAAATGCTGAAAGTAAATAGGCAAACTTTATAGTGGTTCCAGGTGGTGTAATCCTGTCAGTCCACTCTTCTCCTGTGATGTTGGAGGAAATTCACTAGTGATCTTTGATGTAGCTCATACAAAGATTCCTAAGTTGCTTGTCCTTCACCAATGACTATGGCTTCACAAACTGAAAACTTGGAACAGGTAGGATTGCTGCTCCTTAGTCTTCCACTGGTCCTTGAAGGGTAGGATTGCCTCTTCACCAGCTCCACCACAAACAACAGTCTTTCACACCCAACAGATGCTTCACTGTCTTCAGCAGGTTCTTTATAAAATAAAGATTGAATCAAATAAATGATTTTGTTGCAGCAGCTTGATTAGGATGATATAATCAGCAGCTTGCAGGCTTCAAGTGTGTATGCTTGATGTAGCTTGAATGTAGGAAACACTTGAAGAATTTCTCTAGATCAGTAGCTTTAAGTTCAGTAGGTTCAGCAAGGTGTTTTTCAGCTCAGTAGTATCTCTTCAAAGTTTGTTAATTTTCATCTTCTTATTTCTGAGTTGAAAGTCCTCTATTTATAGGTAGGAATGCATGTGACTTGTATTTTAAATTCAAATGTAACCGTTCCTTGTTTTTGTCCCATCTGATTTGCCCTCTGTCACTATTCATAGGACTGACATTGTCAGAATTCCTTTTTGACAGTGCAGTCTGTCCACCCTTTGACTTAAATCCAATGGATAAAAATATGAATCATCCCAACGTTCTTTTAATCTCAGCCTATGATTTCTTTGATAAGTCAGAGGTAGTTGGCTGTCCTTATCCAAGTAATCTTCCAATAATCTTGAATTAATCGAGGTATATTATCAGTAGGTTCATCAGTCTGCTGAGATACCTATCAGTCTGCTGAACTCCAATTTGCTGTGTATAAAATACAATGCAGCTGACTTCTTTTATCTAACCTTTATTTGTGAAGTTAGATTACACCTTTTTAATTATAACCAAGTTCCAAACATCATCCAACTTATGGAACTTAGACCTTGTACACAAGGTATATGTAATCAGTTTAGGTCATCACAGACTTATCTAAATTCTGATTTCATATCCTTGACTTTAATTACTAAGTTTGATCCCTTAGCCTTCTGTAACTGAGTTTGAGCCCTCAGCCTTGAGTCTTCAGCAGGTTCCTGACTAGTCTACTGGCCTATCTTTCCTACTGATAGGCTAGTCTGCTGATATGAACCAGCAGCCATTTACAGTGCTTGTTTGATCAAACCTATTTATGAATCAAACTCTAATAAGCCTATACATTTGATCTAGACATCTTTTTGCCTTTGCACTATAACAGCTAGTCTGGCACTCATCATAAACATAGAAATAAGTCCAACAATGAGAGAGCTCACTGATTGAGAGCTTGAGAGCTCGTACTTGGAGAGCTCGTATCTGGAGAGCTCGTGACCCTACGAGCTGGCGAGCTCATATTTGGAGAGATCAGTCATTGGCAAGCTGGCGAGCTCAATTTGAGCGAGCTGACTGGCTACGGGCTTGATATTTGGCGAGCTGGTGGGCTCAATTCAGGCGAGCTCTATAATTGGCGATCTGGCAAGCTGCGGGTTCTACCTTTGGTGAGCTGGCTGGCTCAATATAGGCGATCTCAATCATTGGCGAGCTGGCGAGCTCGGTCTTTGGCGAGATGCGGGCTCGATTTGGGTGAGCTCATATCTAGGCGAGCCCGTTCCTGGTGAATCTTGAGGTCATGATGAACTGTACGAAAATCTTGATAAACGCCGTTTGGAAAAACAAAAATGGGTGGTTTCGGGTCACCGGAACCAAACATATGTGGAAATCTGACCACGGGATGGAGATCTTAGCGATCTGGATGAAGATTTTGTTGAAGACTTGTAGATCTGGATGAAGATCTCGTTGAGGACTTGATGATCGGGATGGAGATCTTGTTGGATACTTGATGATCTAGACGAAGATCTTGTTCAAGACTTGAAGATCTGGATGGAGGTTTTGTTGAAGGCCTGGAAATCCAGATGAACTGGATGAAGATTCCGTCTAAGGTTCAGCCGGAAAACCAAAAATGGGTAGTTTTTGGCTACCGGAACTAGAAAACTGCCGCTATAAATCTAAGATCTGACTGGAAAACATGTCAAAAATGTCAATTTCCCAGTAACGGAGCCAACTGATGATGTCGAAAAATTCACCAAAAAATTTTAGCAGATGTGTATATGGTTATCTAGATTAAAGGGTTTTTTCTCCAATAATGCTCAAGATCAAGATGAAGATCATAAAGAACAAGATGAAGGAAAAGGTTGTGTTTATGATTATGAGTTGGGCCGAAATGGCTGCTTACGTACCCTCAACTTGTAAGGGATCAAGCTCATGTTACGTAAATCTTAAGAAAATTAGGGAGCATCCCTTTGTCAAGGGTGTGATGCTGCTATTTATAGGGGCCATGAGTTGGTTGTTTCCATGCTATTGACAGACTGTTGTCAGGCTGTTGCCATGTTGTTGGACGAGCTGTGAGCTGAGAGCTGTCGGGCTAAGATCTGACGGACTGGAGAGCTGACAGGTTGAGTGCCGACGGGTTGAGGGCCTAGGGGCTGAGAGACGATGGGCTGAGTTCCGAGGGCCTGAGAGCCGATGGGCTGAGAGCTGGTTCCGGCGAGCTTTCCATAGGCTCTTTACTTGTAAGCATCATGTAATGAACATTGTTGCCTAACTGAGCGGGCTTTGTTCGAGCTGAAGGATGGCGAGCTGGGGGGACGAGTAAGTTGGCCCCCAATGTTTAATATCGAGCTAGCTGCTTGCTGCTTCATGCATGTTGCCTTGGCCAATGATGAGAATCGTAAAGGATTGAGGTGAGTTAGATTGTGCTCGGCTTGGTCCGGCTTGCGGAGAGGCGGACTGGCTGGGCCGAGGACCCTATCTGTTGCTAGGCTTAAGCATGGGCCATGTTCGGATCTATTGGTCCCTTAGAAAGGCTAACACAAGTTTAGAGGGGAGGGTGAATAAACTTGTCACCAAAACCTAACATAAAACCGAATCTTAAAACAGATTTAATTCAATTCAAACTTGTGTGGAGTTAAGATAACTTAGCTGAGTATAAGTCAAAACTGACTTATCCTTAACTGAGTTAACCGGCCACGGATTAAATTCAGCCTTGTAAAATATGAGTTATCAGATAATATGCTGACTCAGTTTCTGGTGTTTGCTGAGCATGTGAACTAGATGAATATAACTATAATGCAGTAAGTAAATGCGTAATGTAAATAGACAAGAATTATAGAGGTTCCAGGCGGTGTAATCATGTCAGTCCTCTCTTCTCCTGTGATGCGGAGGCCAAATCCTCTATGTTGTTGAGGTACAAGACACAAAGTAAATTCTAGACACTTGATTGTCCTTCACTAATCCCTAGCTTCACAATCTTCCAGCTTCAGTCTTCAACAGGTGGGATTGTTGTTTGAACTAAGCTTCCTACATTGGTCCTTATGGGGTTGAATTGCCTCTTCACCAGCTCATCACAAACACAGTCTTCCCGACTGTAGCTCAACTGTCCTTCACACCTTCTTGGTGTTTCAGAGTCTAATCCTTTGATAAAATCAAAGTTGAGACTTGAATCAATGACTATGATTCAACTTGTGATTTGAGATTTCTTTTCTAGATATATAAGTTATGCACAGCTCTGTTCTTCTTCAAGTTATTGATCTTGATATTTCTTTGAATGCTTAAGAACACTTGAAGGTATTTCTTGATCTTGCAACTAAGTGCTTAGCAGGAATTCTATTGATTTGCTTTTCCCCTTAGTATGAACTAACTTGTTTAGATTAATTCTTAGAATTCCCCATCTCTTCATGTTGTAAAAGAGATCTATTAATAGGGGTTTCTCTAACGGTTAGATCATTGAATTTGAATCCATATAGCATTTTTTTATTTATTTATAAAACTTGTAATTTTTTTTAAAAGATGATGAAAAGATTACAAGTTTTGCCAACCATGGCCTCCTCACTCCTAATGATGTCTTCATTGTGCTACCCCACCTCCTTAAAACCCTGGTCCGAAAATCCCTTGTGGGAAAAATCGGGTGCCAGGGAAAGAGTATGGGCCTTACACATTGGCAAACCAGCCCAAAACGGTGAAATACAAAATAGTAAGATATAAGCATGTACATCCTTTAAAAGAAATAAACTGCAAAGCTCCCAAGTCTTCAAAATAGACTACTGCAAACCTTCAGGCTGCCAAATCTTCAAAATAAGCTGCTTCAAATCTTCAGGCAGGTCATTTTCTTGTCGTAATCCTTGTTGTAAGAGAGGATGATCTCCTTTGGTATATGCCACCCAAGCTATGATCCACTGCAATCTAGGAGCCATATACCCTTCCAGTGGTAATGAGACACTATGAATCTTGTTCTGACATAAACAAAAGCACATGATCTGCTCATATAGAAGAATAAAAAAAGGGCAAAAGTTGATAAACATAGCATAATTACAACCTGGTTTGCACCCTTCAGGGAATAATTTCTGAAGGGTGCTTCCAAGAGAAACAACCAAATGTATAAGCATCTCCTTCATTTATATCTAATATGAGGTATATGCAGCAAGTCCTCACGAAGAATGAATCTCAGGTCTTTATCCACACCATCCCTGCTTATGATTTTGGAATGCTGTGTGGTACTAGCCTATTTAGCCAGAAAATCAGCTGCCATGTTCCCTTCTATATAAATGTGCATAATCTAAAAATGATGCTGGTATATCATAGTAGCCATCTGACTAAAATCATCAATGTGCTGCCAAGGAGCTTGAGCAGTACCATGAATCACATCAACTAATTGCTTTGAGTCACATTCAATTTCCACCATATTAAGATGCAGATCAATACAAGGAGAGATGCCAGCTTTAAGGGCTATCTTCTCATCTTCAAAATTGGTAACAATCCCATAGGCCTGCATACCTGCCAGGACAAGATTGCTGTTCTTATCTCTAATGATAAAACCACCCCCAGCAAGGCCCAGGTTGTGGAGAGATGAGCCATCTGTATTGAGTTTGTAATAAGAATGAGGAGGAGCCTGCCATTTGATAGCTATAGCGACCTTTTTAGGTCTAGATGCAAGGTGTTTAAGGATCCCAGAATCTGTAAGTATCTTGTCCACCTTGCACTTTAGTGTAATATTCATATGCTGACAAAGAGACTGCAAATCAGCAATGATATTCTTAGAGTAAGTTGGCTCTCATATCCACATCATGCAAAGCATTGCATCTACACTTCCAAAGACCCCAGAAAATAACAGAAGGCAAGAGTCGGATCACCTTCCCAAAGCCCCCTTGATGGATGTGTTCCACCAAGCTTTTTGAACTTCTTGAACTGAGGATGCAGCAGGGGTAAACTGGAGAGATATTTGAAAAAACTCCCAAACCGATTGTGCTCTTGAGCAGTCCCAAAAACCATGATTAATAGTGTCCTCTTGATTGCAAAAAGGACATTTAAAAGGCCTGGAAATGCCCATTTTGATAAGCTGATCAGCAAAAGGTAAAAGTTCGTTAAAGATTTTCCAGTTCAGTATAGATACCTTGAGTGGGATATATGGCTTCCAAATTTCACCAAGTTCATATAAAGAACATCTTTTAGCTCTAACCTCTTCATAGGCTGAGGAGACAGAAAAACATCCAGAACTGACAGGAGTCCAGACCCATTTACCTACAGGTTCAGTCAGGTAGATCATATGTTGATCCTTATATTCTTGAACTGGACCTAAAAGTTTCCAAGCATATAGCTTATATAGGGGATATGACCCTGCCATAACTTTTTTAGCCCACAACCCCTGTTGGTGATGAATTTTCCACCACAATTTGCAAGGAAGTGCTGCCTGGAAAGCTCTGATACTTCTGATGCCAAGGCCAATTTCTGTAATAGGATAGCATAGCTTATCCCAACTCCTCCAATGCCTCCTCTTATGCAGCTCACTGTCATTCCACAGAAAGTTTGCCATGATCTGCTCCATTTTATGCACAGTAGCAATGGAGAGCTTTATAGTAGACATAATATTTATAGGAATAGAGGAAAGAACATGCTTGATGAGAACAAGCCTACCCCCAGGAGATAAATATTTAGTATACCACTTGTTAAGCTTGGCTTCAAATTTCTCAACAATAAACTGAAAGTAAATGGATTTAGCCCTGCCACAGAATATTGGACATCCTATAAACTTAAAAGGGAAATCAGCTTGTTGCGTACCAGTAATAACTTGGACAGCCTGAGTGGTCTTTCTTGGGGCCCTTCTTGACATAATGTAAGAACTTTTATCTCTGTTGACTTTTTGCCCAGTAGCCTTCTCATAGATATCCAAAAACTTAGTCAACTTGTGTAGAATCCTTATAGCAGTTAGTGGTCCCGCTCTTCTTTTGTGTGTCAGTGTCCTTTCTGACATTTCTGCGTATCCAATAAAATTTCTTATCTTATAACGGTCTGATTTATCTTCAGTTTTTCTTAACTTCTGTTAAAAACTGACTTAAACATGACGTAGCCAGTTTCCAGTTTTTAAGAGCATTAACTGAGTTTTTAATGTCTTCAAAATCTCAGAACTATATCCTTCATCTGATCATAATTGCCTAAATCAAAGTACACCATTCAAACGGTCATCTAAGATATCATTGTCCTTATGATTCTTAGGCCTTCATACCAGATCCATAAAGTCAGTTCAGGTCATCACAATCTTGCCTGAAGTCTAACTTTACAGTCTTGACTTAAGTCTTCATAAACTGAGTTTGAACCCTCAGTTCTTCAGTCTTCAGTAACTGAGTCTGATACCTCAGTCTTTAGTTATAGATAAGTCAACCGAGTCTGTGTCCCTCAGCGAACATAACTTCTCCAGTTTCTGTAGGTGTGTTCTTATGTCATTTTTCCAGTATCTCTTTAGGCTCTCAATTTCCTTTAGTTAATTACCCAGTTTCTCAGTTCTAAACCTAGAACTATTACAGTGCTTGTCTGATTAACATATACAAATATCAGACCCTATTAAATCTTATACTTTGATTTCTAGACATCTTTTTGCTTTGCACAATAACAACTAGTTATGACACTTCATCCATGGATCTAAAAATAATAACTGAATAAGTGATGAATCATCATCAAAACATAAATTTTATTTCCAACAGGATCCAATGGCTCTCTTCTGGATATGGCGGGGCCTTGCCGATTTCGACATATCAGTAACTTTTTCATCTAATGCTACCTGTTTTTCAAGGTATGCATCTCATCTTTTACTAGTCAGATCTTTAAGCCTACCATGACAACCCTTATAAAGTACTTACATTTAACCTTCTAGCAAGTTATGCTAAACCAGTTTCACGTAGAAGGTAGCCGTTTGCCAAGATGCATTTCGAACCTATCTAGCCAACCAACCATTTAAATCTAAAACTTTTATTAGTTTCAATCCAGACAAATGCACCTTGTATTCTTTCCATCTTAAATCACTTTCGGGGCACTCAGAGCCATGAACTACCATACACACCTTTTGAATGCCCTATTTCTAGTTCTATTATAATGGTTCAAATTGTTGTTTTGTTCTAACCTTTTTCTTTCAAGCCCTAAATAAAAGATAACCTTGATTACTTATACTTGACATTGTACTATTTCCCTTGAGAAGTTAAACCTTGACACCCATTTCTTTTGAAAGTTTGAATTAATTTATAAAATCAAACTTTATCTGGCATTTCTTAAGTGCATATTTTTCCTTCACTCAAAAGCTTTTTTATTGCAGACCCATTTTCAGACATTTTACTTCTCTTTGACTTATGCAATTTGGACACTTCTTGACAATTTTTAATTCCATTCCAAGACCCATTGTGGTGTACTTGTTTTGTCCCCGCAACTTCTTCATGTTGGGACTCTTACTCCCTTCTAGATCTCTCGAGTTGTTCAGTCTTTCAGGTGCTCGATCTTGCACCTTTGCTTAGCTTTTCTGTTGTGGGATGATTCCTCTACAACATTCATGTGAACTGAGGATCCTCCTAGTTTGCCAACAACCATTTTGTTTATCGAATCATTAACGACTAGGGTCACTTGCCAAATGTTCTCAAGCCCAATATTCTTTTCCCTCTTGTATTAAACATTTCCAAGTCCAACAAGTGATGTTTCCCTTAACGTCCCCACTTCCTAAAGGATTACATAAAAGCTCAGTATCTCCCTTCCAAGCGGCCTATGTTTATTTGCAGACCACCGTATCTTGCAAATTCCACTCTCTTAAAATAATTCCGCATGCACGATGTCCTTTTGTATGTTTTCATTCAGGTGGTTATCTTCTATATTGTGATACAACACCCCTCCTTCAATATTAAACCAACTTCAAGCTTTCCTCAACCTAGAGTCATCTTGTCTAGATTGTAACTGTTTGTCCCTTGAAAAGGCTGACACAAGTTTAGAGGGGGAGGTGAATAAGCTTGTCCTCAAAAACCTAGATGCGAAACAAATTAAGTTCAGTTATAAACTTGTATGGTGTTGAGCTGACTGAGCAGAGTATATGTCTAACTGACTTATGCTTGAACTGAGTCAACCGGCAGCGGATATAAATTTTAGCCTTTTTAAAACTGATCTTGTTGTATCTATGAAAAAGCTTTTATGCTAAACTGAATTCTAGTGAATGTCAGTTTTTTGTATTGTGTGTGTATATAACAATCAATTCTGATTCAGCTTGCTCTGTATAATTCAAATAAAATCAATCACAAATACTGAAATGTAAATAACTGTAAGTAAATGCGTAAAGTAAAGTAAGGAAATAATGGTAGAGGTTCCAGGTGGCGTAATCATGTCAGTCCTCTCTTCCCCTGTGATGCGGAGGAAAATTCCACTAGAATTATTTGAGGTATCCGGTTACAAAATGTCGTAAACTGATAGTCCTTGACTAATCCTAGCTTCAATATCTAAACAATCAAAGAACAGGTCAGATTGCTGCTCTCAAACTGCTTGCACACACTGGTCCTTAGTGGGTTGTATGGCCTCTTCTCCAGCTACCGCCACAAACACTGTCTACCCTGACTGCTTACAACAACAACTATCCTTGGAAAATCCTTGACCGGATTGCTTCACAATCTAAAACTTTGATAAAATCAAAGTTGGGCTGAGAATCAAGTGAATGATTATTTCTTGTGGTTCTTAAGAGTGTTGGCTCTTGATTAAATCTTTGTAGCTTGAACACTTGAAGAAATCTAGGTTCTTAAGAGTGTTGGCTCTTGATTAAAATTGAAGAAATGGTCAATTTTAAGCTTCTGTAAACTGAGTGAGTCAGTTTTTAGTTTAGAGCGTTAACTTAGTTTTACTCTTCTTCAAAACTTAGTACTCTATTTTCCTTCTGATTTATATTGACTTAATAAGAGTAGACCATAACTTAGAAATCATCCAAGACATCATTGTCCTTATGTATATTAGTTATGATACAAAATCCATAAAGTCAGTTCAGTTCAACATAGTCTTGCCTGAATTATAACCTTATAGTCTTGGATTTGGTCTTCATAAACTGAGTTTGAACCCTCAGTTCTTCATTCTTCAATAACTGAGTCTGTGTCCCTCAGTTCTTCATTTACTAAGTTTGTTCCCTCAGCCTTCTGCTTTTAGATAGGAAAACTGAGTGTGTGTCTCTCAACAAACTTACCTTCTTCAGTTCTGAGTAAATTTTAGTTCTTGGCTTTGAGTAACATTTTCAGTTTTGCTGTGAATTATCAGTTCTCTGATGTGTAATCTCGGTTTTCTTGATGATTTCCAGTTCTCAATTTTATGACTCTCTAACTATTATAGTGCTTGTCTAATTCAACCTATACATAGATCAGACTCTAATAAATCCTATACATATTATTTCTATAAATCTTTTAGCTCTTCAAACAGCTAGTTTCAATACTTCATCAATGGGGTGTAACTAACCAAATAAATAAATAAGATGAATCATCATCAAACTAAAATTCTATTTCTTACAATTTCCCCTTTTTGATGATGCCAAAACCCTCCTTAATAGAAAAGCTTACAGATATAACAATGAAATACAAAGTAAAACAAAGTAAAAATGGAAACTGGATTTTTCATTAGAATTCACAAAAACTGAGATAAGTTACACAATGATTGATTTATCAGTTATCTTGCTTGTAGTGTAACTAATATAAACTTCATTTTCTTATCATGTAACTGATACTCATTTTCTAGTTTTGTATCTTCCTTGGCAATAGTTCTATTGTATAGGCATGACAACTTCCATTTTCTCCAAAGAGCTAATTTGGGAAGATCAGTATTGTGTCTGTAGTACTTTTCAAATTCATCAACATCGATCTCCATTTGTTCCTTCTTGTTTTTGTTGGCAAACTTATCTTACATGTTTCTCATCTTCTTGTGATTTGCCATCTTCAGACTATGATATGCATCAGATAAGAAGTAAACACGTGATTATTCATAAGTCTTATGTATGTACTTTGCCTTGACATGATTATAATCCTTGTAGAATTTGATTCACAAATCCTGTGTAAGAACAGCCTTTTGTCTCCGGGTTTGCTGTATTTAAGTATGAGTTGTTCATCACTGAGTTCTTCAATATTGTTGACATATGGATCTGTTGCTGACTTCCCTTTCAGTTCTCTCATTTCAGTTTCTAGCTTCAGCTTTTCTTTTTCTACTTCCCTTGTTTTGGCATCATACAACTGATTGATTAGTAAATGAGTTGCCTTTTGATCATCTGCTATGCCCTTTTGAGAAGTTAGAACCTCGGTGAGCTGAGCCTCTAATCCATAAATTCTCTTGTTTAACTGACATTCAGCTTGAGTTTGAGCTTCTTTATCTTCCATGGTTGTAATTTCAAGCTATTCCTTTAACTTGAGAATTTCTGACACTGAGTTTAAAGTAGTCTGCTTGATAGTGTCTAACATGGAATGAACTGAGACATCAATTTTCTTCATGTAATCCATGTAAACTGAAATTTTTGACAACAGATAGTTGTAAACTTCTTTTTGATTGAGCATACTATCCAGAGAATTTGAACTCTGATAAGTTCTTCAAGTGTCAAAAAATATGTTGGGTCAACTTCTTCTTTAGTTGACTGAGTTTGATTGTCCACAATCATCAACTGTTGTTTATCATCTTCTTCTTGTTTCTGACTGTCAGTTGTCTGTGAACCAACTGGAAATCCTTCTTGATCCTGAACTTCAGTTTTATCACCTTGAATATCAGCTTCCTCTTCTGAACTCTGCTCTGACATCTTCTTAGAATCATCATTCTTGTTATCATCATTCTTCTTTAAAACATCCTTCAGTATAGATGATTCAGCTGACTTCTTCTTACTTTGAGCTTTCTCTTCAAGTTTCTTATAGAATTTTGTTAAGAATTCATCCAATGGAAATAATGCATATAAGTCTTCTACTTCGAAATTCTCTAGAAATATCTTTTCTTCAGCCTTTAGAACATCTTAGATTGATTCCCAAGAGTCTTCAGTTTTGAGCATCATCTTAATCGGATTGATGATCCTTTCAGGTTTGAAGATATATTTTGGTTGCTGAGATTGCTGTTGCAGAAAATGTTGTTGCTCTTGTTCAACGTCCATAGCAGAAACTTGTTTCTCTTATAGTTTCATCTTTTTATTTTCAGCAAATTGAGCATCTTCAGTTGTCAGTTGTTGTTCCCCCTCAGTTGGTGTTGTCTTGCTTGTTTCAGTTTCATTGACTGAAGTACCTGGGAACAAACGTCTTCCAACTAACTTTTCCTTCTGTGAGTCAGCTTTGTGCTTGACCCCTTTCAGTGCGGCTATCTGCTGAGAGACAGTCTTCTTGTTCACTTCAGCTATAGAAGGCTCTTTCCTTGAACCTACTACTGCTGCAATTTTCTCAATATCAGTAGTTCTTGATGCAACAGCTTCTTCAGCCTCCTTTCCTTGATTGAGTCTCTCTAAGTAATGTTGAATTACTTTACTGAGTGATTTCTTCAACCAGAATCTCCCAACTCTTTGTCTTCCTTCAGGTTGGGTTTTGCTAACACATGCTATTTCAGCCAAGTGTTTCTTCTTGATCTGATTGAACACATATCCTGCCCAGTTGAATTCAAATTCATCCCATATGATGTTCATCAAATGTATCCCGTCTTCAGATAAATTATCTAATCCTTTAAAATGTCCGATAACATGTTTGCTTATCCATCTGCTGAGTAAGGCAAATTCAGTCATGTCTTTACGCCGCAGGTCATATCGTGGACTCTTCTAGCTCCGGCTATTCGATCTGTCCGTGTGTCACGTAGAGCGCTATAAATAGTCATTATCTGTTCGTCCACTGTGAGAGGTGCCGATTGGGGCCTTCAATGGATTCCCCTATATAAGCCGCGGCTAGGGTTGCAAAAATAAGGGAGATTGTTGAGATGAGTATAAAGTCTGGATGGTTGATCTGTGGCTGAAATCTGGGTGAGAAAGGCTTCATGCTTGAGCGGAAAACTGGCTAGGTCTATTGATTTCACAACTGTCATATTGAAATCCAATAGCTGCCTTATTATTTCTTCATTGACAATAACCTTCTCTCCATGAACATTTGTGACCATTGAGTTCTTTACCATCATCATATTCTCCCAAAATTGTAGTAGACCTTTCAAGTCAAGATCTTTATTAAACTTCACCTCCAAAAGGTTTCTCAAACCTTGTGTCTTCTTTTCACATATAAAACTGGCTAAAAGAGTATTGTTGCACAATTCTTCAAAGGAAAAGCTTTCCACTTTGGCTATTAATCAAGATTCCTGGGATTGTTTTAAAGCAGCCATTGTCAGCTTTCTTGTTTTTTTTGTTTTTGGAAAAATATGATTTTTTGTGTGTTTGAAGAAGTAGGAGTCTGAAAAGATTTATAGAGGGGTTGGGTGGTTTATAGGGGTGATCCCAACATGTTGAAAGATTTTGTACAAACTTTTCCAGTACCACTGAGTGTTTTGTGTAACCGATGCATGTACTATTTGGCATTATTGGGGTATACACGCAACAAATTCTGACAAAAACAACGGTAATTAAATGCGATGTAACTACTGTCGGTAATATCGTTTTAACTATTCAAATCTTTTGACTGGATAAAAACTTATTCGAATTATCAATAGCCAGTCCTTAAAAGATCAGTTCCGTCCTGATTTAGTTGGTCAGTTTGAGATTGTTGATGTCAATGACTGATCTGTCAAGCGAGCTCACCCATCATGACAAAAATAAATCCCCTTGACGAATCTCTGAGGCTTAACTGACTTTTTTAATCCCCAATTCAGTTCTCAGTTTTGAAAACCTTTCCTTGTCCAGTGCTTTTGTGAAAATGTCAGCCAACTAGTCCTCATTTGGGACATAGAGAATTGTAATATCTTTCTTTTCTACATGATCCCTTATAAAGTGATGTCTCACATCAATGTGCTTTGTTTTTTAGTGCAAAACTGGGTTATCTGTTATAGCTATTGCACTTGTATTATCACACATTATAGGTATCAACCTTCCTCAATGCCATAATCTCTTAGTTGTTTTCTGATCCATAAAACTTGAGCACAACAACTTCCAGCTGCGATGTATTCAGCTTCAGCTATAGAAGTTGAAATTGAGTTTTGCTTTTTACCAAAACAAGACATAAGTCTATTTCCAAGTAACTGACATGTGCCTGAAGTACTTTTTTGTCTACTTTGCATCCAACATAATCTGAGTCTGAGTAGGATATCAGTTTGAATTCTCTGTCTTTTGAATACCATATCCCTACTCCTATTGTGTCTTTTGAATATTTCAAGATTATTTTGACAACTGTTAAGTGACTCTCTTTTGGTCTTGTCTGAAATCTTGCACAAACACCAACTGTGAAGGATATATCTGGTCAACTTGCTGTGAGATAAAATAGACTTCCAATCATTCTTATATATAGAATTAGATCTACATCCTTGCCATCTTTATCTTCATCTAGTCTGATGTTAGTTCCAACAGGTGTTGCAATCCCTGCACTATTCTCCATTCCAAACTTTTTGATAAGTTCACTTGTGTATTTTGTTTGGTGAATGAATATTCCATTATCCATTTGTTTAACTTGTTAACCGAGAAAGCAATTTAGTTCACCTATCATACTCATTTGAAATTTGCTCTTCATCAAACTTGCAATTGAAATTTGCTCTTCATCAAACTTGCAAAGTTCTCACGAAGTTGTTCATTTTCAGATCCAAAAATGATAACATCAACATATATTTTGACTGGGAGAGTGCTTTCTTCAATCTTCATTCTAAACAAAGTCATATCAATGGTTCATTTGGTAAAACCATTCTTTACCAAAAATTGTGATAAGGTTTCATACCAGGCTCTGGGTGCCTGTTTCAGACCATAGAGGGCTTTATTCAGCTTGAAAGATTTATCAGCTTGGTCCTTAATCTCAAATCTAGGTGGTTGTTGGACATACACTTCATCTTCAAGTACTCTATTCAGAAATGCACTTTTAATGTCCGTTTGGTAAACTTTGAACTTCTTGTGTGCAACAAAGGCAAGAAATAGTCTAATTTCCACTAACCTTGCTACTGGTGCATAGGTTTCATCAAAGTCTATTCCTTCTGCTTTTGAATATCCCTTAGCCACAATTCTAGCTTTATTTCTGACAATGTTTCCTTCTTCATCAAACTTATTTCTCATAACCCACTTGGTGCCAATAACATTTGCATGATCTGGTCTTTCCACCAACTCCCATACTTGATTTCTTTCAAATTCAGTGAGTTCTTCTTGCATGGCTGGTATCCAATCTGGATTTTTCAAAGCTTCCTCTAACTCTTTCGGTTCAGTTTGAGATAGAAAACACGCTATCATAGCATCTAACTGATTTCTTGTGCGAACTCCTTGTTGAAAATCACCAATCACCCGTTCCTCAGGGTGATCTCTCATCCGTTGATGTACTGGGGGTTGCATTAAAGGGTTTTCATTTTGCTGGAGTGCTTCTTCATGAATTTCAGCTTCTAGAATTTGATCTGCTTGAGCTTGATTTTGAGTAGGATCAGTTTCATTTTGTACTGGTTCCTCAACTGTAAGTTTTGTTGTTTGAAACTGAGGCTGATCTTGATCTGAAGAATCTGAAATCCTTAACATTCCTAAATCAACAAAAACTAATTCTGGAAACTTTTTCAACTGAGGTTGAGAAACTGGTTCCCGAGTGTCTTCAATTGTATCACCAGTGAAGTTTGATTCCTCAAAAAACACATGTATGGATTCTTCTTGCATGAGTGTTCTTTTGTTCAAAACTCTGAATGCTTTACTAACACTTGAATATCCTAAGAATATTCCTTCATCAGCTTTAGGTTGAAAAGTCTTGAGCTGATCCTTTACATTATTGTGTATGTAGCAATTGCATCCAAATGCATGAAAATATGAAACATTAGGTTTTCTACCATTCCATATTTCATAAGGTGTTTTCTCCAACCATTTGTTTATGAGGGCTCTGTTCTGAGTATAGCAAGCTGTATTTACTTCTTCTGCCCAATATCTTTCAGGTAACTTTGATTCACAAATCATTGTCTTCCCTGCTTCCTTGAGTGTCCTGTTTCTTCTTTCAGCTACTTCATTTTGCTGAGGTGTTGTTGTAGCTGCAAGCTGATGTAACACTCTATTTTCTTCACAATATTCAATAATTATATTGTTGAGAAATTCAATTCCTTTGTTAGATCTTATCTTGACAACTGCAACACTTTACTAATGTTGAGGTTTCTTCATCAGTTCAGTGAGTTTTTGCGTGGTCTCACTATTCTTTGTCAAGAAAATTACCCATGTATACCTTGAGTAATCATCAACCACTACCAATGTATACTTCTTTCCACTAACACTGATAGGTATAATTGGTCCAAACAAGTCCATGTGTAGAAGTTCCAATATTCTTGTTGTTGAATGCTGAGACTTGGTCTTGAAACTTGCTTTCACTTGCTTCCCTTTTTGACAAGCATCACACAAACTGTCATTTTTGTATGACATATCTGGTAATCCAATCACTTAATATTTCTTAACCAGTAGATTAATATCATCAAAATTAATATGACTTGGTTTCTTGTGCCACAGCCAACTGATTTCTGATATGGTATGCACAAGAAAACAGGCCTCTGAAACAGATGTTGACCAGTCCACAACGTACATGTTTTCTTTTCTTCTTCCAGCAAGAACTACTTGATAAGCTGTCTCACTTATGACAACACAGAATTCTTTGTAAAAAATGACTATGTATCCTATGTCACAAAATTGGCTTGTACTGAGTAGGTTGTAGTTGAGCCCTTCAACATATGATACGTTCTTGATTGTGAGTCCATTTTTCACTAACATCCCATAACCTCTTGCATATCCAGGTCTGTCCATGCTTCCAAAGTTGACTTTTGGTCCATCTTTGGCAACGAAATCAATTAGACAGTCTTTGCTCCTTGTCATGTGTCTTGAGCAACCACTGTCAAAGTACCATATTTCCTGCAAAACAAATTAATGAGTTTTAGGTACCCAACTCTGTTTGGGTCCATAAGAGACAGTTGTGAGTACAACATTTGGGATATTTCCATAGGGTCTTATTTGGAAATTGTTGCACTTGTTATCATATATATAAGCTACATTCCCATAAATTCTGTTTCTGGATTGTACCTTATTTATATACTCTCTCAGTTCTTTTGGTCTAAACTGACTTCCATATGTCTTTTTATTGTTGAAAGCTGAATAGTAACCATCATTCTGTTTGTACTGAGATCTAAACTGACTTTTGTACTGAGGATTCTACTGAGATCTCAAATGAGTTCTCTGTTGTGTCCTTGACTGAGATTTGTGATAAGTCTTGGGTCTTGAATGATTGTTATGTTCAGTTTTAGTAATAGGTTTAAAGAAGTTCCAATCATCATCAGAAGGAAATAATCTACCTTTCCCCTTGAATTTGTGAATCTTTGAATGATTAACATTCTTGGATTTACTTTAATTGAAATTTTTCTGGTTCTTCACTTGTGTAGATCTGGCATTCGATCTATCATCTCTATTTCTTGGAGGTACAGCTGTTTTACCTTTGTTATTAGGTGCAACTGACTTCTTAGGAACCTGATGTTGAAACTGGGTTGACTTATTTTGAGCTGATTTTACTGGTTCAACATGCTTCTTATTTTGAGGAATTTGTTCAACTACAAATTTAATGCTAGTTCTGACATTAGATTCTCCAGCTTTACTAGTTCCTTCCATTAAAGTTTGCTGAGTATCAAATCCCAAGCCAGTTCTATCACCATATGGCTTTCCAGATTTGAATCCACTTGAAGAACTTGATTGAGCTAGAGATTCAGCTGCAGCTACTGAAGTAGTAGGCTGATGCTGATTCTTTACTTGATCAGTTTTTGTCAGTTACAAAAAACTCAACTCAGACTTTAATCTTTCGACTTCCAGAATTAAAGATTCTTTCTCAGCTTTGATTAATTCATAACCAACCTGTATCGTTACTAGCTGATTCATCAATTCATCTAAAGTTTCTTCTAGTTCAAGATTTCAAGGATTAGAATCAGCTACTGAAGAACAAGCATTTTGTATAGAAATCTATGCTGAAGTATACTTAGAATTGGATTCACATACCTCATTTGAATCTTTCATGTGAGCTATTGAAGCTGTGTCATCTAAGAGTCTTTTGGTGCCGGCTTCATAGTCTGACTCATCACCAGCTAATAATGCTCTTCTTCCGGTTCTTCTTTGCAGAGTTCTCTTATTTGCCAGTTCTGGACATCCAGCCTTGTAATTTCCAGGCTTTTTGCTGTTGAAACACAAATAATCTTCATCCTTCATTCTTTCAGGATTTTTCTTGATGTATTTTTGAGTAACTGGCTGGCCACTCTTCATTCTTCTAATTCTATTCATCATGAGTGTCATTTGCTCTTTCATTTCATCCAGTTGTTGAAGATTACTAGCTGAGGTTTCCACATTATCACTAGCTGCTGCAAGAGCTGTAGTCTTTGGTGTTAGGTGTAGTGCCCGAAAGACAATTTGTGTAATTGTTTTTAATAATGAATGACAGAATTTATCTCACCTTATTACTTGATTTGTGCTTGTAAAGTAATACACTGCTGCAAACCCTAAGTATATCTGTACGTAACCACTTAACTCAGTGTATAGATTATACGTGAGGATTGAGTTAGTGGTGATATACTTAAACTGTTAGTCCGTGGTGAACTTAATCAGAGTTTAGGGTCTCTTGATTAAAACACCAATAATGCGCCCAGAACACCTTAGGGTGTGATAGTCTTTTCCGGACTGTCGGTAGAGGGTACCTACGTGGGGCATTTATATATGATGGCATTCATATAGGACTGGACCGATTTAATTTGTATTTATCGGTATAATTCCGTAATCGAGGAATCTTATTAAATCATTAGATGATCATATATGGATCAACCTTAATCCTGAGGTGATCACCGGATGCTGCTTGTCCCGGGGTAGTGTTTGATGTGTTAGTTACGGTTCACTTTAATATGTGTTCCAAGTCACTTCTCATTGGCACTATCTCCAGATGAGTGAGTAGTTCTGATTTTCACAGACATGGAATCCATTCCTTCCTGCGGGAAGTAGAGAGACAGTCCCCTTGTTTGTTAACCCTAAGAAAGTGATCGATCCCGGGTGTTCACATTTGACTAATTAGCTACTAGTCAGATATGTGTACTAATTGATCATTAGGGGGTTAATGGTAAATAAGGATAAGATATTCTGAGTCGGGTTCACGGAGACTTCCCACTCAGAATGGACAGTCTATGGAGGGTTAATCCGTATGTAGTGATTATGTCAATGGACGCTTATTCGCTCTATGGGTTGAGTATAAGTATACATCTATAATCGGTAGAGTTCAGTTTCGGGTTTATGGTGGCGTAATCCCGGAATTAATAATTAATGTACTTTCTGTTCGATGAATAATTAATTATTGGAGCTACGGGTTATAGGTCCATGGTCCCCGATGTGGCTTCTGTAATTCGGACTAGTAATCTTGTTACTTGGGCCTCAGTGATAATTAATTGGCTGGGCTAATTAATTGATATGCATGGATATTATTTAGTTGGGCTAAATAATATAATACACATAAAAGACATTTTATGTGGGCTTTTTGACCCTAAAGGTGGCGCCAATATCATCATTTAATTAGAGAGAAATTAGTTTTCTTGGATAATTATTTGACATATGATTTATCTTTTATTTGTTAAATGATAATTCATGGAATATTAGATAATAATATGATTTATCCTAATTTGTTTGGGATAATCATTTTATTTATCTTTTATTTAGAAAAGGATTAATGTGATAATTATCACTTAATTATTTAATCCTTGGAGGACATTGATTACTCTCCTATATAAAGAGAGTTCTCCCAAGTCTAATGGCAAGGTACTATTCACGTCACTATTCACCGAGAGAAATTGGCCGAAAAATTTCGGCCTCTATTCTTAGGGTTCGAGTTGGAAAAATCTTCGGGATTTTTCTGGTTGCATATCAAGGAGGCTCGTGTATCAAGAAGGGTGTCCACCAACCGCCGTTTGGAGAACACATCGGAAGATCAAGGCTTCTCTTCCCTATATTGGTAACATGATCTTAACCCCCTTGTAGTAGTTTAAGTCCTTTAATTATGTGTTTTGATATATAAATCGTGATCCATCCGCTGCGCGTAGATCTAATTCGCTTAGATCTAAGAACCTGCATCCTTCATGTGGTATCGGAGCCAGGTTCCACGATTTATATAATCATAATCGTAGTTAAACGATTTAAAGGAGTGGAATTGCATGTAGGTGATATTTTACTTATTATTATGCATTAATAATTTTTAAATTGCTATGGTTGAAGAGATGGATTGGGGTTGGCACCGTTTTCCAATTAGATCTATTGTAAACTCATATAAACGATGAAAATTCGTTCATATGAGTATAGCAAATTATGTAATTTATTTATTATTGCAATTTTAATTTCCTGTAAATAGATATGTTTAGCAGCTGTATAGTGTTTTCGTTTTTTCCGTAGTTTGACCAGTTAAAATGAAGATCCCTCCGGTCAGAATTAATATTAGAAGTTAATGAACAATCCCACAAAATTTGGCGACGATCAGAGTCCGTTTGGAAGTCCGTTCGTTGACGAGAAGAGGCAGCTGTAACAGAAAAACGCAGGATTCACAGAAACCCTACCTGTGACTTCCTCGAATTTCTGGGAGAGTTTGGACCGATGAAACGCAAATCCGACCGGTCAGATCGATAATCATGGAGTTTTGGACGTGAGATAAAATTTTCAGGACGATCGGGATTCATCTTGATCCCCGATCTGCCTTGGGAAGTATATGATGCGCTGCTGTAAGAGTCTGTTTCAGCAGCAAGTTGGACGGCTCAATGAGGAAGATTGACAACTCAAAGCTCCGATCCGACCGTCCATCTTGAAGTCTGAAGAATGAAGATCAGATCTGGAAAGTTTCGTCCCGATCCAAGTTCGTTTGATATGCCGATCGTCGAAGATTCTTAACAGCTGCAGATTAGGGTTTTAATTTATTTTCGAATAGATTAGTTACGGGGGTGCCAACGGTCCATCTCGGTGTTTATTTTCCGCACTAGTATACATGTGTAGATTGTATGAGTAGAACCGGAAAATTGCCATGACATGCATCATATCATCAATTCCACTCCATATGCATACATGTAGAAATTAATTCGAGGAATTAGTTAGGCATGTATAAAACACACGATTAGTTTTAATTAATTGTTTGATATTAATTAGAAACTAATTAGGGTAAAACCGAGGAACACGGGTTTTTTCAATCGTCGAGGTTGGGTGATGGATTCTCGGTGAATCCCACTCTGTGAAAGCATAAGGAGTAAAATCCCGAAACCTCGTGGTTAAGGTGTTGGATTCTTGGTGAATTCCACCTTACCTAAGACGAGATTACGTTTTTGTTCCGTAGTGTCTACGTGAATGTTTGATGTTTAAGGATTGGATAATCACGGGCAAACAGGTTCGAAAGTGGTTTAACCACGGTTGGGTGGTCAACAGCAGCTACGGCTCAATCGACTTCACCCTCCACGTGTGGCGTTTGCACGGGGGTCTGGCAATACTGAGCCATCCGAAGAGCCGCTACGGCTCAACGGAGCTCTCCTAGCCTTGACCCGTCCGACGGCCACATATGTTCTAACGAATAGGTCGGGTGGGCTAGCCCACATAACCGACAACATTCGGGCCTATGATTTATTGTTCCTTAATGAAACATCAAGTCCAAAAACGTGATCAGTAAACCCACCACTTTTTCAAAATATTGAGTGGGAGCGGGAGAGGCGACAGCCGACCCCACGGCCTCTACTGTTGACACAAGCAACGTGAGAGAATGGTGACGCCTCGTGCGGCTTTGATTTCGCCCCCCTAAGGAAGGCCTTCACCGCTATCAAAATTCAAGGCTTGGTCTCCGAAAGGATAGGATTTTGGGTACTCGTCGGGTCACTGACCGACCCTAAGGCGGCACACTCGGGTCTACCTAAAAATCTGAGACAGTAGGTCACACTCATAAAGGGTATTTTTGGTAGTACCTTGGCTGAAAAAGGAAAGGTGATTGACGATCACAAATGAGATGTTCGATTCTCAATCTGATCTTCAATATTAATCGAAACCTCTTTGACCTACCCTAAGGCGGCACTGAGGCATTAGATTAAATCCTTGGAACGGTAGGATAGACTATAAGTACTTAGTTTATGTTCCTAAAATTTTAGTAGTGTATGATTTGGATTTATATTCTGTCAAATTTTATTTACAACTGTAATATATATATCTCTCTAAGGTGCTAGACTGCTAGTGTAAAATTGACTAGTAATGACTTCGTTAAAAAGTGGTAAGTAACTGGAACGTTGTATTTATTAATCTCACATACGATTAATTTTTTGGAAGAGATATTTCTCTTGAAGCCTTCAAAACTTAAGTGACGTAAATAGGCATGTCACTGTTGTCACTCGTGCAGAACGAGAGACAACCGTAGTTAGTTTGAAAGATGATTGGGACGATAAAATTCTTCTAGTGAATTGTGTAGTGTCTACACGAGAAATTTTCCGATAGAAAAATTGGAGAATCATAAATTAAAGTGTCGCTAGTTAGACGGTATTTGGAACCGATAAACTAGTGGGAGCTTTTATACTATGTTCTTCTGATTTATTAGAAAATCAGTCCCACTGGGTAACACTTTCATTAGACATCCCACAGTTCACGAGTAGTGTCTACTCAAACGAACTGCTAGTTCAAGACTATTCCCTTTTAAGGAAAGTTAAGAATGGGAAAGAATGTCTATAAGTGTTAATCAACTTAACTAAAGTTTTGAGGCTAAACCGAAACATTAATTAAAGAGAGTATAGGATAAGGAAAGTGATTTCGGATCACTAACCAATGAATCCTTAGCGACTTTCTTAACCGAGTAACTTGACTCAGTGGCTTAGTTCTTTGGAAGAACAATAAAGCTGTGCATTAATAAAGTAACAACGGGCAGTAATTTCAGCTAGAATAGTGGGAGTGATATAAGGAAATGAATTTCGGATTCTATCCTTGAATATCACAGAAAAATTTATTTTTACAGATTCGTTGAAACAATTGGATTCACTTTCAACTCGATATATTGTTGCCTCATAGAAAGTGAATATGACATTTGTAGTACGAATCCGAGACTCGGACTTTTGTTTGATAAAGTCAGAACCACTTAGAACAATTGAATAAGTATGTGTAACACATCTAAAACTATTAAAGGTAAAAGGTTTCCGTATTAAGATAAACGACCTTTCAATATCTATTAATTAGTGCATATATCCTAGAGACAAGACCTGTTGACTGGCTAAGGGTGATTCCTATCTCCCAGTCTTGGGACACTATCTCAAAGGAACAATGACTAAGTTTCCTTTCAATCGGGAAAGGGTAATAGTTTTGAAGGGGTAACATAGCTTGTTCACCATGACCTTCGGGGTCTAGTGAGAGATACAAGCTAGTGGGAGATTTTGAGTGGTGACATTTTGTCTGATAACTACTCGAAACGCGATTTAGTTTATCGAAAGAATACGAGGAGGAGTCTCTGATTTTAGCAGAGAATAGAGTATTCCATGCTCAGAAATAGGCTATCGCATAGTCTTGGGACTGATGCTCGGCCTGCCTCCTAGTGGAATGTTTTTCCACTGAGGAAGAAACCATACACTTGCCCGATATAGTTATTAATGTGCTACAATACACTGTTAAACTCGATTAAGATAATTGGTTGCAAAATAACGGTTAACATTATTATGTAAACCGAGAAGTCTACCTAGAAGATGCTAGTGAATTTATGGATAAGGAGTGAATTCGGTTCACACCACTTCCGTAAATATAGGCATTTAGCATTTAATGCTTGAAGGTAGGACAGGAGATTTTGCGCATATGTTCAGTTTTGAATGTTCGTGAAATATCTTAATGAGACGAGTGAAGGTTGGTTATAAGATTCTTGAGATCAGAAAGTGACGGTTGAACTGTCACAAGGCTTCTGATAGAATCTATAAGTAACAGCCTTAGACTTTGGAGAACGGTTACGCAAAGGAAGTTACTATTTGATTTAATCAGACCACGTCCAACATCGGTTGTTGGTGATTACACTGATAAATACTACTAGATCATAATGTCAATCCACCCAGAACGCAGTGGGAGTATGGTTTAACCATTGACCCATTATGGTTGTGTGGACTTTATAGTCTGCTGGGGTGATTGATAACCTGTGGCTCTTTGTGGGCTGTATAGGATTCTGATTATAGAGGTTGGTTTGAAAACCTTAACCCTGTGAATGGAGTTTTGGTACTCCAGTTCTGTTCAGCCTCTTGTAGAACCACCTGAGTGTCTCAGGCCCAGTGGGAGCAATTGGATCTACACGGAAAAGAGTCGAATGAATAGGAAAGTTTAAACTTTCAGCGCAAAGTTGAGTGGTATAGGGGTGATTCCCCGACAAGTAGAGAGTTAACCAGACCTTGAACTCTCTCACCACTCAGTCTTGCTAGATTTCGTTAGAAAGCAGAAAATAGGGGTGATTCCCTGAGACTTTCTTGCCGAACAACGGAATCTGAATTTATTCAGAATAGAAGGGTTTTAGCTGAGAATGAATAACGGATTCGTTACAAAGCAGAAGATAGGGGTGATTCCCTAAGACCTTTTTGCGAGACTAACGATATCTTAATTCATTCAGAAAGAACCTTTGGTAGGAGGCCTGCCATGGCTTATATCCTTTGTGGATTTAAGAGAACCTCTCGGTCATTTAAAAGTCACATGTTTTAAAATATGTGGACTTGACCAAAATATTGATAAGTTTTTCGTAGACTGGATATCAATATTGGTAATGTAGTAGTAGTATTAGTGTTCATAAATGATAACACTAAAACGGTTGGAAACAACATGTGTGTGCTATCTGAAGTCGGAAACTGACAGGTCAAGATTCTCTAGATGAGAGAATTGGACTTTATTCTAAGAATTTGATTCGGTCAAATTCACGAGAATGAGTCATTGGCTATCCCACCGATCTTATTGAATAAGATGATTATGCATATATGGTTGCAGCATTCATCGAGAGTTGCCCTACCCTACCTCTCAGGAATGATTCTCTAAATCTCCGGATAAAGAGAAAATGGGATAGAGTCTCTCTTGGATAACGGCAAGTCAGGTTATCACAAGTCAATTGTAGTCGAATCTCGGATTCGTGCATTGAAAAGCATTTTAATACGTCCTCAAGTATCTTTAGAGAACGAGGAATCATATGCTTGTATATTCAGGTGCAAACTTGAATATGGTTGACTACACTGATTCTGACTTGTAGTCAGATTAAGGATGATCATTAAGTTGATCTCGGGCTCAGTGTTTACTCATAATGCTTAGAATTTCCTTTTTGGTCTGGGAGTAATTCCAGGTCTGATAAGCCGATATCACTTCATCGTGAAAACAGTGAAGAGATAGCTTAGAAGGATCTTTTCAGTCATAAGAAGTCATAAACATATTGAGAGAGAGTACCGCCTGATTGGAAGGACCGGCTACGTTTCAATCCTAAAGATCGTCTCGAGTCGACAACCTAACTAATCAGTGTACCAAGTCGAGTGCTTGGAGGGTACGCAATTGATGGATATGTCTCATATGCTTTTAGAGCAAGTGGGAGAGTGTTGTGAATAAGATGAGAAAGGGTGTGCTCTAAAACAATCGTTGCTTGTCATTTCGTGCAAGTGGGAGATTGTTAGGTGTAGTGTCCGAAAGACAATTTGTGTAATTGTTTTTAATAATGAATGACAGAATTTATCTCACCTTATTACTTGCTTTGTGCTTGTAAAGTAATACACTGCTGCAAACCCTAAGTATATATGTATGTAACCACTTAACTCAGTGTATGGATTACACGTGAGGATTGAGTTAGTGGTGATATACTTAAATTGTTAGTCCGTGGTGAACTTAATCGAGTTTAGGGTCTCTTGATTAAAACACCAATAATGCGCCCAGAACACCTTAGGGTGTGATAGTCTTATCCGGATTGTCGGTAGAGGGTACCTACATGGGGCATTTATATATGATGGCATTCATATAGGACTGGACCGATTTAATATGTATTTCTCGGTATAATTCCGTAATCGAGGAATCTTATTAAATCATTAGATGATCATATATGGATCAACCTTAATCCTGAGGTGATCACAGGATGCTGCTTGTCCCGGGGTAGTGTTTGATGTGTTAGTTACGGTTCACTTTAATATGTGTTCCAAGTCACTTCTCATTGGCACTATCTCCAGATGAGTGAGTAGTTCTGATTTTCACAGACATGGAATCCATTCCATCCTGCGGGAAGTAGAGAGACAGTCCCCTTGTTTGTTAACCCTAAGAAAGTGATCGATCCCGGGAGTTCACATTTGACTAATTAGCTACTAGTCAGATATGTGTACTAATTGATCATTAGGGGGTTAATGGTAAATAAGGATAAGATATTCTGAGTCGGGTTCACGGAGACTTCCCACTCAGAATGGACAGTCTATGGAGGGTTAATCCGTATGTAGTGATTATATCAATGGACGCTTATTCGCTCTATGGGTTGAGTATAAGTATACATCTATAATCGGTAGAGTTCAGTTTCGGGTTTATGGTGGCGTAATCCCGGAATTAATAATTAATGTACTTTTTGTTCGATGAATAATTAATTATTGGAGCTACTGGTTATAGGTCCATGGTCCCCGATGTGGCTTCTGTAATTCGGACTAGTAATCTTGTTACTTGGGCCTCAGTGATAATTAATTGGCTGGGCTAATTAATTGATATGCATGGATATTATTTAGTTGGGCTAAATAATATAATACACATAAAAGACATTTTATGTGGGCTTTTTGACCCTAAAGGTGGCGCCAATATGATCATTTAATTAGAGAGAAATTAGTTTTCTTGGATAATTATTTGACATATGATTTATCTTTTATTTGTTAAATGATAATTCATGGAATATTAGATAATAATATGATTTATCCTAATTTGTTTGGGATAATCATTTTATTTATCTTTTATTTAGAAAAGGATTATTGTGATAATTATCACTTAATTATTTAATCCTTGGAGGACATTGATTACTCTCCTATATAAAGAGAGTTCTCCCAAGTCTAATGGCAAGGTACTATTCACGTCACTATTCACCGAGAGAAATTGGCCGAAAAATTTCGGCCTCTATTCTTAGGGTTCGAGTTGGAAAAATCTTCGGGATTTTTCTGGTTGCATATCAAGGAGGCTCGTGTATCAAGAAGGGTGTCCACCAACCGCCGTTTGGAGAACACATCGGAAGATCAAGGCTTCTCTTCCCTATATTTGTAACATGATCTTAACCCCCTTGTAGTAGTTTAAGTCCTTTAATTATGTGTTTTGATATATAAATCGTGAACCATCCGCTGCGCGTAGATCTAATTCGTTTAGATCTAAGAACCTGCATCCTTCATTTGGCACATCAAGTGCTTTAATAGCTGAGATAACTATAAAATCATCACTAAATACATATGCTATTAATTCTGAGAAGATTTTTAAAGTGTCCTCTTCATCAAGCCTTATTGATTCTTCCATAGTTGTCACTTCATTTTCCAACATGAGGGTAAAGATTTCAGAATTCTGCTATTAAATTTCTTCTTTGTATATTCTATCTTTAAAAGTGCTAGTTCATCCATGATTGCACTAAATCTTGTCTCCATCTGTTCAATGGTTTCTGTAGGATTAATCTTGAAGTCATGAAACTTTTGTTTGGCGACTGAGATCTTGATTTCCTTGATAGAATCAGTTCCTTCACACACCAGCGGTATTTTTTCCCACATTTCTTTGGCGGTTGTACATTATTTGACTTTCAGGTACATGTTGTTGTCCAAGCTGAGAATTATGTCCATAGCAACATTTTTTAGATTGTTTCTCTTCCTATCATCATTAGTCCATTAACATTTAGGCTTGGGAACTCTAACTTGAGCACCACCACCAACTGTCTACATGTGAGTGATTTGAATTGGTCCATCATTAAGTACATCCATGATTTCATCATGTGTGGCAGCAAGAAAGCCTGCAATCGATGTCTATATTCATCAAAACGGTCCATGTTGCACTTGAGCATCTGTCTAGAATACTGATTGTTCTCCATGATACAAGATTGTGGGAACTGAGTTATGCAAAGACTAGAAACTGAAAGGTTAAGCTTTCTCAGAAGATCAACTAGAGGGTATTGTCAGAACTTAATAACAGAATAATTATTTTAGCTGACAATCTGGAACAGAAAACTCTGCTCCAATACCAATTGTTGGTCCCTTGAAAAGGCTGACACAAATTTAGAGGGGGGTGAATAAAATTGTCCCTAAAGGCCTAGATGTGAAACAAATTAAGTTCACTAATAAACATGTATGGAGAAGAGCTGACTGAGCTGAGTATAAGTCTAACTGACTTATGCTTGAACTGAGCCAACCGGCAGCGAATTAAATTTTAGCCTTTTTAAAATTGATCTTGTTGTATCTATGAAAAATCTTGTATGCAAAACTGAATTTGGTGAATGTCAGTTTGTGTATTGTGTGTGTATATAACAATCAATTCTGATTCAGCTTGCTCTGTATTCAAATAAAATAGATCACAAATACTGAAATGTAAATAACAATGAGTAAATGCGTAAAGTAAAGTATGGCAAGAATTATAGAGGTTCCAGGTGGTCTAATCATGTCAGTCCTCTCTTCCCCTGTGATAAGGAGGAAAATTACACTAGAACTCTTTGAGGTATCCGGTTACAAAAAGTCCTAAACATATAGTCCTTGACTAATCCTAGCTTCACTATCTAAATAATGAAAGATCAGGCCGGATTGTTGCTCTCTAACTACTTGCAAACACTGGTCCTTAGAGTGTTGTATGGCCTTTTCTCCATCTACCACCACAAACACAGTCTACCCTGATTGCTAAGAACAATAACTATCCTTGGCAAATCCTTGACCGGATTGCTTCATAGTCATGTTGGGCTTAGAATCAAGTGAATGATTCTTCCTTATGGTTCTTCAGAGTGTTGGATTTTGATGAAATCTTTGTGGCTTGAACACTTGAAGAAATCTAGGTATGATCTTGTTGTGCACAAAATTGATAGCAATTCAGATGAACAGAACTTGATCTCAAAATGCTTGTGAACTTGTATTCGATTTTTGTGTTTTATCGTTGATGCCAAGTCCTCTATTTATAGTGAGAGGTCCAACGTTCATCTTGCTTGAAATTTGAATCCTTTATCTACCAATGGCTATCTGTCAGATTTTAGTGACCATTGTGACATGACATTCCTTCATCCAATGAGAATGCTTGATTTGCAACGGTCGAATTCTCTTTCAGCTTTTTGGATGTCTTTTAGCTCTAAAATTGAGTTGTTTATGAATGGTCAGTTTTAAGCTTCTGTAAACTGTGTGAGTCAGTTTTTTGTTTAGAGCGTTAACTGAGTTTTTACACTTCTTCAAAACATAGTACTCTATTTTCCTTTTGATTTATATTGACTTAATCAGAGTACACCATAACATATAAATCATCCAAGATATCATTGTCCTTATGTATCTTAGGTCTTGATACAAGATTCATAAATTCAGTTCAGGTCATCACAGTCTTGTCTGAATTCTAACCTTATAGTCTCGGCTTTGGTATTCATAAACTGAGTTTCAACCCCCAGTTCTTCATTCTTTAATAACTGAGTTTGTGTCCCTCAATTCTTCATTGACTGAGTTTGTTCACTCAGCCTTCTGCTTCTAGATAAGCCAACTGAGTATGTTTCCTTAGCGGACTTACCATCTTCAGTTCTGAGTAACATTTTCAGTTTTGTTGTGAATTATCAGTTTCATTGATGTATAATCTCAGTTTTCTAGATGATTTCCAGTTCTCAGTTTTATGACTCTCTAACTATTACAGTGCTTGTCTGATTCAACCTATACATAGATCAGACTCTCTAACTATTACAGTGCTTGTCTGATTCAACCAAATAAATAAATAAGATGAATCATCATCAAAACTTATTTCTAATAGTAACCAAAGAAACTTCCCTTGTTCCAAGTGCATTATGCCTTTACTTTGGCTTACCAAGTTTACTTACCACCCCGGTGCTCAACTTGTCACTTCACAAATTTCTCGGTTTCCAAGCAAACCCTTATCAAAAAAAATATCTAACCGATAATGATTATGCTTAAGCCAATCGGTCTTAAGTTCAAACGTTCCACCCTCTTTGTGTGGTTCGTACCATGATTTAGCTTTTGTTGTTTTCAATACCGGTTTCATCGTTAGAAATTTGGTAAGATATTTTATATCTTCCTCTTTTGCCAGCATGAGTTCCCTTTTTGTAACACCATAACATTTAAGAGGTCGCCTTCTCGGAGACTCTTCTCTACAACACTTTTTACAGAAGTGTTGTGTTGTCTTTGGCCTCACTGTAAGGATTAGATCAGACCGTCAAAGAGAAAGTATGTCAAATGCATGGTTCTCCATTCCTGAAAAGTCTTAGAAACCCTTCAGTCGGAATCTCTACAGCTCTTCAGTAAGTGTGCGTTGCGGTAATGGAGGTTGAGATCAAAAGAAGTCAGGTGTGCCAGAAGTTGTGGATCGGTTGAGAAGTTTAAGCATTCAACATATAGTCGGCGAGTGGAAGTAAAGTATGGCATACGGTTGATTTCAAAGTCTGAGATAACTGATGAGATCATGAAGAAACAAGATGAGGATCCAGTAATGGTTAATTATGAGTGAGTGACTGGAGATAAACCAGCCAGTGGTTATTAGTTAGATGAAGATCGTGTTTGCAGTTTGTCCTGGGGTAACCAAGGCGTACAAAGAGTCTAAACAACGTTACAGGTGGCCTTCTATGAAGATAGGATAACAGAGTATGCTTACAAAAATATTTACCACGCCGGTATCCAGATGCCACCTTTTGAAGCTCTGTATGGAAGAATAATAGAATGCTAGTTTTCTGGGATGATGTGGGAAAGTGAAAGATTACAAGTCTATAGTTGATACATCAAGCAAAGAGAAGATTGAAGTGGTTCGCCGCAACCTCAAGATGGATCAAGAAAGGAAGAAAAGTTGGTCAGATGTACGAAGAAGACCATTAGAGTTAAAGTTAGACATTAAGTGTATCTAAAGGCGTCTCTCCAGTGAGAGGAGTTAGATGGTTTGGGTGGACATACAAGTTAAGCCCTAGTTATGTAGGTCCTTTCATGATCGTAGCTAAAGTAGGACCTTTAGCAAACTGTTCAAAGTTACCGGAATCTCTTTCATGAGTGCATAATGTTTTTTGTGTGTCAATGTTAAAGAAATGCTTAACCGACATCAATGGTGAAGCAAGCATTGACCTTGAAACAGTTGGACAGAACTTGACCTATACGGAAGAACCGGTTCGTATCTTAAAGAGAAAAGTGAAGAAGGTCAAGAATAAAGAGGTACAACTAGTCTTGGCTCAGTGGAGCAACCACACACCGGTAGAGGCGGCATGGAAGTTAGAAGACGAGAAGGTTTGCGAGTTCCAAAAGTTCAAGCACCTCCCAGTATGCTCAGTTTCGAGGACGAAACTTGTTTTAAGGGAGGTGTAACACACCATATTTTTAGTAAGGAAAGATAATAAATTGGGTTCAATTATTTATTTACCCAAATTACTATTTCCCAAAATGAATTAATTAAAAAGGTACATCATGTAAAGTTGTGATAAAAAAAAGAAGAAGAATAGGCGACGCGGTAAGCTACGGAAACGAAGAAATGGAATCTTTATCCTGGAGGCTAATCCGTTAGGATTTTGGGTAGACCACAAAGGACGGAACTATTCGTCTCTTCGCGGCGGACTTTTCCACACCGACTATTCTTATTTTTGTATTTTTTTTGTTTTAACCTTTTCGGGAATCTTAATCGTTTTTGGTAGAAAACTGAGGTTCGGTATTTTAGATTATTTTCAATGTTATAGTAATCGTATAATTATGTTTTTGGTTCGTAGAAATTCCATGGAAGTTGAGGAATCACAGGAATCGTCGTTGTTTTGCTTCTGGATCCCTTTCTTAACGAATTAAGTTAATGGGGTGTTTTCTAATCGATGTTTTTGTTGTGTTTTTGTTCATTGGTATAGTAAACTGTTAATGCGTTGAATTGGACTGATACTTGCGCTGTGTGAATTAATTTTATTCGAGGAGTATCTATGGTCGACTGGACCATAGGTGCCGCGAAGGTAAACTTTGCCTTAGCTAATATATATGTGTACCTAAAGGGGATAATATCCCTTAGCTAATATGCAACCAACTAGTGCTTTAGCATATAATATATATATATTTTGTTTGTCCTTCTGTGTAACGTCCCGTTTCCGGATAACAGTTGCTTATCCTGTAACATCCCGACTTTGCAGAGAGGGTAAAATAGTAATTGCGCATGCCTACTACGACCTAATTATTATTTATCCTATAATTTAATTAAAAAGTATTTAATTAGGGGATTTAGTTATTATTTAAAATGGATTTATTTAATAACTATAAAAAGGAAATAATCCCTTAACCTTCTCATATCAAGCCACGCCAATTCTGATATAAAAAAAATATGGCGCTACACAAAGAAAGCAACGCATGAAGGTATTGAAAAGGGAGAACGTAAACTTCAACCGTGTGACCAATCCGTTCATCGTTTCAAGATGCCGCAGTAGAGAAAAGTGATCACCGCGAAAAGACGCAACTTTGGAAAACAACATCTCTCTGTTTCGTAAGTTTTCAGTTTAGCCCTAGTTTTTGGTATTCGTAGAGTTCGATTCTTCAAAAATTTGTATCTTTTAATCCGTAGCTCTGTTTCACAGCCATAAGTAGTCGAAACGATCATCTTGGAGCGTAGATTGTTCTAAAAATAGTTTCATAGCAAGTAATCCAGGTAATCTTTAGTTCCATACACTTTTTTAGTTCGGTTTTTTTGAAGGGAAATAGGATTTTGGGTTTCTTGTTGATCAAATAGGTTTTGGGGTTGAGGATCAACAGTTGTTGTGGTTGCTTGGTGTTTTGCTTTCAGATTTGCTGGAAATTAAGGTAAGAGGCTCTTCCTAATGAATAATTATAGTTGTATTACGTTTAGGTTGAGTTTTGGTATAGATTGGTGGTTAGAAATTATGTTTATGTATAGTTGTTGTCTATGTTAAGCTATGACATATTTTGAACATGTTTCCCTATTGTTTTTCTGAGTTTTGATGGTAAACATGTTTGGATTTGAGTAGAAATCGGTATATTGTAGAAAATCACATTATAGCAGTATTTTGCCAGTTTTGGCGCGCCCCGAAGGCTTTGGCGCCCCCTTAAACCTGAACAGAGAGTTCAGAGAACTTTTTGATGCACTTTGGAGCACACCAAAGGTGTTTTCGCCCCCAACACTATTTGAATGTTAATTCTATTGTTTTAAGCTATGAGGTGAGGTTTAAATGTCGTGTCTTGATCTAATAACATTAATTAAACATGAACAAGCCTCGTTTGAGTTTCTGATGCGTTTGGTTCTGGCATCAGACGTACCCTTAAAGGGAGTTGAAGTTAGGGACCTTCGGAAGAGCATGAAAGGGCTTGTGATTTGATGAACTAGAGTTCATCAATGTCTGTGTATTTGCTAGGCCTTGTCTGTGTCTAGTGGTCTAGGAAAGAGATTAGTGTATGTGAGGAAGCTTACCTGAAAACACTTAGGTGGCTAGATAACAACGGTAAATAATTACATATGTGTACTAAAAGCTAAAACGTCATTTATTCTCGGTTAAGCACTGATTCATATTGGCATGTGATACGTTCAGTAAAAGCGAACAACGTTGCTGGCCAATAAACGGCTGAATGGCAGTGGAGGAAATTCGCCAAACGTATATGCATACCGGGAAGATCCAAGGACTATCGGCTCTATTCACCGTAGTTGGCAAGTACATCTCGTGGTATAGTGTCCTTGAGTAATGATGTAACCAAGATAAGTTAAGTAGAAATGTATAGTCACGACATGTTGATGGACATAAAGTGAACCCTAGATTGAGTCGCTCTCATAAAGATAATTTAATAATCATAATTATAACCTTTCATTTTATAACATAGTCATTCATTAGCTTCTCACTTTTTACTAAGTACTTTGTACTTGCCTCCTTTGCATTTTATTTTGTATGCATTGTGGGGTGAGAAGACGAACAGGTTGCCCAAGTGTAGATGATGACTTTTGAAGACATTGAAGTCTTGACGAAGCTTTTAGTTTATTTCTTTGTAAAGGTTGTACTAGACTAGATGTATTCCTTTTCTTAGACGTATTGGACTTCTACTTTTAAGACCTCGTATTGTATAAGTCTTTGGGTTTTTCGTCGTTGTAATTTAACTATCCATCTTTAGTATGGTTACTTTCTATTCATAGTAGCATTTATGTTTTTACCCGAGTCCTTTTAGCTTCTGTTTGCTTTATTTTGATACGACGACGTAAAGGCTTGTGTATAATATTAGATTTATTTAATGCTATACGCGCCGAACCTTTCTCTTCTAGATAAGGGCTCGGTATCCGGGAGTAGGGCGTTACAGTTGGTATCAGAGCGAAGCGTCCTTTCTATTCTAGGCTTCTTTTCCCTTAAGATAAGATTCCTTAAGAACTTTTAGAACTTTCCCATTCTCTCTTGAGTTTGGTGGTAATCCTCGTAAGACTAAGAATCCTTAAACCGTGGCAAAATTGCACTAGGACCAAGTGAAGAGTCTTTTTAAGCGAAGGTTAAGTCGAGTTCTCAGTTCATATCTTTTATGTGATTAACTCAGGTTTTGTTCCTCCTAGGATCTTCAGTAGAAACTCTTTCTTCTTTTGAAGCTTCCAAACCATAATGGGTCACATAGGATTAAGTGAAACCCTTTTTAAGTAAAGCTTTGGGATCAGCCTCTTAGGCTAACACCCTTAAGATGAGGACCTCTTGGTTGATTTCCTTTTTCCTTACTTTCCCTATTGAAATCTCTCCACCTCCTCGACACACGAATATCTAAGTCTAATTTGTTCTTGGCCTAACTTTGTAGAGAATGCTATTTGATTAAACTCTACAAATCCTCCACTTTCTCTTTTCACCATCGCTTGGTTTGAGTGTATCAACATTCTTAGACCTTTGATTTGTTTGAGATGGGTTCTACACAAACTCCATATGTAATTCTATTCCTTCCAAGTACTCTTCAGTCGTTTCAACTATTAGTGTTAAAGGTCTCCTACTTTGGCACAAACTTTTCATCATCCTCGTGTTTGGATTTATCCAACATGAGTGAATGCTTTTGTTTCCGTGTTTTCCATTCCGGTTAAACCACTTACCACGCTCCAAAAATTATGAAAAGTTTCCAAAATATCGATCGATGTCTTTTCTACAATTTCTCTTTTTTTACAAAAACTCGATAAATATTATGGATTGTTCGGAAAATTCATGTTTATGCCGGACACTCTGTCCAGAAAATCTGCAGCAGCACCTTCACTTCTTCTTCTGTTTTGAACAGGTTAAACATCTTCAAATGAACTGAATTTTTGATATGTTGTAGACATAACTTTTATCTAAAATTTTCCTTTTGGAATTAAGTTCAGATTATTTTTTATTTGATCACGATTTGCAATTCAACTCAGTGTTTACTAATCTGGAAATTCTGACAGCTTGTCCAGTTGTTAGAAATAATTGTTTTTGACAGACTTTATCTCATTCAAAAATTCCAATATTTTTCTGTTAGTTGGGAAACTCCATTATCTAAATCTTTTATCTTTTGATCATGCTCAAAATTCTTTTCCTTTGGGCTACACAAATCGATAACGACAGGTCTGGATGTAAAAATCTTACACAGCAGCCTAAAAGGAATCCTCACCTCTTTGACTTAAGGTTGGGGCTAGAGAGGGTAGCAAGTTAAGATTATTATGTTTAGGATTTCCCCGAGTTTGATCTCCTTCTGAGTTAAACCTTTTAGTAGGATTCTTGTAAAGCTACCATTATAATTTCTTTTGCAGTTGTAAACAAGAACCAAGATACTATCCTCCAGTATGCCATTTTTATGTTCAGACCCTTTTCGTGTCCTTTCGTAATTATACCTTTTTCTGGTAATTTAATTCTCATGTAACCCCTCACTTGAGATACTTAAGCTCAACAAATCAACTCCGGTTGTTGTCATGAATTACCTCAGAAATATATCTCTATAAGCCTTCTTCTAAACAAGTTCTCACCTTCTCACGTTTCAAATCAAGAAACAAGTTCTCATCGAAACTCTACATTGTTGCACTCCCACCTTTCATTTCAGTCTCAAATTTGACTAAGTCTTCTGATGTCAGAACATTTGTTCTTACTTGTGTTCATTCTCAGCTCCCCTTCTAAGAGTAGTGTCGATGTTGTAACTTTTTCACCTAATGCTGCCTTTTTTTTAATGTATGCATATCTTTTTTTGCCAGTCAAATTTTTAAGCCTACCATGAAATTTATTTTCAGTTACTTATCTTTAACCTTTTAGCAATTTATGCTAAACCAGTTTCAAGCTGAAGGTTGACTTTCTGAAGATGCCCTCCGAACCTATCTAGCCAACTAACATTTGAACTCCAAAACTTCTATTGAATTTAAATTCAGATTAATGTACCTTCTACCCTTTGGTTTTAACTCTCTTTCAGGCCATTTAGAGCCATGAACCTCCATATACACCTTTTGACTTCCCATCTTCTGTTTTGGCGTTTCTATTACCATTTTGATACACCGGTTGAATGCCTATTTTGTTTTAACATTTCCATTCCCTCATGAGGAATAACCTCGAGCATCTATTCCTGGGTAGTGTACTATTCCTCTCGAGTAGTAAAACCTTCAACCTTTGATTTAAATCGTCAATGATCGTTTAAACTTCCTTTGAAGGTTTGAATTAATTCTTTGAAATCAAACCTTATCCGACAATTCTTAAGGTTTTTTTCCTCTTCACTTAAAAATCTTGCATACCGCTTACTTATTCAAACTTTTGAGATTCCTTTAAAATTCCTTGAGGGGATTTTTTTTTTCTAAATCTCGAAATTACCTCTCCTTGACTATTGAAAACTTGGACACTTCTTGACAAGTGTATATGTTATTCTGAGAACTTTTGGTGTACCCGTTTTCTCTCCATAGCTACTTCATGTTGATACCCTTGCTTTCTTCTTGCTTCTAAATTGTCTAGCCATTCTGGTGCTCGACCTTGCACCCTTGCCTTGCTCCTCTGTTGCATGATGATTCATCTACTACACTCATGCGAATTGAAGATTTTCCTAGTTCGCCAACATCCATTTTTGTTAACCAAATGTTTAAGAATCAAGGTCACCTGCCTAATGTCCTCATGTTTAGCATTCTCTTTCCTTCACAGTTAATGTTTCCAAGTCTATCATGTGATGTTTTCTTTGACGTCTCCACTTTCTAAAGGCTTATGTGAAAGCTCATTATCCTCCTTTCAAACGGTATGAGTTCCTTTGCAGACCACCATATCTTGCAGAATTCCACTCTATCAAAAGGATCTCATCTGCAAGATAATCATTTTTTACTTCTTCTTTGGTGGCTACCCTTTGTATTATGATACAGTGCCACATTCTTCAGATTGAAACCAGCTTCAATTTTTTCCCCAACACGGAATCATCTTGTTTTTCTTATGACCTAAGCAACCTGCCTTATTTCAAGTGCATTGTACCCCTCACTTGGCTTACCTAGTTGACATACCACCCTGGTACTCAACTTGTCACTTTTCAACTTTTTCCATTTTTTTTAGGCTAACCCTAATTAGCATAAGGATTAAATCAGACCGTCAGAGAGAGAAAGGATGGAATATGCATGTTTCTCCCTTCCCTAAGAAGTCTCAGAAACCCTACTGCCAGAATCCTTACAGTTCTTCAGCAAGCTTCTGGTGCCATGATAGAAGTTGAGATCAAAGGAAGTCAAGTGTGCCAGAAGTGTGGTTTTGGCTAAGAAGATTCAGCTTTCCGGGTATAGGGCAGCAGGAGCAAGCAGAGAGGGTTGAACCAACGATTTCCAAGATTCGAGGCAGTTGATAAGTTCGTGAAGGAACAAGACGAAGATCCAGTGGTTTTTGTAAACAAGTGAGTGGTCAGAACCAACCAGCCATTGGTCACGAGTTAGATGAAGATGGCAACCATTGGCATCGGAATCGGATTTGAGGTCCGAATGCAGAAGATTGGGAAGGACAGTGAAGAATAAAAACCACGAGATTGCAATTGCAGTTCATCTCAGAGCGACCAAGATGTACCAGAGTTGGAACAGTACTGCTGACGATCATTCATGAAGATAGAGGTAGAAGAACGCGAGTTTCTGGGATGAAGTAGAGCGATGACAAAATACGAGACAAGATTTGATACAGCAAGCCTCGAGAAGATTGAAGTGGATCATCGCAACCTCAAGTTGGCTCAAAACAAGCAGAAGAGTTTGGAAGATGGAAGAAGAAGAAGACTGTAAGAGTTAGGAGACGTAACACTTTGCAAAGTCCAGAGCTCAAGTACACCCAGTTACATTCGAGTTTTGAGGATGAAACTCCTCTTAAGGGGGAAGGAATGTAACATCCCAACTTTTTAGAGGGGGTAAAATAGTAATTGTGCATGCCCACTACGACCTAATTATTACTTATCCTATAATTTAATTAAAAAGGATTTAATTAAGGGATTTAGTTATTATTTAAAATGGATTTAATTAATAACTATAAAAAGGAAATAATCCCTTAAGCTTCTCATATCATGCCACGCCAATTCTGATAAAAAAAATAGAGCAACGGCGCAACACAGAGAAAGCAACGCAGGAAGGTTTTGAAAAGGGAGAACGTAAACTTCAACCGTGTGACCAATCCGGTCATTGTTTCAAGATGCCACAATAGAGAAAAGTGATCACTACGAAGAGACGCAACTTTGGAAAACAACATCACGTTGTTTCGTAAGTTTTCAGTTTAGCCCGAGTTTTTGGTATTCGTAGAGTTCGATTCTTCAAAAATTCATATCATTTAATCCGTAGCTCTGTTTCACAGCCATGAGTAGTCGAAACGATCGTCTTGGAGCATAGATTATTCGAAAAATAGTTTCACAGCAAGTAATCCAGGTAATCTTTAGTTCTATACACTTTCTCTGTTCGGTTTTTTTGAAGGGAAATAGGATTTTGGGTTTCTTGTTGATCAAATAGGTTTTGGGGTTGAGGATCAACAGTTGTTGCGGTTCCTTGGCGTTTTGCTTTCAGTTTTACTGGAAAATAAGGTAAGAGGCTCTTCCTAATGAATAATTATAGTTGTATTACGTTTAGTTTGCGTTTTGGTATAGATTGGTGGATAGAAATTATGTTTATGTATAGTTGTTGTCTAAGTTAAGCTATGACATATTTTGAAGATTTTTCCCTGTTGTTTTTCTGAGTTTTGATGGTAACATGTTTGGATTTGAGTAGAAATCGGTAGAGTGCAGAAAATCGCATCAGAGCGATTTGCCGCTTTGCCCCCCCGAACTCGAACAGAGAGTTTAGAGAACTGTCGATGCACATTGGTGCACGCCAAAGGTGGTGGTGCCCCGGCACTATTTGAATGTTAGTTCTAATGTTTTAAGCTATGAGGTGACTTTTAAATGTCGTGTCATGATCTAATAAAATTAATTAAACATGAACAAGCCTCGATTGAGTTTTCGATGCATTTGGCTCCGGCACTGGACGTACTCTTAAAGGGAGTTGAAGTTCGGGACCGTTGGAAGAGCATGAAAGGGCTTGTGCTTTGATGAACTAGAGTTCATCAATATTTGTGTATTTGCTAGGCCTTGTCCGTGTCTAGTAGTCTAGGAAAGAGATTAGTGTAGGGGAGGGAGCTTACACGAAAACACTTAGGTGGCTAGATAACAACGGTAAATAATTACATATGTTTAGTAAAAGCTAAAACGTCATTTATTCTCGGTTAGGCACTGATTCATATTGGCGATGTGATACGCTCAGAAAAAGCGAACAACACTGCTGGCCTATAAAAGGTTGAATGGCAATGGAGGAAATTCGCCGAACGTGTATGCATACCGGGGAGATCCCGGGACTATCGGTGCTATTCAACATAGTTGGCAAATACATCTCGTGGTGGAGTTTTCATCATGCATATTGTCCTTGAGTAATGATGTAACCAAGATAAGTTAAGTAGAAACGTATAGTCATGACATGTTGATGGACATGAAGTGAACTCTAGATTGAGTCGGTCTCGTCAAGATAAATTAATAATCATAATAATAACCTTTCATTGTATAACTTAGTTATTCAATAGCTTCTCACTTTTTACTAAGTACTTTGTACTTACCTCCTTTGCATTCTCTTTTGTATGCATTGTGGGGTGAGAAGACGAACAGGTTGCCCAAGTGTAGATGACGACTTTTGAAGACATTGAAGTCTTGATGAAGCTTTTAGTTTATTTCTTTGTAAAGGTTGTACTAGACTAGTTGTATTCCTTTTCTTAGACTTGTTGCACTTCTACTTTTAAGACCTCGTATTGTATAAGTCTTTGGGTTTTTCCTCGTTGTAATTTAACTATCCATCTTTAGTATGGTTACTTTCTATTCATAGTAGCATTTTTGTTTTTTACCCGAGTCCATTTAGCTTCCGTTTGCTTTATTTTGATACGAAGACATAGAGGCTTGCGTATAATATTAGATTTATTTAATGCTATACGCGCCGAATGTTTCTCTTCCGGATAAGGGCTCGATATCTGGGAGCGGGGCGTTACATATCCGGAAAATAACGTTCGCACATATTATATTAAATAAATTCAATATTATGCATAAGCATCTACGTTGTCATATCGAGTTTAGCAAGCTAAAATGAGTCGGGTTTAATCATAAATGCTACTAGAATAGAAAGCCAAACATACTAAAGGTAGAAAGTTTAAATTAGAACAACGATAATCTCAAATCTTACAACATACGATGTCCAAAGTAAAAGTACAACAAACTTGTCTCATAACATGAAAATAAAAGTACAACATTTGTCCTGAAAAGATACACAACATTATTTGATACATCATAGATTGTAAAGGAAATTGGAAACATCAACAAGCATCATCATCATCATATATCATCCTCATAATCCTCATCGAACCCCGTGTCAACATGTTCGTCTTCTCACCCCAAAAGAACAAAGAAAACATGCAATTGATGTAAGTAAATAGGTACTTAGTAAAGAGGTAGAAGCTCCTGATTTAATTAAGTTTTACAATGAAAGGTTCACATTATTATTAAGTTATCTTTGTGAGACCGACTCAAACTCTAGGGTTCACTTCATACTCATCAACATGTCATGGAGTCCTACTTGTTTCAAGCTTAGATTATCTTTGTTACATTTGTATCCAAGGGCAATACGCTTGGTGCTACTCACCATGAAGTATCTAGGTGCAACCTATCAATGGATCACACCAATAGCCTGGGGCAAGCCCCGGTAATGTACACGTTCAGTGAAGTCCCTCCATACTTGAAGTCTTGTAAACCTACGGAGTTATTCATTCATGAAGTCCCTCTACTCCTAGTGCCCTTGGGCCAGCAGAGTTATTCACTTTATCCAACCGTCCACACATCGCAATATAGACTTGTGCCTTACCAAGAATAACATGATGTTTAGGCTTTTACTACACAAGTACGTATGTTATTAATTGTTAACTATCAACCTAAGTGTTTTCAAAGAAAGGCTCCCTTACATCGTCTACTCCCTCACATATACCACTAGACAAGGACAAGGCCTAGCACATTCCACAGATAATGATGAATACTAATTCATCAAAGCACAGGTCAATCATGCTCTTCCGATGGTCTTGAACTCCAACTCTTAAGAAGAATCCATTTGGTGCTAGAACTAAATACATCAGAAGCTTAATCATGGCTTGTAATCTTCATTTAACTTGTTTTTGTCATTATACTAAGGTTATGAACCAATCCCAAATTACTACGCTCGGAAATACATGAAAACGGGCAAAACAACCTTTCCGGGCCATAGGCCACCACCAATGACACAACAGAGTACTCTGAACTCTCTGTATCTGATAGGTTGCCGCCTATAAATCATAGGCCACCGCCTACGACACCTGGGAGCATTTTTTGTGTTTTTTGATTCTGTACCATTTCTAACCCTTTCCCAATCAATTTTCTAGGCAAAAACCACCCAAAACAGTAGCAAAGCATCCACTAAACATACTATAGCATATCATACTTCAATATACAACTTAGAAATGATTTATAACGACAAAAGTTAACACAAACTCGACCCTAGCATCATAAAACCATAAATAATCAATAGGAAGAGCCTCTTACTTGTTAGCAAGCAATTCCAAGCAAAAACATAAAAAAAAATCTGCAACATTTGAGAAAGCTTCAACCGAAACTTATTTGATCACAATTAAACTTATGATCAAAAGTTTCTAAACGAATAGAACTACGAATTAAACATTTTTAACACACCAAACTTGATCAAACCTTGATAAATCCATAGTTAGGGCTAAATTAATACCTTTTCGAAACTTTGAACTTTTAGTATCATCCTGTAGCCTTTTTCCTGCCGATTCTGAATCTTTAAATATTTTTGAAAACCGTTGAGGAACTTGTGAGATAATTGAAGAAGTCTCTTAGTCTATTCTTTTGCTCTCAACAAGCAATGTTCGAACTTGAGTTTCTGAATTCTTTTGAAAACCTCAAGTCAATAACCACATGATTAATATGATGTTATTTTTTTCCAAAATAAACCTCACCATTAATTCTCCGTTAACTCTCAAATATTAAATACCAATATTAATATTTCCATTTTATATAATAAACTTTAATCCATAATAATAAATCTAATATTCCGTTTTCACAAAAATTACACGTCTGCCCTTTTTTCGAAAATTGAAATATTACATTGTGTATGAATTTTGGGTTATAGGTGTTTATTAATTTTTATATGCTGGATTCCCAGGCAACTTTCCTAAGGTTTAAAAAAAATACATATGTATTCTATTTCCGGGAAAAAAAGAGGATTATTGATGAAGTTGAGGTAATAGATATTATGTACGGTAAGTAACTTTATTTAATTTATAAACTAATAAGCTATGCACAACAAAGTAAAATTTATGTTTAATGGTTATAGTAAAATTGTGGTAAATATTACGGTAAAAGTGTATTATATTAATGTCGTGCTTTTATGTGTATTAGATGATACGATGTGGATTGTATATTGTTGGTCCCTGAGAAAGGCTAACACCAGTTTAGAGGGGGGGTGAATAAACTTGTCCCCAAAAACCCAAAAATGGAATCTTGAACCAGATTAGCTGAGTATAAGTCAAAACTGACTTATGCTTAATTGAGTTAACTTGCAGCGGATTATTAAAGCCTTTTTATAAAACTTGAGTTATCGGTTTGTTAAAGTGAGATGCAGTGTTGTGCTAACTCCGTTTCTTATGTTTGATGGGTGCTACTATAATACAGTAAGTAAATGCGTAAAGTAAGTAAATAAATAAGACATAATTTATAGAGGTTCCAAGTGGTATATTCCTGTCAGTCCTCTCTTCCCATGTGATGCGGAGGAAAATTCCACTAGAACTCTTTGAGGTAGCTCGGTTACAAAAAGTCCTAAACCGATAGTCCTTGGCTATTCCCTAGCGTCACTATCTAAGCAACTATAGAACAGGAAGAATTGATGCTCTGCAACTGCTTGCACCACTGGTCCTTGAAGGGTTGTATTTCCTCTTCACCAACTTATCACAAACACAGTCTTCCTGACTGCAACTCAACTGTTCTTCACACCTTCTTGGTGTTTCACAGTCTAAAACCTTTGATAAAATTATAGTTGAGACTTGAATCAATAATTATGATTCAACTTGTGATTTGAGCTTCTTCTTGATATATATGATATGCTCAAGCTCTGTTTTTCTTCAAGTGTTTGATCTTGTGCTTCTTTGAATGTTTGAGAACACTTTGAAGATTTCTTGATCTTATAATAAAGTATGTAACAGGAGTTCTTTTGATTCACTTTCCCCCTTAATAGAATCTTTCTTGACAAAATTATTTCTTGGAACTCCGCACTTCTTCTAGATGTAGAAGTGTCCTATTCATAGGGGTTTCTTCAACGGTTAAATGAATTTGAACCTTTGGATTTGAATCCTTGTATCCGTTGGTGGTCCTTCTTATCTTGATATGTGTCATTGTACTTTCCGACATTTCTAACGGTCGATTCTTCTTCAGTTTTCACACTTTCACCTTGAAACCGATTTTCTGTGATCGAGTCATTTTTCCGCTTTGAGAACATTTCCTGAGTTTTTACTCTTCTTTAAAAGCTCAGTACTCTTTTCTTCATCTGATTATAATTGATTTAATCATAGTATACCATAATATATAAATCATCCAAGATAACATTGTCCTTATGTATCATTGGTTCTTCATTTAAGATCTATATGAAGTTAGTTTAGGTCATCACAGTCTTGCTTGAATTCCAACTTCACGGTCTCGGCTTTTAATCTTCATAAACTGGGTTTGAACCCTCGGTTCTTGATCTTGAGTAACGGAGTCTTTGTCCCTCAAGTCTTGACTTCTTGATAAGTCAACCGAGTATGTGTCCTCGGCGAACTTACCTTCTTAGGTTCTTCAGTTCAAGGTCCTGAATCAATTTTCTCACTCTTCAATTATGAACTCGGTTTTCATAGTCTCATCAAGTGAGTTACTTGTTTTCTCGATTCGATCCTAAAACTGTTACAGGGCTTGTCCGATTTACTTATACAAATATCGGACTCTATTAAATCCTATACATCAATATCTAGACATCTTATTTCTTTTCACTATAACAGCAAGTTATGACACTTCATCAATGGGGTTTAACATAATAACCGAATAACTTACGAATCATCATCAAAACATATTAAAAAATTCCAACATTTTCCCCCTTTTTGATGATGTCAATGCCCTCCTTAAAAGCAATGCAAAATGATAAAGAAAAAACAATAATAATCACAAAGAATGGAGAAAATGAATTTCATTGATGAAACCGAGTTACAAAGTATAAAGTATACAATAATATGTGAAAGAAAAACTAAGTCTCAGCTTCCTTTCCTTTCCCTAGGTCAGTTTCTTCAATCTGCTTGTCAGTCAGTTCAACAATCTCCTTCATGGCAAGATTTGTTGAACTACTCTCGATTCCATTGATATTTGCCCAAACATTCCATGAATTTGTCATATTATGCTTCCCAAAAAACTTGCTCTTGAACAAAATTGCGAACAAAAACACAGTTTTCTTCAACTTCTCACTTGTGGCTATTTTCAGTAGATCTTCAATAAACTCAGATTCAGTTCTTACAACTTTCTTCTCGGCTTTCTCTAGAGTTCCATTTCTCTCCCATTTGGTCAACTTTTTCCAGTAATGAACAAGGATTTTCTGCATGATTAGAAAACTTTCTAGAGCTTGTTCCCTTGATTCTCCTTCCTTAGTGGGTAGCTCTCTGAAAATACTGTAAAGTTGTGAATCTAAACCAAGTCTTTTCTCAGTTGGTTATGAAAATTTTCTAATCAGCTCCATTTCATCATCAGTCATATCTCCTCTGGCTTTCTTCAGTTCGACCAGTTTCTCATCTACGCTTTCCAGAACTCCAGGCATTTCTGCTGCATTGACTTGTAAGATGTCTTCACTTTCCCCCTTATTGACATCATCCTTCCAAATCAGACTCCTCATATAAGAGTTCAAGTGTTGTTGATTTGACGCCAATATGGTTTGTGCAACCAATGAATCTTTCATGGCATTTTCCAATATGAGCATTCTTTCATGTACATTTGTGACCATGCCGACCAGTCTATCCTGAGTTTCAGTTTTTCTAGCTTCAGTTTCAATGGACGCCTTCTTGATTGCGATTAATGCATAATGGCAATCCTATTTCACACTGTCCAATCTATTTTCCATGCTAGATCTTTCATTTTTATTTTCTTCCATAGATTGTAACACTTTCCCAAAGATGCCCATATCTTCATTTTGTATTCTCACAAGCTCATTGAATTTGTACTTTATGAACTCGGCTTGTGTTGGCACATCTTTCTCAGTTTTAGCTTTCTTTTCTATTTTACCTTGCTTAGATTCAGATGTTTTCTCAGCTGCTTTCTTTTCTTTTGATAGTGGAGAGATGATTTCTTTCAGTTTCTCCTTGTACTCTATTGGCCCCTTGGAAAGGCTGACACAAGTTTAGAGGGGGTGAATAAACTTGTCCCCAAAAACTGAATCTTGAATCAGATTGAGTTCAGCTTCAAACTTGTGCAGAGTTAAGCTAACTTAGATGAGTATCAATCAAGACTGACTTATGCTAAACTGAATTAACCTGCAGTGGATTATATTAAGCCTTTAAATGAAACTTGAGTTTATCAGTTTGTCTAGATGAAATGTAGTATTGTACTGACTCCGTTTCATATGTTTGCTGAGTGTGATTAGATGAAACATAAACATAGATGCAGTAATTAAATGCGTAAAGTAAATAAGTAAATTAGACAGATATTATAGAGGTTCCAGGTGGTGTAATCCTGTCAGTCCTCTCTTCCTCTGTGATGTAGGAGGCCAAATTCACTATGTTCTTGAGATTTACAGTTACAAGTCACAAAGTAAATTTAAACACTGATTGTCCTTCATTAATCTCTAGCTTCACAATCTTCCAACTTCAGTCTTCAACAGGTGAGATTGCTGTTTAAACTAAGCTTGCTCCACTGGTCCTTGAAGGGTAGAATTTCCTCTTCACCAGCTCAGCACAAACACAGTCTTCCTGACTGCACTCAACTGTCCTTTACACCTTCTTGGTGTTTCACAGTCCAAACCTTTGATAAAATCAAAGTAGAGATTTGAATCAATAACTATGATTCAACTTTGTGATTTGAGCTTCTTCTAGATGTATATAATATGCCCAGGCTCTGTTTTTCTTCAAGTATGAGTATTGATGTTTCTTTGAATGCTAATGAACACTTTGAAGATTTCTTGATCTTGTAATATAGAAATTAGCAGGAGTTCTTTTGATTTACTTTCCCCCTCTCTTGAATCTTTCTTGACAGAAATAACCCTTAGAACTCCACACATCTTTTGTGATAGAAATAATCTATTTATAGGGTTTCTACAACGGTTAGATGAATTTGAACGTTTGAATTTGAATCCCTATGTCCGTTGGCTGTCCTGCATATTCTATTGAATGTCAGTGTCCTTTCTGACATTTCTATGAAACCAATAAAATTGCATGTTTTATAATGGTCAGATCCTCTTCAGTTTTTCTTGACCTCAGCATGAAAACCAGTCTTATTGAATTAGTCAGTTTTCAGCTTAGGAGCATTAAATGAGTTTTTACTCTTCTTCAAAAAGCTCAGTACTCTATTTTTCATCTGATTATATTTGACATAATCAGAGTACACCTTTCCATAAATCAACTAAGATATCATTGTCCTCATGTATCTTAGGTCTTCTTTCAAGATCCATAAAGTCAATTCAGGTCATCACAATCTTGCATGAATTCTAACTTTATAGTCTCGGCTTTTAATCTTAATAACTGAGTTTGAACCCTCAATTCTTCAATCTTCAATAACTGAGTCTGGGTCCCTCAGTTCTTTATCCACTGAGTTTGTTCCCTCAGCCTTCTGCTTCTAGATAAGTCAACCGAGTCTGTGTCCCTCAGCGAACTTACCTTCTTCAATTGGTGTGATCTGAGTCAGTTTTCCAAACTGATTTATCTTCAGTTGTAAACTCAGTATAACTTAGTAACACCAAGTCAGTTTCTCGTTTTCTCAGTTCTGACCCTAGAACTATTACAGTGCCTGCCTGATTTAATTATACAATTATCAGACTCTAATAAATCCTATACATTGATTTCTAGACATCTTTTTACTTTGCACTATAACTGCTAGTTATGACACTTCATCAATGGGGTCAAAAACAATAACTAAATTAACTAATGAATCGTCATCAAAATATAAATTTTATTTTCAACAATTTCCTTCTTTTTGATGATGTCAATACCCTCCTTGAAAGCAATGCTAAAAGATAAGAACAAAATAAAAGTAAACACAAAGAACTGAGAAACTGAGATTTTATTGATGAACTGAGTTACAGAGTATTAAAATACAATACATGAAAAGAAAACTAGGTTACAGTTTCTTTTCCTTTCCCTTGATCAGCTTCACTTGATTTGCAGTCATGGATCTCAGCAAGTTCTTTCATAGCGGCATTTGTTGAAGTGCTCTCAATTGCATGGATGTTTGCCCATATGTTCCATGAATCTGTCATGTTGTGTTTGCTGAAAAACTTGCTCTTGAATAATACTGAAAATACGAATACAATTCTCCTTAATATTTCACTTGTGACTGTTTTCAGTAATTCTTGAACGAACTCAGGTTCAGTCTTTTCAACTTTGTCTGAAGCCTTGTCTAGAGCACCATTTTTCTCCCATTTGCCCAGTTTGTGCCAGTAGTGCACTAGAATCTTTTGCATGCTTAGAAAAGTTTCTGAGGCTTGTTCCCTTGATTCACCTTCCTGTGTAGGTAACTCTCTGAAAATATTGTATAGCTATGAATCAAGACCAAGTCTTTTCTCAGTTGGTTCAGAAAACTTTGCAATCAGCTCCATTTCTTCAGCAGTCATGTCTCCTCTAGCTTTCTTCAGTTCGACCAGTTTCTCATCAATGCATTCAAGAACTTGTGGCATGTCAAGTGCATTGACTTTTAAAAGGTCTGGAATTTCCCCCTTATTGACATCATCTTTGTTGATCAAGCTCTTGAAATAAGAATTCAGATGTTGTGGATTTGATGCCAATATAGTATGTACAACAACTGAGTCTTTCATTGCCTTCTCCAGTTGAATCAATCTGTCAACCACATTGTTAAGAATTCCTTCCAATCTTCCTTGTGTCTCAGTTTTCCTTACGTCAGTTTCAATGGTTGTTCTTCGAATTTCAATTAGAGTGTCGTGGCAGTCCTCTTTGACACTGTCCAATCTCTTTTCCATGTTGATTCTTTCATTTTTGTTTTCTTCCACGGACTTTAACACTTTTCCAAAGACACTTAAATCTTCTTTCTGAATTCTCACAAGCTCATCAAAATAGAATTTGATGGTCTCAGCTTGTGTAGGCACTTCATCTTTAGTTTCAACTTCATTTTCTTCAGTTTTATTCTTTTCATCTCTTGGTACTTTCTCAGCTTCAATCTGAGACTTGCGTGCAACAATCTCAGCTGTCTTTATTTCTTTGAGAGGAGTAGAAGCAATTTGATTTAGCTTTCTTTGAAGTCCTCAGTTTCTCTTACTAGTGACTTATCATCAGTTTCTTCTTTAGCAATGTCAACTTTTGCTTGGTCAGCTTCAGCTTTTTCTATTTCGAGCACACATCTGTCAGTCGGAGACTGATATCCTTCATTCTCTTCATTATCTGATTCAGACTGAGTTTCAGAGTCTTAATCTCCACTACTCCCTTCAGAGCTATCTTCATCAGATTTTTTAGAAACATCTTTTGCTGCTCCCTTTTTTCTGGAGTGAGGCAAGAATCCCTTTCTGTAAATCAGGGTCTCCTTGAGAATCATCATCATCGTCATCATCTTTCTTAGACTTAAAAGATTCCTTTTCAGCATGCTTCTTCCAGTAACTATTTCTAATCAATGAATATCCCGTGCTATGAAACTTATCAGGGTTAAATAGTTGAGATAGATGAGTGATATTGAATAGGTCAAAAACCCATTGCTCTGTGTTTTCCATTTCCTTTAGTTGATTTCTCTGATTTGGGATTGAGATGAAATTCCAATGTTGATAAGCATCAAGTCTCCTGCGGTCAGCTTCATTGAGTTTCCCAATATCTACAGACGGACCAGGTTGTGTTGCAATCTCTTCAGTTTCTCTAGGAATCTCTGGATTGGATTCAGCTAGAGTCTCAACTCTCTCAACTTCAGTTTTCTCTGCTTCAGTTTTGCTGGATTCCCCCTCAGCAACAACTGGGATGACGGATGATTCAGCTTCAACCTTTGGGACTGAGGTAACTTGTTCAGTTTCCTATTTCTCCTCAGCAACAACTTCTTTTCCTGGTAACGACTTAATTTTAGCTGCTGGTTTAGTAACCTGTTCAGGATCTTTTCTTGATTCAGCTGCCCGAGGCTCATTTAGTTCAGCAACAGAATCTTTGACAGGTTCAGTTTCAAGTTCAGCAACTTGTTCCTTTCCTATTTCATTACCATCAGCTTTTTCTTCAACTTCTTTTTCATTAACAAGTTCATCCAAAGTGATGACTAGTACTGGTACAGATTCAACTTCAACAACTTCCCTTTCTTGCGACTGAGAAGCCTTTATTTCATTGATCGACCCTTCATACTCAAGTCTAGATGTTGATTTTTGTGGGGTTGATCTAGACTTAGCAATTAAGTTGAGCATGGTTAACACTTCTGATCCAATCAGCTCTTCCTCACTATAAGTTGCTTCATCATCAATTTCAGTTCTCAAGGTTTGTTCCCCCTGAATGTCAGCTTCTGGTAGTGACAGAACAAACTCTTGAATTTTGTCCGCTGATTCTTGAATGGGTACATCTTCAGCAACAGACTCTATTTCAGCAAGAACTGGTTTTAAGGGGGTCTCCTCAGTTCTGGGTTTCTTTGCTTGACTTTCAACAACTGAGGTAGCAGATTTTGCTGGTGAAGGCTCCATTATTTTCTCATTGATTGTACCAGTTTTGACTTTTTCCAACACTTCCAGTTTTCTTTTCTTTTCTTTTAGCCTGTCAAGGTCCTTCAAGGCTTCCCCAGTTGTCATTATCTCGGAATATCTTTTCATTTTCTTCTTGATGTTGCGTTGAACACCAGATTTGCGGTAACAGTGTTTATCTTGAGGATATAAGGCTTTATATGTGTGATTTCTCTAGGGAGAGTATGGCGGTGAACAAGAACAAGGTTGCCGGATAAGTGTTTGGTGAAAAACAATCGAATGAGTCAACAAATTGACAGAGTGTATCTGCTTGTATATTAGTTCTTGGATGCTTTCTAGTACATTGTGATCCCATATATATAGGCTAAGACTATGTTGGTTTACTATTCATGACAAGACAATTAAGAATACATAATTAAAGATAATCATGCATGCAATACAAATGGCCTAGCCAGCTGTCAGAATTAGCTGCTGGAGTGATAAGTATGACGATCAGTGAACAGCGGACTCGTATATGTCTTGTCTTGAGATACGTTTGACCATATGGGTAGAAATCACACGGAGCGGAGGAGTCCGGCTTATGACCAGCGGATAGGCTCCGGCTTGCTATTGGCGGATAGGACCCGGCCTACGAACGGCGGGTGGGATCCGGCTTATGTGCGTGGACAGAGGGGAAAGAGGCCCCATATCATCGTTGTTAGGCCATGATAATATGCCCAATCTAGATGAACAGGGCCTTATTCCGACTCGGGTATATTAATGGCCCCTTACTCGGTGCCTGGCGTGTCCGCCGAGGCAGAGAGTAGAATCTTGATGAAGAAATTGAGAGCCGCACCCTTGTATTGTTGCTCGTGACAAAGGCATGACGATAACGTTCTATCGGGCTTAAACCAGTGTTGGTGAAAACCACTAGCCATATGTTGTGCATTGTAGCGGACTTGCTGCCGATAGTGCTCTATCGGGCTTGAATCAGTGTTTGTATCACGTAGCGAATTACCGATTATATGCTGCGTATTGTAGTGGAGGATTAATTGCCGACAATGCTCTATCAGACTTAGTCACCAATAACGCTCTATCGGGTATGGATTATCGAATAGGCAACTGCAGGCATTGATAGATGTTGGCCACTTGAAGATGTATTTGTAGACCGCGATATTATGAGGCTATGTGTTCGGACAGGTTGATGGCCGCCAGCGAGGATTTGATCGGTTGGAGATGACAAACGGATGTATTAGATCACGAAATGTAATTTCAGTCACGTACACTAACACGACGTTTGAACTGAACCGTCCTTCGATCTAATTGGCTAAGGAAAATCGGTAACAGTTTCAGTCATTATGACGTTTGAATTTGAAAATCCAAACGTCGTTTCCCTCCCGATTTCCTTCTATAAATAGAGGCTTCCATCCCCACTCTTCCACTTTCCTCTTTCTGAGAATTTTTCCGGCGATAGCATCCGAGAATTCCGGTGAGTGCAAGCAGGTTCCGGCAAGCGTAATTTCAGACAGATTAACACTTTCCCTTACCCTCTTACTAATCAGGTATGCCATTGCTTGTTTCTATCGCTTTTTTATTTGATTTTTCCTTAATCTCTTCTGCTTCTCATGCTAGAAATAAGTTTGTGGATTCGTTTTTGTAGTTTAGGTTTTTCATATGAACACCATTGATTCATCCTTCATGTTTTCCTTCGTGTTTGTGACCCTTTTTCCTCAGAAATTTCTTCGTATGCATATACTCTAATTGTTGATATTTGTAGAGGCTTGAATGCTTGTGTTTATTTGGATTTTTTCTAGGTTTTGTTTGGGGTTTTTCTTGGTAGCTTTTTGCTTTGGAAAATGGAGGGGCGAGGTGTCGGGGTGTGATTACTTTCACCTCGGCCCGATTTCCATATCCAGGTGATTAAACTGATCCACCTTGCCCTTTTTCTTTTCCAGAATGTCTTGAGCATACCTTATCTCAATCGTATGAAGAGGGTCGGGCCACTGCGGGTTATGGCTCAGAGGAGGTTAGCATGGAAGAGGCTAGCTCCAGCGACTTTGATGAGGAGATTGTCGAAGAAGAGCCAGGGCCGATAAACGTCGACTCCGACCAGGAGGATGAGGAAGTCGCGGTGATTGGTTAGGGTACCACTAGAGGTGAGGTTGATGATGACGATCAGACGGCGCTGAGCGACCTTATTAACCGGATGGAAAAAGTCATAACCCCCGGAGCTGCTAAACGCAGCGCTATGATCAAGGAAGCCGTGGAAGCCGCCGAGGCATCAGAGAGGCCCAAGAAGTCTCAAAAGGTCGTAGTTTCCAAGAGAAAAGCCGTATCGGATGAACCCGGAAAAAGAAGAGGCCACCAAAGAAGTGGTCCGTTGCCATAGAAAGGGAGCTCGTAGAGCAAAAGCGAGCAGATAGCGATCTCATGATCCGATGGAGGGAATTTCGAGATTGTGAGGATTATACCTTAGCACTGGGTGCGTATGATATTCCAGCAGATTATCTCTTCGCTAGTATGGGCACGACCAATGTATCGTGGACTTGTGGTCGGGAACACGAAGATTATCTGTGGTTGCATTACGACCATCTCGTTGCCTGGCTCATACCTCCCTTTGACCCCTTTTTTGTTAAGTTCATGGATGAACTGAAGGTGATGCCCTGCGACCTCAGCTTGGGGGTAGTTCGGGTGGTTATGTCCTTCATTATAATCAGCAGATTAAACGGGCGTGAACCATTTTTGGCGGCGCTCCTGTATTTTTATGGTTTTTCCCGGAAAGGCGGTGCCGGTCAGATTCAGCCGCGGAGTAGGTCAAGTAGTGGAAGGCCCCGGTTACTATTTGACCTTCCTGACAAGGTGGCAGACTGGGATAAAAGATGCATGAAGGTGGAATCCCGGATAGGATGGCCATTTGAGAAACTCCTGGTGAATTCTGTTCAGACCGACCACCTGAAGAACATTAAAACCCAGTTTGATGATGATGGGTTTATAGCCGATTTGAAAGATGACCTCGGATATACCCGCAAAGGTGAAGAACAAGCCCGTGTGTTAAACCGGAGGCTGTTACTAGATGTTAGTCAGCCTTATCTTAGACAGGCCGGGCTTTCTGGAGCCAGTGTTGGTGAGCCCCTAGTGGTAGTTGATCCGTTGCCGACCGACACTAATTAGTACGGGGAGTGTCATCATGGCAGGCCCATGCCTTCTCAATGCGTTATCTGTGGCGGAAACCCCTCTATGCGGGCACCGAGTAGGATTTTCACTTGTATTCTTTTTTATATTCTTATAGCCTGTTTCATTTCACTTTTCTTCGTGTTATTTTTCAGGTTGCTAATAAGTGTTGTTCTCCGTAGGTACCATGGATGCTCTCGATCAACGCAGCCACCTGACCCGAAAGAAGACTACTGGCGAGGAGAAGAGAGCCGTTGAACTGAAGGGGATTAAAACCCCAATGCCTATGGTCGTTATAAGGAAAGGGGCGGTTGGAGCCTATGGATCGCAAGTCGGGAAGTCAACCCAGCCGTCAGTTAAACAAGTAGGGGATAGAGCCGCGGCGGGCAGAACCCTCAAGAAAACCACCCTGACAAAACCGCCGGCCGGCGACAAGAAAAAGAGGGTTGTTGTAGAAGAGATTGACCTTGCAGGAGGTGGTAGCGGTGAGCAGGATACTCCCCCGCCCAAAAAATCCAAAATTGACGATTCCCAAAGGAAAGAGGCCGCCGATAAAGCCAAACCCTCTGATAAAGGCAAATATGTGGTTGATGAGACAGTTTCGGCGGGCACAAGGATGATGGTGCCTTTTGTCGGAGTCCCTGTTGGGCCTGGAGGGTGTCCTACCGCATGGTTGGACAAGGAGTTTATGCGCCAACAGCCTCTTGATATGTCCAAGGCGACGACGATCTTGAGGGGAATTGCTGACGTGCCCCCTTGAAACATTTCCGTTGGGGTCTTCCCAACCACGTCCAGTTGGAGATAGGCCGTGGGATCGCGAGCAGAGTTGTAATGGTGGATCAGACTGATCCCCCCCACACATTCCTTCAAAACATTGAGGACTTGTGGGGTTTGTATGGTGCCACGGTGAGCATGGTAAACATCTTTCATGTCTTTGCTTTGTTTTTCTTACTGCTATATTTTTTAAGTCAGTATTGACCTCGCTGATCTCTCCTTTTTTAGGTCGGCACAGGCTTTGATCAGTTCATTAACGACTATAGAAGCACCATATCTACGAGCGTTGATGTCGGTAAAGAGTTGGCCGATACTAAGAAAGCGCTCGATGCCGCAAATGAGGTGGGGGCTGGACTGTGTGCTTGCTTAAGTGCTGCTGAAGCTGAAAATGACAAACTGAAGAAGCTGGCCGTCAGCGAGAAGAAGGCACGGATTGAGGCCCAAGCAAACTCTGAGTGTTTGGAGAAACTTAGTCGTGAGCTGGCTACTAAAGATGTCGAGGCTGCCAAAACCATAAAGGACATGTAGACTCAGATCGATGGGGCTCAGAAAGCAAATGATGCGTTGAACCAGCTCTCCGATCTGAACTCTGGAATTGAAACTCGGCTACAAGCTGCTGCGGGTGAGAATTTCCTGATGGGATATGATCAAGGCTTTTATCATATCGCTAGGTGTATCTGGGCTTGCGGTGGTGAGATTCCGGATATTGAGACCTTGCAGGACTAGATAATCACCCATCCCTCTCTGATCATCTAAGGGATTTCCATCCGCACATTCCCTTCTCTAATGTTGAACTTGATCGGTACATCCCAAAATATGCTCCAGATTGGGAGGTGCCTGCAGTTTTAGAAGAGAATCGAAGGGAGCTTGTTCGCCGAGAAACCCAGGCGAACACTGTAATTGAGGGAGAGGATGAGCAGACCGGAGAAGAGGCCCCGCAGATAGCCGAAGAAACTATAGAGCCTACCGAGTCTGAGACGAATGCCGACCAAATGCTGCACCACTCCCTCCGTGAGGAGAATGTCCATAATGAAGAAATGCGGCCTGAAGATTCTTAAATTTGTAGTCTCTATTCTGAAAAACTATTTTGAATTTGCATATGTATAACTCTCTTTATTTCTGCACTTTATTTTTGTAATAACATTTTTGAATGAAGTCTGCTTTCAGTTCGCCTGATGTATGCTTTATTTTTTGCTCGAATTTATTGCATAAATTGAGTCTGATTGTAATAGCATCCGGCCCCCTTGTTTTAGATAAGATTCTAAGTTGATAGCGAACGAATTTATCCCTGACATATGCCCCTCTTGAATCTTATATAAAATAACCGCTCGATGAAAATGTATGAAACTTCATGTCTGCTCCCTCCTGAATCTAATCTCAAATATCTGCTCGCTTGGCAAATTGAATTTTCTGGAGGGCGGCCCCCTATTTGAGATGAGATTTGGAGTCGAGCACGATACGACCTCTGATGAACCTGCTTGCTCGCGTTTGCTTTAAATTTTTCTGAATATGGCCCCATTTTTTATAAAGGTTGAGGTGAGTTCGAGCTTTTGTTGAATTTTTTTTGAAAAAACCATATTTTACCCGTACACCGGGCACAGCTGAAGCATACAATAATACGCATTCTAAAGAGAAATGTAAAATCAGGCTTTACTAATTTCGGCTTATCCCGCTAGATGAGTGAAAATACAAGCAAGTAAGAAAGTCTAACCACTCACGTCGTAAACGAGAGGATAGCCGTAATCCTAACCGATTTATTACATGTAGTACCTTTTGAGATTGTCCGCGTGCCACGGTCTATTGAGTTCGAGACCTTTCTGATTTCTGAAGACATAAGTTCCTTTTTTGATCTCTTTTGCGATTTGGTAAGGCCACTGTCAGCTTACCCTTATCATGCTCCATACCAGTGGCCTTTATATTTCGAAGAACAAAATCTCCAACCCTAAATGAATGATCGCAGATTCGTTTGTTGTGTCGTTATTTAGCGAGTTGCTTGTAATTCGCGAGTCGATAGTATGTTGCTAGCCTTTTCTCCTCCGCTAGATCTAGGTTGATTCGTCTGTTTAATAAATTGTCCGTCCGGTCGTGTAAGGCGACCCTGATGCTGGGTAGGGCCATTTCAACAGGAGTCATGGCCTCCGATCCATAAGTAAGAGCAAAAGGTGTTTCTCCTATGGGTGTTTTGAATGTGGTGCGGAGTGCCCAGAGTATAACGGGTAGCTCGTCGACCCATCCTCCTGCATTCACTTTGTCATCCACACTTTTTTTTAGCATTTTGATTATTTGCTTGTTGCCGGCCTCAGCTTGGCCGTTTCCTTGAGGATAAGCCACGGATGACTGCCAATGTTTGACTTGGAATTCTTCATAAAGATTTGAGAAGACCTTCCTGAATTGTGGGCCGTGGTCTGATACTACTGCCTGCGGGATACCAAAACGTGAAAAAATCTGATCGTGTAAGAAATAACCCGCAGCCTTCGCTCTTATCTGGACCATAGTCTTGGCTTCGATCCACTCTGTAAAGTAATCCACAGCCACTATGATAACCTTGCACCCACCTCTTCTTGATGGAAAAGGTCCGATGAGATCCAGTCATCACATTTCGAAAGGCCAAGGTGCGAACACGATGCTTTGTTCTACATACGCCTTCCACTAGCTTTTCTGAGTCCTTAAGGATCGTCGACCAGTAATACCCTGCGGTTATAACCTTCTGGGCCTAAGAGCGACTAGCGGGATGGCCCCCACACACTCCTTGGTGAAGCTCGATAAGGATTATCTTGCTTTCTTCTTCTCGAACACATCGTAGTAGAGGTTTTTCTGCGGATCTCCTGTAGAGTATTCCGTTATTTATAATGTACCGGGCCACTCTTTTCTTTAGCACACAATATTTATCCGCTCCGTCAGGTAAGACGCCTGACTCTATATAAGCCTGGACCTCGTCGATCTAGCATGTAGTCGGTGCGGGTGTGTCGATTTCCATGATTTGTGTTGCCTCGATAGTGGGTACCGCTAGGTACTCTAACATTATGGAGGGGTCTGCGAGCTCTTCTTTGAGAGATAGCTTAGAGAGATAGTTTGCCCGCTCGAGTCCTCACTCTGAATTCTGATGAACTTGCAATAGTGGAAGCCGGCTTTCAATCGTCGAACAATCTCACCATATTTCTCGAGAATACAACAATGCGTGTCATAGTCCTCTGATATTTGGTTGACGATAGGTTGGGAGTCATAGTAGACTTCAACATTCACCACGCTTAGTTCCTTTTCTAGCTTGAGCCCGTCTATAACTGCTTCACACTCGGCCTGATTGTTCGTAGCAGAAAATTCAAACCTAAGAGCCTTTTCGATTTCCTCCATCGTTCCGGGTTCCATCAAAATTACCCCGGCCCCGCAACCATTTCGATTAGCCGCTCCGTCCACATACAACTGCCTACATTGATCGGGCTTACTCCTGACCGCAGCGGGCACTAGTGGTACCGGTGAGCTTGGTTGCAGCGAACTAAAACTTGTCTCTACAATAAAATCCGGCAACGTTTCACCCTTGATAGCTTTTCTAGGTTGATATTGTATGTCGAATTCAGTGATTTCGATAGCCTATCTGAGGAGTCGACCTGAAAGATCGGGTTTATGCAGTATTTGTCGCATTAGACTATCCGTTAAGACAATTATTGTGTGCGAACTAAAGTAGACCCTGAGTTTGCGGGTAGCGATAACAAACGAGTAGGCTAATTTTTCAACATTAAAATAGCGACTCTCCACCGGACTGAGAGCCTTGCTTACATAATAGACGAGATTCTAGAGGGTTCCGCCCTCCTTGACAAGAACGGCGGCAACAGCCCGATCCGAAGCCGCCAGGTACAAAAACAAAATATCTCCTTCTACAGGGCTAACCAATAGAGGTGGCTTCCCAAGATATTCCTTTAAAGCTTGAAACGCCTGCGAACACTCTGCGCTCCACGAAAAAGTCTTTTACCTTTGAGAATTTTGAAGAAAGAAAGACACTTCTCCGCTGATTTTGATATGAAGCGACCCAATGCAATGATGCGGCCATTGAGCCTCTGGACTTCCTTCATGGTCGTGGGTTCCTGCATGTCGAGCAAAGTTTGTATTTTTTCTGGATTAGCCTCGATGCCACGACGGCTAACCATAAACCCCAGAAACTTGCATGCCTGGACACCAGAAGTACATTTTGCCGGATTGAGTTTCATTGAGTGATTTCGGACATTGCTGAAAGTTTCTTGAAGGTCAGCGGCGTGACCGTCCACAGCGGACTTGACAACCATATCGTCAATGTAAGCTTCCATGTTTTTTCCTATTTGCGAACTGAAAACTTTTGTTGGACTTATTTTAAATTTTAGTGATGAGTGCCAGATTAGCTGTTATAGAGCAAAGGCAAAAAGATTTCTAGATCAAATGTATAAGTTTATTAAAGTTTGATCTTGTATAGGTTTGATCCATCAAGCACTGTAAAAGGTCAGCTGACTTTCATCAGCAGACCTGTCTAGATCAGTAGGGTACTTGAGTCAGTAGACTAGTTTAGGAACCTGCTGAAGACTGAAGGCTGGGGGCTCAAACTCAGTTATTAAAGGCTAAGGGATCAAACTTAGTATTTAAAGTCAAGGATATGGAATCAGAATTTAGGGAAGTCTGTGATGACCAAAACTGATTACATATACCTTGTGTACAAGGTCTAAGTTCCATAAGTTAAGTGGTGATTGGAACTTAGTTATATTCAAAATGGTGTAATCTAACTCAATAATAAAAGTTAGATATAAGAGAAGTCAGCTGTAGTGTTTTACAAACACAGCAACATTGGATCAGCTGACTGATATGTATTTCAGCAGACTTACATTTATAGGAACCTGCTGAACATATATTTCGATTTAATCAAAGGTTACATTGGAAGTTTACAAGGATAAGGACAGATAACAACTCTTGATTTTATCAACAAATCAATGGCAAAGATTAAAGGGACATTGGAAAGAAACAGAGGTTTATCCAATAGATACAAGTCAAAGCGTGAAAAGTCTTAAATCTGACAAAAAGTAAACTGACAGTGTCAGTACTATGTACAGGGACAGAAAACAAGTCAAGATAGGACAAATCTGAAACGGCTATGTTTGAATTTCAAACATAAGTCACAAGGATTCTCACCTATAAATAGAAGACCCCTGTTATAGAAAATGATGATGATTTTTGAGAGAAAAACAGCAGATAATCTTGAGCTTCAGATTCTTATCAAGAAGTCACCCTGCTGACCCTACTAAACTTAAACCTACTGATCCAGTAAACTTCTTCAAGTGTAATCTGTTATCAAGCTACATCAAGTTTACACACTTGAAGAATCCAAGCTGCTGATCATATCATCCTGATCAAGCTGCTGAGAGCTGAATCATTTACTTGATTCAAACTTTCTTTTACAAAAAACCTGCTGAAGACAGTGAAGCACTTTTGTGTGTCAAGAACTGTTGTTTGTGGTGGAGCTAGTGAAGAGGCAATCCTACCCTTCAAGGACTAGTGGAAGACTTTGGAGCAGCAATCCTACCTGTTCCAAGTGTTCAGTTTGTGAAACCATAGTTATTGGTGAAGGACAAACAACTTAGGGAATTTTGTAACTGCTACCTCAAGGATCTCTAGTGAATTACCTCCAACATCACAGGAGAAGAGGGGACTGACATGATTACACCACCTGGAACCACTATAAAACTTGCCTACTTACATTCTGCATTTACATTCTTCATTTAGCACATCAATCTACTGAACTAGCAACTGAATCACACACATACACTACTGAGTATCTAATACTTGGTATCATATTTTAACAACAAGTAATAAGGCTTAATTTGAATATATTCAGCTGCAACAAATTCAGTAAAGTCAATAGTCAGCAGACTACTGATTGTCAGCAGGCTGCTGAAGTTGCCGAGTTTTTTAACTCCAAAAGTTTTAAGTGTTAAGTTTATTCACCCCTCAAAACTTAACCAAAGCCTTTTCAAGGGACCAACAACTTTGTTGACGATTCTCTGATAGGTTGAGCCCGCGTTTTTCAGTCTGAAGGGCATCATTTCATAGTAGTACAAACCTGCAGCAGCTCTGAATGCCGTTTTTTCCTCGTCGGCCTCAGCCATCCACACTTGATGATACCCCGAATATGCGCCCAAAAAACTAAGAACTTCAAAACCAGAGACGGAATCCACTAACCGATCAATTCGTGGAAGCTGATAAGGATCTTTCAGACAAGCTTTGTTAATGTCCGTGAAGTCGACACACATCCTTCACTTGCCATTCTGCTTCTTCACCATCACTAAATTTGCCAGCCAGGTAAGATAGGAGAGCTCTTTTATGATCCCTGCTTGCAGGAGTTTCCCGACCTCTATTTTCACCGCCGCTTCCTTTTCGGTCGAAAATTGGCGTGCTCGTTGCTGTATCAGTTTGAAAGTAAAGTCGACGTTGACATGATGAAGGGCGATTTCGGCCTTAACCCCTCTCAAATTTATTACTACGCAGGTAAACGCATTCAAATTTTCCTTAAGAAGTGCGACCAGGGTTTCTTTCTCGCAAGGACTCAGCTGAGCTCCTATTTTGACCTTTTGATCGGGGTATTCATCGTTGATAACTACCTCGACCAACTCATCTTCTACCGTAAAGTCGGGCTCATCCCTGACTTGCAAAGTTTCACATTCCACCTTCACGGGTACAGTCTCCACCATTACCCCGATCATGTTGATATTTTCCACGTTTTCAGGTTGTTCGATTCGTGCTCTTTTGTTCCCGGTTCTCATTTCCTGTATGTATGTGAGGACAGCTGCGGGTTCGCTGATCGACGTTCCAATCCTGTCCCTAACATAAAATTTTTCCCGCTGGTGCGGGATGGAAGTTACCATCTGGAATTGCTTCAAAGCTGGTGTCCCAATTATCATGTTCTAATTGGATTGAAGATCGACCACGAGGAAGACAACATTTTATGTCCGAAAAGGTGCATAATCTCCCATTTGCACATCCAAAGGCCCCCTTGACTTGTATCTTATGGTTAGTGAAGCCCTCAAGGGTGCCGTTATGCGGTCTCAAATTAGAGTCCCCGAACCCCAATTCTTTGAACCAGCTGTAGTATAAGATGTCGCGGCATGCTCCTATGTCGATCATTACCCTGTTGACGCAAGCCCGATTGATAACTACCGAAATGCATAAACACATATCTTCCGTATTGATCGAAGTTACTAGCTCGCTTCGCGTAAAAACGAGAGGTTGCTCGTTCCCTCACAGGACTATAGGATTTTCCACATGCTTGTTAATGGAGCCGATGCAGCTCTTGATCTGATTGTTACTTGGAGGAGGCTCGGTTATTATTCTGATGTTCCTGTCGAACTGGCGAGCTTGCTGATTCCTCTTGTCTGGCCCACCGGCATCTAGCTTGTAGTGGTCATGATGTCCGCGAGCGTGTAATTTTTCTGTTGCCCATTTGAACTAAATACACTCGTCCGTTGTATGACCCTTGTCTCTGTGATAGCCGCAATATTTGGACGCATCACGGCGTGTATCCGGAACCATAGGGTAAGGCTCAGGTAGTTCGTCTCTCACTTCGTTCAACATTTGAGTATAGGATATTCTGAGCGGCGTTAAATCTCTCAGGATTTTTGACATCCCAATCAGTATTCCTGCGGCTATCTCTAAGCGGACTGCGCTCAGCCCTCTGTTTACCTTTATTGGACGAAGACGTTCCTTCGTTCCCCGTAGTGGTGATGTACTTTCTGGTTGAACTTAACATTTCTTGTAAGTTCGCAGGGGGAGTTAAAGCAAAATAAGATTTCAAGTAACCGGGATTCAGCCCTGTTTCAAAACTGCTCATAACGACGTTGTCTGCCAAGCCCCTGCTTAGCTCATACAATTTATAAAACGGCTCATAGTAGCTACGGGTACCCTCATTCTCGCCCTGTCGGACTTCATGCAAGTCGATGTGTGTCTTTTTGGGTCCTCCTACCGATCTGAACTCCGCTATAAATTTATTGATCATATCATCCCACGATAAGATCGAACCCGAAAGAAGATCAGGGATCCATGATGCTGCCCTGTCCTGCATCGATCCCACAAAAGCTATGCACCAGGCCTCGTCACTAGATGTCCATAAGCTGATTCTGCTTTGAAATGCGGATAGCCAATCCAGAGGGTCTGTGGCTCCATGGTAATTGATGAAATTTGGGTAGTGAGTTCCCCCTCTTGGGGCCGCTTTCAAAATGTTGGGATGAAGTACACTGGTTCCCCAAGTCGGAACAACTTTAACACCCGATGTACCTTTCTGCAACTCCTCTATCTGCTTTGTCATTATTCCTATTTCCACCTGGTTTTGAGGGACAGGTGGGAGTGCGACGTAGCCTCCTTCCACTTGAACTTACTCCGAAAAGTCCTGACAAATGATGATTCAGGCGCGATTCGGTTCATTGGGATTCTTATTGGTTGGAACGTCTAGTTACCCCTGTGCTCAAGAGATATCTGTCCATACACTGACAAGGGATGTATGGATTCTCGAGAAGAGAGGAGCCGTGGTGGTCCCCCCCGGACCGATTTATGCCTTGAAGAGGACTCGAACCGAAAATCAAATTTTTTAAATTGACAACAATCATTCTTTTCTGAATGAACCTAAAAGCAAATTGAGGTTAGGAAATTTTGGTGTGATTCCCCCTGTCCTTCCGTGCGAGTACGGACTTGTCGAGGATTCCAAGGTCGCCCCGGGGCTGCACCGCGATCGTCGACCACGGGCCCCACTTGACCTAGGGCTGATTTCCTATCCCCCATTGGATGCGAAGTTGCATGGCTGCTTCCCTCAGTTTCTGACCGTTGAGGTTGGACTATCTTCGGGGGAATGTGAGTGTGCTGTACCTCTGTTGGTGCGGGTCGTGGAGGGTTGAACTTGCGGATAGGTTGAGGTGGTAGTCCCTCTGCAATTAGCAGCGTATTTCCTACTCGCATTTCCTCTACATAGTCCATGAGTGCTTGTAGAGATATCTTATACATGTCTTCTTGTGGGGACGCTCCCCTGCTGAAACAGCCTCTTGTCATTATTTGGTAAGATATTTCCTGCGACGCCTTTCCCACGACTCTTTCTGACCGCCGCCACATGTATTTCCCGGACTCTAGTCCTTTCTCTTATGTATGCTCGCATATCGGGCGTGATGTCTTACCCGGCATCGGCCCCGGCAGATAGTACTTTTCTGGTCGGTTCCCCGCGCTGCGTGTTCACATGCCGCGAGTTACCCTTGTTACCCCCCTTACTCGGAGTGACGGGGTTAAAGTGTTTTGAACCCTCTATTTCTGACTAAGATTTTTTGGAGATATTTTAGTAAGATATTTTGGTGAGATATTTTGGCTAGATATTTTTTCCAACTCAAAATATCGAAAAGCAAGGGGTGTTTATTGAGGGTTATTTTCCAAGTGGTATTGCCAAGTGCTCAGATTCCTTATTACTTGAAGATCTGAAACTGTGAAAAATGCATACAAACCAACCTGGGAATTTAAAGATGGACTCGTGTGTGAGTTTGCGGATGTTTCTTTAAGAATGAGGCGGTCTGCACGGAGTTTGGTGATCCCAGCCTTGTGTTTGTTGCTGAGGTGAAGAAAAAACGATGGTTTCTGGGCTGGATTATCCCAGGAGATCAAGGTTAGTTGATCGGAGGAGGTGTCCTCATTGGAGACACCATGGAATAGACTTTGCGGTAGAGCAAATGACACCTTGGAGCTGAATGATAATGATGTTCCCGGTAACGGAGCCAACTGATGTTGCGTTGAACACCAGATTTGCGGTAACAGTGTTTATCTTGAGGATATAAGGCTTTATATCTATGATTTCTCTGGGGAGAGTATGGCGGTGAACAAGAACAAGGTTGCCGGATAAGTGTTTGGTGAAGAACAATCGAATGAGTCGACAAATTGGCAGAGTGTATCTGCTTGTATATTAGTTCCTGGATGCTTTCTAGTATATTGTGATCCCATATATATAGGCTAAGACTATGTCAATTTACTATTCATGACAAGACAATTAAGAATGCATAATTAAAGATAATCATGCATGCAATATAAGTGGCCTAGCCAGCTGTCAGAATTAGCCAACAGGAGTGATAAGTATGGCGAGCAGCGAACATCGGACTCGTATATGTCATGTCTTGAGATACATTTGACCATATGGGTAGAAATCACACGGAGAGGAGGAGTCCGACTTATGACCAGCGGACAGGATCCGGCTTACTGTTGGCGGATAGGACCCGGCCTACGAACGGCGGGTAGGATCCGGCTTATGTGCGTGGATAGAGGGGAAAGAAGCCCCATATCATCATTGTTGGGCCGTGATAATAGGCCCAATCTTGATGAACAGGGCCCCATTCCGACTCGGGTATATCACTTCTTAGGTTCAGTCATAGAACCTTCAGCTTTCCTTTTTCCAGATTTTTCTTTAGCAGCAATTTTCCCATCTAAAATTGCAGTTTCTTGCAATACAAAAGTGATCGATAATCCTTTGAGCCAATATTGCTAGAGTCTTCTTTTGGTAAAATCTTCCTTTCTTCTCGTCAAGTTTCTTCTTGAACACATCAGAAGATTGTGCTATCAATAGGTCTAAAATGTCTCTCTGCCAATTGAAATCTTCTTCAAACCAGATAACATACATCAAATCTATCTTGGTGCCAGAAAGATTGCTGAAATTGCCTGCATTTCCAATCATACAATTTGCGAGCATATTTGTTAAATAATTGAATTTCGGTTTGAGAAGTCCTGTACTCCCAGACATTAAAACATTTGCTTCTTCTTTGATCGTAGTGATTTTCCACAATTCTTCCCTTTGCTCTCTAGTCACTTTTAAGGCTAAAGAATGTCCAGATTTCTCGAATCCGAAGATATATGCAATAAGATCCTCAGTAACTTTGATTTCTTTCTCATTGATCTTGGTAGTAAGTAAAAATCCTTTCATCTTCTATGCTTTTGCTCCCGAACTCATAGAAGTCGCGATGCTGTCCAAACATACATTCTTTAAATTGATGTTGAACACTTGCTCCAGACCTTTGATTTTTTTGAATTTTCCCTACGATTTTCTGGGCTAGTGTTTGATCAGTGTATCTCAAAATATATTGATCAAGTGAGATGATCATTCCAGGTTCAACTCGGGTAAAAGTCATGATTTCTGAAGGTTGAAATGAAATTGGAGAAATTTGAAGATTAGAGAAAACGTTTAAGTGAGGGATAATACAAAGCTGAGTGTAAGGAGTTTCTGTGAAAAATACCAGAATTTTTATAGGTGGTAGATGAGGCAGTTAGAAAGTTTTGAGTGGGTTTTAAGAGGTCTTGTCACATATCACATCTGGCGTTGAGATTGTGAAAAAGATGGTAAGTGGAGAAGATGGATGGATGAGATCCAATGTAGGTCACATCTTTTCTGTCATCCGTAGCATGTATCAGTAAATGCAGTAGATACGATGTATCTCCAGCTGTAAAGGTTCAGCTTTGATCTTATCCAAAGATTGATCAGCTTTTGACAACTCGGTTTTGGGTTCTCAGTTTTCTCAACTTTTGATTTAATTTCTCCTGCAAAACAAATTGAAACATTTTTGGTACCCATATCTGTTTGGGTCCTTTTTGATTAGTTTTTGGTTTTCTGGGGTTCTTTGATAAAGGCTTGTTGATCTTAACCTTAACCTCCATATTATTGGTATGCCTTTCTTGATATTTTGACTAAGTAAAGTCAGTTTTCACAAAACACATACTTCGCCGATAACTGCCTGAAGTTCTTTTGATGAGTTATCTACGCCCAATGCTGCAATCAACGCTTCCTTAGAGCCTTTTGGGTTTTGAAAGACTCGGATACAGCCATATCCCTTAGACGATGACGGAGTTGATTAGCGCTGCAAACCTTTTGTGTATGGAACAGTTTCTGAAGAGCATGGGTTAAAGCCTCACGTGTTTCATCTGGCATCGGCATCCTGGTATCCACTCCACTGGAAATCTTTGATGTTTGTTTACTTGAACTCTTTAAAGGGTTATTTGCAGGGCCGGCCCTAGCTATAAGCCGAGGAAGCGGCGGCTTAAGGCCCAATAATTTCGAGGGCCCGAATTTACATGTTCCGCAATTTTTTAAAAAAAAAACCGTATAGATCTAATCCAATTTAACGTAATAGAATGTGTTAATAAAGGCCAAAAGAATTTTTAATTGACCTATATTTTTTTTTACTTCAATTGATAAAAGCCCAAAAAAATTACAATGTCTAAATTATAGACACACATCACATATGTATACTTTTTTTTTTTGAATTGGATTAAGTCACGGGAAATATGTTAGAAAAAATGTGATAAAACAAACAGAACTGAATGATCTCCAAGGCACGTATAAAACGTTCTTTAAAGAGATGTTTTAAGACCTCTCTCAGGATTCAATGGAGTACTACTTTAGAGACACATTATGTTTGTACCGATGATGCTTCTATTCGTGTTTTTCACCGAATGCTGATGTCTCTCTATATATAGAGAACGAAAAGATATTGTACCTCTTCACGAAAGAACAAACCAGTTCGTCTTCAAAGGATGTGTCCCAATGAATATGCAAACCCGAAATGGTGTTTCCCAATGAAAAATATCTTCTACGAAATGGTGTGTCATTCGCATAGGTTCGTTTAGGTTTCGGGGGCGTTGCCCTCGAGCCCCCACGGGGGGCGCTGCCCCCTCAACCCACCGCGACCTGACCGGGCAGGTCGAACCCCGTTTCTTTTCGGCGACACCTGTCGCACTCAGTATAAAAGGCCTAATTCGACGACATAGCCGAAGGCCTAAAATATTCCAGGGCCGGCCCTGGTTATTTGCAGTAGCAGGTTTCGAAGAATTCTTCATCACTGGCCAGTGTTTGTCACAGCGCGAAGATATCACAGAGCATACCTTCGGTTCTTGCCTTGACCTGTTTCCAAACTGCATTTTCTTCCTCATAAATGTGGGTTTTCTTTTTTTATGAAATTTGAATCAGTTTTCTCTTTGAACCTCCAATCACCCAATAAAGATATCTCGGAGGCTAATTTACCAAGTTCACCTCTCAAAATTGCCGTAAAAAGAGAAATGTTAGGCAGCTGTGAATTTTTAATAACTTGTTCAACTTGTTCTCGTTAAACAGCGCTAGTAAATGATCCTTGGCAAGTTGTTTTCGATTTCCGTTTTCATCTTGTTCGTATAATCGCCGAATTTTAGGAACCCACAATCCTCCGAAGTTCTACAAGAAATTCTTCCTCAGATACATCTAGAGCTATATGCTTTAATGCATCAAAACCATGAATTGGAGGTCCCTCAACAAGCCATGCCTTTAAACGTTCCTGCCAAGGCTCTTCCACTGTAGGAAGAGACCCTTTCCCAAAGGCCTTTCGAACCCTTGTCACCATTAGGTGCAACTAAACACAAGCTATTCACATAATCAGACCGGCTCATTGAAAATTGTAAAGGAGAGTCGTCCTGCCTGACCATGTCTTGTAAACATTTGGCAGAAGTATCACTTCTCATCCCATGATACTTCAGAGGCAACCAGGTCTCTGCAGTATCCTTGTTCTGCTCATTTGAAGGTGCTGTTGACTTAGACGGCACCTGTTTCTTTGAAGATCCACCACTTTTTTTTGTCAGTACCCTCTCCCGATTTAACTACGACTTCAACACTACTGTTTGTAATGCTCTTCAGTTTATCAGGTATTAAATTAAATGCTTCGTTGAAGGTTGAAGGTCGCAGCTGAACAACTGCATGAATATGATTGATATGCAACTTGTTGCCAATGAGAACGCCAACAGGATCTGCATCCTTATCGTAATTATTGGAATCCGCATCAACCGCCATATGAGTACCAGCTTTGGGCTTTACTCTTACCTCTTTGCATCTCTCTTCCAATTCACATGGTTGCCAAACCGATCTCAGTGGATATTGCAACACATAGAGCTTAGGATCAGAAGGAGGTGTGAAATACACAAATATTTCTCTTACAACAATATCCAAATTAGAAGCATCAAGTTTCACTTCAGCAGCGCTGACCGATGAAACTACTGGTTCCGCTTTAGGTTCATCCTTTGGTTTGAGGTTCAACCCCTTCGGAGCGAACCGACTGGGTCGAGCTGGTGTGCGACTCGGTTATCTATGTCCTCTTGGTCTAAGTCCGCCATGCTTTCTGGTATTCAATGAAGGAATTTGCGGGATTCTCGCCGGGAAAAAAAGATTGGTGAAAATAACCGCCGGAAAGAAATGAGTTTTTTAACTTCATCATTCTTATTCTAGTACAAGGCTTATTAACAAAAAAAATCCTATTTCTCGATTTACTCAATTCCTTACACATCCACCTATCTCGTCCCCTCTTTAGCATCAATTCATCAAACTTCATTAACAGAAACGGGAATAATAGGATGAGAATTACCTTGTCGAACTGCCCTTCGATCACTCCGCGACTCTGTCGACCAATTTCCCGGCTATCACTTGATTCTACTTCCCTATGGTGGTATATACTATGGTGATAAGGATAAATCTTTTTCTTTGAATTTTTATTTTCCTACTTAAATCTTCCCAGAAATCTAGTTTTTGCATTTAATTGAAATTGATGATAGAGAGAACACGTCTACGTGTTAGTTTATCCGTTGGCAAGGCTTATCTACCGGCTCTTGAATTGCCAGGTCTATCCGTAGAGATTTTTATTATTATTAGTATATATATATATATATATATATATATATATATATATATATATATATATATATATACGGAATGAGGGAGAATGATAGAAATATTTCATCAATTGAGTAGAAGAACAGTCTTTTGAAACTTTTGCATAAAGGACAAAACTATTTATCCATTGTCGAAATTCAATTGTGTTCGAAATTCACTGTTTAAATTCACTGCCGAAATTTACTGTCGAAATTCACTAATTTTCAAAATTCATTGTCGAAAGTCATTGATTTTCGGGATTCACTGTCGAAATTCACTGTTAAAATTCACTGATTTTGGGATTCACTGGGGAGTTTCACTGATTTTCGGGATTTACTGTTTGTCCTTCTTGCTATAAAAATTATGCGGTAGTCCTTCTCCCTATAAAAAATATGTAACTGTCCTGTTACTTAAAAATATTAGGATTGTTATTATCATTTCAATATATATATATATATATATATATATATATATATATATATATATATATATATATATATATATATATATATATAACATCCAATTTTAAAAAGGGTAAAGTAGTAATTGGGTATTTTTATTATGACCTAATTATTATTCGTCCCATTTAATTAATTAAAAATTGATTTAATTAAAAGAATATGAGATTTTATTTTTTTAAGGAAACTAATTATTATTTACCATATAAATAAACCATTTAATCTCATCACTTAAAACATCACGCCAATTCTGAAAGAAAATAGAGGAAACGACGCAGCCAGAAGAAAAGACGTATGAAGAAAAATGGAGAACGTAAACTTCTATCGTGTGGATTTTGAGCAGGCAGCAGTAGAAGAAATCGATCACTGGATGAAGACGGTCATTCCCATACTCTTCGTTTTCCAAACAGTGAGTTATCGTTTTAGCCCTAAAATCGTAATCATGATCGTTTTTTATAAAAGTTCGAGCTTTGATTGTGTGAATGGTTGTTTTGATCGTAGAGTATCGTTTAAATATCGTAGTTTGGTTGTAGGAGTTGTGAATCAAAGGATTCAAGCCTTGCCTTCAGTTTTGGAATCGGTTTTGCTCGCAATTAAGGTAAAAGGCTCTTCCTAATTAGTAATTATGGTTTTTCAATGTTAAGTTTAAGTCTTAGTGTTGGATTGTAGTAAGAAGATTTTAATATTGAATAGTTGTGTTTTATGATGTTAAGGTAAATTAAAAGGGTGTTGGATTTGAATATTGATACTTTATAATTTTTTTTGTTAAGTATTTGGTGTTGTTTTCGGGATGATTAGATCTGTATTTGTATCTGGAATTCTTGTCTGGCATGTTTCTGTTGCCGAAAATCATGAGCAGGAACCATAAATATATCAATAGTAATAGTTGACTGTCAAGCATAGTTTTTTGTTTAAAATATATGTATTTATTTATATAATTAAATAATAAAACAAGCACAGGGTTCACTAATTTATATACATATGTGGACATCAAAAGAATCAACTTGTTGAATATTATCTAGCAACACCTTTAACGTCCGAAGCACAATAATAGCTCAATTTCTTAGCTATGCAAATGTTTTTCCATTCAGAGATGCTACAGGTTTAGGAAAAGAAAAAGATATGTTAAGTATAATGTAACGTTGTGTTATGTTTTGATGATGTGTTATTTTCTTTTCTAAAAATATATTTATTTAAATTTATGATTTAGTAGACAATAAATTTTGTGGCCAGTGCTATTTGGATACTTAGCTTGAATTGTAGTTTTGTTAATGATCTTAAATAAGATTAAATGAAAATGAACAAGTCCCGATTGAGTTTCTGATGTGTTTGGTTCCGGCACCGGACGTACTCTTAAAGGGAGTATTGAAGTCCGGGACCGTCGGAAATGCATGAAAGGGCTTGTGCTTTGATGAATTAGTATTCATCAATGTCTGTGTAATTGCTAGGCCTCGTTTATGTCTAGTGGTCTAGGAAGAGAGTAGTATGTGTGAGGGAGATTATTTGAAAACACGTAGGAGGCTAGTTAACTATTTAATAAATACGTACTTGCGTAGTAAAAGGTTAAACATCATGAGAGCTTGGATAGGCACAGTACAATATCGGCAATGTGAGGTTTTGCCAGATAAAGTGGTGATGATCACTGCCGGATTCTAGACCCGCCAGATAAAGTAGTGATCATTCCGCCGGACAAACTCACGAACGAGATAGACATTCACCGGTCAGCTCTCTAGGGTTGGCCAGACAAAGTGGAATGACTGTCTTGGGACCGTTAGAGATTTATCTCTATAGGGTTGCATCTTTTGTCTTAGTGCATATCTCACTAAGTGTAGTGCCCTCGCAAACATGCTGTAACAAAGATAAGTTAAGTTAGAAACGTTTAGTCATGACATGTTGATGGACATGAAGTGAACCCTAGATTGAGTCGGTCTCATAAAGATAAATAATAATAACCTTTCGTTGTATAACTTAGTTATTCATTAGTTTCTCACTTTTACTAAATACTTTGTACTTACCTCATTTGCATTTTCTTTTGTATGCATTGTGGGGTGAGAAGACGAACAGGTTGCTCAAGTGTAGATGACGGCTTTTGAAGACTTGAAGTCTTGACGAAGCTTTTAGTTTATTTCTTTATAAAGGTTGTACTAGACTAGTTGTATTTCTTTTCTTAGACTTATTGTACTTCTTCTGTTAAGGCATCGTATTGTATAAGTCTTTGGGTTTTTCGTCGTTGTATTTTAACTATCCATCTTTAGTATGATTAATTTCTATTCTTAGTAGAATTTATGTTTTACCCGAGTCTTTTTAGCTTCCGTTTGCTTTATTTTGATACGACGACGTAGAGACTTGCGTATAATATTAGATTTATTTAATGCTATACGCGCCGAACGTTTCTTTTCCGGATAAGGGCTCGGTATCCGGGAGCGGACCGTTACAATATATATTTGTTTTTTTTACTACACATATCTATATATTTCGAATTAAGTTATAAAAATCGGGGCGTTACATTTCTTATCCTTTGTAATGTTAAAAATCACTAAGGTTGGGTTTGTGGACATCAATATGCGGGTTAATTGCATTTGACGGTTATAATAAACCTTTTTGATTGATGAATATTAGATACAACATTTGTAGCTTTCGATCGTTTGTTAGTTGTTTTAGTTACTTGAGTCAATCGTTTTATCTTTCGCCTTGTTCTCTGATGTTTATCTACGTAAGGCTTACGTATGTAATTAGATTAAATTTTAATTATATGTGTGCCGGACGTTATTTTTCGGATAAGTACTCGGTATCCGGGACAGGGGCGTCACATTTAGTTTGATGTTTACAATGTATACAACTTCTATTTTGGAAAATATTGAATATTAAAAAAATTGAAACGTACAATTGTGACCCTCCCATCCCGGATACCGAGTTCTTATCCGGAAAATGAAGGTTCGACACATGACATTTAGAGTAAACCCTAAATTCCACGTAATCCTCATGTCATTTAAGAGTAATACAGTATGCGCGGAAGAAAAGAAACAAGAAAGAGACTCAGGAAAACAGACCTTCGGGGTCTTCTATTAACCAACTCAACGTATTACAACTGATGTTAAACTAAATCATAAATAAATGTTAGCATTAACGCCATGAATTAATTCCTAAGCTCGCTCTTCATACTCATCGTCCAACTCGCTCTTAACCTGCATATCTTTTTATTCCAAATAAATGAATAAGCTCATGCATAAGCTTATTAAAGAGAAAGAAGATTGATATACTACTTTTATATGATTAAATATACGTTATATTATTATGTTTTATCAACGAATTCTATATAAAATATATGAAATTATGATATAAATGATATGAAATGTTAATCTTTATAATTTAGAGTAGTTAGTAGTAAAACTTAGTAATAATAGTAAAAAGTTATCGTTTTGTACCGATTTTAGTAAATCGGAGTGTCGTGTCAGATTTACGTAGGTATTTGTGGTATTTTATTGCAGATTTATAAACCGAGACCCCGAGAATCGACACTGTGAAGTATAATTATGTCTTTGGAAGGATTTAGAGAGTGTCACGAGCTTAAATGGTCAATCGAATTGCTTAAGTGGTCAAGTGGTCAATCGAAGTGGTCAAGTGGCTAATCGATTTGATTTAGTGGTAATCGAGAAATATCTTCGACAAATGAATGGCTCATCAAAACGACATCATCTGAAGAAGAGTCCTTCACGAAAGTTGTAGATTTTCCCGAGAGCTTTCCGATGCCTCTTGAATCATGATTTTTGGAGATCCAGAACTCGAGATATGAATTTTATAAGTTATATATAATTATAATTATAATTATATATATCCTCGCACATGCTGATTAATCAAGGAGGTGGAGTTAATCATTACACCGGCCCAGTCCGGCCTACTACCGGCCCGGTCCGGCCTTGGGAATTTTCCTATATAAAGGAGCCTCAGATGCAGAGCAGAGAGTGTACCAATATATATATATATATAATCTCATATAAATATATTTTATCCTCTTTATTTTCTTTTTAGTTAGTAGTTTGTAAATAGGCCTTATGCCAAAAATAATAATATCGTAGTACTGTTGTAATGCTCGGGAAATTATCGGAAGTTCGGTGTTGTTGAAGTCGTTGTAATATCCGGAAGAATACAACTCTGATTCAGCATTTGTAATCGGGTAAATTTTCTAAAGTATTTATGTTTGTTTTGTTTATTTTTATCTTTTTAGTTATTATAATGTTTTTTAGCTAAGTCTAAATAACTAGCCAAAGTTATGTAATCGTTTTATTTCGATCTTTTTGGGAAAGGAATGCTGTCTAAGTAAAATTTATTAAAATTGAGTTAATTGAATCTTTTTCTATTTTGTAAAGTATTGATAATATTCGGATTGACATAATTAACCAAGATGAATCGCAACATATAACCTAATGATGAACTGACCAGAGAAGTTAGGATATGAGATAAAAGATAGAAAAACCGGAGGGTAAAATTGGCTGTGCGTAAAGCGTGACAACGGAATCCTATTTCCTACCCGGGGGCAGATTTGTCTTGGGAAAGATGAATCTTATTAAAATTGTGCTCAAGATCATAATAATGTTAAAATCAACGGTTTAATTGAAACTAACACCGGAAAGTTAAATCGATCCGCCTGACAACCGGAGCCTTTTGAATAACATCGGCCGTCTGACAAACGGAATAACCTCTTTTATCCGGGGTAGATTTGTACTCGGTACCTGTTCAGACTAACCGAGATTAGCATGGGGCAGTTGTGGAGATTGAACTGATGACAATGACATATGACAATTTCATACGCTCGTGTGAGGAGGAATTGTTAACCTCAGGAGTGCACCGTTTCATTTACTCAATTGGACCTAATATAAAATGAAAAGATCGAGCACATTCCGTTTACTGAAAAAGATCGTATAAATCAATTATATAAACTTTGGCTAGTTCTATTTGTCTATAAACTATATATTGGTATCTATATATTTATATATATATATATATTTTTGCAATCTATGTACATTTATATATATTTATATATCTATATATATTATATTAGAATAACTTTTAAATTACGCATTTATGTTATGTTCAGTAGAATAGTCGTAATCTGTGTTATAAAATTGCGGTTTAGATCGAGTTAATAACAGCTCTTTGGTGTTTAACCACACTTAAAAGAATTACCACGGTTTTCCCTGAGGATTCGACACTCTGACTCACCACACTAGCACTATGATTTGACCCGGTACACTGTCGGTTAAGGATTATAATAGCAGTAGAAAACGCGATGTCAGCTTTCTGGCGCCGTTGCCGGGGAAACACACGTCGCTAATTTCTTTCTTTGTGTCTATGGTTACTACTTGTATTAGCTCAAAATTCTCGAGAATAAATCAACACTTTTTCTTATCCAATTTCTATTTTATTTTTCATTGGTATCTACTTTCTTTTAGTTACCAATTTTCTTTTTCTATAAAAGTCAAGCATTTTTTCTATTTTCGTTAGTTGATGACCAGAAGTGGTAAGGCCCCGCTCACTCCTTATAAGCCTGACATAAATACTTACGAAATGCAGTTAAGAGTAGAGAGTAAACGTGGTCATACTAGTCAGGGAAATCCTGACCAAGAATCATCTTCAAACAGAAATAAAGAAATGGCTGAAACTAGTGATGAAACAAATGAACAGAGGCTAGATCTGTTAGGTGTGATGCCCGAAAGACAATTTTGTAATTGTTTTATTTAATAAATGAATTGACATTATTATTCATATTCATTATTCTCATATTCACCGATGTGACAATAGTATTTACACTACAGAAACCCTAAAGTATATCATTTATGTAATCACTTAACTCAGTGTATGGTATATACACGGGAGGATTGAGTTAGTGAAGATGTACTTAAAATACAATTAGCCCGTAGTGAAGTTAATCGAGAGTATCGGGTCTCTCCTTTAACATGCTATTAATGCGTCCAGAACACAATAGGTGTGATTGTCTTATCCGGACTTTCGGTTAAGAGAACCTAGTGGGGCATTTATATATGATAGATATATCATATAGGGCTGGACCGATTTGATTAGAGTTCACGATATAATTCCGTAATTGAGAAGTCTTATCGAATCAATGGATGATCATATTTATGGATATATCTTAATCCTGAGGTGATCACAGTCAACTGCATGAATCAGTATGAAGTTTGACTTGACGGTTAAGGATTACACTGAGTCTGTGGTCTGAATTACCCCATCTTGGCATTGTACTGGATTGAGTGAGTAGTCTATGTCATCACAGATACGGAATCCATTCCTTCCATTTATGGAAGTAGATAGACAGTTCCCTTATTTGTTAATCCTAGAAACCGATCGATCGTACGAGTTCATATTACACGATTAGCTACCAGTGAGTTGTATGAATTAATTGATCACTAGGGGTTAATGGTAAATAAGGATAAGAGGTTCTTAAAAGGGTTAACGGTAACTTCCCGATTTAGAATGAACAGTCTATGGAGGATTAATCCATATGTAATGATTATATCAATGGACGCTTATTATTATTCTCGTGAGGAGATAAATATAATCTTATAATCGGAGGAGTGCAGTCTCGGGATTATGGTGGCATATTCCCGTGATTGATTTATCAAATATAATTATTCTATAATTATTTATTTGATTTATCGGAGCCGCTGATTATTAGTCCATGGTCCCCGACGTGCCTCCTAATATAGCATAGCTATTCTCGGACGTCGAATCCTAATAATATTAATTTAGTTCTTGTTGGACTTTATTAAAACGATATGTGAATTAATTGTTTAGTGGACTATTAAATTAGTTGGGCTAAATAATTAAATACATGGAAAATACATTTTTCGTGGACTCGGCCCAAATTAGTGTGTTGACCTTTTTTGACCTAATTGGTCAAATATGGTTTGTGCGTGTGAACCTTTTTATTAAAAGGTGGCGCCACTTTTTGTGATTAATAATTATTAGGAAATTAGTTTTCTTGGATAATTATTTAATGTGTGATTTATCTTTTATTTGTTAAATGATAATTCATGAAATATTAGATAATAATATGATTTATCCTAATTTGTTTGGGATAATTATTTTATTTATCTTTTATTTAAAAAAGGATTAATGTAATAATTATCTCTTAATTATTTAATCCTTGGAGGCTAAGTTTTACTCTCGTATATAAAGAGAGTTCTCCCAAGCCTTAACACACAATACATATTTCGACTTCTCCCTATAGTAGTGAGAAGAAAATATTTCGGCCAAGGAGAGAGTGGGAGAAATCTTGGAGATTTTTCCGGTAGCATATCGGAAGGGTTCGAGTCGAGAATTCCTTCCACCGGAATTGCTTGGATCACACGATCGGAAGACTGTGGTGCTCTTCACACCTTCACATTCATCCTTTTGCGGTTCTTCAACTTGAATTTTGAGATTCAAGAGGTATGATCTACATCCCCTTGTAGAATAGATCTAGTTATTTTATTACGTGTATTATATAGATCTAGATCCTAAAATCGCTTCCGCTGCGGATGATATTACTAACAGTGGTATCAGTTGCCATGGTGATCTATATTTATACGTATAAAATATTAGATCTAGGAGTGGAAAACATGTAGCTTTTATTGTCCAATTTTTTTTTTTAATTTGGCCAATGCATGTTTATATATATTTATGTTGTTGCGATTGTTGTGGTTTGAAGAGATGGATTGGGGTTGACATTGTTTACCCGTTAGATCTATTGTAAACTCGTATAAACGATGAAAATTCGTTCATATGAGTATAGGAAATTATGTAATTTATCTTTATTGCAATTTAAATTTCCAGAAAATAGATCTATTTAGTAGCTGTTTAGTATTTTAGTTTTTCCCATTGATCGAGCCGTTAAAACGAAGATCCCTCCGGTCAGAATCAAGATCAGAAGACGGTGATCTACTTCACAAATTTTGGCATCGATCAGAGTCCGTTTCGATATCCGTTCGTTGCTGCGAAGATGCTGCTGTAACAGAAAAACGCAGGATTCACAGAAACTCTACCTGTGACTTCCTCGATTTTCTGGGAGAGTTTGGACCGTTGAAACGCAAATCCGACCGTTCAGATTGATAAAATTGGAGTTCTGGAAGTGTGATAAAAATTTCAGGTCGATCGGGATTCATGTAGATTCCCGATCTGCCTCGGGAAGTCTTTGATGCGCTGCAGTCAAAGTCAGATTCAGCATCAAGTTGGGCGGCTAACTGGAGAAAATTGGTAAGTCAAAGCACCGATCCAACCGTCCATATTGAAGATCGAGAGGTGAAGAACATATCTGGAATGTTTCGTCCCGATCCGAGTCCGTTTGGTATGCCGATCGTCGAAGAGTTCAAACAGCTACAGATTTTGTTAGAAAGTAGTAAACCCTAGTTAGGGTTTTGTTTTTGTTTTTTTTATTTTCTAATAGATTAGATACGGGGGTGCCAACGATCCATCTCGGTGTTTAAAATTTTCCGCAATTTATTTTTTATGTGTTTGATCATAAAATAGATATAAAATCGGAATTGCCATGACATGCATCATATCATAAATCCACTCCATGCATACATGTAGAATTTTAATTTTGGTAATTAAAATAGGCATGTATACAAACTCGTGTAATTAGTTGAAATTTAATTAATACGTGGTAATTAATAAATTTAGTAACTAATTAATGATCCGAGGACGGGTTATGAAATCGTTAGGCCTTTTCGGTGTGTGTTCTCGGTGAACCGCCTTAAAGCCCAAACGAGATCACGTTTTCAATTCGTAGTGTCTACGAGATTGAATGATGGTAAAAGAACAATAAATCTTGGATAAAAACGGTTCGCTTATAGGTTGGGTGGTCAACTGAGCTAGGCTCGACCGACTTAACCCTCCTAGTGTGATGTATGCACGGGGGTCCGGCAAGACTAAGCTACACCGGAGAGCGGAGGGGTGATTCCTTCTTATCTCAATGAGGCTGTCTTGACCCGATTTCGTCCGACTGTCACATATGTTCCAACGAATAGGACGGGTAGGCTTGCCTACGTCACCGACACCATTCGGAATCCTTGATTTGATGAGCTTTTATGATAACATCAAAAGACGTGGTTAGTTAACCCACAACCACTTCCAAATTATTGAGTGGGAGCGGGGGAGGCGACAGCCAACCCCACGGCCTCTACTATAGATACAAGTAAGTGAGAGAAGGGTGACGCCTCGCGGCGCTTTGATTTCGTCCCCCTACGGATGGTGTTCACCCCTATCAACATTCATGGCTTGGTCTCCGAAAGGATAGGATTTCTGGGTACTCGTCGGGTCACTGACCTATCCTACGACGGCACACTCGGGGCGTACCTAAGAGATCCGATATAGTAGGTCACACTCATAAAGGATATTTTTGGAAATATCTAGGCTAAAAAGGAAGGTAGTCAATGAATAAAGGGATGTTCGATTCTCGTGGGATGTTTGATTCTCACAAGTTATTCATTGATGAGATTGTCTCGATTTAACCGTCATCTCTTTGACCTACCCTACGGCGGCACTGAGATGCGAGGTTAAAACCTTGGAATGGTAGAGTAGAATTACTTATAGTTTACAATTCCTAAAATAAAATAATATAGTAGTGTTAAACTTGAATTAATGTATGTCATTTTATTTACAGCATTATATCCCTTACTAAATTGCTTAAATTTTATAATTGACTAGTATTGACTTCTTTAAAAAGTGGAAAGTAACTAGGACGTTGAACTAGTTAATCGATAATGCAATTAATTTTCGGAAGAGATATTTTTCTCTTAAGCCTTTTAAAAACCAGAGTGACATATATGTATGTCACCAGTGTCATTTGTGTCAAACGAAGGACAAACTTAGTTTGATCAAAGGTGATTTCGGATTTTGAAATTTTTCTAGTGAATTTTGAGTGTGTAGTAGTTACACGAGTAATTTTCTAATTGAAAAATTGGAAAATCATGAAGTGTTACTAGTTGGACGATATTTGGAATCGATGAACTAGTGGGAGCTTTATGATTTGTTGTTTTTTCTAAAACATTAGAAAAGTGTAACTGACTACACACGTAACCGTTCTAATTGAAAAAACGGAAAGTCATAAAATGTTGCTAGTTGGACGATATTTGGAATCGATAAACTAGTGGGAGTTCTATGATTTATTGTTTTTCTGGAAATATTGGAACTATGTGCGAAAGATTTTCAAATCGAAAAAATCGGAAAATCATATATAAAGCATTGCTCGTTAGACGGTTTTTGGAACCGATAAACTAGTGGGAGCTTTAATATGATTTGTTGTTTTTTCTGGTATATTAGAAAATTCGAGAAGTCCCGACGAGTAACACTCGAAATAGACATCCCACGGTTCAAGAGTAGTGTCTACTCAAACGAACCGCGCGGTTCAAGACTGTTTCCATTCAAGGAAAGTCAAGAATGGGAGAATATGTCAAAAGTGTTAGTCATCTAAACTGAGTAAACTTTAAGGCTAAACCAAAAAATTAATTAACTGAAAATCATAGGATAAGGATAGTGATTCTGGATCACCAACCTATGAATCCTTGGCGATTTTCTCGAGCTAAGTTCTTTGGCAGAACAAGGTAGCAGTGCATTTAACGATTAAAGGAGTAAACAACGGGCAGTTAATTTTAGCTAGAATAGTGGGAATGATATAAGGAAATGAATCTCGGATTCAATCCTTGGATATCGCGGAAAAATTATTTTCTGTTTAAGATACGTTGGAACGAATGGATTTACCTTCTATTCGATAATTTGTTTGTCGTATAGAAAGTGAATATACCATTTGTAGTACGAATCCAAGACTCGGACTTTTGTTTGATAAAGTCAAAACCACTTAGAACTGCTGAAATATGTATATAAAACACATCTTAAGAACTATTAAAAGCAATTGGTTTCTATATTTAGATAAACGCTTCTTCATATTCCATAGTTAGTGCATAGTCCCTAAAAGACAAGACCTGAAGACTGGCTCAGGGTGATTCCTTTCTCCCAGTCTGGTTAAATTGTCTCAAAGGTTCAATGACTAAGTTTCCTTTCAATTGGGAAAAGATAATGGTTATAAAGAAGTAACATGGCTTGTTCATGACGACCTTTGGGGTCTGATGAAAGATACAAGCTAGTAGGAGCTTCCGAGTAGTGACTTCTTGTCTGATAACTATTCAAACACTCCGGTAAGTTTATCCAAAATATTTTGAGGTTTCTCTGTCAACAGAGATAGAGTATTCTATACTCAGAAATGGGCCATCACATAGTCCTAGGGACTGATGCTCGGCCTGCCTTATAGTGAAATGCTTTCACTAAGTGAGAAACCGTTAAATTGCCTTATATATATTTTAGATGTGCTACAATACACTGCTTAACTCAATAAAGATATTGGAAGCGAAATAACGGTTTACATTGAAATGTAAGACCGAGAAGTCTACCTAGAATATGCTTTGGAATTTACGGATAAGGTGTGGATTCGGTTCACCCCACTTCCGTAAATATAAGCATTTAGCACACGGTGCTTGAAGGTAAGACTGGGAATTTCGTGCGTACGTTCGGTCAATGACCATTCGTGCTATATCTTTTAAACTATTGAGTATAAAGGTTAGATATAGGATTCTTGAAATCGGGAAGGGACAGTTATACTGTTGCATCCTTTCTGATAGAATCCATGATCAGCAAAACCTTGAAACCTTGAAGTACATTTACTCAAGGTAGTTACTAACTGATTAAAATCAGACCACATCCAACATCGGTTGTTGGTGATAACACTAAATACTACTAAACTATATCAGAATTTCGATCCACCCAGAATGTAGTGGGAGTATGGTTTATCCATTACCCATTACGGGTTCTGCGGACTTTGTAGTCTGAGGATCGATTGATGACCTATGGCTCTTTTGTGAGCAGTATAGGATTCTGATAATAGAGGTTGGTTTAATAGCCATAACCCTGTGAATGGAGTTCGGTACTCCAGTTCTGTTCATGCTCTTGTAGAACCACCTGAGCGTCTCAGGCCCAGTGGGAGTAATTGGATCTACACGGAAAAGAGTAGAATGCATAGGAAAGTTTATCTTTCAGAGCAAAGCTTGAGTGGTCTAGAGAGTTAATCAGGCCTTGAACTCTCTTATCACTTAGTATTGCATGATTTCGTTCATAAGCAGAAAATAGGGGTGATTCCCTGAGATTTTCTTGCCAAACAAACGGAGTCTGGATTCATTCGAAACAGAAGGGTATTGCCTTATGAACTAATGACAGAATGACTGTCAAGGCTTATGTCTTTTGTGGATAAAAAGCGAACCTCTCGGTCACTAGAAGTCATATATTTCTACAATATGTGGAGTTGACCAGAATATTGATAAGTCTTTTGTAGACTGGATATCAATTTTAGTACAGTAGTGAATATATACATACATATATTAGTGTTTGTGAAGGATAACACTGCACCAGTTGGCAACAACATGGGTGTGCTATCTGAAGTCAGAATCTGACAATACCACAATTCTCTACAACATAGATTTGGACAACATTCTTAAGAGTTTGACTCGGTCGAATTCATTAGAATCAGTCACTGGTTTCCCATCCATCTTATTGGTTAAGATGATGCATCTGTGTATGCAACATTCAACGAGGAAGTTCTACCCTATGCCTCAGGAATGACTCTCTAAATCTTCGGATCAAGAGAAATGGGATAGATTCTCTTTCTAGTAAGAGATGGTCAGGTTATTGAACGTCAACTTTGATCGAATCTTAGATTCGGCGGTTAACAAAGCAAGTTTAGTGTGTCCTTTAGTATCCTGAAGAGAATGAGGAATAATATGCGGACATATTCATGTATGAACTTGGATATGTGTGATACACTGATTTTGACTTTAAGTCAGATTGAGGATGATCGTTAAGTCGATCTCGGGCTCAGTGTTTACTCAGTACCACATGATTAGATGGACCGGTAACGTTTCGATTCTACGGATCGTCTCAAGCCGACAACCTGACTAATCATTAAGACCCATGACATTTAGATGTAGGTACTTCCCGAGTCACTGACCTATCCTACGACGGCATACTCGGAGTGTACTTTGGAATCTGAAATGGTTATGATATGCTTAGTGGGTACTAGCATACGGGATGAGTCTCCATTGCTTTAGAGCAAGTGGGAGATGTAGTTTGTTGTATTTTAAATAATAGGGTGTGCTCTAAAACAATTAATCACATGCTTTCGTGCAAGTGGGAGATTGTTAGGTGTGATGCCCGAAAGACAATTTTGTAATTGTTTTATTTAATAAATGAATTGACATTATTATTCATATTTATTATTCTCATATTCACCGATGTGACAATAGTATTTACACTACAGAAAACCCTAAAGTATATCATTTATGTAATCACTTAACTCAGTGTATGGTATATACACGGGAGGATTGAGTTAGTGAAGATGTACTTAAAATACAATTAGCCCATAGTGAAGTTAATCGAGAGTATCGGGTCTCTCCTTTAACGTGCTATTAATGCGCCCAGAACACAATAGGTGTGATTGTCTTATCCGGACTTTCGGTTAAGAGAACCTAGTGGGGCATTTATATATGATAGATATATCATATAGGGCTGGACCGATTTGATTAGAGTTCACGATATAATTCCGTAATTGAGAAGTCTTATCGAATCATTGGATGATCATATTTATGGATATATCTTAATCCTGAGGTGATCACAGTCAACTGCTTGAATCAGTATGAGGTTTGACTTGACGGTTAAGGATTACACTGAGTCTGTGATCTGAATTACCCCATCTTGGCATTGTACTGGATTGAGTGAGTAGTCTATGTCATCACAGATACGGAATCCATTCCTTCCATTTATGGAAGTAGATAGACAGTTCCCTTATTTGTTAATCCTAGAAACTGATCGATCGTACGAGTTCATATTACACTGATTAGCTACCAGTGAGTTGTATGAATTAATTGATCACTAGGGGTTAATGGTAAATAAGGATAAGAGGTTCTTAAAAGGGTTAACGGTAACTTCCCGATTTAGAATGAACAGTCTATGGAGGATTAATCCATATGTAATGATTATATCAATGGACGCTTATTATCATTCTCATGAAGAGATAAATATAATCTCATAATCGGAGGAGTGCAGTCACGGGATTATGGTGGGAAATTTCTGTGATTGATTTATCAAATATAATTATTCTATAATTATTTATTTGATTTATCGGAGCCGCTGATTATTAGTCCATGGTCCCCGACGTGCCTCCTAATATAGCATAGCTATTCTCGGACGTCGAATCCTAATAATATTATTTTAGTTCTTGTTGGACTTTATTAAAACGATATGTGAATTAATTGTTTAGTGGACTATTAAATTAGTTGGGCTAAATAATTAAATACACGGAAAAGACATTTTTCGTGGACTCGGCCCAAATTAGTGTGTTGACCTTTTTTGACCTAATTGGTCAAATATGGTTTGTGCGTGTGACCCTTTTTTGATTAAAAGGTGGCGCCACTTTTGTGATTAATAATTATTAGGAAATTAGTTTTCTTGGATAATTATTTAATGTGTGATTTATCTTTTATTTGTTAAATGATAATTCATGAAATATTAGATAATAATATGATTTATCCTAATTTGTTTGGGATAATTATTTTATTTATCTTTTATTTGAAAAAAAGATTAATGTAATAATTATCTCTTAATTATTTAATCCTTGGAGGCTAAGTTTTACTCTCCTATATAAAGAGAGTTCTCCCAAGCCTTAACACACAATACATATTTCGACTTCTCCCTATAGTAGTGAGAAGAAAATATTTCGGCCAAGGAGAGAGTGGGAGAAATCTTGGAGATTTTTCCGGTAGCATATCGGAAGGGTTCGAGTTGAGAATTCCTTCCACCGGGAATTGCTTGGATCACACGATCGGAAGACTGTGGTGCTCTTCACACCTTCACATTCATCCTTTTGCGGTTCTTCAACTTGAATTTTGAGATTCAAGAGGTATGATCTACATCCCCCTTGTAGAATAGATCTAGTTATTTTATTACGTGTATTATATAGATCTAGATCCTAAAATCGCTTCCGCTGCGGATGATATTACTAACAAGATCATGCTCCAGGGTATGGACAAAACCCTGTTAACCCTAATAATAATAATCATAATAATAGAAATAATCAAGATCGGAACCAGAATAATCGTAATAACCCACCAAACCCGAGACCTATCTGTGATCAAACCGTAAGAAGAAACCAGACTAATAATCCCATACTTTTACCCAATGAAAGAGCGAATAATTTCGAAATTAAATCTCATCTTTTTGGT